>CM036632.1:16966402-17556402 GCA_020746105.1 Trogon surrucura | reverse complement strand
TTTGGTTCTGGGTGAGCATTGATGTATTGTTTTCCTTGCCGTTAGAGAGGACAATTCTGTGAGAAGGTAAACAAGGGAGAGACAAAGATCAGAAGGAAGTTCGAGGTGGTTGGTTGTTGGTTTTTTTTGGTAACCGATATCCTGGGATGTGTTTGTATCACTCAGTTCGAGTCCTGGTATCTCAATACAATGCCCTAGGATGCTCAGCATACCTATTGTATTATACTTGGTGCACCTTTCAGTCCAAGAGGAGATGCTGCCTGAAGTTGGACCGACTGCTGAGACTGGCATTGCATATATCTGTGGGAAGTCTGGCCGTTCTGTTTTGTTGTCACTATTATTACACTTCTTAGTAATGATTCCAAGCGGAAATGTCTTGAAAGCAGGTTGCGCGAGAATTCCTGAGGGCTCAAAGCACTTTGTTACTCAGTTTGGCATACCTTCCTGGTTAATGGCCTTTTAGATTTTAGTGAGTTGTGCTAATTGCTCGATTTGGCTGACGGTCAGTTTTGTAAAGCATTCTGTGAGGAACCACCATGGGACTTGAAATTTAAAAATGCTCGTTACATATGAAGTGACTTCTGTCAAAAAAAGGGAAGGAAGTGAATACGGCCAAGACAACTATTTTTAAGCTAACAATCTAGTCAAAAGGTGAAACAGTAAATCAAGCTGACATTAAGCAAGGAATGTAAAAATACAGAATAATGAAGATATCTATATATGTCTATAGCACTGACTCTTATCCCAGGTTGATTGCTTTGTCTTCTTCTAAATTTCTAATGAACTGAAAGATTTGGACTCTGTTCCTGAAGTAAGCTCCATGCATGAAGTATGATGCTCCAACTTAAACTTGTAGTGTAGGCTAATGTATTGGAGAACTGCCTGATACCCGGGATTCTTTTAGTGCAATATGCTGCAGAAATGTGGAATGTAACAACTAATTATCATTGTCATACAGTATTTATGTGCTAAGTAACAGGAAGCAAGGGCCTGATCAACCTTCTCTCACCAAATACCAACAGAGAATTTATTTGTTGACATTTCAAAAAGTTTGGGTTTAATTCATAACAAAAATACAGTCTCTGTGATTTTTTTCATTTCTTCAAAAGCAGAAGCTATGCTTCAAAAACAAGGAATATGGTGCTTTACTTCTTAATTTGGATAAGTAGCCTCTGCCTATGATCAACAGCCTGGAGACATTAGTCTGCAAGGAGCCAGGCAGCTGCTTGGCAAGCACGCTGGCAGGAATGTGTCTGGACATTGAGGTAGCCCATGTGGCTGCCTGGTTCTACTTCAAATGAAAATCAAATACTGGATGAACTGGCAAGTTGTTGCAAAGCACTTGAATCCTATGAAATCAAAGGTTTTGGATGGAAACATTACAACCGAAACTGATGCGGCTTACTGTACCAATAAGCAATCTGCCTGAACAGTATCATATCTTAAAACAACATTTTAGTTTCAGGATTATTTCTGTATATTAGTGTTTTAGGTAAGGTTGGGGAGTGTAGAGAAAGAATAAGCAGAAATAGAAAACAGGTTTAAAGGACATGGTGGAACAAGTGTGATGGGGAAAGCAAGTATGCCTGGTGAATGAGCACTAGAACAATGAAAGCTTCAGGATTTGCAGTCTCATGACTCTTGCTGTTTAGAACTGTACCTTCCAGTATGGAGGAGATGATTTAAACAGTTGCAGAACTCTTTCAGGACCTCCAAGCCAGAGGGAAAGGTTGAAGGAAAGGGCTTGGGGAAATACTGGATCACCTTGTTAATAATCAGGGAAAGAGAGGGAAGGATTTTTCTAAGTCAACAGTTCTTCACACAGGATGTAAATTTTGTGCCAAACCCCAGTTGTTGCTCACTACTGCTGCTATTGATGAGGATACTGAGTAGTGCTTTAAAGCTTTTGTTTCCTCCTGAGCTGTATATGTGCAGGAAGTCATGGACCTGAGAAGTGAGGCAAGAGCTCTATTTAATCTCTGCTTGTCTAGAGCAAAACTCTTCCTGCAATAGCTACCTGGCTGTGCTCTTGCTGACACTCTCTTTTTTATTGTAGAGGAGCAAAGTTATCAGCCAAGCAGGTTAGTTACGTAGATGATTAATCACAGGTGGACATGATTCAAAAAGAAGGACAAGCTGTGCAACCAGGCCAGTGCAGATTAGAAGGCATGTGTTTTTGTCTAGCACCATTTAGAAAGCTTAGCAGTTTTGGTTTTCCTCTGCTGAGCCCCTGTGGCTTGTGTTCATCCAGCTCTGAGACAAATGCCCATAGCTTTACAACAGGAAGTTTTATTAGATGTTGAATGTCTATAGTTACAAGTGAGCAGACTTGCACATCCTGGGTCTAGCTGTTGGAACTGTTCCCTTACACTTGCACATTTATTTGGGGTGTCTCAAAAGACTGATTCCTCCCCTCTGTCTTCATTCTTAGATAATTAATGTTAGTTGCTCAAACTAAAGTCTACTTCATAATATCAGTGAAATCAGTGTTGGGACACAGATTAACTCCCTCTAATTCAGTCAGATTCTTGCAAGGTGTACCTTGTTGAACATTGGAAATACTGGACAGTCTGATTAGATGCTTCCATCCACAGCTGACTGTCTGGTCATCAATTCTAAAACTTAGTCCCTAAGCCCTAACTGGAGCCTATCTAGATATTCTTAGGTATTTACTTTGCTCTGCAAGATGTAAGAAATCTGATTTAACTCTACAAGCACTTAAGAGCAGGAGAAAATAGAATTCGGATTATGTGTGGTTTTTTTTTTTTCTTTTAAATACTCTACATGTTGATTTCTGCATTGGAAGAATGAGGTGAAATAGCATCTTGTAGTCTATATGTGAAAACACTAAGTTATTGTTACCTTTGTCCAGATATTACACCAGTTCTTTGATTATTTGCGTTGGTGTTTTTCATAAACTGGCTGAGAGAGCAAAAAGGATCTCCAGACTGTCATGCTGGGTTGTCCTAATCCCATTTTAATCTCACTCCTACTGCTGTAGGTCTAGAATACATTGTGTAAAATTGATGTGACAATGTGGAATATGGATTTAGAAGATAAAAAGGTATTTTACTAGGTAAGGAAACCCTTAAAAAAAAAAGCTATAAAGAAATAACTTTGAAACAAGCTGTTTGGAATTAACACTTTTTACCTTTTAATGGGCAGTCATTCTTGGCATTAATAACAGTATGTAACCAAAAAAACTTAAATCCCACAGGGACAGAGGTAAATTTTGATTGAAAGAAGGTGCAGCAAATATTTTTGTACTTTAAGGAAAGGCAGTGACTCTGGAACCAGTAGAACCCAAGCACAAGGGATTTGGCAGCGTAAGCAGCAGAATTATGCATACAATCAATATAGGAAGGGTTATTAGGTGCAGGGGAGGGAATCTAGAGAGAAGCTTTTGAGTGTATGCGCTGGAAGCTGTCCTGGGGTGCAGTGCTTCGCCGTGCTCAGGAGAGGGCGACAGAGAAACAGGAGTGCTACGTGCAATTCCTGCAAAGGCTTCGAAACACCACTTAAATTTTAAGAGGAACGAGAGCACATCGGAGCTGTCAGAAGCCAAAACCCCTTCAAAAAAGCAGCTTCACCAGTCTTTTTTTAAAAGTCCATAACACTTAAAAAAATGTCAAATTCCTGTGGCAGCCCAGGAGACGTGGTGAAGCAGCGAGGCAGAGATGGCAAGATGAGAAGGAAGGACGAGGATGATTCTCAACCTGAGGGGAAGAGGTTGAAGCTGGGGGATGAAGGAGGAAACATTGCGAAGGACAGAGGATCAGCAGCAGAAGAAATAATGCCTTGTTTAGGCAGAGAAGAGCCCGTGCCCGAAGGAGGTGGTGAAGGCAAAAGTGTAAGTAGGGATCTTCAGTGGCCCTGAGCTGGGAAAGGTGGAAGGGCTGTGAGGCTACCTTTCAAATTATTTGTCATTTTGAAGTTGGTAATTGAGCATCAAGTAGTGTAGGATAAATGCAATTAAGTGTCCCATCTCACTGAGATTATAAGGTTGTTAATCTTTGCTTTCTTATTTTGGCTACATGCTTTTTGGTGCAAGAGTGTGTATTTTAATCTGGCTCTCACTGTTAGCTGCTTGTAAAAATGTCTGTCAGAAGTCGGGTTATTTTGTGGGGGGAGGTGAGGTGGGAAGGAATCTTAACTGCTAAAGCTTGTTTTTCAGCTCCCTATACCTATTTAGAAATTGGGTAATCGTTGAATTGAACATTTGGGGATCTTTTACCAGTCTGCCCACTCAGACTTGAAACTGCATATATGTTGTGGAATACTATTTTGCAGCTGGAGGAGTAAGGGTAGAGCCTCCAGAGGAAGAGTTGGTGGTTACAGATCTTAAGTGGTGTGAGAGCAAGTGTCATCTGTTGAGAGTCTGAGGGGGGAGGGAAAAAAAAAACCAAAACTGTTGAACAGTTGTCTACATAAATACTACTGTTACCGGATCTTTATATGATGTTAACTTTGTCAGTGTTTTCTGAGTGTTTTTTTTAGCTCAGCTCCTTTATCTGTCAGCAGGTTTCTGAGGCATAGCAGAAAACTAGGGGGGAGGAAGGGGCAAGCATGGAGATTCCCAGCCAGGTGAAGCTTTTCCTGCAGTTTGGGCCAGGTGCTTTTTGTGGACATATACTAGCTGCTGCTTTCAATCAGAAGTGGAGAGGAGTGGGTGGGAACAATATCTTGGGTGTAGATGTCTCCTGTTTAAGTCGTCATGCAGTGAAAGTATAGCTTCTAGAATTAGCTTGACAGCTGTTGGAAATTTTAGTGTAGAGGTTTTATCCAGAAGCTTTCTGAAATGTATTTTTCTCTCCTGGGATTGATTTCCTGAATTAAGATATTCCTCTTCAAATGAGGAGTCAAGTAGATGCTCCAGATTTTGGTAGGACCTATTTTCAATGATTTGAAAGGTAGTTTACTCAGTTCATTCTGGCAGCAGGTCATTTCTAAATGCAACACTTTTCCTGACTCACTAAATTATTTAAGATATCTAAAGTGTCAGCATACAAATAGAAGTCTCCGCTATCAGTCCCCATGTAACTGCATATAGTTGCACTTCACTATAAGTGTATGTTTTGTGTTACCAGTGCTTATGCAGGCATGGTGTGTTTAACCTTCAGATATCAAAGTAGCACTCTTATTTGGATAGAGATATTATCTTTTTTTTTTCCAAGATATACAATATACGGACAAGTTCATTGGTCAAATCATAACTCTCGGTTTTGTGTTTCTTTTCGTCGTCCTGAAATTAAAGGTTTTATATCTATTCCCTAAATGAATACAACTGTGATAAGGAGTAAAAGTATTTTTGACAGTGCATCTTACTATAAAATTTAATTAGGAAGTTATTGGAAAATAAGCTTTAATTATATGCTTCCTCTTGTCTTTTGAGAGATCAGTTTTAAAGTGTAGAATACACTTCAATGATACATACATAAACCACTGGGCTCTGCCCTATTTGTGAGGTTTGGTTTACTCCCTTATATTCTACTACTACAAGAAAGTTTTGTACTGATGGATAGCTGTCTTTTTTGTGTGCATGTTTTTTTGAGGGCCTTTGTATATCTGCTCCAACACTATAAGAAGGTTTCTAAAAATATTAACAAAGCAAATGTGATACTGAACAATTATTAGTCTTTTAATAGTTCTTTAATTAAACTGAGTTTGATTCACTACATTTTGTGTAAAGCTCTAGTATTTTTCGGTTTATTCTTCCCATTTAAAACAGTTTATCTGAGTTGAAGGTGCTATTAGAAATAAATTGTGTGACATTTGAAACTCTGCTAACAAAACTCTAAAAACACTAAGAACTTGTACTACAATCACTTTAAGTACCTCTCACCTTGTAGAGAGCAAATTGCTGGAAAGATGTGTGCCCTTAGGAAACACTGAAATGACTTCATTTCTGTGCTTAGGAGAATCTTTATTTTAATAGGCATAGTGGTATGGGTAATCAATGCGTGCATTGGAAGAACATTTCCTAGTAGTCCATGTCTTTTTTTAAAGAAGGGCATTAAAAAAATATATGCTTTGACTCAATTTTGGACTAGTAATGAAAAAACATCAGCACAATAAGTGTGCTATTTCTTTATTCCACTACTATTTGCCTTATTCAATGTCCATTCTTAAGTTTAGAAGAAAGGAATCTACCACGTTATCTGCTCTAACTTGTTACTCCACTTATTATGAAATATTGTATAATAAGAGAATGGAAGCTATCTATATTTTATGCTTGTGAAATGATGCATAATACTTCTGGGCATTTACCTGGCATTGTGGATTTATAACAGTAGCTGCTGCTGTGCAGAACTTGGTTGCAGAATAATGTTTCTGCCACCAGCTTCACTGGACAGAGCTGGTTTTTTTGCCATAGGAATGAAGGGCTGCATTTTCCCACAGCTAGTTTGTTGTGGTATCTGGAATGATTCCTTCACTTGTTACCAGTAGGCAGTTAATGTAGTAACCTGGGGTAAAACTGTAATTGTTAATGTAGACATCGACTAAAATAATTTGCATCTTGTTGTCTCTCTTCATTTCTTTCATTTATAATGAGGAAACTGCTCACAGCAGGTGTGAATCACAAAGACTAAGGCCATGTAATTTTTTCCTCTGTTATGTTTCTTTTTGGCATAGCATCAGAATGAAATATTTGGTTCAAACAAAATGAGATGCAACCTTTGTAGTAAGGTTCAACCTAAAAATTTCTCATTTGGTACAGATGGTGGGGAATGAGCATTTGGAAGAGCTGGTGAGTCACTCCTTTTTATCACAAGTTTGGGTAAAAGTATTTAAGCAAGCTCTCTAGAATTCAGCCTACCTCTTGTACGCCTGGTGGTTGACGACAACTGTCAGTTACATGATGTCCTATGGTTGGCTGTCCCCTTATCCATGATTCAGCACATACTGGAAATTATTAATTTAATGGGAAATAGTGTTTACTGACATAGGAAACATGAAGAATTAAGCATGCAAGTAATGTGTATTTTTTTTTTCCTAAGCTGATAGACGTATTCTTCCTCTGACTAGCTTATATGAGTTAGAAGTTGTCTGTGAGTTATCATTATTAAGAGTGTGTATCCCTGTAATCCATGAGTCCTTGTACTAAACAGATACAGTCTTGTTTAGTCTTTCTGTAACTAACCAGTTCCTATGGCATGGCGAATGTTGTTTGGATCTTGGTGCAAAGATATTTCTGGATTCATAATGCTCGCTTTGCTACAAACTAACATTTTCCCCTAAATATTTGTGCGAAGTTTATAGAACAAGACCAAATATCTGGATTTGGTTTGACACTTTGACTGATCTTGAAGCACCCAGCAGTCTTAACTGTGTTTTCATCTGTAATGTCACCTGGGCAGGAATGTGTAGGAGAGAGCTTGAACTTTAATCCCTTTAAACAACTTTCAGAAACACTTGATACTTCTGGGAATTAAAGAGCTGTTTCAGATTTTTAGAAAAATTGCTTTTGCCTTTGCGAAGACTTAGAGGGGAAGTGTAGAAATATAGTGAAGGAAAATTGCAACTTCTTATTGCTAATATCAAAAATAATGTCTTTATTGCGGTGTTGAGACTGTTGTAAAAGGAAATCTGAGAAAAGTATATGATAACTTGTTCTTCAATACTTTCAGAGGAGGAGAAAACTGCTTTTACTAACTAAAGAATTGAGTACACTAAACTTGCAGCAGATGATAGATCCAGCCTTCTAAATTTTGGATGTTAATAGATATTTTAAATACAGTTGAGATGGGAAGATTTGGCATGGTATGTGAAGTCCTTGTCATTGCACACAGAGCAAATTGTAGCTTGTCATTACTTCTTTGAAAAGTGCTGGAAGATCCACTCCCAAAAATGTATATTTTTGGGTCTGGTTACCTAATTTAAGGGGTAACTTAAGGATTTAGTCTATTAACTTATTAAGCAAACTGTGATATATGCTGGAATTAATGTTTTTCTTGATTTGATTTGGAGCACAATCAAATTCTGTGATCCAGGAGAGAGGCATAATTATTTGTCTTTAGAAATAGAAAGAAAGGAGATTATATTTTTTTTTTTAGAAGTGGGTGATGGTGTTGGTACAAGCTACTGGCACAGGAATATTTGCTGAATGCTAGCAAGACAGCCTTTTGTAGAAAGATGTGGATAAATGACCTTCAAGAATTGGTTTGGAAATGATTTCAGCTCCAAACACAAGTCAGTAGAAAGTGTTCTTCCTGAAACAGATTCATCCTTCTGTTACTCTTCTGCTGGTTAATGCCTATGTCTGTAAACAGGATGAGTGTGACTTAAGCAGGAGTAACTGATAGGAATTGACTAAGACAACTAAAGGCAGAAGAAATAATCCCTTATGGATGACCTCATTTTAACATTTTTACTGTAGTTGATAGGAGAGATCACTAGATGGCAGGGGGTAAGTGTACAAAACTGAAGACTTCATATGGGCTGCCTGATTGTTTTGACATAGAAATTGCATTTTATTCAGTGAACAACTGCCTGGTTTTCACATGCAATTGCAAACAAGAGTAGCATAAGCCCTTTCTAAGTGCCCAATGGAAGTTTAATTTTACTGATAAAGAACATTCATGGAACATTTCTGTCTCAATTTGAATAATCAGTTCCATAATACTGTAATTTTTGTAGAGTAACTAGAATATTACTTTTGATTGAATTTACAACAAAAAGGCATTAAAGACTTATGAAATGCAAAAGATGACATTTCTGTTCTACAGAGTTGAATTAATGGAGTTATGAAATAAAGATATTTATGTGTTTCTCTTATTTGCTACTGTCCTTTTCCTTCTCTAACCCAATATAGGTTAATGTGCATTGAATAATCCCCTAGTCAGTATGAAAGATATTTTTTAATTCAAGTCTTTATGATTTTGAAATTAATAAAATTATTGACCTTCTGGGTGTTTGGGGGTTTTCTAATGTTTGCAGTCTTATTTATTAACCTGGACTGAAAAAGCAGGGAATATGCTGTAGAAGCTACGCAAAAGCTGAAAATGGAAGCAGGCTATTGCTTCACCAGCTTTCCCTTTCCTGAGGAGTACTCAATGTTCAGACCCATTTGTGAGTGCATTATTACTAGAGAGTTGCCTGTTTTGTTCCATTAAATTAGACTGCAGTATCTGCTGCAAGGCCACCCATGGAATTTCTCCCTAGAGAATGCACTTGATGTGTTCTAACACATTGTGTGCTGTACAGTTCTTAAACAGACCAAGGAGTTGTACGTAGTCTTAGCGGCATGAGAAAGGAACTTATCCTTCAAATTACAGATACAGAATATTTACTTGTCTGTGTCCTGAATGCTTTCCTTCTGGCATATTAAGCGATTATTAAAATGGACTTAACTTTGTCAACAGTTGCAAAGCAGATGGTTACTAACAGGAACCTTCTAATAGCTTGGAATAGGAAAATACAATAGTTGAGTAACTTAACTTAATGTCATTGACTGTAAGTGGTAGATAATGAAGTAATTCTCAATTAGTTGTACTGAGGTGTAATTAATAAAAGTCTAGCTAAGATTCACGAGTCAATGGAAAGTGGCAGTAGAGGACATGTTGGTAGCTGCAGTCCTTGGAAAGAATACTTTTGTTCTAGTCCCAAAAGCAAAACTTGTTTGAAGTGAAAAGGACTTCTTAAGCACAGTAATTCTTCTAAATCTATCTTTCTTTTGCCTATTATTTTCTTTCTGCATGCTTACAAGGTAATGCATTTCAGCCATATTACAGTAGCCATTATGCGGAGTTGTCTGATGATAATGCTACAGAATACTGATGTTCTTGTTCTTCTATCTCAGGTACTTGATGGTAGTGTAGAGTGCATTGTGGATCATTGTGCTTCAGATGTTACTGTATATTAAAGATCACTTTGGATTCCTGGAAAATAAAACAACTCTGGTCCTTGACTTCATTAAAAAAAAAAAATTCTTAACCAGTTGATAACTGGACAGAATTTGAAGGGAAAGAGAAGCACGTCCTTGTCCAAGGCATATAGCGAGTCATCATCTGAAATGCTCTATAGCTGCTAAAGTTCCAGGCCTCAGATACCAAGACCAGTGATCCCCAACCCGTGTCTCGGAGATAATGTCTGAAACCTTCAGTATATTCATCATCACTATAAAAAAATAAAGGTTGCTGAAAGAGAACGAAGTTGAGTATCTGTGGTGTATTACTTGCTCAGTGTTGTTGCCTGTTGGGCAAGAAAAGCTCAGGGTTATAATGGCCTTTAATAGATTAGGGACATGGTAGAATCAGCCATCACTGGTGTAAACTTGAAGGGCTCTATGTTTTCCCAAGTTCATAATGACCTGAATAGTTGGGTGAAGACAGCACAGCATCGGTTATTAGCGGCGCACACTTTGAGGACTCTCTGTTTCCTCAGCTCCTGGAATTATTTTGATGGTATTGGTTATCTCTAATAGTAGGGAGAGGATGAAAAATTCTAAGTTCTTCATAAAGTTTCTATTATTTTTGCTGTCCATAAATATTGTGGTAAATTCCTGTTGGAAAGAACCAGTGTTATCCATTCAGTCTCCTTGTTCTGAGCTTGATGATTAGGGATTTTAGCAAAATGGTATTTACAAGGTTTCTTTAAGATGAGAATTTCAAATAACATGTAAGCTCATAGCCATTTAAAATTCTTATTTCTGCATTTGCTGTACGTCAGAATGACTGCAGATATTGGGAGGCTGTACAGCATGGACTGCTTCTGCAAGATCTGAAGGTCAAAAATGTGACGTATTGTCAAATACTACCCCGGTAAAGATCTGTGTGTTTTAAATGCTGGTTGCATCTTTTGTATTGATATTCTTGTTGGTACCTGAATCTGATCTAGTGCCTTCTACTGAACATTTGTTTCTTTTAACTGGGGCTTAGCCTTATTAGTGCAAACAACAAATACCCTGAGCTGAACTTGTGGCAGAGTGAAAATTGCACAAATAGCAACAACTGCATTTAGTCTGGTAAAATTGTACTGGTCTATAACATAGTGGATCAGAATTGCTTTCTTCTGCTATCCTATTTAGTTATTACTAATTACGTGCTTTATGTGGGTCAAAATGTAAATTATTTAGTATTCATTATCCTAGTTTCTATGTTTTAGTATCCAAAGTCACTACGTTTGTGAGTAGGTATGATAGGCCAGCCCTGTTTAGAGTCCCAGCAAGAATGAAAGGTGGTTTGGCAGTTTCTGGTAAGGTACCATAACTATATTTTTGTGGTTGATCAGGACAAAAAAAAAGTTGTGCTGAAGCTTAGTAAAAAATAGACTTGCAGGAAGAACAGCTGTAGCTGTACACTGACAGGCTTTTGGCTAGCACAGAATTAGAATGATGGCAGAGAAATAGATCCTAACTGAGGTGCACTGGAAGGAGGGTAGGAGAGAGAGAGAGACATAACCTTATCCTGCGTTTAAATCTGTCGGTCTCACTTAAGTGTACATCGCTGTTCCACTTACATTGTGCAGGCTTTGGCACCTTTTTTATTACACGTGTGCTTTAAAAAGGTGGGGTTTTTTAATATTAAATTGATTTAACGTATATATGTTTCTGTCACAATACCAATGTTTGGTTTTACTTGTTGAGATGTACTTTATATTCAACACATATTTTCAGTGAATGTTATATTCCAAAACCTGAAGGCTAATCACCAAAAATATAAATGCTTTTAGTTTGTAAAATTGCAAACTGTCACCACACTGAGATTATTTTAGTTCCTTGAGTTCAATCATAACCAAATGGAAAGTAAGCAATCTGATCAATAATGTACTGGTGAAGTAGCCTCTGTTCTGAAATGCTAAGAAGGTATTTTTTTTTCTTTAACTAAAATATATTTCAGTTAAAAACCTAATCTTTTCGCTGTCTCCAGAGGGCAAAATCTTTGACTGTTATGTTTAGAAACTGTCTATGAATTAAGAGTCTATATAAAATGGAAGAAATGCTGCTTGAGTAATTAATCACTTTTTACTTAATTTAAAATAAGTAATGACATTGTAGAAAGCTGTTGCATTGGATTTTAAAAAAAAAAAAAAAAAAGACCAATTATTGGAAAAGCAGCAGAACAAAATGTCTTCCTCTCACTGCAGAGAGGTTTCCAAGATTGTGAAATTGTTGGTATGTTGCTGTTGAACAGAACTATACCCTCATCCTCCTTTTGTCACAAATGATTGTGTTTGTCCGTATGGAAGTGTGTTTCTGTCAGACAAGCCCAGAATTTGTCATGGCTCTTAGTTGTTTTCAGTTGTCTAAAAATTACCAGTGACTTGATTTATACCTCTGCGCTTTCCCCAATTAATTGGAAAAAAAATCATTGAATACTATTCATGGAAGAACAGATCCTTCTGGAACATAAGTGTAGAGGCATCTTAATAGGAATGACCCTGCTCTTTTTTTTTCCTGTGTGATTGGATTAATTTATTTTAAAGTGTGCTGTGTAGCTCTGCAGTTAAACCAATCTGGATATGTGTGTTATTACTCCAGAGGGGCTGATGCATATTACAAATAATTACTTTTATAAATGGAACTCAAGAACTTCAACCAAAAATCACTTCAAGTTGGACCATGCTTATATTCCATAACCCACCATCAATTTTAAGGAGTCATTCTGTTACACAGGCCTAAGCTGTATTCCAATTTTCCTGTTTGTCCTAGATCAGTGCAACATTATGCAGCTACTGCCTACTGTTACAGTATGCTGAATGGTGATTTTTTCTAAAATATTTCACTGTATAATAAAGCCAAGAAGTCTAAACTGAATTCGTACATCGTCGTTACCTGTTGAGAGATGAACTTTGCCCCAAAGATTGCTTGCCAAGATTCTTAATCACTCTAGTTGACTGGTCAGCTTGGACAAAAGGCAAAATATATTTGTGACACAAACTGCTATTTGGGGTGCCAGGACTTAATGACTATAACCTCTGTACAAGTTAGCTGCTAAAGCAGTTCCTTTGGGCATATGTACAGTGTGGATTGTTCTTAGCAGGGAAGCTTTTAACAAAAGCAAAACAGATAATCTGAAACCAGAAAAAAACAACTGTGTGGCTAAAATAAATTATGGGCCAGTAGGGTCTTCGGTTTCTTGGGTCACTGTAGTGGGATTGTGTGATGCTGCTGGAAGTTCATCAGCTTGTTACATATTAATAAAGAAAACCTGTGTGACCTGTTTATTGAAGATATGTAACTGATGTCTAAATCACAAATAAAAGAAATCTCCCCTCCAGAGGTGGTTGGAATAACCATTGGAACAAGGGAAAGCAGTGAGGAACCATCAGAGGAGTTGAGTTTGCCTTGGAGCTGTATATACAAGTTTGACTACTGGAATCTTTTTAGGAGGATAAAATACAGTGTTACCAGAGAGTGATGGTAGTTTGACTGAGGCATAGCAACTCCTTTGTTTTATTCCATGCCATGATAATGTTCCCTTAGCCGTGTTTATGCAATGTACAGTGTTGCCTCTGCTGAAACAGGCTGAGCTATACTGGAAAGTTTAAGCTTCACATGCACTGGGAAGTTTATCTATTGCACCAGGTTGGGGAATTGGGATGCCTGGTAACACTGAGAGGACAGATGTGTCGTTTTGCTTATTTTTCTCACTAGGGAAAAGACATAATCCCACAGAGCAATACCTTGCTCAAATTACCTACAAAAGAAGAAATAAAAATAAACAGCAATTAATGGTATCTCATACCAATTGCTGTTTTCTCAGTATATGGGAGTTTTCATTGGAATTCCATGTATGCAAATGATAGCATCCTATTACCCGTTTGCTTTCTTAAAGCTTGTTTTCATAAAATGAGCATTTGCTTAAATTGCTGAAGTAGATTTTTTTCTTTTTATACCAACTGCATAATTGCTAAACATGCTGCTTTTAAATCTGTTTGCTAAAGGAAGGGGACTTTTTCATGTGCTAATCCTCAGCTCTTCATCTGGAGGTTCTAAAGAAGTACCCGTTACAGGTTACTAAATTAGTATTGAGATATGAACACTATACCAGTTCACAGAGGCTGCAGAAATTAAATAGTTACATATGTATTACATGATTGTGCAAATGTGTGTACATCCTTGTTGCTACTTTAGTCTTCCATCAGTTTTCATAATTGCCAGGAGTATTTTTTTCTTCCTAAGCCCAAAGTCCAAGATCTCACCTCATTAATATTTAATTTTGATGTGTGGAGTTCAGGAATCCAGGAAAGAAAATGTGCATGTTTGGCCTGTAAATAAAAACTTTCAGATTTTTAATAACTGACCCTACTGTTTGGACTTCAGGAATTGTTGTTTAAAGAAAATTATGACTTTCAAGGTGTAAGATCTGTTTCCTGACAACTCAAAGTGCACGTTGTCTAAAAACCCGTTAATCTTTCCTTTCTGCTTCTCTTCAGTTTGAGCTTTGGAAGTTGATTCCCTATTTTCTTCCCCTGGGAGTGGGAGAGTGGACACTTCTGGGCATGTAGAGCATGGCGACAGAGAGACCATTTATGTGAAGTCTGTACATTGTTTCATGATGTTCATTTAGTCACCAGTAGGACCAAGAAAACTTTCAAAGAAATGAGGGTTTGGGTAACCCTTACTATGAATTGTAAGTCAGGGAGGTTTGCTGACTGGTGATATTGGATGAATGACACTGAAATTGGCAGCAGCCAGTATCTAGACTATTCTCCTCACAAAAATAAGCAATCAAAACATCCCATAATCGTGCACTTACGTACCTTTTTAACCAAGTAATTCCAAAGGCTTCTAGTGTGAAGTGCTTCAAGTATCAAAAAATGTCCAACAGCTTCAAGTGTCAAAACCTTCCAATTTAGTCTGTAATAAATTATATAATATCTGAACAGTCTTCCTTATGAATACATTTTAGTTTTTACAGAGGCTTTAAAGGGGATTTAGAGGCAAGTTGATGGGATTTCATTGCTTTTACCTAACAAAGAAATTGTATTTTAGTGAAATAAAACCTTGCAGTTGAAGAGACGAAGGTGGTTGATGGGGGAATATGGATAAAATGTAAGGGAATAAACAGTGGCAACCACCTGCTTTTCTCAAAGGTTCTCATTAGGTTCAACTAAAACTTAATTAAAGCTTGAAAAGCATCATAAGTTTCTCTGATGAAAGGCCATATGTAAATTTGGGAAGTGTATTTATTATTGTAGATAACAGAAACACAGTTTATTCCATAGAGCTTATATGTGAAGATACAGTTTAAAGGTGATTTGGGGTGATACTCAATATATTGGTCCACATTCAGTGCCACAAAGCCTTCTAAAAGCCAGGTGGACTCCCCCGCCTTTAAAATTAATATTTCAGTATTATTGCAGCAGAGTTTGATTTGCAAATACAGTAACTAATAAGGGATATGGTTGTTTTTTATATAATACTTATTAGGCATATTTTGATTTCAACTTAAAACTGAAGGACACGGTGAAAACTCCGTAGATGATGTTGGTATCCTCTTAAATATCCCAAGACCCGAGTCAGAGTCTGTTTTTACGTGTGTTCCAAACTTAAAGCCATTTAAAACTTCAGTAAAAGTGTAGGTATTAAAAGAGCCTTGATAACTCCAGCAGAACTGACACAAACATTTCATTAAACAAGTTGTGATGTTTGTTTTCTTGTGTCTAGGTTTGGAGTGGGATGTTTTGTTTTTTATTGTTCTTTATTTATTGTATGGGACATTTGCATGAAAATGGGATCTTGAAGAGTTCAGCTGTTCCTGCTGCTCATTCCTCACCTGGAGACACAGTCTTTGCTCTGATTTGCAATTAGTTACTGTGTAGTTGATTGTGGTGTCAGATCAAGGATTATGTTTTTGGGTGGAGAGGCAGCAGTAGGAGCTGATGAATACGTAAAACCACTCAAGTTTTATGCAAAGATCTTTGCAAAATTACACACACCAGGGGAAAAGATAAAATTGAGAAGCCATGCAGACTGAGTGGAATGGTCCTTAAAACACTATTTTAAATTACCTGTCTCATCAAGCTAGTGTCAAATTAAGAACCAATTGTAGCTGTGCTGGAGCAGGAACAAAGTTTGACAGAACCTATAGGGAGATGTCAACAGCTGTTCTCAGACTTTGTTTAGGGATCCCATGGTTGGAGCAGTATTTCTGTTATCTTGGGGAAGAAATTATCATTTCAAGGTATGATTCAGGAGTTTGTACTGTTGTAGGAATTGTAGCTCGAGACAGGCACCAAACTTGCCTCTCAGACACCGAGCAAGAGAGATCTGTATTAATGTAGTTTAAGATCCTAGAAACCTATTTCAGTGAGGAAGCAAATGGATCTGAACTGAGGCAATGGGATCTTCTGGCAGACTGATGTTTTGTACCGTATGTGGTTGTGCCAGGGAGAGCAACTGGCCACTTGGTTCCAGCTGTGTCCTTGTGGTAAGATGTAGCAGATGGCTCTGAAACTGTGGAGCTGAATTTGTGTCTTCTGAGACTGAGAGGAAAGAGTTAAACTGCCTTCGCAGTTCTCTAAAGTCTTCGCTCCTTTATTATAACTAGTTTTCTTAATAACACATTTAGTTTTTGTACTTCCTAGCTGTTAGAAGATCAGGCATGTTGTTATACAGATGTTCTACGAATATCTTTGGGAAATTTACCAAGGGACAGTCTTGCATGTTACATTTGATGAGATGTTTCCAAGTAAATATTTATCAAAAAGTGCAAAACATAGGTAGGACAAAGAAATTGTTTCCTGGAAAGTTTCTCTAGATGTAATGAAAACTTGGAGTGCTGGAAATGACTCAATTGTTAGTGCTGACTTTGATACACATCTGTTTGTATAAGCTCTGCTTACATGACAGGCTTTCATGGCAAATGAGCTTTATTGTTTTGGGGGGAGCAAAAAGTCTGTTTCACTATCTTATAATTGCTAAGTTAAGATAATTAGAATTGCTTTCTTGTTTTTGATATGGGGTTTTTTTTTTAATGTAGATATATCAGAAAGTCTTATTGTTCAAATTAATTTCTGGTTACGGTTGCAGAGTAGTGGCCTTAGAGGTTGATAGCAACACAGAGTGATCTGAGAGCTACTGAAAGGTGTCTTACTGTGAATGTGCATTGGTAGGTCATATCCCAAAATAACATGTGGAACTTTGAAACCCAAATGAAGTGCTGAGACCATTATCACATTGCCTTCAATTAGGGGACAAATCAATGTTTCAGCCTGGCTGTAGTTTCTGAAGTTGTTTTTAGAATCTTGGTATTTAGGAATCCCCTATGAGTAGGTCTTATTTCCTGTTTGGCTCTTCTCAGTATTCCGCCTGCCCTCTTGTCTCCTTCTTCAGCACAGTTTACATGGTTTACAGTAGCCAGCACAGTTCTCCTCCATGGTTTTGGCCTTCACCTCTGAGACTTTGGCAGCTGGAAGAAAAAGCTTCTGATGTAGAGAACTGACTTGCAAAAGATAAGCATGTTTTCATGTCCTCGAGCGATTAAGGAGGCTGAATTTAGAGCTTGATTTTACGATTTTGTCAGTGTCAGTTTGCTTTCTACTTGGCTTTGTTTTCATAAATACAAGATAGCTGTTTTACCTTTCTCTTGCAAATGCCGAAAAGGTTCAGCATGAAAAAAAAAAGTATCCATCAGTATATAATTTGAAGAATGAAGAAATTAAATAATCTTGAAGCTGTTAAGCTTTTATTTATCTTGTTCTTTCGGCTACATATATTTGGGGGGGAGGGGGGGAGGGAAGAGTTTCTATAAGAATAAGGACAGTTGTATCTGTGAGGACTGAACTGCCAAATGTCACCTTAAGCATTATAAAAAAAATGCCAACTGCTTAACATTAAGAAATGCAAGAAATTGTATGATTAGTTTGAGAAAAATATGTGTATATATATGGAAAACTCTCAAAATCTTCTAAGGAATATGTAGGATTTGCCATAAAGCTACTCTTGGATTACCAACTCCAAGCATTAAATTGTAAGTAAAGCTCTCTTTTCAAATTCAGTAATATGCCTTCAATCATGATATTTTAAAAGTGGTAATTTTAGACTCAGTTTTTCTGTTACCTTCTACATTTTAAGCTGTTTGGGTGGTATTTTAGTGACATTAATCTGTAAGACTGCAAACAGGAGTGTAAGCTGCTACACAGGAATGTGAATTAAAAGCTGAATTTTTAGTAAAGCTGAGTTTCTGAAATAATTCCATCACTTCAACAGTTTGGAATTTCAAGAATAAACTGAAATGTTAACAACAGTCTTGATTTTTAAAACCTGCAAGTTTAGAAGCATTGATACTTGCTTGAAAGAAAACCCTTTAAAATCAATAGAAGTTTTAAATGGAGTGTCAGATCAAGCTTTATTGTGAGAAATGACTTTGTGTGCCCTCTTCATTAATAACTCTGAGTTCTGGCCTGCCAGGCTCATGGCACCGGAATCTCACTTATTTTGGCAAAATGAAGGATGCTCTGCTGCTGGCAGTGAGCGTGGGTCATTTAGTTGCTTTCAGTAGTCTTCCGTAATAATTTTAGGAACTTGAAACACACTGGAGGCAGGATGAATTGGAGCACTTTCTAGGAATTTGACTTAATTTCTCTTTTTTGAGAAGGTACTGAGAAGTGTTAAAATATATTACTGTCACTATTTTGAATGATCTTTGAAGAGAAACTTTCGTTCTTACTGAGATTAAGACTGAATGACTGTGTAGCATAACTTCTTTATTCAGTTCTTGCATTGTTCTTTATAACAGATTTAGATAGTTTGAAAAGCCCAATTAAATACTGGGAACTATTATAGCAAGGCAATCTTGACATAAGTCATTCAAGAGCAAATTACTGTTTTGTGCCAGATCTTGTAGATGGCATTTTACCTGTGCGCTGTTGTTAATGAGTTTGCTATGTGGAGGCCTCATCTTCATAAAAAAGGTTCCACCCATCTGTGAAGTGGTGAACCAGATGCAATCAGCATTTTAAAAAATAATTCACAGTAAAAGCACTTTTGGGAAGAACAAAATGGCTAACCTCTTTACGATTTTTAGAGGAATCTGCTGTATAAGTAAGTGCAACACTTCCATTTATCAAACAAGGAATAAAAATATGCTATACCAAGCAAAACAAAATACTTTGAATAGATGTAGGTGGAAATGGTCAGTAAAAATATGGCATGAATAAGATAAGCCCAAGAAAAGCAGCTCCTTAGGGCAACTTCAATGAAGTTGGTCACACAGTGTGTTGGAGTGACAAATAAAAGCTGTGTTCTGTGATCTCTCTTCTGTTGCGCACCTGACGCAGGGTATACAGTTGTTCTCTCCAAGGGCAGTAGTGCTAATATGCTGGAATAGTGCCTTATTTACAGAAAATGCCTTACCCTGTTTTTAAAATTTATCTGCTTATGAAATACTGAATGTTAATATATTTTTAAACAGCTGTGGTGGGTTGACCCTGGTCGGCCGCCAGGTACCCACACAGCCGCTCACTCACTCCCCCCTTCACTACTGAACAGGGGGAGAAAATATCTCCAAGGGCTCAGGGTTTGAGATAAGGACAGGGAGATCACCCTCATTTACCGTCCCGGGCAAAAAGACTCAGTTTTGGGGAAATTAGGTACATTTATTAAAAGAACTAATCAGAGAGGAGTAGTGAGAAGTAAGAAAGAGCAAACAGATCTTAAACAGAACACCTTTCCCCCATCCCTCCCTTCTTCCCGGGCTTAACATCAATCCCGGTTTCTCCACCTCCTCCCCCCGAGCGGCGCAGGGGGACAGGGAATGGGGGCTGCGGTCAGTTCATCCGATGTTGGTCCCACTGCTTCTTCACTCCGGGGGAGGACTCTTCACTCTTCCCCAGGGCCACTTTGGGGTCCCTCTCACGGGAGACAAGCTTCACACTCTCTTCTCCGCGTGAGTCATCCCACGAAGGGCAATTCATCACAAACTGCCCAACGGGAGACACCTCACGAGGGGCAGCCCACCCCTCGTGAGTCTGAGGCGCAGTCCTTCGGGGGAAACTGCTCCAGCGTGAGCCACCCGCAGCGTCCCAAAAGTCCCACCGGCCAACCTGCTCCAGCGTGGGCATTCCTCTCTTCCACGGGCTACAGGTTCCGGCAGCGACTTGCTCTGATGCGGGCTGCCCACGGGCTACAGTCCCCTTTCAGGCATCCACCCACACGGCGTGGAGTCCTCGGTGGACATCTATGCGGTGATCCTCACGGTGGACATCTGCACCTCGCCCATGGGCTGCAGGGGGACAACCCGCTTCACCATGGTCTTCACCACGGACCCGGGGGACTCCTTCTGCTCCGGCGCCTGGAGCTCATCCTCCCCCCCCTCCTTCTTCACTGACCTTGGTGTCTGCACAGATCCTCACTCCTCCATCTCTGTGCCAGCTGTTAATGGCGCAGTTCTTTTTCCCATTCTTAAATATGTTTTTCACAGAGGCGTTCCTCTGCTATCACCTTACTGATAGGCTCAGCCTTGGCCAGCGGCGGGTCCCTCTTTGTAGCCGGCTGGCATTAGCTCTATCAATCTTGGGGAGCTTCTAGCAGCTTCTTACAGAAGCCACCCTGCAGCTCCCCCCCCGCCGCTGAAATCTGGCCAGGCCAAACCAAAACAACAGCAAATAATTCCTACAGTCACTCCTGTTGTCACAATTCTCTCTATATTGTCTGCTGCTGTGCTGTTTACAGGAACACGAAGACATTTCTCAGTTGTTCTTTCTTGCTTTAGTTTTTTTCCACATGGTCATGCAGCTTTAATTTTGGTGTCCCTAACTAACGAGGGCATATTTGTAAGGTCACAATAAGAAGGGGATACCCTTCTTCAAACAGAGGCTTTAATTTGGCCTAAGAAAGTGCTTGTGCATCCTTTTCAGTGCTGTGTAAGTTGGCACTTAAATCAGTGGTTCAGAAAACATCCTTTAAAATAGGGTGGATGTAGTCACATCCTAAAAGTCAGGTGCTCGTTTCCTTGCATTGCTGGATAGTAGAGAGGATCTCGTGCACACCGTGATGATCACGTGTTTCCTGCTGTGGTCATGGGCGTAGCGGAGAAAGTGATATTATAAACAGCCTTAAACTGAACAGTGTTTCTAAGCAATGGTTTCTTGTATCATGTATCAGTCTGCTTAGTGTATGGCAAAAATAATATCAAAGTTTTTGAATCTGTATGATAGTAATCGTTTCTGGGACTCCACTCTTTTTTAAAAAAAGTGAAGCAAATGCACCTAGCATTCAAACCGTAATTACAAAACTAGTTACGCTGTTTTCAAAGTAGTTGCCTTCAACAGCTTTTCATCTTTTCAAAGTCCCTGCAGGTTTCTGTGCAGTGAATTGTTTTCTTTGCTACATTTAGAGACAAAATAAACGGTCCTTCCATGGTGTTATCAAGAAACACTTCATGCCTAAGGCGAAGACTGTTTCAGGTTTAGTGCTCAGCTCCTAGCAGGTTAAAATTAATCTGTAGTTACTGAGTCGGTTAACAGGAGAGCATTTCGTTGTGTTAAAACTCAGTTGAAGAAATGGGGTGAATATTGGCTATGTATCGTCCAGCATCACTGGATAATAAATCAGATGTTCATAGGAATACCACCTGATTTCAATATCTTTTGATTTATGAAGCCACTTTGCTACTCAGGGGTGCGGATATGTGTAATAATGGCTTCTGTGTCACTAAATGCCAAATTTGTAATTGTGCACTTTATAAAGCTTGTAGAACCTAGTTAGCAAACTGCTGTTGAAAAACAAAATTGCAAATCAATTACTTCCTGCTTGATGCTTCTTGGATCTCTTGAAGATCCTTGTTCAGACACTGCAAAAGTGAACATGCTTCTGAGTTTGACCTATTATCAGAGATAACTGCAGACTAATAACAACTTTGAGAAATATTTTTTTTGAGCTATGCTACAACATAAATAGACCAATTTTAAAAACTCAAATTTAGAGGCTTATCAGATCTAACATTCAAGCCTTCACCTGAAAAATTAGGACAATCCTACATGCAGCACAATGAGTATTTCAATTAAAAACCTGTAGTTTACTTCCTAGGGAGGCAAAATGCAAAAGAGCTGATGTCTGGAAAGCAACTGCAACATTCTTAGTAGAAGTAACGTATGAAAATACTGCTTTGAAAAATGGCATGCCTTTAATGGTACTAAAACTGCCTTGTAGTCCATAAAAATAAAACAAAGATCAAATCTGATTTGGTTAATGTGGTTCAAATGCTTTTTCTAGATTCTGAAAGCAGACTTCAGTCTCACAAACATTGTCTTCCTCGAATGTGAAGATCAACCACTGCTAAGTGGAAGATGGGCAGACAATTAGCCTGTGTGTAACATTGCTAGAGTTGCCATATGGTGAGTCAGCTTTGCTTTTAGAATTTTTCTTTTTATATGTGTACAGTTATCTCACAGAGTGATAATGCTTAGAGATTTACTGTTTATTTTCTGAGGTTTAATATTGCAACAGAAATCTTCAGCTGACATTCACCATGTTAAGTAAATGTTCTAGTATGAGACATGATTTGTTTTTTCCTTGACTGACATGACCATACTTCCTTTTAAAAGTCAGTGCAAATAAAACCTCTGGATTTAGTATTTTTCTTTTTGCTTTTGAGTAGGAAAATAATTTAGAACTTTGTTATTTAATATTCATTCAGGGGTGAAGTCTAAAAAATCCCCTTCTTAGAAATCAAGTATGTCTCTCGTAACAGGTACTTTGTGTCTAATACAAAATTAGAACAAGTCGAAAGTGAGATTCCTGTTGCTTTTATACATTTATTGCTTGAGTAAAAATTTAAGAGGAGTGTTCTTTCTCTTCTCAGATTTGTACTCTGAGCTTCTCAATGTAAGCACTTATTTCCACTGTACATATTACTACTTCTTTGCAGTGCTGTGAATAGTTCTTGGTATGAACACATCTTTATGGAGTTAGATTCCAGAATTTGTGTGGTTAAAACCTGAGAACAACTTAATGTTAGTTTCTGTATGTCAGAGGCCTACAACTCTACTCACCGCCCTACAAGGTCTGGTAAGACTTTGGCAGCAGTGTGTTTCATCTAGTCTGAAGGCTCTCTGTTGATCCCTCTTCTTTTGGAGTGCTTTTTCACGCTGATTAGCTCAGACTGTTCAAAAATATGCATATAGTATGCCTGGGTTTTGTCGGATTTTATTTCACTTCCCATTCTGGGTAGTGGTGGTTCTTTTAATTGTTGGTAGTTCTCTTACTTTTTCTCTGAAAACTAGATACATGTTTAATAACTACTATTTTTTCAATTGTGGATCATTATAAATTATGACCAATGCTGCGTTTGTTGGATTTGTAGACTAAATTAAGGGTAGTTTTAGGACATGGGACTTCAGATATCTAGACAGAAACAAATGTAAATGTTTCAGTAAATGCTGCAAAAGCCCAAAACACGTATTTCTAGTGTATAGGAACTGAAAATGTTAAAGTACATATGGAAATATATTTTCATCATCATAAATCTTGGTTTGACTTCATTGGCATGCAACTGCCAAGTAATTTAATATAATTGAAGTGCTATGCCAGAGGATGTGTGATCCAGAAGTAATCGCTACTCATATAATGCTCTGTAGTGTCATCTAGAAGCCGAATTGTGTATTTCACCCGCACAAGATGAATAGCAACTACCATCTTATTTCACTACACCTGCGTTTTAGATGGTAGTTAATTAGTATTAAACTAATAATGAAGTAGCAATAGACACTACTGACTATATTTAAATGAATGTTAATTTGTACTGAATGTGCATGATACTGGCATACTATAGAGGCAAACAGTTTTCTTGTTTTATAAGTAAAAGAACTCAAGATTTCCACATGTGTTCTTTCAAGGATGTGAACCATCTCTGAATTTAGTTTTTCTGGGGAAATGCTGCTAAATCTAACCAAACAATTGTCTGTGAGTTGCTCTTCTATATGCTCTGTGTATTTCTTGTAGTTTCTAATTGTTAAGACTGTATTGGTCCCAGCTGATTCATTAAATCAGATGTTCTTGCTTGTGCTGCATTTGACTGTGAGTGTATAAATAAATAGAAGGAAACTCCTCTTCTGCTACAATGAGTCCTAGACTGATGAGAAATAGAGAAAACTTACTATCTTTGGCTGTGTCTTCATTAGCAGATAGGAAAGCCCAGTTAGAATGAATCTTTAGAGCAAAACTGTTAGTCCTAATGACTCACTGGTATTATTTTTGATTTCCTTTAGAAATCCTGAAGCCCTTAGGTACCTTCTGGATTTGCGTCAAAGTCTATGTTTTCCTTGGATGAAAATAGTTTTTAATTCCAAAGTCTACCAAGAGCGGCCTGTTGTCATGACACTCTTGGTAATGGGCTTGTATATGAGAAAAGGAAAAACAAAAGTAGGCTCATTTGCTGGTCCGTATCACAGAGTTCACAGCTTTCTAATCAGTAGGCTATTTTCAGAGTGTTTAGCTTAAAAAAGGAAGAGAAGGAAAATCTTGTGTCCAGATGAAGACTTGAGACAAAAATAACATTCTCAAGAGTTTGGCTGAAGCAGTCCTAGGCAGACAGAAATGGTTCTGTCCCACCAAATCAGTATCAGCTGATCAGCAGGCCATAGGCAAGTCTATGGTTTGGGTGAGGAGGGTGTGAGCAAGGAGCATCTCTGGTTTGATCTGCATGGCTTTGCTGCAAAGAAGGGAGAAAGAAAAGAACACAGAGTGAAAGGATACAAGGTGTAGCACGTTTTTTTTCTCTTAGCTAATAATGGGTAATGGGAATAGGAAATAGACTTGAATTAATGATCTATATTTCAAGAATATTTTGTCAGTCATTGCTTTAGGTGGTAACCATGTGTTTCCAGGATGAAGTGTGCATTAATGCATGTCTGCTATGTTTTGGAGATGACTCCTTGCAACTTTATTGTAAAAGAAAACCTAAGATATGGTGGCTTGAAAGGGATTTAATTATAAGAAGTTTATTGCCTCATGGAAGTGAAATGTATAATTGCAAATCTAATCTGTTCATGCCTGAAACTTCAGCAACCTTAACATCAGGAATCAAAATGCATAAATTCCCTTTTCAAGCAGTCTGGTTGATGCTTATTTGCTTGGCTGACGTCTTTCTCTTGGCCACATATCTGGCACTAAGCAAACATGATACTGTTGAATTAGTTGAAACAATGATCACTGTGTGGTACTGCTCCAAGAATTTAGGTGATTCTAGTGATGGCTCTCAAAAATATGTTGAAAGAACAAAATCAAGTCTTGCCCTCAGAACTTTTTCCTAGCCTGTGAATACTGGAACTTCAACTTTATGGTAGCCATAATCCAAATAACTGTCAGACCTAGTATTTCCAATGGAAATAACATTTGTGCCTACAAATAGATGTGAGAGAGTGGCTTTTGAATACAGTATACTAAAAAGGATGTGAATTTTACTTGGATGTATCGTGGTGCATAATTTGCTAAATATTTCTTATGTTGGAAAAGTGCGCTTGAAAGTTTGCTTTTTTTTTTTTTCTATGTTGTTACCTTTTTCTACTGTGATTGTTTTAACTGTATTCTGCTGCTTCTCTTTTTGGAAGTACATGGGCAGTACATTGACAAGATCTGTTGGTGTGCATCTTGATCTTAAACCAATGTTGGAGTGATGATCAAAAGAGCTAGCATATGTTTGCAAGTCACTTTGGATTAAATATGCTAGAGTATCTACTGACTTCTGAATGTTGGATTTTACACTAAAGTTAGATAGGAAATGGGTTTCTATTCTGGGGGTAAAAAACCCCAAAGATTTATTTCCCTGAAGTCTGCTTGAACTTAAATTGAGGTGATGCCACTGATGTTGTAGCCATGAAGCTGCTGTGTGATGCAACTTGTCTACCTGTCTTATTGCAAATTCACTGAAAAATTCTTAGATATTCCAATAAAAAAATATGTCATGTGGAAGTAATCAGTGTTTGCTTCCATGCCAGTTCCCCCAAAACTTCTGATTTAAGGCTGTACAGTTCCTAGAAATTTGGGCTGTCTAGAATACACTTACTAAATGCTAAATTTTCAGATTAGTTTTTGAAATATAGTGGAATCTCATTGCCAGTATTTCTACTAAATAAAAGCTGGAATTATGTGTGCTTCAGAGTAGTTAATAATTTCAACTTCCATTTGAAGAGTAGAAGGTTTTGTATGTGCTTTATTTAGTTGCTATCAGGTACTTGCATATATCTTTATGCCAAGCAATGCGTAAGCTATTGCAAGTCAACTATTCTTTGTGCTGGAATAGTCACACATAATGTAAATTATTGAACTTGTGGCAGGCTGCAAAAAGGTCTGAAGCTGGCTCCCCTGGACAAGGCAGGAGAGTCTCTTATTTAAGTTTGAAATGCCATTTTCAGCCCAATACACTGTTCATAAACAGCACTTCTTTGGCTTTCCTGCTTAGTTCAGAGCAATGTAATTAATACAAGCTCGCATATTGTGGTAATAGCTTGGGTTTATTATCTCCCAATCAGTGAAGAGAGAGGTGATATTTGCCTCTGATATTCTTGTTTTATTAAGACATGTTCATTAATGGCCAGACTGAAAGCTTATAAAGCACGACACCTGCGTTCTCATCCAAAGTCAAAACTGTGTCAAAACTTGGTCAAAAGACCAGGCATGTGAAGATCAGAATTAATGTCCCTTTTAATTTTCTCAGTGCTCTGTACTGCTTCTCATTACTTCCTCCTGAATTACAGTATTTTAAATTGCATTTTGGTCTGCACGGTGCTGGAAAATTCAAGCAGAATGGAACCAAGGGGTAGGTGTGAAACACGAGCGCTGTGCTGTGACTTGCCTTACCTTGTCACAGACACCCTGTGTTGTCCTTGGTGGATCATTTCTCTGAAAAAGTCAAAGAAACTCATGCCTCAAGAAAAAAGTAATTAGCAAAAGCAGAATGAAATGCTGACTAAACGACTGAAGATTTTTGTGTTCCTTTACTGAAGAATCACAGTTGTCAATGCAGGAATTCTGTTAAACATCTGTAGATGAGGCTGATGTGAGCAAAAACAACTGAATGGATACGTGATCCTGTAGGGCACAATATCTGAATAAACTGACACACCCTTTTCTCATCGTAATATTTTCTTCAGCATGTGTATGAGTGTAGTGTTCTGCACATACTGCTCAGATGTAAAGGTTTGGAAATATTTTTTAGTTCAGCTGCAGGGAGACTGTACAGACACTCTGCTCCTCATCTCCCCTTTGCTGTTATGGAGGCCAGCATTGATTTTTCTTCCTGTCTATAGCTCTCTTCTTGCTGCTGCCCCTAAGGCTCATTTAACCACACTAGCTCTTGAGCAAATAGCCTTCTGACTTTCCACAGACAGTTATTAAAGAACCTGAACCGTACTTACATAGTTTTTCACTAAGAATTTCAAGTACCTCTCTTGCAAATCTGGAGGGGGAGAAGCCCACATGTCAAGAGTATGAACATTTGATGATCACTCCTTGGCCTCTTTGCTTGTATTGCATGGCCTGGGGCTTGCTTTGTTGTACACTTTGGAAGAAAAAGCAGTTTTGGGTCAGCAGAGAGGTTGGATGACTTTACAGACAAAATATCTGAACTACTGCAATGAAGAGGTGCTCTGTAGTGAGATGAAGCAAAGATGTTGGTAGAGGACAACTGCAGAGGTTGTTTGCAGTCACCGGAGCCCAGTTGAGAGGTGATGGTCAAGGACAGTACAAGAGAGTGAGGATGATGTTACAGGCTGTGCGTTCCTTAAGAGGAGTTTTTTTGTGAGGTTTTTTTTTTTCCTGAGATAAACTTCTCTAAACTTCAATAACAGTTCAATGGCAGACAATTCCCTGTTTCATGCTTCGCAGATGTACTTAGTCAGTGTGAGACCATACTGGAGAAGATATAAAAAAAATTTAATTGGGAATTGCTGAAAAAAATTGTCAATAACATTTTTCCTTGTCTTTTTGATAAATTCCTACCACAACCTTTTTTTCAGTGCTGTTTGTTACACATGACATCTGAAATCAGTCCTCTTTTTAGGGGAGGACTCATTACTATAAAATTCGATTACATAATTTTTATAGTGAAAGTATGTAGGTTTTCTGTGTTTGGTGAGAAGAGATGAAATAACTGGGTTTTAAGCCAACAGTTAACAATAATGTATTTTCACTGAAATACATAAAATTAAATTATTCATAAAATTCAGTGATCTTTTGAAAAGTGATTTCAATATGTAGGTTTTCAAATCTCAGTGGAAAGTATTTTGTACTCACAAGTCAATTTGCTCCAGCTTTTCAAATGTATTTGAGTGCCTTATTGTTGTTTGCCATAAGACAAAATTTTGATTTCTAATTAGGTAACCATTTTTCTGTGAAGCTCTCATCTGAAGAAAAGATAAGTTAAAGTTTAGATTAAAAAGAAATATACCAACCATAGCTTATATAGTGTGCAAACTGACTTCCTAGTCATACATTATTACTTAAGGCAGTCCCAGAGCCTTTGCAGTCTTAGAATTTTATTGGATTCCATAGCTCAATAAAAATTGTGCTTTTTTTTTGACAGCCCCAGTGGAAGGGAATTTAAACACTAAGGTTTCAATAGATGATACATATTTTTTTTTCCTTTTTATACTTCCTCAGCACTACATCAAGTTGGTGTCCTTCTGGGAAAAAAAAAAGAGGGACAGACAAGTCTTTCTGCCAGATGCCTTTGAAAAGTATGATAATGCACAAGGAGGCACTCAAAGCACTGGAAGAAAAGCACTGGCTATTTCAGTATTAACACATCATCTTCTTTTAACAAGTGACATTAATTCTTTTAGTGCAGGTAAATATTTCACTTGTATGTGCTTTTTCACTGTGAAATATTTCAGAGTTTTGTGTAGTCTAAAGAATTCTGCTGGACCTGTATGTAACAAAACTGAATATCCAAAGGGTATTAACTCTTCTGATAATGTTTTCCTGGATTACAAATGCAAAAATTCTTTCCTAGGACTTGTATTTAGGAAAACAGTGAAGTTCGCTCTTAAATTTGAAGTGTGATTTAAGATCTGTAAGCTTCAAACAGACCTAAGACCATGAGTGAGGGGTGCTTTGTTAAATCAGAAAGTTAATCCTTCCGATGCTACTTCCCAGAATGTATCGATTTTTCTTGAAGCAGCTGGCATGCATCCCTAGGAAGAGGTCTTTTCTTCTAAACCTTGATCAAAGATATTCTCTGTGGTATATGCAGATAAAAACTCTGCAGAATTTTTTGTGTTGAAATCAGCAGACTGTTTGGTGATTCTCAGGTTTCAGTGTGAGCTATTGTTCTAGAAAAAACTATGGAAAGAACGGCATAGAACATAATTGGAGAGAATCTGAGGAAAGAAATGCTGAATATTTTATCTAATGTTATGCAGGTTGGTGGGGCTGATCAGACACACAGCCGTATCTTAAAGAAATCTACAACTACTAAAAATTCTTGCACTTATGAATGCTGAACATTACTATTGGACATAAGAAAGGCAAGACCCACCCATATCAACATTCTCTGTAATCAAAAGAAACAAAAAAAAATACTGGAAAATAAAAAGCTGAAGAACATACTTGGAATAATCAGTGATGAGAGTGGTATTTTACAGGAGGTAGTGTCTGTGACTAGTCAGCTCTTTAAAGCTTTTCTGTCGATGTTGCTTGAAGGTTTTTTTTCCTATCTTGATTTTTAAAGTTGAATTGTCTTAACTATTTAGTTTTAGGGAAAATTCTGACATAGGTAAACTTTTGAAAAAAACCCATATGTTACCTAAATCATAACCTGGATATCTGTCTTCTGTTAAATGTTTGAGATATGAGAGCCTGTTAAAGTGATGAAAAAAACAGTAATTCAGTTTCTTGACCCTGAAAGTTAGCGAAGTAAAAGGAAGCTATTGTTCTTATTTCTTCTGAACTTGTTTGCTGATCTCCTGAGGGATAAAAACATACAGCATCGCAAAAGACTTTGCCAACTGATGCAGCAGATGATCTTGAATATGTTACTCATTTTTTTGAATCCAGATGCTATTAAGTTCTTGATCTTCAACATAAGAAATGCTAAGAAGATACTGATAAATGCTGCCCTAGCAATACTTCGTTATTGAGAAGATGAGTGAAAACTTCTCAAGGATAACTCTGGTATGTGAGAAGGCAGGTGAAATTTTACTTTTGTAGTTGATTATGAAGTTTTAATTCTATTTTCGTCTGTCAGCATCTACACTTTGATGGAGAATTTTGTTTCTTTCTTACTCTCGGCTACCATCTCTCTTTCTGGTTTCTAAAAAGAACGTAAAACATGCTGCGTTTATGATTGGTCAAAACTGCAGTATTAACTTGAGAGGGTTTATAAAGATGCCAGTACAAATGGCATGTACTGTGGTAATTTAGGGTTTGAAATTGTTACACTTCTGTGTGAAGAGTAGCAGATGCTCCTGTTACTTTGCAGTATCTTTTTCTAGCCTTATGATTTAAAAGTAGCATCATCTGTTTCTCAGCCCTACAGTCTTAATTTGATACCAGGCACATTTTCAACCAATCTGAGTGAAAATGAAAATATGAAGGAAAAAATTGTCTTAGGGGAGATTTTCTATTTGTGGAAGTCATCTCCATTGACATATTGTGTAAGCCTTCAGAGTAAAGAGAACAGAAGAGTGGGAATGGGTGCTTCCCCCCAGCCCCTTTCCTACTTTGTTTACCACAGAACAAATGAGCAGCCTTCCTATAGGGAGATTCTGTTCTGGGGAAAAGAAGAAAAGTTGTTTGTATCTACAGGGCCTTTAACTCAAAGGTAACCAGACTGGTGGGAGTTTTTTCCCCCTCAATATTATCATAAAGAGATGCAAATGCAACTATCCACTTATTAAATGTTTTACTATCTGGTGTTGCTCCATACTACTGTGGACATGGGTCTTGGATGGATTCTGTTATGGAACACTAAAAGAACTTAATAAAATAGAAGTGCCAGTGAAGTTCCAAAGTACTGATAATAGAGGATTTGGCTGTTCGGAGGCATATTTCATGTTGCAGTGGAAACTCTTCGTTAAAACTTGGGATCTTTATTCTTTTAGCACAATTGTTTCATTCTTCTGGAAGTAGTAAGTAATTCTGGAATGCAAGCTGTGAGCTGATGCTCTTTTGAGCCTTTAGTAGCTCTCTAGCATTGTATAAGTGACAGAAATGGTTATCAGTAGTGCCAGAATGGTTATCAGGAGCCAGAAACCAAGATGATTTCAGCAATCTCCTCCAGAAAAATCAGCCAGCCACAGTAATAGATTTTAGAGAGCTTTACTTACAATCCTGGCCATGCAATGCAATAAGCAAATAAAAAATATACTTTAGTACAGTACAATAGTAGTATACATGTCATTACAGAACTTCTGAATTTACTGGTATGTAACTTTGAAAGATGGATTACTGGTACTTCAGGATTAAGGTCCTACCTCTTAAAGCTCCCTCGCAGGTTACCGACTTTCCAGGAAAGACTTGAAGTTCAATTTGGTGTCCAAATTTCAAAGGCAATCTCATTGCATTTACAGGTGCAAATCTTTTGTATGAAGGGAAGCTTGATGTGAGAAGGACACTGTCCTGGAGGGGTACACTATTTTAATAACTTACAACTTATAAGTTTTAATAACTTATAAGTAATATTAATTCATCTGAGGGAAATGAATATGTCTGATTTGTTGGAAAAATCACTTCTATCTCACCTCATTTGCTGAAGCTTGTGATGATTTCCCAAGGTTGTGTTCCCTGCGTACTGCAGACAGCTGGAAAAAAAACGCAATCATACTACAGTCTGTAAATGTTACCAGTTTCTGTAAACTTAGATTCAAATTGATATTTGCCATATTTAGAAACCTAAAGCTTGTTAGATAAAGTAAGGCTATGTTTCCAGCCTACTGGGGCCTCTCTGACTCCACTGTCCAGTACACAGGCAAAGAATGTCCAGGAATTGACTGTAGCTATAATTTTGGTACTCTTTACGTTGATTACTACACACTGGAGAGACAGTACAGTGATGCAAAGGCATTAAAGCTGGTAAATGAGGTTCCAGTCCTGCTATCAATAACAGGTGTCCTGTGTTTCTGTATCATTATGATGTTATTGGATCATAATGATGTAGGCATTGATCATTTGAACTATTGAGCTCTTCCAGAGAAAAATGTAGCAAGTTGTTCAAGGAGGTTGAGATTTACTGGGTAGCAACTTCTTAATTTTGATTGTTGGCCTTCGGTATGATACCAATGGAAATCAGTGAATGCAGGTCCCTGTAGTGGGAGCACTTTACCCTCCAGAGCATGTTTAGTTTCTTGTCCAAACAAAGTTCATTGACCACATTGTTTGCAAAAGGAAATAGCCTACATCTGGGTTGAGACTAATGTAAGGAGCATTGCATTAGCCGTTTTCCATGTTGGCTTCTGTTGTTTAGAGCAAAATCCTAATACCAGCACTAGTTCTCCCTCTCAGTGGTTAATGCTTAAATGCTTAGAACTGAAAGAACAAGTAGAGTACACATATTATTCATATTCAAAGGTTAATAATTTGTGCCTCTTAAGATATTTAGAAAATATGCTTAAATCCTACTGTTGACAATGTTCTCTAGTGTTTTCTAACTAAGGATTGTGTTTTGAAATTGGGAAGAAAGTAAAGAAATGCACTTTTATACGTTCATTTTATTGCAGTGTTTTTGTGCATTGGAAGCACTGTATCTAATCATTCAGTTACGAGGTCACATTCAGCTGCTGATATTTTTGTCTCCAGAGATCACTTTCTGAGCCTCAGCCTCAAAATGCACCAGAAGGCACTGGGAGACACTGGGATGTGTACACTGGTAGAGCTGTTAGTCTCCTGATAGTGAAGTCTTTAAGAAAACAGGTTCATCCATTCAAAGCCTTGTGCTATAAGAGCATATTTGTTGGGATATTTTTGCTCCCATGTCCGCTCTTCCCCCTTATTAAATGATTTAGTTGCCTTAAATTTATTTAATTATTGCATTTTATTAGCATTACAGATGCTGGAGAAATATAAAAACTTCTAGTAAATTTGTTCCATTTTCCTGGTGGAGTGTTCTTTTGTACATTTACAGTGTAAAACTTAAATTTCTGTCTTTGGCTTGTAGGATCAAATTATCAGCTAGTAGGAGCAAATGTGACTACCTGTGCCTTCTCCCAGTTTCTACTGTTCTACAAAGCAGGTTTCCAGTCCTAAGATAATTTCACAACAGAACTGCAATGCTTTTAAACAGAGAGTAACTGAAGTGTGTGGGCAACAGGATAACATTAGACAAAAAAAACGTCATGAGTTGTCCTACTGTTAGCGTTTGGATTAGCTCAGTTAGCAGTCTCACCTGAGACATCTGAATCCAAGGCTGTAGAGAGAAAATGTTCTCACAGGCTCTTGTGCTTTGGATTGTAGCTCTCCTTTATTCTGAGTCAGCTAGAAATAACACAGGGAAAAATGTACCTGTGTTTTTTCATCCTTCTCATTCTGGGTACTGTGGAATAGGTTAGTGTCAAGACATTTGAAAATTAAAAATAAGGTGTCCTGGGTTTAGCTAAAAAACCCAGTCCTGTCTAGTGATTTTTACTTTGCAGTTTAGTGTCTTCTAAAAGGGCTGCACGTTCTGAAGTCAGCAGCGTGTTTTTGCAGACTGTGTGCTACTGGCAGTGATAACACCTGATGTTTACAGTCACTGCCTGGGACTGGGGTGCAGAAAGGCTCTTGCTCATACTTATTCCTATAGTGACCAAGGCCACTGCTGGCTATTGTGTGCCACGCTGGGGGTGCTGGGTAGTAAGAGGGGGCACAAGGAAGTAAAAGGTGGCACCTCCAGGGGGTAACAGACAGGACAGGTGACCAACGAGAGTATTCCATCCCATATACGTCATATCTAGTATAAATTGAGTGATCACGAGAGTTTCGGCGCTTTTGCCCTTTTGTTTGCCCTTTTTCTGCAATGGCCGGTGTCCAGAGAGGACTCCATCTGACCTCCTGATTTTGATCCGGATCCTGAGTTCCCAAATCCAGCTCCCTGTATCCAGCTCCCCGCCGCCGCTGAGCCTGGGGTTTCCCCAGTGCCTCCTGCTCTGCAGCACCAGTGGTGATTTCTATCAGGGGAGGGAGTCGGGTTTGATATCGGGCTACTATCTATAGTTGTATATAGTTCTTTACTTTTATCTTTTTACCATTATTCCTATTATTTTCATTAAAGCTGTTCTAGTTTTTTTTTTTCTTCTCTCACCCGTAAGTCTCTCTGCCTCATTCCCTTTTCTATTCCTGTTTGGGGGGGGGGAAGAGGGAGTTAGAGAGCATCTGTCCGTGTTAGTGACCAGTCCAGACCTAAAAGGACAGTTTGCCCTCTTCTGACTCTAAATAAAACAGGAATTGTATTGCCTTGTAAAGGACACTATGGAGGAGATCCAAGATCTGTATGTGATGACTTCCAAATGACATTCAATTATCCCAACTGTTCCTGTGTAAGCTACATGTTGTGAATAGTGTGGTTTCAAAGATGGAATATGCAAAATTCCTCATAGACCTTCTGCAGGTAGCACAGAATCACAGAATATCAGGGATTGGAAGGGACCTCGAAAGATCATCAAGTCCAATCCCCCTGCCAGAGCAGGAACGCCTCGATAATGCTACATAGAAACATGTCCAGACGGGTCTTGAATATGTCCAGAGAAGGAGACTCCACAACCTCCCTGGGCAGCCTGTTCCAGGGCTCCGTCACCCTCACTGAGAAGAAGTTTCTTCTGAAGTTTAAGCGGAACCTCTTATGTTCCAATTTCAGCCCATTACCCCTTGTCCTATCAGTGGTTGTCACCGAGAAGAGTCTGGCTCCATCCTCGTGACACTCACCCTTGACATATTTGTAAACATTAATGAGGTCACCCCTCAGCCTCCTCTTCTCCAAACTAAAGAGCCCCAGCTCCCTCAGCCTTTCCTTAGAAGGGAGATGCTCCACTCCCTTAATCATCCCAGTTGCCCTGTGCTGGACTCTCTCCAGCAGTTCCCTGTTTTTCTTGAACTGAGGGGCCCAGAACTGGACACAATATTCCAGATGGGGTCTCACCAGGGCAGAGTAGAGGGGAAGGAGAACCTCTCTCGACCTACTAACCACCCCCCTTCTAATACACCCCAGGATGCCATTGGCCTTCCTGGCCACAAGGGCACACTGCTGGCTCATGGTCATCCTGCTGTCCATCAGGACCCCCAGGTCCCTTTCCCCTGCACTGCTCTCTAATAAGTCATTCCCCAACTTATACTGGAACCTGGGGTTGTTCCTACCCAGATGCAAGACTCTACATTTACCCTTGTTATATTTCATTAAATTTTTCCCCGCCCAACTCTCCAGCCTGTCCAGGTCTCGCTGGATGGCAACACAGCCTACTGGCATGTCAGCCACTCCTCCCAGCTTGGTGTCATCAGCAAACTTGCTGATAGTACTCTCTAGTCCCTCAACCAAGTCATTGATGAATATATTGAATAATACTGGTCCCAGTATCGACCCTTGAGGGACTCCACTGGATATAGGCCTCCAACCAGACTCAGCCCCATTGACCACAACTCTTTGGCTTCTTCCCCTTAGCCAGTTCACAGTCCACCTCACTACCCGAGTCTAGACCAGAGTTCCTCAGTTTAGCAGCAAGGATGCTGCAGGAGACTGTGTCAAATGCTTTACTGAAGTCAAGGTAGACCACATCCACCGCTCTGCCATCATCTATCCACCTTGTTATATCCTCGTAAAAGGCTATGAGGTTAGTCAAGCACGACTTCCCTTTGGTGAAGCCATGTTGACTGTCTCTAATGACCCTCTTATCCTTGATATGTCTTGAGGTGGCACCAAGGATAAGTCGTTCCATCACTTTCCCAGGGATGGAGGTGAGGCTGACCGGCCTATAGTTACCCGGATCCTCCTTCTTGCCCTTTTTGAAGACTGGAGTGACATTTGCTTCCCTCCAGTCCTCAGGCACCTCTCCCGTCTCCCAAGACTTGGCAAAGATGATGGAGAGTGGTCTAGCAATGACATCAGCCAGCTCCCTCAGCACCCGTGGATGCATCCCGTCTGGACCCGTGGATTTATGGATGTCCAGATTGCTTAATTGGTCCCTAACCCAGTCCTCATCAACTAAAGCAAACTCCTCCACTGCCCTGACTTCCTCTGGGGCCTCAGGGGAATGGGGCTCCTCAGGACAGCCTCCGGCAGAGTAGACAGAGGCAAAGAAGGCATTCAGTAACTCTACCTTCTCTGTATCTTCTGTCACCAAGGCACCCACCTCATTCATCAGTGGGCCTACATTGCCTCTGGTGTTAGTTTTATCTGCCACGTATTTGAAAAAGCTCTTCCTGTTGTCCTTGACCCCTCTCGCCAGGTTCAATTCTAGGGAGGCCTTTGCTTTCCTAGTTGCCTCCCTACATCCTCGGACAACAGCCTTATATTCTTCCCAAGTGGCCAGCCCTGCCTTCCAAGAGCTGTAAATTCTCCTCTTGCCCTTGAGCTTACCCAGCAGATCCCTGTTTAGCCACGCAGGTCTCCTGGCTCCCTTCCTTGACTTCCTACGTGTCGGGATGCTCTGATCTTGAGCACGGTAGAAGCAGTCCCTGAACGCTAACCAACTATCTTGGGCCCCTTTACCTTCAAACAGCCTTGCCCATGGGATTTTCTCGAGTAATTGCTTGAAAAATCCAAAGTTTGCCTTGGCGAAGTCCAGGGTTGTAATTCTGCTTGCTATTTTGTTTCTGCTACATGAGATCCTGAACTCCACCATTTCATGGTCACTGCAGCCAAGGCAACCCTCAACCTTTACTTATTCAACCAAATCCTCCTTGTTAGTGAGGATGAGGTCCAGCAGTGCTCCTCTGCCAGTTGGCTCCTCCACCATTTGCATCAGAAAATTATCGTCAATGCACTGGAGGAACCTCCTGGACTGTGGCTGGCTGGCTGAGTTGTCCTTCCAGCAAATATCAGGGAAGTTAAAATCCCCCAGGACAACCAGGGCCTGTGACTGTGAGGCTGCTCTTAGCTGCCTGTAGAAGGCCTCATCACCTTCCTCACCCTGATCTGGTGGCCTGTAATAGACACCCACAACAATATCTCTCCTGCCAGCCTACCCCTTAATTCTAACCCATACACTCTCAACTTGCTCCTCATCCATGCCTGGATGGTATTCAAGACATTGTAGTTGCTCTTTCACGTAAAGAGCGACTCCACCACCTCGCCTGGCTGGCCTGTCTTTCCTGAAAAGGACATAGCCACCCATGACCACATTCCAGTCATGTGAGCTGTCCCACCATGTCTCTGTAATTGCCACCAGATCATAATCTCCTGCCCGAACCCAGGTTTCTAGCTCCTCCTGCTTATTCCCCATGCTGCGTGCATTGGTGTATAAGCATTTCAGGGAGCAAGCTGAGCACACTGATCTCACCCTAGGGGGATGGGAGGCCACCTGGTCCTCATAATTTCTAGAGCACTGCCCCGCTGCAATCCCAGCTATAACCCCATCCCCCTTCATATCTAGTTTAAAGACCGCTCTATGAGTCCCGCCAGCTCATGACCAAGGATCCTTTTTCCCCTTTGTGTCATTTGAACGCCATCTGGTTTCAGTAGACCAGGTGCCTTGTAGATTTCCCTATGGTTAAAAAAATCCAAAGCTAGACCGCTGGCACTATGCCTTTAGCCAAGTATTAATCTGCTGCACTTTTTCAAACCTACCATTATTTTTCCTCATAATTGAAGGAATAGAGGCAAACACAACCTGTGCGCCTGATCCTTCCAGCATCCGCCCCAGTGCCCTAAAGTCCCTTTTGATTGCTTCTGGCCGTCTCTCTACTATCTCATCATTACCGATCTGCATAACCAAAAGCGGGTAATAGTCCGCGGGTTTGACCAGACCAGGAAGCTTCTTGATAACATCCTTAACTCGGGCCCCAGGGAGGCAGCAGACTTCCCTGTGGGTCGGATCAGGGCGGCAGACAGGGCCCTCTGTTCCCCTCAGGAGGGAGTCTCCAATTACGATTACCCTCCTTTTTTTCTTAGATGAAGAAGTCCTAATGCGTGTATCCGAGTTACTCACCCTAGACAGCCCTATGGGTGAACCCTCCACTGACTCTTCCTTGGCCTGGCTCTCATTGTCTAGAGCCCCACACCTGTTCTGCAGGGGCAACCGGGCAGGTGAGGGAGGCCGGGCAAGGATTTTCCTTCCTCTCCTGGCAGGCACCTGCTTTCACTCCTCCCTATCCTTTGGGTCCCCCCCTTTTGCCTGATGACCAGAGGTGGGGGGATATTCTGCTCTTTGTGGAGCTTGCTGCTTGCCATTCAGGAACTGACTCCACCGATCTGTCTCTCTCTCCGACTCCCTAATGCTCCTCAGCCTTTCTACTTCCTCCTTCAACTCAGCCACCAGGCCGAGCAGATAGTTCACATCGGACAGAGGTGTCGCCTCCACCCCCCTCCACTGCCAGTGCCAGGCTCCTGCACTCTGTGCAGCCCGAGGCCTGAGCACCCACATGCTTACGTGGGGCCTCTGTCTGGGTGCCCACAGTTTTTCTAACAACCATTGATCTGGTGGCAACCATAGTTGGCTCTACAATCCAAAGACTCTTAGAAAGCTATGCACGGAATACTTTACAGCCCTTTTAAGTACTTGACTTTTAATGAAGACTTACCCTTTTAGGCCTTTTGTTCAGTGAACAGGGACTAGTCCCTGACCTCCCAAAGGCTTCTTATACACTGAGGGCACAGTTAACAGCTGATTAACGTTGTTTAAAAAACCCCCAAAGAGCTTTTTGTCAGCCTTTTTTTGCTTAAATTCCTTCCTCAGTGCAGTCTCACCTGCTCTGAAGCTGGTCTCGACAGCAAATGGCTATACAAGAAGATTTATCGTAAATCAGTGTCTTCCAGCTGTTTTTCTTGATAGGTCTGGTACTACTGCAGCTTGGTTAGCTTCATAGATCTATGCTGTTACTGTTAAGAGTATTGTTTCTTCTCATTGTACTCTGTGTACTTCTGTTTGGTTTTTTTAAAATATAACTTCCATGTTAGATTACCAAAACTTTCTTTATTCCTAATGCTTTTCAATTCTTCTGAGCCTGCAGCACTTAAATCCAATATGTTGTATGGTTACACCTGAGCTCAAGTCCTAAAACATTTCAGAGTTCACCGTATTTAGTATGGGATTGCCTGTAAATTGTTAGAAACTTACATCTCAATTATCAAATACAGTTTATTTTCCGTTTCCCAGTAGTTTTCCATAAGTGCTTGTGTAGCAAATCTTAGAGAAGGAACAGAAGTTTAATTTCTGAAACACGCTCCTCATGTTGTTTCTGAAAGTCAAAGAAGTCTTACTGGGTTGTCCCACTCATTTTATTTATGTCTTTATTTATACTTCAAAAATACCTTTTTCCTCTTTTAGATACACTAACAGCTTCTGGGTTGTTATCCCCAACTGTCCTGAGATTTGAAATCATTTCCACTAGCTGCTATTTTTCTGTTCGATGTCTTTCATTTCAGTTGAAACTCTCAGCTGCTACAACCCAATTATTTATATGGGAAGAAATGTCCACACACTCATGATATATTTCCCAAAGTAATAGTGCAAAATTGTGTGTTGGCCTGTAGCAAGGGAGGATAAGAAAAGCACTGTAGCTCTTTGCCTGACTCTTTGGTGACTGCTGTTTGTGTCTGACAAAGTGTCTGTCTTCTGCTGGTGAACGAGAGGTGTTAGAAAGCCCTTTCTTTGCTGAGGCAGATATATCTGCTATGCTTCATAGAGGGGAAGAAGTATTTGCAGTGTAAAGAATATTTTCTGCTCAGTGAACTAGCCCACAGTGTACAGTGAGAAATGGATTTCTTCGGCAGCCTCCTATTGCACCAAAAAGCCTCTGAAACAGTGGGTGGAGCAATGTTTTCACTGTCAAACCTGGTATGCATCCTTTCAGAGGTTTGCTGGGGGAGAGTGTTTGGCATTGCCCCTTCCTCCATAGTTCTGCCTCTGGAAATCCTGATTTACCCTTTGAATTTCACATTTCTTGCATGAATATGTGCTGTTTGTGTGCTTCCACTGTCTGTTGCCTTTGCTCCACTTCAGACACAATTTCTTCCTCCAGACACATGCCTCCCTGTTTGTCTGGAGTTGAGCTAAACTGCCCCAATGGGCATGAAGAAGTTGCTGGATTTTTCTGAGCTGTCTGCAGACTGTAGCTGCATTGATACCTGTAGGAATTAAGCTCTCACAAATTAATATTTACTGGATTAGTGGACTTTAGGTATTCTCATGTTTTCTGTAGTCACACAGGGGAAAGACATGGAATTTTTTCCTAAACATGGGCATTCCAATAGAGAAGAAACATAACCCAAACAATGAGCCAATATATCTATTTGCATCAGAGTTAAAGGTGGGGGAAAAAAAAGTGCTCTTGAAGGCTGAAAAGTACAAAACAAATGTATATTACAAATCAGCTTGACTCAATGGACTCAAAATTTTGTCATGTTATCAACGTGCTTTATTTGATACGCAGAGCTACTGCTGGCTTTTTGACACATGAAGATACTAAACACCATTTAAACATCTCATTTTATACTATCAGGGAAGACATTTCATTGTCAGTCTCTTCAGATTTCTCTCATTTTAGCATTTAAATTTATAAGTTAATATGTTTACTGGGGTGTATTCTCAAAGGGTGTTTGTGAATGTGTTTACGTGTTAACATGATTAAGTAAATCACATACACTGAGGGCAGTTATTCTCCTTTAGTCTATGAAGATGTCTAAATTTACCTCTCTCAAAATCACATTTCTATATGTTGTTTTTGAGAGAGAAAAATTTTGAATAAATTGGCAGAATGAGTGGTTATCCAGGGAATGTCTTCTAGTAAGGAATGAAACTGCTCAAAGCTATTAATTTAGACACGCACAGATTAATTCTTCTGAAGAAGACAGGGAACATCAGGTGTTCAGGCCCTGGTGACTGGGAGTTTGTGCTGTGATGTCATTTATAAATGAAATACTATCCCTGAAAGTGTTCCTGTCATGCTAAAATTATGGTAAGGTTTAAATCAGTTACTGAAGTGCTACCAGAGTGTCACAAGTTCGTTGCACAGGGCCTTTAGGTTCAGCTTTGTCCTGTCTCCTGTTTGTTAGCAGTTCTGGTTAAATTGACTCTTAATTAGTCTAGATAATCTTGGCTAATATGTTAGCTTCAGGCTTCTAATCAATCAACTCTGCATGGCGTGTATTCCTCAAGTGAAAGAGCTTAATTTTGTTCCCGATGAAGGTATCTTATTTTCAGCATTGTTTCACTGTGGAGTAGAGACTTCTCTGTGTGGAGGCTTTACGATAGCTTTTGAAGAGTTTATATGCCGGGGCTCTTATTCACCATAGATACTGCCTTACTTTTTAGATCATCTAATTCCACTGTAGAATAGATGCTTTTATTTTGAATAACAGCATTTGCTGGAAAATCAAGGGTAGTTATTTGTACTTAACGTAAGTTTATTTTCTCTGTCCTGTTTGACAAGTTCTCTGTTATCTTGCTGGATGAGATATAGGGAGTGCAAGATGCAGCTTGGGGGCCAACTCTTGCAGTCTTTAAGATGAGTGATCTTATTGAGGCCCCTTACTTGTTATTAAGGGCCTAGCATTGGGCTTTGAATACTATAGCCTTCAGATTGTGAACAAAGGAGTTTTTTGTTTGTTTAACAACAACAAAAAACATGAACCTGTTCTCAACAGAGGGGAACAAAGATGTTCAGAACAAAGGGAAAATTAAAAAGGGAAATGTTCCCTTTTGTAGTACCCCCCCCCACCCCCACCCCGAGTTGTATTATTTCAGCTGACACCTGCACAACACTAATTGGCAAAATGATGCCGACTGGTACACAGGTAAGTGTAGTTCAGACACTAGTCGTTAAAGATGTATAGAAATACGGATCAAAGGCTTTTCATTAAAGTTTCTTTCATGGGGCACATCAGTAAGTCAAAACTACCTGCAACTCTGAAAAGGCTGGCAAAAGAAGTAGTAAGATGCAGTCAGCAGTGTTTCAAAGGGCGTGTTGTCCAGTGAAGTAAATTAGTGAGGGTTTTGTGCTAGTGTTTGCCAAAGCTCCTAAGTCTCTTTGTTACAATGTGCTGACATGCGGCAGGGATTATTGGGGACATGAAAACATTAAAGCAGAAAAGCATTAAAGCTAGCCACATGAGCTGGCTAGCTTTGTCTCAGCCTTGATCATAGCACAGTGACTTGGTCACAACTTGAAATTACTTACAATTTAAATCAGCACAGTGTAACTCTGTTTTCTGACTCTGGAACACGGCAGATGCAACTTTGCTTTGGGTGGTAGAGAGCAGAGGGAAAGGGAATAATGGCAATCAAATTAAAAAGTGGAATTACAGCATATACAAGTTGTTATAACACAGTTGAAAGCAAAAACCTGCATAGTGTATGTTAATATTTTACTAGGAGACAAAACTCGGGCAGGTTTTTTGCAGGAGGGAGGAAGGAAGAGTATACCTCTGCTCTAAGGCTAGAGATCGGGGACTTACACTCATAATACACAAGTTCTACTTTACTTTTTCTAAATTTTTTGTAGGTATCTGCATGTCATTAATTTTAATTGTTTAAAAACCTCCTGGAAGGCAGTGATCAAGACTGGCTAGAATCACGTTGATGCAAATTCACAGTAATCATGTTGAAGTCAACAGTTCAGCAGCAGGTACACATGCCGTAGAGAAGACTGCTGTGTGTGTATTGCTGACTCGGTGTGTAAGCTCATCCAGCTGCTAAATGAGGATAAATGTTTTGTCCTTTTCTAGAAGATTAATAATGCTAGTAATGTGCTTCCATATCTCTGCCTAGAAGGTATTACAGAAGTGCAGAGCTTAGTTTACTTCTGAGCTGGGATCAGCAAATGGTGGTATCTTTGCTGAATTGGAAGAAAGTTAACAAATACACTCAGCCATTATAAATAAATCTGGCTTTAGTTCATACTAAAGGAATAAAAATTCTGTTATCTTCTGAGGGAGAATGGTGGCCCAGTGTTGGATCACTCTGTTCAGGTTTGTTTTAATATAAACAAAAAAACTTAGGCCATTGTGGGAATTTGTTTGTATCAGGAGTCTTTGTGGCAGATCAGATCTCATCAATGTAACATCAAATCTTTGCTGAGAGATTATTGTTCATCCTTTTGCATAAATTCTTACTACACTGTCTGGTTAATATGACAGATTCAAATCAAATTGATACTGGTGAGTGCGCAGGACTGGCGTGTCTTATTGGGGGATCATCACCTCTGATAATTGATGTCTGTTTTAACTTTTGCCCCATTGGCTTATCCTGGCTTTCTTTGGTGCTTATGGAATGATGAAGCTGATGTGGCATTGTGTAAAACTTTGAGGCCTATGACTTGGAAAGATTAGAAATCAGGTCAACCAAATACCTTGTGTTAGTTTATCTGTGAGGAGGAAGAGAGTGCACACAGAAACACCTGAGGACTTGACTGTGGCATCAATATGTCGGGGAAAAAAAGCGTTTTCACAGAGTGTTGTAGAAGTTGAGAGAAATTGGTGTAAAAATCAACTTTGGACCAAAAAATCATTTGACAGTGGCAGTATTGCTTTAAAATGAGATTTGCAAATCTGTATTTAGTTACACAGTTGTTGTACTGTGTGGTAAATAAATACTAATTATTAAACATTGAAATTACTGAAGTATAGTAGATATATCTAAGACTCTAATCTACTTAGCCAGAGTAAGCAATGTTTATTTTATCAATATAATAGTCTGTGCAAGCGCTACTGTTGTAATTAATATGCCAGCATTCAGGAGCCATGATTATCTTACTGTTTTCTAATATTTTTTTCTTAACAGCCTATACCTCAGCTTTGTGTTTGTAGGCGTGACTCTTTGTAAGATCAAGTTTTTTATCTTTGTAGAACACATGTACTTTATACACTTGTTCAGTAGCTCTTGGATGCAGCAAGTGAAGCCATAGGTGATAAATTCAGGATTTCTTTAATTGAGCACCTTGCTTAAAAATGCTGGTTAGTAAAGTACTTGGCAACATTGCAGGCTGAAACTTGAAAACAACTATCATTTTCCTGTGTTTTCCCTTCTGTGTCATCTCCTCTGGTATGTGTAGTCACACAAATATATAACATGTGGTGCTGATCCAAGTGCTGCATGTTTCAATCCTGTTGTCTTTTTTGTTTGTTTGTTTTAACTGTCTCCAGAATTAAAGGTCAGTCTGTGATCTAATAACTTTTACTTCTCATGATTTTGAGAAAATTTAATGCTATTTAAGTGAGCTTTTAAAGTCAATGCCCAAATTCGGTTTGAGAACTACAGCTAAACTAAATATATCCAAATAGCTCGATTTTTTCCCCTAACAAATCTGTGTTACAAGAGCCTGATTTGAGTATGAACCTTCAGAAAAACATCTTGACCTAGCTGGTGAAGTATCTTACTGGCGGGGAATGGAGTCTGCTGTTTGAGTTGTGAGCCTCTGCTGATAGGTCCTTACCTGGCTTTGTTCCTATGCTTAAAGCCTTCACAAACTATAATATGATCTATTTAGTATCTGAAAAGGATCACAAATAAAAGTCAGAGAATACATCTAATATCGTTGAGATCTTTCTAGGAGCATTTTTGAGCATGTGCTGCTGCATATGAGTATTCATTCATTTCCACTAGAGTATTCAAGAGGCGTGTGCTCAAGATAAGAGTTCTGGTGAAAGGGAAATTCTAGGCTTTTTTTTGGAAGAGCTCTCAAACAATCTCTGACAGTCTTTTATCTTGGGTATATATAAAAAAAGGCATCAATAATTACTAGGCTATATTTGGAAAATTTGATGTCTGCTGTAGGCAGGAGACTTGGCAAGGAAGAAGAGAGTTTGTGTTCTGCCCAGAATAAATATAGCATTTCTAAGTGCTTTGCTGCTGCTTCTTGCAGTAGAGCTTTTTGTCTTTTAATGCTGCTTTTAGCATGTTTGGAGATATTCTCCCTCCCAGTTTCCTCCCCCCTCTCTCCCTAGGCTCTCAGAGTTGCTTTGTTTGTTTAGTTTGAGAGCGCTTTTTATTTCCAGAAATGAGGCATCTCTCTGAATTAGTCAAGAGCTAAACTACTATGCAAGTTCACGTAGGTGAACTTGAAAAGAGGAGGTAAGCTACCTGATTGCTGAACTAAATGCTGTACTGAGTTGGGACCAAATGGTGGTAGTGAACTTATAACTACATGGATTTGAACTGACTTGAATTCGATTGTTATTTTCTGGGGTGTTCAGGTGATGAACTAGCTTTTTTATGCAGATCTTTTGATCCTCTGAGTCTCAGGCGTTAGTGACTCGTGTTTTTTGTACTCACTTCTAGTTCAGTATTTGTTCTATCTTCTTGTGTCCAAGCAACCCATATGGGTTATTTTAACAAATCTTGCTGAACATTGATATTAAGAACATAAATCCCATCTTAACCTACTCTTCCTTTAGACCAAAGGGTACAGAGTCAGAGCTGATATAATTTTTAGGAGGTTCAGGCAATTTGGCCATTAATCCTGCTGTTGATTTTAGACTTTGCCTTGTTCTTGTATCCTGTTCTTCATTCCTTTTAAGATTTGGTGTCTTTAGTTGGACATGTGACTGCTAGCTACAGTAGCTTCTTAATCTGTTTGGGAAGACTGATGAGCAATTAGCTTTCAAGGAAAAGGAAGGCACAAGTTCTGCAACTGTAGTATCCTTTATCTTCAGGTCAACATAGGGAGAGATATTGCCTTGAAAGGGACCCATGTCAAATGACGAAGGTAAATCAGAGCAGCTGTTGCTATAACTTCATTATTATTTTCTTCTTTATTTAAGTCAGGGTGTGGTGGTGTTTAAGAAAGGAGGCTAGTAGAAAGATTTTTGGTGAGCACCCACTGTTTTCTATACATCGTACATATACAATCATTTTGAAAAATAGCACTTGGGACTTCAAGGGAAAGGTGGGAAGTGTAAAAGAAGGAGGAAGAGGTGGTGGTGTCAAGGCAAGTTATCCTAACTACTTTGAGTGCAAGTTTTGCTTGTAAGCTGGAAAGTATATTAAAAACAAACCAAAAAAAGCCAATATAAAGCCACATAAATCAAACCAAGTTAGAACTGAATTTTAGGAAGTAACTTGTTTATGCAGATTTAGAAGGGCAATGAGTCTGCGCTAAGTGTGATGGCAGAGGGCTGTGATTGAAAGTGCATTTTAGCCACAAGGTCTTGAGGAGTTTCTTGTGATACATGGAAAATGGTGTATAGGTGTCAAAACAAATATCTTCTATGGCATTAAATAGCACTTAAAATCTGAGGAATGGTCTTGATAGCTGCAGGTAAGAGACTTTCAGAGACCTTACTCCTACTCTCACCTAACAGATGATTTCAGTAAATCAATTGGTCTTTGTATGGAATAATGAATGTATAGATATGGAATAATGAATATGTAGATATAAGGGGTGCAATATACGAAGTGCACAAGAATGTAGCAATTTAGAAATTGTTCAAAACCAGCATTGCTTGCTACCATCCTCCCTCTCACTGTGAAATAGGCAGTAAAAAATGGGAATCTGCAGTATGGCTGGGAACAATTTATCCATGCTAAGTATACTGTTCAAGCTCTATTTTGCATTCAAGCAATGTTTACTTTGTACCCTGCTAGTAATTGCTTAATATTTCGTTGCTCTGTTTTTTGTTGCTCATGTTTGTTTTTTTTTTTTCTGACAGTGGTGTGGTTTCACAGCTTTTCACTTGCTCGTTCATTTCTAAGGGTTGTGGAATGCTTTACAGTGATTTCATTGTTTCATATAACCAGTAGCGTGAGGTAAAATACCGGATGGGTATCAGAACAACTGAGAAATTAGCTTGTGATATGTGCACCTACAGTCCTTAAAAAAAAACCCAACCCAACCCCACAATCAAAATCAAAGGAATTTGGTTTTATTACAATATGTATTCAGAGGGACAGCGCTTTAGCAATGTGCCCATGCAATTCATCACTAAGGTGACAATACTCTAACAATGTATTAGTAATACATCACTGGAATGCTTTTGCACTATTGACGGGTTGGAGATCATAAACCATAGAGAAGGGCAGCAGACGTGCAGATTGAAGTGCCGACTAAGTTTCCAAGCCATTTCAGGTTGTTTTATTGAGAGAAGTTGTCAGTAAGAATGTTGAGCTTTTTCCACGACTGTGTGCAGTTACAGGTGTGCATGCACATGGAGCACTGATGGGGAGGGAGAGTCTTGCCCTGAAGATTCCTGATTTTGATTGCAGATGCTGCAGGTTCTATATATGGCTTCAGACACTGCAGAGACCCTTGATAAAATAGTTTGTTGACTGATGGTCTGGACCTTAGGGTAACTGTAAATGTTTAAGAGGTTATATCCTTTTTTTTTTTTTTAATGCTTCTGATAGATACCATGAAAAGTCTTTGAGCCGTGTGCAAAGACCTGGGCCATGTGACATCCCCACAAGTGTCAAATGTGATGACAGGAAAAAAAAAGTTCTGTCTCCATGGCAGTACATACTAGTAGCTTCTCTGGTATCAGCATGTGGTTACAAGGTAATGTCAAAGCTTTCTCTCCCTCTCTGGAGATCGTGTTAAATATAACCAAATAAAATTAAAATGTATCTTTTTCACCATCCTGATGTCTGCTAGTTTGTACACATTGTCCAAAATATTAATAATACACTTGCAAAGAAGATAGATTTTCTTTTATTTTGGCTCACACTACCTTCCCTGTCCTTCAACCATTCTCTCAGAAAGGTCTCTAAATGCAACATGGGTTAACCTTCAAGATAACATCTTAGAGTGCTCTGTGGTCTGATAAATCCACCTGAGGTAACAAGGTTTCTTGCAGCAATTCCTATGCTGATGTTGGATTCATAGCCAGCTCACTACTACATCATGTTCTCCCAGTTTGTTTTTGTTTTGCTACAATTACATTGTTACTTCCTGGGGAGGCACCAGCTTTTTCTTTGTGTGAGTTGTATTAGGCAGCCGCTCCTGTTTGCAAGCACTGCAACAACACAAATTATGGCAAGTTTCTACCTTTGGCTTGAATTCAAAATGATTTTTAGATTTTTGCAAAACTGAGTTGAAGCTCATGTTTAATAGAAAGGGAAGGTGGTGTCAGTAATATGTAAATAATTCTTTTTAATTTATTTTTTTTTAACATCTTATGAATCATCTTTGCTAGAACAAAATGCCATGTGGGCCTGGGACTCACAGACACCAACCAATCAAGGAAGCTTTAACCCTTTAAAAAAATTCCTAAGCTTGGACTCCACAATGAACTCTGCTGCTGATAGAGCATCAAGGAATTTAACTGCAGCAAACACTTTGTCTGAAGGCAATAGTAAATTATAATCCATTTTATGATCAAGAACAGAGGGTAGAGGATTCATCAATGGTTAGAATGTTGTTAGGTTTTATGCATGCTTAAGGGTGCTGAGGGCCAGAAATACTCAATTTAATATGACTGCAAACAAGGTACTTACAATGCTTTCACTGGATCTTACCTATTGATAAAGCTAAAGCAATGTTGAATTCTGATCTTTATTACCAGAAAGGATTTTTGGTATTCACAGAGGAAACAAAAAAAAACATAACCATTCAATATGTGTGAAAGTTAGATTGCAACTAAAAGCCTGGTTTGTGCCCCAGCAGCCACTGCATGGGAGTTCATGATGATAGATGTAGCATACAGTAAACTATGCTTTCCATTTATTGGAATTTTCGTGTGTGATTTAATGTCAGTTTAAAGACCACATGTCTATGGAGACTGACTGGCTTTGCTGGGGAGTGGTTTGTGGTTTTTTTTTTCTTTGTTTCTACTTTGCTTGATTTTTACTGTACAAATTCATTTGTATGGAGGACATCTGGCCCTTCACCTTGTAAGCAGTCTGCTCTTATCTCTGGCATTGTGAGTTCTGTAGACATGTTTTGCTCTATGCCTTTCTGAGCACAGATTAATTACACTGTAGTTCAGAGTAGTTTTTTAAAGTACTATCTTCATTAGAATCTATCTGCTCAAAACACGGCAAAGTAAAATAAACTTAGCAGTATGTTAACCAGAGCCCTTCAGAGCATGTAAAATAACGTGATGCTATGAAAATTGTGTCATTTAAAATCATTCAAGTCAAATCCTTGTATTTAAATGCGTTCACCAGGTACTGGTATAAAGGAAGGAACTCTTGCGTCTGTCCGGAGTCAAATTATCTTTTTGTATTTCAGAATGAAAATTAAATTACATGGACTCAGCTGCACTGTGAATGGCTTCAGTATTCCATTCTGGCCGTGCTGAGAGGTACTTAAAGTTAGTAAGCAGGGAGAGCACAGTATTCTCTGCAGGTATTACCCAAAAAGCATTTGACAGTTGTCTTTATATTGATTTGGTAACATGTTGATTCACACCTGTGGCTGTATGATGGACTGGGGAAATCAAGGATTGTTTTTCCTCTTACACGCATCACTTCACATGTGTTAACACTTCATTGCTTTTCTATTCACACACTGTTTTATCAAGTCCATTTACCTATCCTTTGCAGTCACATTTTACCAGCTTGAATGTCTTGCTTTTCCAACAATGGAAGAGACTAAGCTTTAAGGCTTCTAATTTTATTTTAAAACAAATGTAGTTAACTACCCAGAACAGTTGTTAATTTAGAATTAAGATTGCTCATCTGAGTTCCATTACTAGCTCACTACTACTAGTTCAAATCTTGTGTTTTGTACCGAAGACATGTGAGCAGACAAAACCTATCTTACCTGAGTTAGCAAACAGCAGCCAAATATTGACTGAGGTACTTATTCAATTTGATTAAAGGAACAGAATATTAAAGAGGCAGGTAGCCAGGGAATATGTGCAACAAAATCATTTAACCAAAACAATTCTATCAGCCATTCAAAGAACAGCTTTTGGTATTAGAGGTGTTTGTTTACTAACTGGATTTATTATAGCAGTGATTCCTTAGCCGCTTACAATTTTCCACAATTCAACATTCACCTCTTGTCAGAATGGAAACTGTTTCTGGCAAGATTCCCATTTCCTTCGTAAGATCTGAATAGTATAACCTTGTATTCCAACTATCTAATGTTAGAGTAACTCTGATATTTCTTTGTGCCTTTAAGGAGTTAAGACAAATACAGCATGCAAAAACTGGTTTGATAATTTTCTACTCTGTATTGAGTACTCAAAACATGATTTTGGACCTTTGTCTGGGTCTATGCACTCCTTCCCTGTTGCACACATGGGCAACAGAGTGAAGTTTCCCCTAGATGCCGGGGTAGCGCCATGGTGTTGGGTAGACTGGTTACAGTCCCCGCTGGAGCCTCTCAATGGAGCAGAACAGAAGCCTTATCAGCTCCTCATAGTCCATGATAAAGGTGCAGGAAAAAGGCAGTTGTGCTGGCTGGATGGGACAGTTAGCATTACCTTTTTCCATCTGAAGTGGGGTTATGTGGTGGGTTTGGGGCTGCTTGCTTCTGTAAGCTGACGTGGACTCTGGGTAGAGAATTGACAAGCTTCTTTAAGAAACTGATTAGGAAGCAACCTATGCTTTATGAGCTCCTCTGATCCCTGACCCCCTAATTAAATGTTCTTTCACTAAAGTAAAATATTGCCAATTCTAGGTCTTGAGAAATGCTTCTGTAAAAGTTTCCCTGGTTTTTACCTTTTTCCCCTCAGTATTCAGTCTGAAGTCTACTGCTTGTGATAGTTTTCCCTTTACCCATCACTTCAGAAATCTTAAGTCTGAGACTTGTGAATTTTGAGTGGTACTTTGATGTTTTCCAATTATTTGTACTTTATATATTGATATTGTATTTTTCGGTCAGAGCATCTTCAATCCCTCTTATTCATGTCCCTGTTCTCCTTTGATCTATATTATAATAGAATGTTAGAATGTTAGGGATTGGAAGGGACCTTGAAAGATCATCAAGTCCAATCCCCCTGCCAGAGCAGGAACGCCTAGATTATGCTACATAGGAACGTGTCCAGGCAGGTCTTGAATGTCTCCAGAGAAGGAGACTCCACAACCTCCCTGGGCAGCCTGTTCCAGGGCTCCGTCACCCTCACTGAGAAGAAGTTTCTTCTCGAGTTTAAGCGGAACCTCTTATGTTCCAAGTTCAGCCCATTACCCCTTGTCCTATCAGTGGTTGTCACCGAGAAGAGTCTGGCTCCATCCTCGTGACACTCACCCTTGATATATTTGTAAACATTAATGAGGTCACCCCTCAGTCTCCTCTTCTCCTAACTAAAGAGTCCCAGCTCCTTCAGTCTTTTCTCATAAGGGAGATGCTCCACTCCCTTCATCATCCTAGTTGCCCTGTGCTGGACTCTCTCCAGCAGTTCCCTGTTTTTCTTGAACTGAGGGGCCCAGAACTGGACACAATATTCCAGATGGGGTCTCACCAGGGCAGAGTAGAGGGGAAGGAAAACCTCTCTTGACCTACTAACCACCCCCCTTCTAATACACCCCAGGATGCCATTGACCTTCCTGGCCACAAGGGCACAGTGCTGGCTCATGGTCATCCTATGTCCACCAAGACTCCCAGGTCCCTTTCCCCTGCACTGTTCACTAATAAGTCATTCCCCAACTTATACTGGAACCTGGGGTTGTTCCTACCCAGATGCAAGACTCTACACTTACCCTTGTTATATTTCATTAAATTTTTCCCCGCCCAACTCTCCAGCCTGTCCAGGTCTCGCTGAATGGCAGCACAGCCTTCTGGTGTGTCAGCCACTCCTCCCAGCTTGGTGTCATCAGCAAACTTGCTGATAGTACTCTCTAGTCCCTCATCCAAGTCATCGATGAATATATTGAATAATACTGGTCCCAGTACCGACCCTTGAGGGACTCCACTGGATACAGGCCTCCAACCAGACTCCGCCCCATTGACCACAACTCTTTGGCTTCTTCCCCTTAGCCAGTTCACAGTCCACCTCACTACCCGAGAGTCTAGACCAGAGTTCCTCAGTTTAGCAGCAAGGATGCTGCAAGAGACTGTGTCAAATGCTTTACTGAAGTCAAGGTAGACCACATCCACCGCTCTGCCATCATCTATCCACTTTGTTATATCCTCATAAAAGGCTATGAGGTTAGTCAAGCACGACTTCCCTTTGGTGAAGCCATGTGGACTGTCTCTAATGACCCTCTTATCCTTGATATGTCTTGAGGTGGCACCAAGGACAAGTCGTTCCATCACTTTCCCAGGGATGGAGGTGAGGCTGACCGGCCTATAGTTACCCGGGTCCTCCTTCTTGCCCTTTTTGAAGACTGGAGTGACATTTGCTTCCCTCCAGTCCTCAGGCACCTCTCCCGTCTCCCAAGACTTGGCAAAGATGATGGAGAGTGGTCTAGCAATGACATCAGCCAGCTCCCTCAGCACCCGTGGATGCATCCCATCTGGACCCATGGATTTATGGATATCCAGATTGCTTAATTGGTCCCTAACCCAGTCCTCATCGACTAAAGCAAACTCCTCCACTGCCCTGACTTCCTCTGGGGCCTCAGCGGAACGGGGCTCCTCAGGACAGCCTCCGGCAGAGTAGACAGAGACAAAGAAGGCATTCAGTAACTCTGCCTTCTCTGTATCTTCTGTCACCAAGGCACCCACCCCATTCATCAGTGGGCCTACATTGCCTCTGGTGTTAGTTTTATCTGCCACGTATTTGAAAAAGCTCTTCCTGTTGTCCTTGACCCCTCTCGCCAGGTTCAATTCTAGGGAGGCCTTTGCTTTCCTAGTTGCCTCCCTACATCCTCGGACAACAGCTTTATATTCTTCCCAAGTGGCCAGCCCTGCCTTCCAAGAGCTGTAAATTCTCCTCTTGCCCTTGAGCTTACCCAGCAGATCCCTGTTTAGCCACGCAGGTCTCCTGGCTCCCTTCCTTGACTTCCTACGTGTCGGGATGCTCTGATCTTGAGCACGGTAGAAGCAGTCCCTGAACGCTAACCAACTATCTTGGGCCCCTTTACCTTCAAACAGCCTTGCCCATGGGATTTTCTCGAGTAATTGCTTGAAAAATCCAAAGTTTGCCTTGGCAAAGTCCAGGGTTGCAATTCTGCTTGCTATTTTGTTTCTGCTACATGAGATCCTGAACTCCACCATTTCATGGTCACTGCAGCCAAGGCAGCCCTCAACCTTTACTTCTTCAACCAGATCCTCCTTGTTAGTGAGGATGAGGTCCAGCAGTGCTCCTCTGCCAGTCGGCTCCTCCACCATTTGCATCAAAAAATTATCATCGATGCACTGGAGGAACCTCCTGGACTGTGGCTGGCTGGCTGAGTTGTCCTTCCAGCAAATATCAGGGAAGTTAAAATCCCCCAGGACAACCAGGGCCTGTGATTGTGAGACCGCTCTCAGCTGCCTGTAGAAGGCCTCATCACCTTCCTCACCCTGATCTGGTGGCCTGTAATAGACACACACAACAGTATCTCTCCTGCCAGCCTACCCCTTAATTCTAACCCATACACTCTCAACTTGCTCCTCATCCATGCCTGGATGGTATTCAAGGCATTGTAGTTGCTCTTTCACGTAAAGAGCGACTCCACCACCTCGCCTGGCTGGCCTGTCTTTCCTGAAAAGGACATAGCCACCCATGACCACATTCCAGTCATGTGAGCTGTCCCACCATGTCTCTGTAATTGCCACCAGATCATAATCTCCTGCCCGAACCCAGGTTTCTAGCTCCTCCTGCTTATTCCCCATGCTGCGTGCATTGGTGTATAAGCATTTCAGGGAGCAAGCTGAGCACACTGATCTCACCCCGGGGGGATGGGAGGCCACCCGGTCCTCATAATTTCTAGAGCACTGCCCCGCTGCAATCCCAGCTATAACCCCAACCCCCTTCATATCTAGTTTAAAGACCGCTCTATGAGTCCCGCCAGCTCATGACCAAGGATCCTTTTTCCCCTTTGTGTCATTTGAACGCCATCTGGTTTCAGTAGATCAGGTGCCTTGTAGATCTCCCCATGGTTAAAAAAATCCAAAGCTAGACCGCTGGCACCACCCCTTTAGCCAAGTACTAATATTGTTAGTGAGTTCTTATTCTTTGTGTGGTGTTAATACTTACCCCCATCTACTTTCACAGATCTTACCACTTGACTATTGATTTTTCTGTTCTCTCTTTATTTGAGATGCCTTCTTTATCTTTTTGTGGTTTTTTTCCCCCCATTTTTTCAACTTAAGTGAAATTGTTTGGTTTTTTCACTTACTCGATCAAGTGTCTTTCCCGTAAGCCATTTTACTTAGAAAACAGCCAGTTAAAAAGAAGCAAACAATAGGCTCACTTTCAGGGGTTTTTTAATTTAAAATTAAATTATAGCAAAATGCACGTTTTTTTTCCTTTTCCTCAGTCAAAGAAAGAAATTACTATAACAGAGGCAAAATACTAATAGTTGTTTGAAAAAAGTGATGTGAACAGATTTTCAAATTCATTACTTTAACTTTGTTTTGGATGGAGGGGGAAAAAATATTTTTAAATGTGTTCAGAAAAGTCAGATCCGTTAAAAGTACCCAAGAATCTTTCAACTCTTCGTTCAGGATTTGAGTTTTTTACCTTGTGTTTCTGGTGATGTTTTAGTATTCTGCTCAGAAGTCTACCAAGAGAAATCTCTTCTGATCTAATTCTTGAGTGTTTTCCACTGTTTGTTTATGGATAACTTAGTTGTTTTGTAGAAGAATGTTGTGTGACCTGGCTTGGTTAAGGACTCTTGTAAACCTGGCTGGATTGTAGGCAGCTTTGGCTCTCTTCCACTTTTTGAGACCGAGATAGAGCATTAATCTGTTCTCCACAAAGTTTGTGATCAAGGTAGACAAAAATGTTATAGGAAAAGGAAAAATTATTTGATGTGAAAGGAAGATGAAATAAAAAACCCAACATAAGGTGAATTAAAAATTCAGTTAAGAATATCTCCTATTCCAGACAATAACAAAGAAAAGTTAGTTTTTCCACCTTGCGTTTAATGTCCATCTATTTAAACTCAGTCTTAGAAACTGTTTTGTTATATTAGATAGTTACTGATAACAACAAAAGTAGTATTTGCTTTTTCTTAAATATGACTTTTCATCCTTGGGACTTGTGTTGCATCTGGAGAGCTGTGCTGTTTAATATCTAACTGGTAACTGTTCTTCCAGAGGCACCATAGCTAGGAGCAAACACCCTCCCTTGCGAGGTAGGTTGTGCTGTCTCAAATATATGTGGAACTTGGATAGATTTAACCTGCTCACCATGTTGGAGATATTCCTGCTGGAATAGTAGCACTGAGCTGAGCCAGAGCTCGGTCTCTGTATGCCTTGTCTGTCGGTCTTCTCTGTCTGTGTCTCCCCACCAGTTTCTGCTTTCTCCCTCCTCCTTTCTCTCTCCCCCCCAGTTTCTCTTCCTTTGTTCCCAGTCTTCCCATCTCTCTGTCTTTCATTTCTTCATTCTTGCACTGGCTTTGTCTCCTATTGCTGTAATTGGGATTTAGGAACTCAGTGTACCTGATTTTCTGAGCTAATTACGTCATCATGATGTGCTGCTGTCTCCAAAAGTCGTCTTGGTCTGTTAGGCTGTGACTGTTTCTCAGAGAGAGGGTTTCCTGGCAGAGAGAATTAAGCAGATTACAAAAATTAGTTTTGTAGCCTGGTAGCATCCAGACAAGGAATCACAGTTCTTCTCTCTTCCACAAACTTTTGGTGAATTACTTTGAGCAAATCTCTTAATTCACTCTGTGCTTTGTTTCTCCTCTGAGCTAGTTGCATCAAAACCTGTACTGAGATACTGCAGTGCTGAAGTGTTGGAGGCTGTACAAATGCCTAACATGGATTGTAAATTTTAACTGACATTTATTTTTGTTTAATGTCTACAATTATTTTATCTTATTACGGCTCTCACCCTTGCAAAGAGTTACATCATGCTACATGAAGTATTAATCTACATGTCAGACAAGTGGTGGCTTATCAGGCATCACTGACCTGGTAACGTTACAGAAAGCATTGACCCTCCTGTAGCAGACATTGCCAGAGAAGATTAGTGCAGGGACTCAGCTCAGAGTTGTAGGCAGCATCTGCTGAAGTGCAACAGTCCTGGGCTTGCTTCAGCACAGTCAGACTCTTCAGATAGCGTGTTTGACAATAGGTGTGGGTTTTTGTTTTCCCTTTTTTCCTCCGTGCCTCGATCTCTCTTCTTTCTCACCAGTCAGGGTGTTCATGGTCTGTTGATATAATTGGGAAAATGGAATGTGCTATTTAGAGACACTGATCTAGTGCTTTATTATAAAGTTAGCAATGTTTAATTTCTTGTTGTCAGCTTTCATTGTGGTGAAGAAATCAATTCAGTATTGTCTCTTCTCCATTAATCAGTTGTCTAATAAGCTATCTTGCAGTGGACTCAATCTAATTTTTATGATGAATCACTGTAGGAATGAAGAGTACGTGAACTCACATACATAAGAATTATCCCAAGTCCGTAGTAGGTGGGATGAACTTCCCTTCAGTCAGAAATATAGTTTTTATCTTTTTGAGAAATTCGGATAGGTTTTCTGTACTTTCACTAAACTCCACAAGATGTTTACTATACCTTTTCTCATTTATGATTCGTGTGTCATCCAGTCCTCTCTGAGTAAGTCAAAGTAATACCTATTTTCCATTTCTGCCTCTCTCATTCCAAAATGGTTTAGTCTTAAAAATCAAATACAGAGCAAAAGGCGTGTTGGGGAGAAAAGTATAGTCAAAATATATCTCTGTACTCTGGTTTTCTACTATCTCACAATTAAGCAAATGTTGTTGCTCTGTCAAGCAACTACCATAATAATTTGCTTTGTATATCATATAGAGCAGTCATCCTGACCTTCCCTAACAATTTCTGACCATGGCCCCAGCATGGATGATGATGATAGAGGTAAGAAATAAGTGCAGCTATACTTACTTGTTTGTAGATTACATGGCTACATTTATTTGTTCCATGTAAAAGGCTATGAGCTTGCTGTCGCTGTATTTTTTCTAGTTCAGATTCTGTGGGATTTTGATTTCACAGGACAGGGGACTGCAGGTTAATCTTGATTAATTGCCTGAAAAATAAAGTTTAAGAGGAACAGAATTTTAAGGCAAATTAAATGTAGTATTTGGTGCGGGTAGAACAGGCTACTCAGAATTCTAGTGAAAGTAAAAGTACTGATTTTTAATATCACTCAAAATTGATCTTTTTCGTACATAAACCTGTTTATCACCTCTTTGAAAATAACTTTACCACACATGTATATTATACCCAACAATTTTCGTTGCAGATATTGCTGATTGAGTGTTCTCAAGTTTTGACTCAGACTTGTCTTGCTTCTAAGTGTTAGCTGAACCCAAAAGGCTCCATATTCTTGGGCTCACACATAAATGAACCAACTTTACCAACACAATAAAAAAAATCATTCTTCAGGAAAAAAAATGTGCCTGAACCTCTTGATTTTTCATTAATTAAATAATAATTTTATATATTAGAAGAATTATAACATAAATCTTAATGTAATACACACTCAGCCTTCGTTTTCATCTGTTTATAAATCTGATAAAATTGTTGCCATCTTTCTATTTTTGCAACTTGCTGTGTAGTAAAGTAAGAAGTTTATTGGAAGCTGGCAATAAGAAGGGAAGTAATGGCCTGGGAGGCACAAAGGTGAATGAGCCAATGAACGAACAGTTTGAGTTTTCTCGTTGGTTTTAATGTTGTATAAATGTAATGGCTTCCTTTTAAATGCCCCTTAAATAGAAAAAAAAAAAAAAGTGCAAGTGACTTAATGGTATTATGCTGAAGGCTTTATTTTCTTATTTATATTGAATGTTACAGTGTATATAGTCTATGCCTGTAGCAAATAACTTTATATCAAACGTACATACCCTTTCTGGGCTTGGTGTTAGCAGGAAGGGAAAACTGCAGCAGTGTTATCTGTCAAGGGAAGAAACTGTGGCTATATGGAGTATATAAATACAGATTTTTAATGGTTTATAGCCTGTAACATATTATAACTCAAGCATGGCAATAACAAATACAATTGTTGGTTATGTTTGTCTCCAGTAATATCGTATTTGTGTCACACGTGATTGTTATTACCAGTGATAGACACCAAAAAACTCAATCAGTGTGCAGTTATGATGTTAGCAGTGTGGTGTGATGGTTATGGTGAGCACTCTCAGTTCCTTGAGCTCTCCCACTCTGTTAGGGTGCAGAGGACCCTTTCTGCCGGCCCTCGGTCCATGCTTACAGTGTGGAGGCTTTAGGGGATGTTTTGTCAAATGTATTGAGGTGGCTCTGAGCTGTCTGTGTTCACAGGAGCTGATCTGCGTGTGCTGGGATTTTCAGCACAGATCCTCCTCCAATCTCATCCTGCAGCCTCTGAAGAACTGTTTTACTGTGCAGGCTGTGGCTTTCCAGATCTCCTCAGTTGCTTCTGAAAGACTGGGAATCTGTATTGGAGATAGCGTATGTGGGGATACTGTGCATGATTGCATGTAATCACTTATCTAGAATTGCAATTCTATAATATTATCAATAATACTGCCTAAATTAAGAAAAAGGGAATACTTCAGTGTTTAGTAACCTTTAATCTGTGGGGTTTTTTGGAGGGGTTGGTAAATAGTATTTTGATTAATGTAGAAATTGTATGAAAAATAGCTCTAGAAATTAGAGCATGAAAGATTTCTCGTTTCTAACTGTTGCAACTGCAGAGGTTTTTCAAGGATATAAAGACATTTTACGTAGTTGGGCATGTAAGAAAAAAGGCTAAAAGAGGGCTATGACCTGCTTTCATTTATACCAGTATAGATCAGATTTAAAATATCAATTTAATTAATTTGGCTTAATTTAAAGTTAAAACATAATAAACTGTAAAATCTGCTGAGGACACTATTGATGTTCTTTTTTTTTCAGGATATCCAGGTTTGTAGATGCATATACCTTTGGAAGAAGGCAGGGAGATGTCAAATACAATCTTTGTAAATGTCCCGTGCTTCTACCCAGAGCACATCACAGATAATTTCTGTGAGTCATGTTGCATACATCTTTCTTTGCCTTATTAAACTTTCCACAAAGCACATGTTTCCTTTCTCCAAAGTGTCCCCTTTAAGAAACCCTGACTCCTATCTAATGATAAACCTAGGAGAATGTGACCTTATCACAGTAATGGTATCTGTCAATTATGTTTTCAGCTATGTAATGGTGTATGTATTTGTATGATAGCTTTGACTCTACTTGTTGTTAAACTTCTACCTGCTTAAAATGTAGCCAGTTTTCTACATAGTCACAATAGACCTCTTTTTCTCACAAAATAAGTAGTTAGTACAGTTAATTGTGCAATGAATATGTAAATGTTGCTATGTAGCCTCCAGCAACAAGAAGGTCTGGTATCAATTAGACATTGCACTTAGAAGACAGCAAACTGACTGAAATGAAATAGTTCAGTGGGCACTTTTACTACTTTGGAAGGCTGATCCCCCTCCTAGGGTCAGAGTTGTAGAAGTGATGCCTCAAATGCTGAGAGAACTCTACTTGACAGCTTTAATTTATGCTCCTGATTAGGTGGTTGTGACACTGCATGGATTCTGAATCCTGGCATCTTAGCTAAAGTGGCACTGCTATATCTCTGCCCACAGGAAAATGTATTACTTGGTAAAAGTCACATCAGATAGATTTTTCTTTCCTTCTAATCTTCCTAAAAATGTATGTGCTTAAAGATACATGAGCTGAACTGAAGAAACCTCCCTGGCAGTTGAGGTTTTGGAACTATCCCGCTGCTTTACTCTGCCTCAAGAACACTGACCTGGTGTAAAAAGGAGGTGAGCTTGGGGTTGAAAGCTTGAGCTTTGGTCTGTAGCCACCAGGAAAGTGTTGTCCTATCCCTGTTCATTGATGTCTTCTGTGATACTCATGGGTATGGGTCACCTGTTAGTAGCAAGACATGGAGACAAGCAGAGAAGGAGACAGGAGTAAAATTTCTGGAATATGCTGTATGTGTGCTGGAAAAGCATTGTACCTGGTATTAAATCCACCTATAAATGCATTGCTGGGAAGAGAGGGAGGCTCAGCGATGCTATTTCTGTAAACTTATAAAGTTTACGGTGCTGCAGAATATAACCTACTGCATGTAAATCAAAGCATGTAACAAACTCATAAAGATGTATAATATTCACTCACACCTCTGGCATTTCAAATTCCTGCCTACAGGGACTGTAACTTGCTTCAGTATTTTATAAATCAGGAAGAGTGAGTACGAATATTTTGACACAAACTCTGCTGATTTTAATAAAGGTAATGTAGGGATGGGTAAGATGAGTTGTGAAGGATTGCTGTTCATAAACTCTGAGAAAGGACCATGACATGCGATTGTCTCATTGACCTTCTGCCTAGCACCGATTGTAGAATTTTGCTCACTAGTTCCTGACTTGAATCCTACAAATGCTCAGAAAGCCTTGTCCAGTGTACTCCGGCCACAGAACTCAGTTGTTTCTTCAAGGTGGTTTTAAAGGAATTATCAATTACACAGAGAGCTATGACTGTCATCTTATAAATAAGAAACACAGAGTGATTTTACAGTGCAGTACACCTTTGGGAGGATTTTTCTCTTCTGTTGTAGCCTTTAAAGCTGCTATAAAGGCCGTTTAATAGGCTAGGGAAGGACATCCTTGAGAGCAGGCAGTATGCAGCCAGAGGTTGCCCTAAATGACTCTGTACCCTTAGCAGAGACAGTAAGATGTGAATCCTTTGTGCCATTTCTAGTCGTGTGCCTTAGCAGCTGCTCTAGGTAGCTGAACTGGAAAGATCGAGCAGTCCTGAATTGGAAATGCACTGTAATTTAGCATTTTTGTTGTTTTTTCTACTTTATGCTGAAACCTTATCTGCTCTCATAAAAGCTCAGAATATGAGGCCCAAGATGGCTCAAAGATGATTTTATCCATTCTTTCCCCTTGCAAGGAGAAAAGTCATCTTTCATTTATTTATTTTTAAGTAAAACAGTATACTATAATCGGCCTTCTGTAATAAGCTAATAAAATCTTTCTTTAAGTAACAGTATTATTTTGAATTTTAGATTTCTTCCTGCATATCCTTAAGGTTTGTGTCTGTGGTGATTTTTCGAGCTCAGATGTGGGTGCCCTGTTCTCTGTAGTAAAAATGACAGTGCTGTGAAGTAAGCAATTGCTGAGATCTCTGCTAGCTGTTCTAGGATTTCAGCTGTCTCTTCTGACATGCTGTGTTGTCATTATTTATTGTATTGTCAATTTTTCTAATCATAGGCACACTTGAAAGAGGAGATCCATGGGCATATCCTGCATCACTGTTTTCTTCAATAGGAACCAAAAGCCTCTTAATCTTTTTCATTCCTGTAGTTCTGATGAATCTGCAGAACTACTCTAAGACTGAGCAGGGTCTTTCTGCTCAATGTGCAAACCCCTGTACAGTTGTGTTAAGTCTGAATCAGGCACTTAGCACTGATATTAAATACATGGGTTTCATTCTCAAATCCCAGGTTGATGCTCCTTGGTGCCAGAAATACAGCTAGTATTTATTTTCTAAATTTCTGCCTCCAGCCACCTCATTCAGCTCAGCTGTACTCAGTGAAAAACCAGATACAAAGGTGTCATACCCAACTACCATTATGTACTTCCCTGCCTTCTCTGGAGTCTGATTCAGTCCTTGGTAAAGCTGAGAATTGTTTTGGTCTAAATTGTACTTACTTAACTGTCTCATGCTATTAGATCCTTTCCAGATATGCCCTCCTAGAGCACAGCTCTGATCACGTCCTTTGTCTTGGTTGTACATTCCATACTAGGGACTATGTGGAATAGGAGGAAACAGAAGAAGATTAAAAAATTTAGATTCAGCTGCACTTCAGCAAGCTATTTGAAAGAATAGAAGAGGAAAAGGATACTGAGGTCTTTATGAAGGTGTAGTCTCTGTTTTATACAGGTCCCTTGAAGTTAAAAGTATAGTTGTCTTAGGCAGATAAGAGCATCTCCTATTATCATGATTTCTAATCTGTTGTTTATCAGGTTCTACAAAGACTCGTGTTTGAATGCTTTTGCATGGAATTGAATATTTTGATTTTATAACACAGGACTCCTGAGTGTTTAATGGAGAAGAAGCTGGTATTTTTTTGTCATATGGAGCAATACAACCGAGATATAGAAAGATGGCTGGATTTAACCTTTTCAAATTGAGCTGTGAAATAAAACACTTAATCCTCTATAAGTATGGAGAATTTAGATATTCTCTGACATCACTGATGTCTACATAACTCTTAAAATGAAAATATATAATTCCCATAATTTAATTCAGCCACAAGATAGCAGATCAGAAAAACGAGAATGAATCACTGTCACAAACACTGTTCCTCTGCTGCACTGACAAGGAAAGATAAAATGGAAAGAGTCATGAGAACAAGAAGCCATTTACAGATTTGAATTTTGATCTTCCCTGCTAAAACAGGAGAATAAGCATCCATTTTTTCCCTTAGTATTAAGCTGGGGTAGCACATTCTGTCATTGTATCCCATCATTTGGCCCTGTTGTATGAGTTAGTGCAGTGAAGAGGGTTTTAAATGCCAATGCCACTTTGCAGCAACATTCTTCTAAATTGCAGTCTCTACTTGCTTTCTGAAAGTAGCTATTTTTCAGGATGTGAACCTGGTATTGCACCTTTAGCTGGGAGGGTACATGATTTGATGGGCAACAGGTTGTTTTACAACGGCTTTTCGACCCTTTGAACTGATTATATTTTTTTTTTAAATGGTGACTATGAACTGGGGAGACATACGGATTTTGCCACTGCACATTGAGAACTCTGAATCTTGTGAAGCCTCATGGTCACAACAAGGCTGTATAAGATGAGCTGCTGTGCCTTCTTTCTGCCCCTCTGTCCTTAAAAAGAGGGGAAGAAAAGTCTTTAGAAATTTGGAAAGAAGTCATTTAAACAGCCAAGGGTTTACACTCCTTGTTTTTTTTTTAGGGTAGTTACAACAGTTGCAATTGTTTGTGACTATTTCTCTTCTCTGCTTTTTTGCCAAATGCGTTTTCCTGTTTTTTCAAGAAGTGTTTTGCTCTGACCAGAAAGAGGCTCATATTCACATTTGCCCTTTTCCTCACTGAGTGCTTCCCACTGAAAGCAGTGACACGTATGTTATGGAGCAAGGTACAGTTTGCCACAAAGGGGCTTTTCGGGATGGAGTGCTTCTTGTCCACTTCGTGTTCATCTTCCATGGGGAAAAACATTGACATGAGACTTACAGTGGAAATCAGTAAAGAATAAGCATGACAGTAATAGTATGGTTCATGATTACAAGGAAGACAGATTTTGTAGTTAGGACTAGGGCAAAGATTCAGCAGAGGGATTTCAACATTTTCAACAATGCCTTTGTAGATTAGAGGTTTTCTTCCTGTTAGCCATCCTAACATCGTAGTGTATTTTCCAGTAAGTGAGAACTGGAATTACAATGACGACTTCTGTGAATGTAAGAAATGGGTTCTCTTCCCAATGGATTGCAGCCAAGGTAATCATGACCTATGGTAGTACATAAGGATGACGTGTTTTCATGTGTCATTGAGTGCAGTTGAAACAATACAAACTTCTGTTGCATCTCATTTAGGCACTTGTGATTCACGCTACTGTGTGTAGATGGCTTTGTATTCCACAGTAGTTGTGTCATTCTCTGGACAATATAGTGCTTCTCTGAGGTTCTAGGCCCTCTTTTTTCTTCCTGAATTACTTCAGTCTTTTAAAAACATTAATTCTGAAGCTGGACTGTTTCACAAACAGGCACAGAAAGTAATTTATTCTTTCTCAAGCATGAGGATTGCTCAACGGGCAATGGCTATAATAAAATATTTCCATCCATCTACACACGCCTCTGTGATCTATAAACCTTACTGCTCACAGCTTAAAGAACAACTCAGAAACATATCAGTTGTGAAGTAGGTCAGAACCAAACTTCTTTTTACAGCTGCGTAAAATAGGTGAAGAGAACGTGGTTGACTAGGTGAAGGTCATGTAAGAGCTTGCAACCAGGCTGAATAATCTTTAATTGAAAAAACCTCAGAGTTGAAAGTCAAAGTTAATGCCTAAGATATTTCTGGAGTATATTTGTATTGGCTATGTGCCTATAGCGTATTTAATGTATGCTGTTTACAAACTGACCTTTTTGGGAATGAACATTCTCTATCAGGTTTTGTTAAATTCTTTAACATAAAAAGAGCCTGTAAAGAAGGAATTTTTGACTTCTACATAAGAGGACAAATAGCAATAACTGGCTGAACTCAATGAACTGCTCTGAAGGGAATACGCCTTTGTGTTCACTAGTTACAGGAATTGCTTTGAACTGCTCCATACCAGTTTCTGTCAGCATTCAGCTCTGCAACCCTCACGGTCATGCTTTAACCCGTTCACCTCAGCTGTATTTTAATTGAAGCTCATAATATTTTAAGACTGCTTTGTCGTTCCAGATATCAAAGCAAATGTATTTATATGTCCCTTGACTTCTGTACTATACACATGAACTGTCTTTGCACAGTGTGGGAATTGGTAAAACAAGCAAAATGTCATTCACACAGGGCTCAGCATTTGAAGTTCAATATTAATTGCCTAGCAGATATTTCCTAGAAAAAGTGACTTAATATCATGACATTCTGTGCTTAGTGCAGGGTGAAAGAGTGAGGGGAAAATAAACCTGACAGAATGTTTAACAAAGGGCACTTATTAAATTGAGGCGGATTAGTTTTTGTGAAGGACCCATACAGGCTGACACAAGGAGAAGTACACATAATGCTAATTTGGTTGCTAATGTAGTAGCATTCTACCTCAGGACTTGGACCTTGACAGAGCTAGGGATGGGACATTTCTTAAGAGGCAATAGATGGAATTCTGAAATCTCTGTGTAGCTTATTGCAGAATTGTTGAGGTTGGAAGAGACGTCTTGAGGTCATCTCGTTCAGCACCTCTGCTCAGGCAGATCCACGTACCCAAGGATGGAGTTTCTACAGCCTTCCTGGGCAACACTTTTCAATACTTGGTCACCCTTAGAGTAAAAAATTATTGAACTTCATGAGATTCCTGTTGGCCCATTTGTTCCACCTGTCAAGGTCCCTCTGGATGGCAGCATGGCCCACTGGTGTATCAGCCACTCCTCCCAATTTTGTGTTTTCTGCAAACATGGTTGAAGGTACATTCTGGCCCAACATCCAGATCATTAATGAAGTTGTTAAAGAGGGTCAGACCTGGTATTGACTCCTGTGGTACACTGCTAGTTTTTGACCTTCAACTAGACTAGTGCCATTGATCACACCCCCCTGGAATTGGATGTTCAGCCCCAGACCCCTCAGAGTTTGCTCATCCGGCCTGTGTTTCAACAGCTCTGTGAGGATCTGATGAGGAGATGATGTCAAAGTGTTCCTGAAGTCAAGGCAGGCAATATTCACCGCTCTCCACTTGTCTACAAAGCTAGTCCTTTCATTGTAGAAGAGTCTCAGATTGGCCAAGTAAGAGCTCACCTTGGCGAATCCATACTGATGTCCTTCTTGCCTGGAAATGTTTTCCAGGATTATTTGCTGTATCATCTTCCCAGGTGTTGAGGTAAAGCTGGACAGCCTGTAAATTCGTGGGTCCTCCTGCTTGTGCTTTTGAAGACAGGAGTGACATTTGCATTCCTCTGTTTTGTGTCCTGAATTTCTTCCTTGAGGTGTTCTGCACTCGACTTAGGTAGATTTTTAGTTCTAAGTAAATAAGGAGGAAATGAGTGACTTTCTGCAAAGCAAGCTGCTGCTTTGTAAGAATGAAAGCGGGCAAAAGGAGGTAAGGCAAATCTGGACTGGGAGAGCAGAACCATCATTGTTCCACTAATCCTCACTGTATTAAACCTGCAGCAACCTTTTACAGTGACAAAGAACAGTCTGAGCACTTGGTTATAAAAGAGAAAGGCCTCATGGTATTAAAAGAGCATTCTGGCTGATCTTAGAGTCCCAGCTTACACATGTAAACTACAGATATTGGGAGGTGATTTTTCCTTGTGATGTTTTTAATTGCATTTTCCAGCAGGTCAGGAGCACTTCAGAGCATGGACTGGGATTCATGCAACACAGGTGCAGCATTGCATGCCACCACTACCATAGCCAAGGTACATTAGATCAAATGTCCTGTATTTGCAACATTCTCACCATGTGAAAGCAGAGACAACCTCTTGATGTGCTTTATTTCCACATTAAGTGCACAGGGAGTTGTGGGAGGAGGTACCTGCAGTTTAGGAGCTTATCCTGGCTCTGTTTTTCTGTTACGTACAGAATTACCCATTTCAGATGAATGGTGTATATTTTCACAACTGTTTAAATGACTGAAACTGTGCTTTTTCCTAAGCTTAGGGTAACATTTTCTAGTTATTAAAAGTAAAATCTTGAGAGTGAGCCTTAGGTTCTGCAGTTTTGTAGAAACACAAGCATTTCAAACATGCCTATTATATAGACAACAGATATCTAGAATCCCCTTAATAGGCATTTTAAATCTTCCACGCTGTGTGACTTCAATTATTACTTTACAGGGGAACCAGTGGGAATTGGGAAAGCTGGACTTTTCCTTCACCTTTGCCACTAATCCCTTGTGTATTGTGGGACAAGTGTTGTAACGCTTCTGAATCTGTTCTCTGCATGTCAGATGGGGCAAACAGAGGCAACGTGCATGCAAAATATAGGAAGAGTCTGTGTGGGAAAATAGATTTGTTTGGCAGGGCAGGATGCTGCAATCAGCTGATGTAAATTTTTATGTGCATAGATAAGAAGGCAGAAGATTAAGAAATAGAAAAGACAAAAGAGGAAAAATGAGATTTTATTCTTGATCTTGTCATGCCTAGTAAAATATGTAACCAGATGCTTGAAGTCAGAGATGCGGTGGTTGGCCATTAAAGTGAAGCAGATAAATATTAATCAATGTTTGCTTTTCCTATGGCAAAACTGGGGGCAGAGGACTAGTGAAGGAAGTGTATCAGCGGCAGGACTTATAAAATCAGAATCTACAACACAGTAATGTTGTACTCCTCTTTCCTTAAGGAAATCAAGCATTCAGAGTTGTTTTCTTGCTTTGTTTATTATTTTTCATCACATTTATTTTCCTCCTACAGCAAGTGCTGCAAGCTCTTCTCACTCTGTACTCCCTTCCCCTTGCCATAATTTTGTTATCCATTCCTTCTCTGATTCAGTGTGGTCACTGGGGAAACGTTGCTTTAATGATTTGCTGTTTAACTGCTCAGTGTTCCTTGCATCATCAGAGAAGCAGCAGCACTGACAAAGTACAGGCTGCCTGTGGGGAGTACTATATCAGTGGAGAGACAGGTTGCTATGGTAATACGTTACATAGCAATGAGGGGTTTTGGAAGACGCATCTGACAGTTTGAGGTAAAGTATCATCATTTCCTTGCAGCTTTCAAAAAGTGTCATAATCTGAATTTCTGTGGGCTTTTTTTTCTTTTCTTTTGTGAGGCAACATTTCTGAATAGGTCTGAGTACTCCTTAAAACAAAAAGGAAAAGTCTCTGTCCTCAAGGAGGCAACAGTTCAAATAAGAACAAGAAGAGCAGGAGGTGACTTCTGAGGTAATTAATCAAGCGTATGGACAAAGGACTGTACTGGTTCTCTGTATGTCCTTGCCTCTCTTTCACTTGAATACACACATCTTCATTTTATAGGCATGAGTGATGCATGAAAGAAAAATATAGGACACACAACTAGTGATTACTTTTCACAAATATTGTAGATAGATTATAGATTAGAAAGACATTCCTGATAATAAGGACCAAGAAGAAGAAAGTCAGCAAAGGAAAGATTAGCAATAAGAAAAAACCCAACACATTTGTTTCACCAAGTGGAATTAGAAAGAGAGACCAATAATGACATAACTTGAAACATAACAGTAGAAACTGAAAAGTAACACCTCCAGGTATATTTTCCATTTTCAACTTTTTCTTCAAATATTTTGTCTAGGTATGAATGAATATCTAAGTTTTATCTGTGTATGGAGGATAGTAAAAAGTATTTCCCTCCAAGACAAGAAAGGTCTTAGGACCTTAGAGTTTACATAGGAATGCACTTTCGATCAGTTACATTACCTATCTTACTGAGGTGTAAGAATCTTCCACACTCTAATTACTGCTGAGATTTTGTTATTTTGTACATTTGTATTGAACATTAAGTTTATGCTATACAAGGAATATACGTACTTGAGTGTTTGGCACTTAACTCTTGCCTACGGCAATTTTGAATTCTATGAAACCTGTAGTTAGCCTCTCTCTAGGGGAGGTGTGGCCACAAGAACTGTATTGTAGTGGATCTTTTGGCATGTGATATTCTCTTTAACAGTCTGGATGCTTCTGTGAGTGTAATTTCAATTCATCTTCTGAACAGATACTTGCAAGACATAGCTTTCCAGTGCCCATACAGCCTACTTAAAGATGCACCCATGTTTCTTGCTCTGGATATTAAAGCATCTGTGGGCCTGTATGTTAGGCTTTGGGGCTTTTGTGTGTGGTTTTTGGTTTTTTTAAAGCAGCCAATGTTGGGGTTTTTTTTTAGAGTATGCAACATCAATGCCTGAATTCTATTAAGTTTTAAAAAGCGTTGTCTTCCTGAGGCCCTTAAACAGTTTTAAAAAATACGGCCTATGCATCAAGCACTGAAAGACTACGTAAATAGCCCATTCTTGACCTCAGGTAAAGTCCTCCTCTTAATTCAGATATCAAATTAAGGGTTACTGTACATCATCTTAGCTCTGGGCAACATTAGATCCTTGAGCAAAGAGATTTGCTGTTATGGGAGAACCAAACATAAGCTGCATTGCGTAACAAATCATTTCGTATTATTAGATTTGTTGTAGATGTATGATGAATGGCAATTCCCTAATCTAATATCAAACCTTTGGGAGCAATGTGTTTGAATGATGTCATTACATAATGTTTGACGCTGTTAATATGATTACCTGGAATCATTGGAGGAGCATGATACCTGAGGAGACTGCATAGTAAGTAAGCTGTGCTTGTTCTTCCAGCATCTCTACTCTGAAAAGTCTGTGTGCATCCATGTGTCAGAGCTTAAACCTCCTATTCTTTTTCCAGGATTTTTTTCCCCCCTAGTTGCTAACATTGTTAGGCTGTGGCAAATGATATTGCAGTTAGTTTTCAAAATCGTGCCAGGGGAGGGATGGCAGCTTAAAAGCAAACTTTTGCCAAACTGCTGAACATCACACAGTTGTGAGAGTACTGATGAGCTATGATTAGCCAAATCAGCTCTTGTTTTCCTCATTGTAATGTTTTCATAGGAAGATGGTAACCTCTGCAGGTTGGTGTGTTTTTTTTTTTTGGTTGGTTCGTTTCTTATTCAATTACTGGAGCTGTCACAGAGAGGATCATGCACAGAAGAGTTTGGGCACAGTGTAAAGGATAATCCATGCAGACAAAGAAAGTAGGAAAGATATCCACTAGATCCTCTTTCTGTTGCAAAGTGGTTCTTCTTCTACAAATGTTTGGTTACTCCCCATCCTGCTAAAAAGGTGCCCCCTCCCTGAAGGTGTTCAAGGTCAAGTTGGACAGAACCTTGAGTAGCCTCATCTAGTAGAGAGGTATCCCTGCCCATGACAGGGAGGTTGAATTAGATGATCTCTAAGGTCCCTTCCAACCCAGACCGTTCTACGATTCTAGGAAATAAAAGCAAGAACAATTATTATTTTCATTTCCACAGAAACGCTGTTTCTTTAAATAGTTTTTGACTGGATTCCTGCAGTTTAATATGAGTTGCCTTGTCCTTTAATAGCAGTGTTGATTTATATCTTAAAATGAAAAGGAAAGATTATTTTCTTTTTTTTTTTTTTGAATTCAAGATGGTCCAAAGTGATTAAATCGGGCTTCCACCATTGGTGTATGTGTGAGTATACTGTATGTTAAAAATGCATATGCTGTTCTAGGCGCATCTATAAAATACTGTGGGGCATGCTCACAGTGAAACTATTCTGGTACTTGACTGTTGAAGATCATAGAAAAATTAATGAAATTATGTCTTTGTCTTGTAAAATAGAGCTTTTTTATCAAAGAATTTTCAGGGAAAACATCTAAACCACACATTGATAATGTGTGATCTTTGTTACAGTGGGATCTGAGCGTATTATATTTTGGGGGAACTAGACATGGCTGACTAGAGTTTTCTATACATGCTAATGTCTTGGGTTTAGTTAAAAACCCAGTCCTGTTTAGTGACTTTTACTTTCCAGTTTAGTGTCTTTTGGTCATAGTGCCAATATGTCTCTATCCCATATGGAAATACTTGTCATTTGAGACTGTTTGGTACAGAGCGGACTGCTTAAATAATCTTATGCAAACTACTGCTGACGTGCTAATGGTGTTCAGCCTCTGGCAGAGGCAACATTACATATTTACTTCCTGGAATATAAAATCTGAAAATAAAGTAGCTGAATTGGGGCTTCATGTCTCTTACACATTTCTGGCTCTGTTCTGTCACATCTGTAGTTTAATGATTTCTTGTTCATCAATTTATTGTCCACATCTGAAAACTACAGATCAAATTTCACTGATTCTTAGTACTTAGTACAAAGAAAGGGAAGAGTTGTATATGTTTTACAGTTCTTCAAATGCACTGAGGAAGACTTTACATTGCTGGCTTCACACTGCAAATGGTGGAGGAGCCGACTGGCAGAGGAGTACTGCTGGACCTCATCCTCACTAACAAGGAGGACGTGGTTGAAGAAGTAAAGGTTGAGGGCTGCCTTGGCTGCAGTGACCATGAAATGGTGGAGTTCAGGATCTCATGTAGCAGAAACAAAATAGCAAGCAGAATTGCAACCCTGGATTTGCCAAGGCAAACTTTGGATTTTTCAAACAATTACTCAAGAAAATCCCATGGGCAAGGCTGTTTGTAGGTAAAGGGGCCCAAGATAGTTGGTTAGCATTCAGGGACTGCTTCTACCGTGCTCTGCCTGGGGTGTATTAGAAGGGGGGTGGTTAGTAGGTCAAGAGAGGTTCTCCTTCCCCTCTACTCTGCCCTGGTGAGACCCCATCTGGAATATTGTGTCCAGTTCTGGGCCCCTCAGTTCAAGAAAGACAGGGAACTGCTGGAGAGAGTCCAGCACAGGGCAACTAGGATGATTAAGGGAGTGGAGCATCTCCCTGATGAGGAAAGGCTGAGGGAGCTGGGGCTCTTTAGCTTGGAGGAGACTGAGGGGGTGACCTCATTAATGTTTACAAATATATCAAGGGTGAGTGTCACGAGGATGGAGCCAGGCTGTTCTCGGTGACAACCACTGATAGGACAAGGGGTAATGGGCTGAAATTGGAACATAAGAGGTTCCGCTTAAACTCGAGAAGAAACTTCTTCTCAGTGAGGGTGACGGAGCCCTGGAACAGGCTGCCCAGAGAGGTTGTGGAGTCTCCTTCTCTGGAGACATTCAAGACCTGCCTGGACACGTTCCTATGTAGCATAATCTAGGCATTCCTGCTCTGGCAGGGGGATTGGACTTGATGATCTTTCGAGGTCCCTTCCAATCCCTGTCATTCTGTGATCCTGTGATTCTGTGATTCTGTGATCAAGCGCTTGAGATACGGAATAAACCAAGTGCTGTTCTTTCTCCAATATCTTTGCTCGGTGTCCTCTGTTGACCTGCTCTGCTGCCTTCATAGCTCTAAAGGGCTTTTTCAAAACTAGGAATTGAGGTCTTGCACACTAAAACTTCCACGTGCAGCACAGATTTCTCTAACCTAATGTATAATGATGATGTAATGAGTATCATTGTCTCACAACCTACTTTAACTAGCTGCAGGCTTTCTTTCCGTTGACATGTAAGCACTTTCTTTGCAGCTAAGAATGATTTAGGTTGATCAAAATCACTCAGAATGTATCAAGATGCATCCCAATTTGTCGATGGCTGCGTATGGTTATAGTATTAGGAGAGAATTTTAAAGTGTAGTATTAAACAGTTGGCATTCTTTTCAACAGAAATTTGAACCCGGGTTGCCATTTACGACATTTCCATGAAATTGCCCATTTATTTAGACAGCATATTTGAGTAATATTTTGGCCTCTATGTTGCCATAAAGAGAGCAAAATTGTTTGGTTCTAGATGTTAAGGTATTATGCCTGACTATGGTAAATATCAGGTACATGGTGTATATGTTGATTGTGCATAAACTCCTCACTGTTTGAATAGGTTAGACAGATGAAGCCTACTTTGGGAAGAGTAACATGAAGATTTAATCCTCACCTTATGAATCACAATCCACTTGTACCATATTTGCCTCTAAATTTGTACATGTTGCACAGCTTTGTACATGTTGCACAACTCTACACGTTTCTGAATTCTGTGAAAAATTTCCAAGACCATGCTACTGTAATTGAGTGGGATTTTGTGTTTGTTTGAGGTTTTTTGTTTAGTTTTGTTTAAAAAAGATACACAGTATCTTAAGCTTCTCCTGTATTGGGTGGGAGTTGCAGAAGTAATCAAATATTTCACACCAGCCTGTTTTTTCAGGCCAAAGCACTTGATTTAGGTGGGCTACCTGAAGCTATCCCTCTGTGAGCTGTGTATGGGGAAAGGAAGCAAGTTTATATCGTTAACCTGCATTTACAACTCATAGTTCAGGAAGGAGATGTGGTATTGGGAATATCAAGAAACGAAAGCAGAAACAATCTCAAATCACTGTGGCAGCTATTGGTACATCAGAGAATCATCAGTGGAACACAGTGAATCTTTCATGACCACATACCCTTTAATCCGTGTCTGACTCCCCTCCCATGAAAGTTTGTATTGACACTCAAAGTGGCTTCTCTCCCAAACAGGTAGTTCTGGATTGTGGATGTAGGCTCAGTCCTGATGTTGAGGGAGACTAGTGGAGGCTTTTAGGAGGGGGAGGAAAGCAGTGGCCAATAAAGCCCTTCACGTAGGAGAGGGCTGCTGTGTGTAGTCTCCAGAGTAGAAATGGTCTGAGAATGGCACCCCGTTATGTGGCAGCAGCGTGACTGGGGAGGAGAAATAGTAGGACAGAGTGAGGTAAATTCAGCCAATACTGTGGAGTCTTCTTTTGTGCCAGTTCATCTCTGAACTGGTCAGCTTCATGATATATATTCCTTTGAGCAATCTAATAGCAGACTTCAAGTGTTTTAACACCATTTTGAGCTCATAAATTGCTAATTTTGCAGTAATGTGTCAGTCTGTGTAGACAGTATGTCAAAAAGCAAAAGTCTGGGCAGGTGCAGTGTAGTTTTGGTGCTGGAGAATAAGCTAGTTAGCATAAGGGACATCTGCAAATGTATCTCTCTGCTCTTTCTTTTTTATATACATTCTGGGCAATAAAGATGCCTTAGCTTGTGTTGAAGTATGAACAAAGCCTTCTGCAAAGAGTGATGAACCGATCCAAAAGCTTCTCCACTTTAACGATAATCCTGTCTTCTCTCCTTGCATACGGCTTTCTAATTGGTGATTTTGAAGCAAAATTTTAGTAAGAACAATCTGTTTCATTTATGGCACAGTCTGAAAAACAGGTTAAGAGAAATCGCATTGACCTACATATGATTATTTGATTTAGATACTGCAGCCTGAGTTAACTCTGGGACATCTCCCTCCCTTCCTTGCGTTTAATGCTATTTATTCTCACCAAATCTGTAAACTCAGAAAGAGGCAAGATAGCCTCTGCATCCATCTGAGCATTACAGGCTCCTGACATTAAACCCTGATGAACTGAAAAGTCTAAAAACCATTAGCAGAAATGGTTCATCCCTCTTTGTGTCTTAAAGCCAAATACTATCTGCCACGCTTGCCCTGTTCTTCATGCACAAACGCATGAGAAACATGAGAGCTTCTTTCTTTTTTGTTGCCATCAGCTGTAGGTGGAGATATTGAAAACCTGAAAAGCTGTTACAGGCTTCCTCTGTCAAGTTCTGTCATGATTTATTGTTGAAATCTGTATCTCTGCAGTTACAGCAATAATAGATATTTATGTGGTCTCTTTAGCTCAACTTTCCTTCTCTATATCTAAACCTGATTGTAAACTTAAACTTAACCTGTGCTGTCGAGTTCTGTCCTTGTTCTAACAGCTTTTCCATGTACTCTTACTCATCTTGATGCTGCTCACACAACTGGCAGAAAGATTTCGTACTCTTCTGCAACTCTATCACCAACCTACCAGGCTATCATCTTGCATTGGAGTGTCATTGATATCCCTTTTAATGTCCATGTTTTTTGACTAGAGCATTTTAAAATTTATTGAGGTACATCTGCCTCTACTACAGCCTTGTCCCACAGATAGTTCTCCTCTGATATTTGTCTCCTCCTTTATCTGCTCTGCTTGACCTGTTTGGTGAGATCTTTGGGGCGAGGAGTGCAGTACGACAGTGGGCATGGCCGCGTGTGCAGCAGGGCTGCTGCCATTCGTGGTCATTGCCTGGGCGGTGAAGCAGAGACACTGACCAGTCTGAGAGTGGTACGTGGTGGTAAATCTCAGTTTCTCTTTCATGTGGCTTTAAAATAAGGATTTGTGCAGAATTCTTGAAGTGGAAAAATGAAATGCTGCCACCTGTAATCTAAGTAGAAGTTATTAGCGCTTGTCTTTAATGACATGTATAGAAATTCTGCTCATGGAAGTGTCGGTTATCTTCATTAATGATGTGCTAATTTAGACCACTGGTAACATGTTGGGTGCTGTGTATTTTGAAAGTGGTTTCTACAAATTTACCTGCTGAAGGAGTTAAGCAGACAGTCCTTTAAGTACTCAGCTGTTCCTCAAATCAATGTGCTAAGTGATGTCAGCTCTTGGAAACCTGTGTTTTAATGAGCTTCAATAGATTACGGTGCTGAAAAGTCTATACTACTTTGACTTTTGCCAGCTTTGAAGCCAGGAAGTTCAACTTTTAAAGATTTTTGTTTCTAGAGGTACTCTCAGTAGAAGCGCAGTTGTACAATTTCACCTCTGCAGGACTCTTTATTCTTTTATTTTCTTTTTATAAATAAATACATTTCTAGTCTGTGCTTTGTGGCTCACTGTAGAATAGTCTTTCAGGAGATGACCTGGATAATAAAAGAAATGAAAAATGGATTATAGCTTTCAAGAGCTATGTACAGATTCAAAATACGAAAAACTGTAATTTGGGAACAATTTTCATTGCTTTTTCTTTTGCAAGCATAAGATTTAGCAGCATTATCAAACCTGTGTATGAAGTTTGAACATTTCTGTTCCCTTCTGTGTGTAGAGACCACTTCCCCCCACCCCATGCCATGGGGTTTATGTGATGTTTCTTCTCTACGTACCACTTTCTTGATCAAAGATTAAAGAACGAAAAAAGACAGTTATAGGCACTACATCTTCCTGAGCCGTGTAGAAAGTAAAATGGGCAGGCTTTCAAGATGCATTCTGTATTCATCAGGCCACAGAAAAATAGAACAATATCGGGCCAAAATAATAGCGGCAAGGTGTGGGGCTTTAAACTGTAATTGAATTTCGATTGTCACGATCAATGAAGAGAAAGATATGAACACGCTAAAGCAGAGGGAAATAGAAGTTCCTTTGCTTTACGTTTTTTTCTAGAGTACAATGGCAGCCAGCTTATACTAACTGCAATAAAAGGACCCTAATCAACTAGTGATAGCCATGTTTTATTTTAATAGGGAGAAACCTTGAGAACCTATTTATGCAATCAGGAGAAAAGTTACTTGTGGACTCATGTTGAGCTTCCTGTCAATTAGTACCCCCAGGTCCCTTTCTGCCTGGCTGCTCTCCAGCCACTCTGTGTCCAGCCTGTAGCGCCACAGGGGGTTGTTGTGGCCAAAGTGCAGGACCTGGTACTTGGCCTTGCTGAACTTCATCCCACTGGAATCAGCCTATTTTTCCAGTCTATCCAGATCCCTCTGCAGAGCCAACAGTGTGCCCAGGTGGCCAAGAAGGCCAATGGTATCCTGTCCTGTATCAAAACCAGCGTGGTCAGCAGGACAAGGGAAGTGATCCTTCCCCCGTACTCTGCATTGGTGAGGCCACACCTGGAGTATTGTGTTCAGTTCTGGGCCCCTCAGTTCAGGAAAGATATTGAAGTGCTGGAGCGGGTCCAGAGAAGAGCAACAAGACTGGTGAAGGGGCTGGAACACAAGACCTATGGGGAGAGGCTGAGGGAGCTGGGGTTGTTTAGTCTGGAGAAGAGGAGGCTTAGAGGTGACCTCATCACTCTCTATAACTACCTGAAGGGAAGTTATAGCCAAGTGGGGACTGGTCTCTTCTCCTAGGCAGTTAGCAACAGGACAAGGGGGCAGGGGCTCAAGCTGTGCCAGGGGAAATTTAGGCTGGATATTAGAAAGAAATTCTTTACAGAGAGAGTGGTCAGGCATTGGAATGGCCTGCCCAGGGAGGTGGTGGATTCACCATCCCTGGAGGTTTTTAAACTGAGATTGGACATGGCACTTAGTACCATGATCTAGTAAACAGACTGGAGTTGGACCAAGGGTTGAACTTGATGATTTCTGAGGTCTTTTCCAACCCAATCGATTTTATGATTCTATGATTTAATGTTTCATATGTATAAATCACTCTGAACGAGTCTAGAATTACGAAAAAAAAAAAAGAGACAGATTATTTATTTCGTTATTTTTAAAAGCACACAATCACTTCCTTGCTAAAACATGGCAGAAAAGACAGTGCAGCTGGAAAACTTGGCACAGCCAGCAAGATACAGATTTTATTTGCTTTGCCTTGGGCTTCTGTGAGGCTGAAGAGGAGTCACCGTAGGTTATTAGGTCTCCTGGGAATGCTTTTGGTGAAAGATGATGTGATTTGTAAATTCTGCCTTGTCAAAACAACATTGTTTTTCAGAAATTGATTAGTATTGAGGAAGCTTTGTTGAGCCTCCAGCAGATTTCTTTAGCTGTACAGCTACGTTTCTGATTTGGGCAACTTCTTGTTGACTTAAGCTTCTACATATTTTTGTATATGATTTTTAAGACTCATGCCTTGTAAATCACAATCTATCCTACTTACTTATGTTTTAACAAAATAATGTAATAAGTTATAATCCACTAAAATCCCCCATACCTACCTTTTGATGTACTTGTGTGATGGATGGTATTTGTTTTCTATGTTTATTTTACATTAGAATGATTCATAGGTTAGAAATAAAACTTGTTCTTTCTGGAGGACAGAGAGCTTGCTTCTCCCCTTGAGAGCAACTACATACACTTGGGGTTGCCTGCTGAAACATGAGGGACTTATGTTGTTATTGTGAAAGAGCAGTGAGCAAACATGATGTCTTGACTTGGAGGTGACAGAAGGATGCTCCTTAGAGCTTGAGAAGGGACGGTATAGAATTTTCTGTAATTTGGAAAGCCAGGAATTGCTGGGCTGAAATCAAACGTGAAGAAAGATCTTAGTCTGTGAAATCCCTGGTGGGGAAGGTCACTCAGCCTAAGAAATAATGAAAGTAGAATCTCCTCAAGAGCTTTGGCAAACTTGTGGTTGTGTCTAAACCTATTCATGGACTTACAAGAATCTAAACCAAGAGATAATCTTGCATTTCTCTAACCAGTTGGTTAACAAGAGAGAGAAACTTTGATTTGGAAAAGTAGCTCTGAAGTAACAGAAAAACGTGAAGTGTCTTCAAAACAGCCGAGGGTCATTATCCTAGTGCACAGAATAATTAACAGACACAGTGAGAGCAAATGACTTGAATAAAGCTGTATAACAGTCATAATGGGGAAGTCTAACTTTTAGCGCCGTATACACACAAGTAGGTCAGGTTTGAAGTCTTGTGTCTAGTTCTCCATACACCTTATCAGCACTGATTCTGAGTGATATATTGGGCCAGGTACAGCAGTCTGGGAGCACTTTTCATTTTCCGTAAATTAATCCTCTCACAGCATGAAATAAAAAGAGCAGAACATGATGTTAAACCTCATTTTGTATTTTCAATTACTAGAGATAATTATTTTCTTTTTAAGTCTCGGAAGATGACATGATCTGAATACTAGAATACCTGCTGCTGCTGCTTGTGTTCCTGCAAGCAGAGATAGTTCAGCCAGGGGACTGCACGATATAATTAGCTTTATTTTGCAGCCTGGCAATGCCCTGTATGTACTGTCATCTGGAGAAAAGTGCAGCACTTTCCGTTTGGTGATGTTGGGCTTCATGAAGTAGGAGTACAACTACATGGACTGAATTTTGTATATGGGCTGGGAGTAGCAGAAGGTGGGACAGTGTCAAGGTGCTTTGGACAGTTGTTCAGTACTAAGTGAACCAAACCAAGGATTTCATCACGAGATTTCTCAAATAGCTATTTTTTTTCTGCATGTTCGCTATTTCTTTGAATGGAAAATAACTGGTAGTTTTAACTGTATGGATCTGTGTGAGCTGTGTACATCTGTCTGTATGCTGTGTGTGATTCCTTTTATTGTATAGGCTTGCTTTTCTCTTCAGGTTTTCACTGGATGAACTGCAGTGATTTCAAAGAAGAGAAATGTTAAGTAAAATGTGAAAGAACGAACAAAAAATATCAACAGATTTGGCTCAGGTAATAGGTTTTGGCATTGATGGGATTCAAAACAAACTGTATGAAAAGCACCACTAGTAACAGAAGTGGAAATAAGTCATGTCGTGAAAAAGAATCACTGTTTAAAAACATATCAGCACAATGTAATCATTTTCTGTTCTACACATAGACTTTGGAGATGTGAAATTTATATGCTTATGCTTTCCTTATCTGGAAGCAGTGAATTGCACCTAATATGGCACAAATTTCTGCTTCTTCCACTTCTTTGGATTCAATTAAGTTGAAAAGCGGAATGTGCTAGTGTTGCGGTTTGAGCCGAGTTACCGGCGGGAAGGAAACAAAGGAACCACGTGGTCGCTCCCTCCCCCCTACCAAGAGTGAGGGGAAGAGCCCGAAAGGAGCTGCAGGCAAAGGCCTCGTGGGGTTGAGATAAAAACAGTTTGTTTTAATGATGAACATAAAATGGTAACAGTAACAGTGAAATAACAGTAACGTTTAACAAGATATAACGCGAGTAACATGTAACGCGGATCTCACCAACCCGAACGGACCAAAAACCGGAGAGACTCCCCACCCCGACCGCTCCAGATATATATACCCCAAGCATGACGTCACGATGGTATCGAATATCCCTTTGACTAGCAACTAGTTTGGTTGAGCTATTCCCTATATCCGACCAGCTCCTTTACTGAGAATTAACCCTATCCTAGCTGAACCCAGTACAGCTAGGTTACTCTTAATGCATTTCAAAAAGCATCATCACAATAAGGTTCACCTTGGGCAGAAAATGAAAAGAGTTCAGGGAATGAAAAGATTCATAAGAAAACACATTAAAAATGAGTATCCCCTGTTAACAACCTTCTCAGTGAATTTTGCCCATTGAGATACTGTGGTAGACATTACATTTACTAGGCCGTTATTTTCCTTAGACAGTGAAACTGTCACTGCAAAAGACTCTTCCTTCGGAACACCATAAACATGTGACAGTCTCTGGAACACACTGGGAGTGCAATTCTGATGGGTTGCAGCTACTGATCATGTTTTATCTTTTGATTTGTACAGGCAGCAGCAGCATTTTTTTTTTTTTTAGTTGCAACTGGTCAAAACAAAGGAAAAGTTTATGTTTTTCTTTCCCATGTACCTTCACTTACATGACCCATTAAGATTGGAGGTGCAGCACAGTGCTGATAGAGTTTCTCAGTTTTGGTTATGCATCTGCTGCCTTTAAGGGGCAGAAGGGGATTAATTGCTGCTTCATTAAGGCGAATTTGAGCTGTGCTTATTCTTCAAACAACAGTGAAATTTTTGGATACAATACAGTATATTGATGAGATTTAAAGGAAAAGCCAAATCGAGGGAAAAATGTGCTACAACGTTCATTCTTTAATTGCCTTGTATAAAAAGACTCATTGCTTCAGTGCGATTAAAGGTTTGTATTTGGGTGTTTTTTAATAGTGAAGTTTCTAGGAGTTGAAAGTATGTTATTCATAATCAGTAGTCACTGTGCTGAATTGCAGAATTTTCTTCGAAAATGTTTTGCAATGACAAGGTGTTCATTAGTCAGATCTGTTGCGTCTGCTGAAATACACTGTGTATATGCTTTCCTTTAATGCCAGGGACAGAAGGGAAGATAAAAATAACAGCACCAATCCAGATTATAGTTGGCTTAGGTCTGAAAATTGCAATTTAATTATGTATTAATTTTAAAAAGAAACAAGTCTTCTTATGCCGATTACAACAGTTTTAGGGGTTTTGCTGCCTGTTTCCAGTTCTGGGGTTTTATCATGGTTTCAGTTTATGTAACAGTGAAATAAGCAATCTGGAGATTATCTAAGTGATTATTTCAAAGATAGACATATTCTAAGCTATTTGATCTTTCATACTGGTAATCTCTAAAGTAGCTTTTCTTTTGAACTGTTTAAAAACAGAAATATTTTTTTTTATATCCAGGCCACCAAGGCTGGCTTGCTGTTGACTGTGTTTTAAACAGGATTACCTTCATGTTCTGGAGGGAAGCCTTGCGTATGTACATAGTATCAGTTAGAAATTTTACTTGTGTACAAGGGCATTGTGGCAAGTAGGCAATCTCTCCAGTTATTTCCCAGGAGGAGCTGAAAAGTGGTGATGAGGAGTTCTCCCTTTTTACCTTTGGGTCTGCACAGGATGGGTTTTGTGTTTGCTACCATAATCCATTCGTTCTTTCACAAAGGGTTAATTTGTTATAGCCAAGTTACAGTATGTTTTACAGATGTTGCATTCCGTCTTTCTTTGCTCCCTTTGTTATGCCTAAACTCAGTTTTACCCAGCTCTTAGAGTTGTGTTTCTCTAGTGATCAGTAACTGAGTGTTGGTGTTCTGTAGCCTTGGGGCGCTTGTTATAGTGCTGTGTGAGCACTTACAAGGTCTTGGCTGTAGGACCACAGAATTGTTAAGGTTGGAAAAGACCTCTAAGATCAGTTAGTTCAACCATCTACCCAACACTGCCATGACCACTAAGCCATGTCCTGAAGTGCCACATCTATACAGTTTTTGAACGCTTCCAGGAACGGCAACTCTACCACTTCCCTGGGGAGCCTGTTCCAATCATCTGTGCTTGTATTTCTGAGGATGCCTGTCTAGTAGAAGGTCTAAAATGTATAGACCACATTCTTCCGGCAATATTGGGGCTTGGTAGTGTCAGGCCACACCAAGGTGGGAGGACTTATTTCAAAGAAAATATGTTTATGTTCAGCTAAGTCATGCCTCCTTTGTTTTCTCTCTTCAAAAGCTTGAAGAGCTCATGAGAGGCAAATATTTACTTTGTTCTTACCGTCTAGTTTTCATCAGAAGTCTCATATACACATAAATGGTGCTAAACGTGCTACTAGGTGATTTGTGTAGTCACTGACACATAAGCCACGTGGTTTTCCTTGCTCTACAGAAGCACTGAGTGTGAAACAAGTAACATCTCCAGTTAAGAGAAATCAAGTTCTTGACCAAAAGTTAAATTGAACAAAGAGTCTATCCTAATCAAGAGTTTCTTCTTGACACTAGCTGCTGAATTATGCAGTTGTAGCAATGTATCTGGAGATAAAACAACTTCTTGTTGCTTCTGCATAAACTTCCTGTTCTATGTAAAATCAGGGCACACTTGCAAAACTTTATGCATGCAAGGTAAAACTAATTAAATAATGTTATTTTATTAATTTCTGTTGCTGTTTGTGGAAAATTATGTCTCTTTAAACTTGGGGGCTTAAAAATAGCTTATTGGTAGATCTGTCTTCAAATAAACCTTAAGTTGTTGATAGCATATAAAAATTAATATACGGTAAACATACCTGTTTTGAACTTTAACGAAATATTAAGGAAGTTCACACAAATTGTTAGCATTTTGAAAACTTTAGCAACATGTGGCCTGAAAGTGACTCATTCTTTTGGGCTTGCATGCCTGATCTCCTAACAGTTTGGAGAGAATGTCTGTACGTGTAGGTGGGTGAGATATGTCTAGATATGAGCAGTTACAAGAGCTGAGAACAAAATGAACATGAAGAAAACAACCTTTTTAAAGCAATCAAATGCAGAGGTCTTAATCACTAGGAAAGTGGAATTAGTTTCTGTTACTTTAAAAATGCAAGAAGAAGAAGTTAAAAGCAGCTGAAAATTTGCACAAGCTTTTTACCTCCTGCAAACAGTGATAGAGCAGTCAGATTATTAAGATGCATATGCCACCTGACATTATGCAACCTTTTATGAACTGCTAAATAAGATTTAATCAGTCATATATTTTATTTTCTTTGAATTAGAAGGTTAGTGTTAATTTCTTGTGGTGTTTCCCTGTTCCCTGTTGAAGGATGTCAATGTATTTGGACATAATTTAGTGGCCATCACCTGGTGTGGTAATAAAAACAGCCTAGGGAGACACTAGCTCGATGTTTTGGACAAAACAGTGAATGTGATTTAGATGGGCCAGTTGACAAATGAAGCTGCTGCTTTCACTCTAAAATCTAAAAGACATTATCCAGTATGTTGGTACGTGCTAATATCATCCTATGGTTGTTAATGTAAGAATAAATGTAAAAGTCTTTCCCTAAATTCTTCATTTCATGAAGCACTAATTGGTTTTGTGCTTTACCTCATTACACTCAAACTACAGGATTCAGACCTCAGTTCTATACCACAAAGCTAAATGCAGCTATAAGCTTGGTGAATAATCAATGTTGAGCAAATAACATAGGTTTGGATTTAAATATACTTACGTGGCTTTCCCTAAATATGTTCAGCAAATACCTAAGTGGATATATTTCTTGTTTGAAGGATTCTTCCCCCAAAATTTGTTTGAAGTAGATGCCTGTAAGATGCCATTGTTATTTGCTCCTTGTGAGAGTTGTAGAACAAGAGGCTTTGTTAACTTTCTGTTCAGTGTCTGTGAAACAGTAGCAATGTGGTTTACATACTACTTCATGTTAACAACAATAGATTTTTAAACCAGAAATGTTTTTCTGTAGTGTTACACATTTTTTTGATGTTGGCTGCAAGTATGACTTGGAAACCTCAAATACCTGAAATTCTAAGCCAAGTTTCCTAAAGGATTTTTTTTTTTCTTTTTGTTTACCCAACTTCTTTGTTGCATTTTAAATTGGATATCTGGGGCACCATTTTTAGATGGGAGAGTTCAGTGTCTTCTGAAAACAAAGACCCTTAAAATGCCCCGAGGTGAGCGTGTAAAACCATGTGAGGTTCCATGCCTTACAAAGCTGTCTTTCACCATCTCTTTCACCGCCAGTGTGTCTCCAGGTCATTTCCCTCTGTAGAGACTTTAGGCCCTTTTTCTGCCTTGGCCTGTAAGAAAGAGCACTTTTCTCTATCAGTTTTTGAGAGTAGTAAGAGAATATTGAGGAGTAGATTATCCTTTACGCAATCTAGTGATTAACAGAGAGACCTTATTCTGCAGAAAGAGACGGTTACCTGATGCCAAAGAAACTTCAGCATCAAATTGTCCCCGCGCTTGCACGCTCTTTCGATCAGCATCTTGCTCAGCTCTCAGCAACTTGTAACTCTTCTGTGAGGTGTGTAGTATGCAGTAAAAAGAGATGAGAAGGGTAATAACTCCATTCCAAAGCTATTATAAGGACCTGTGTATTAGTTCAAAGAGGAAAACCTGAGGAGAAATTCTCTTCCTGTGTACTCTTGAAACTGTGTATGTAAGTTATATCTGTTATGTGTATGCAGGAGAGAATGAGCCACTAAACTAATTAATTTTCTCCTCTCATCGGCTCTTTGTTCATGCTGGTGATTTGTGCAGTGAAATTTGGCTGAGGAAGAACATTGACAGATTCCTGCTAATGATGTCACTTAAAAAATGGTACCATCGTAGGGGTGATTAGAAAAGTAGAAACCGCCTAGGCTAGATCAGATGTGTTAGGTAGCTCTATGCTATTTTCATTCTGTTTTTTGGAAGGAAGAGTTCACTAAATTGTTAAATGTGGAGAGTACAATGTAGCAATAAAATCTTTTCCCATGAATTCATGCAAAGAAGATTATTGTCAAAATCTGTTTCTAGCAATTCAGTCTGTAGATAATTGCTACTGTATCCATTAACTTAGTTTAAATCTTTATCAAATGATCCATTTTTGTAACTGTCCTATAGTGCATAGCACTCAAATTTTCTTTATCCCATTAAAGCGCTTTAAGCTACTATAGTGGCCTAATGCACATAATTGTTCTAATTTTGCTGAAGTACTCAAATCTCTTTCACCCTGTTAAAGTAGTTAAATTGTTCTCATTCAAGAGGAGTATCAGCTATTCAGAGTAGGTTTGAAATAATATATAGAATTTTTATCTATGTGAAGAGCTTTCAGATTTGATTTCTTCCATCTCAAGGGTGCTCACTCTATAGAGTGAGCTCTGAATTTTAAATAGTTGTGGTGTGTGTGTATATAGATAAAAAATTCCAGAGTTGTCTTCCAGAAGTCTACTTCTGTCTGTGTATCTAGCTGCCATGGAAAAATAAGGTCTTAAGAGGTCCCATTTGCTTTGGTTTTTTTCACTTACTTTGGTAAACATTTTGTTTTCTTCTATTGTTGCTCTGGTGCCTTCACCGTGTACTGTCTTCTACACTGATGTCACTACTAGACATTTGCCTGTCTGTGAACTTGCTGTCATGACCTAAAGAATTACTCAGTCTGTGGGTGTGTGAGGATCATGACCATGGGTTAAGGAGTCCGTAATACACAAGGGCTCTTATCCTCTAAATTTCTCTGCTTTATTACAGATTACCACAGAAATTGCCACTAGCAAGCGTACCGATGTTTAATAAAGTAAATATGCATCTCAAGCTATTACAAATCACTATTAGCAATCAATTAATAGTATGGCAGCAGTTAATAATACCAGCAAAGAAATGGGTAGCAACAATCAGTTGTATAGCAACAGTTAATATAACAGCAACAATCAAGTAGGAACAAACTTACAAATTGCTACAAATTTATCATTAGTGTTACAATTTACCAGGAATATAACAGCAGATATTCTTATGATAGACTTCTTATGTGGATACATAATACTGGTATGTGGATATATGATACTGGTATCAAGTGAATTGGCCTTTCCCTGGGGCCCTGAAAGCAGAGCTGAGGAGCTGCTGACCACCTAGGGGTAGCTCCTCCATGGCTGCTCTGGCCCCCACGCGTGTTGCGAGTGTACAAGCTTCTCCTGCCCCAGAGGGCCGGAGTGTGAGTCTGACTGGGCTTGCCAGCATCCAGTTCTGGAGCCCACAGTACAGGAAAGATCTGGACGTGCTGGGGCATGTCCAGAAAAGAGCCATGAGGATGACCAGAGGGCTGGAGCACCTCTCCTATGAAGACAGACAGAGAGTTGGGGCTGTTCAGTCTGGAGAAAAGAAGGCTCCCAGGAGACCTTATTGTGGCCTTCCAGTATCTTAAGGGGGCTACAAGAAAGCTCGGGAGGGGCTTTTGAGGATGTCGGGTAGTGACAGGACTAGAGGGAATGGATTGAAGCTAGAGATGGGTCGGTTCAGACTGGATGTGAGGAAGAAGTTCTTCCCCATGAGGGTGGTGAGACCCTGGCACAGGTTGCCCAGAGAGGGCATGGAAGCCCTATCCCTGGGAGTTTTTAAGGCCAGGCTGGATGGGGCTCTGGGTAGCCTGGTCTAGTGGGGGATGTCCCTGCCCATGGCGGGGAGTTGGAACGGGATGATCTTTAAGGTCCCTTCCAACCCTGACAATTCTATGATTATGATTGTCAGCCTTCCTCCCAGCTGGGTTGTCCTCCTGCTCCAGCAAGTAAACTCTTAACAGCTGTGCAGTTGGGGGAATAGAATTTTCCTCAGGTGCTTTGAGTCAGAAGGGATTAGCTCCCAGTTCCACCTGGCCTACAGAGGGGAGGGCTGTGCCGGGCTATTTCAGGTGAGCTTGGGGCTTCAGCCTTGATCTCCCTCAGAGATCTGTGGAGCAGGAAGCCTGGCTGGGCAGCTTCAGAAACCACTGGGCTGTTGAGTTACTTGCTGCTGCCTCAAGTAAACAAGGTATTTACATATTGAAGAATCTTATTTATAGATGGAAATTCATATTGGGTTAGTATTCCTTGTGTGCACTTTCACTTAGTGAAGTTCAATGGCTTCTGTGATGTTGTCTCTGACTTCTCTGCTGTCTTCTTTCTTTACCAGCAAAACTTCTTTCTCGAAACAAGAGGTTGGAGCTCGCTCGGCTGAGTCCAACAGTAGGAGAAAAAATAACTTGCAGCATCTAACTGCTCTAAGATACAGCTTAGCTACAGGGTTCCACTTCAGTTATTTCGCTAGGGTGCATTTGTCCTTGGTGTTGCTTTTTTTGTGTGTGTCAGAGAAATTGTGTAAGGGATAAATTTAATCTTATTATTTTCTCACACCTGAGCAATATTGTGCAATGGAATGCTGTGTGATATTTTTGTTTTCTTAACAGAGAACTAAAATGTTTTAGAATGTGTGGCTAATACGAGCACTAGTTTTCTTTAGAAGTGTAACAGCTGCACGATGGCTGCAGTAGTTGAGTCTTGTGTATTTTAGTAGTTAGGACTCTCAGGGGAGATACGAATTGTTCAGTATATTTCTTTTAAGGAAAAATACAGAATATGTTAGCTCTGCATGGAGAAAAAATTGAACCAGACAAAGCAGAAAGCAAAAATGCTTTGTGTTCTGGAATTGGACTGGATTCTGGAAAAGCTAAGCTCCTACCACTAACTGCACATCTGATCTTGGGCAAAAGGCTTAATATTTTAATTTGCTATTTGTAAACTTGTGATCACAGCATTTTTATTCTCCTGTCCTCTACCTGTCCTTCCTCTTTAATTTAGAAGCTGTTTAGGACAGGACCCGTTTCTTTTGTTTTGAATGTCTAGCACTGAATATGTAGAGACTCTGTGCCTTTGGGGTCAGCTAATGTTGCTGGGATAACGTTGAGCTTGTTAGAACAACTGAAAATACTACCTCAAGGTTAATGTGAGTGCTCCTATCAGGGACTGGCAACCTGCAGGACTAGATGGTGTTGTGACATGTCCAAGATCATGTGGATACCAATTGATTTCTTAGGCTGGGACTTTTTGCTTCATTGGAGGCCTTATCGTTTCAAGCAGTGTTAACAAGTTAGGATTTAAGGCTTTTGCCCTAATATTATTATGTTTTTGTACCTACAGAAGCCAGCTTTTTCCATTTTACATAGACCAATAATTTTTATTTTTAATGCATACCCTTGGCTACCCATATTGGTATGAATTAGCTTGCCTTATTCCACAATGTTTGATATGTTGCTCCATTTTTAATTTTGAAAATTTAAGAACTGATTGTACGTAATGCAATGTAGGTGCCCAGGAATCAGATCCTAGGCTCTACAGACCTTTTAAAGTTCAGTCAGCTGGACTTCTTGATGCTGAGTCAATTTGCATACTTTCAGTTTTATTTAAATCTTTTAAAGTGGGAGAGTATTGAAGAGTCTAAAAATGCTCAGGAATTAATTGGGTACTTTTTTGACTCTCTGCTTTGCTGTATGTTGAACTGTTTGGTATCTACCAATGTACCTGTAGATATTTGGTCCCACGTGCTTCTATGACAAATATTTGTGTGTGTTAAGCCTACCGTTTTGGCCTAGCTGTCAAATGTGGAGGATTTGTTTACTGGTCATTGCCCTAAGTACTGCTAAGGGAAAGAAAGGCAAAAGAATGATGTGTTCAATATTTTTGTTGACTTTTTTCAGGATGTGGGGATCTGAGGGCAACAAGTATTGTTGTCTTATGAGCTCAAAGTTTACATCTTGATGCATAAAGGAAGCTCTTGTGGGAATTAATTATCCTGAGTACCACAAAGGTCTGGGAGACTGCAGTGTTCAAGAGTACGAAAGCCAGGCAGACTTCCTGGAAAAAAAAAAAGTCAGAAGCAGTAGCAGTTTCCTTTGACAAGTCCACAGATAAACTGTTCTGAAAGTGCAAGGTGAAATTGTCATGTAAAATCTTTTCAAATTAAGGATTTATAGCAATCGAGACCCCAGGAAAATGTACCAATCTGACTTGATCTGTGAAAGATTACTTCCTCCATATTATGTCATCTTCTGAATTTGAGAAAATTTCAAGATGTATACGAGGTTTCTGATAAATTGGTACATTTACTTAACCTTAAGTCCTGTAATTTACAGGCCTGGGTGATCTGTAGTTTCTCAGATAACCAAGAGGAAGCTGTAAGTCATGGCAGTGCATGGAGAAACCTTTGTATTTCATGACTTTGGAGATTTAAGAAGCAGGAACATACCTAAATTTATTCTTTTAGGTCACCAAAAGAGCATGCAGTAGAGCAGAAATGGTGACCCTGGTTAATTGCATCCTCATTTGATAAGAGGATGTAATTAGCACATTTGAGTAAGAGTTGTGATAGTGGCAGCTATTATTTACAGAGGACAGTATGTGCCCCAGTACTGTAATCTGTCTTGAAGTGATTGTAGAACTTGCTCATATCACTGTCTCTGCATTTGCATTTTGTAATGTGAAATAGAGCCAGATTTGTTCCACCTTTGACTCTGGTAAAATTAATTTTGTGCCTACTTATATTGGACTGACCCTAGACTGTGTATTATTTATTAATTTGTGGTTGAATTTAACAAATTTTATTTAACATTCACAAAGGGAAAAATACATGTTAGTGACATCTGTTAACCAAAATTGAAGACTAAAAATAAAACCGGTCTGTAGACTTTCCATTGCCACAGCTTCGTTGTCCACCCAGAAGTCAGTTACTAGAGAAGAGGTCTGTCTTCAAACTGTTAGGTTTAATATTTGTTTAATATCTAGAGGAGGTGGAGTGCACCCTCATCAGGTTTACAGGAAGCCAATCTGGGGGGCAGTAAATGAGTTTGAGGGTTGTCTTTCAGAGGGGCCTAGAAAGGCGTATAACAATCTCATGAAAATTAACAAGGCAAATACAAACTCCTGTGGCTGAAGTGGAATAAACCCTGTGGTGGTACCAGCTGGGGACTGACTGGCCTGGGTAGCAGCTCTGCTGGAGGAGACTGGGGTTTCTGGTGGGCAGAAGGCTCAAGTCAGGGGCGTGTTCTCCAAGTGGTGAGGGCTCATCAGCATCCTGCGCTGCAGCTCGGCACAGTCGGTGGACCTAGGGAAACTGGTATTCCCCTTTATCTGCCACTTGTTAGACCCAACCTGGAATACTGTGTCCAGTTTTCAGTTATCTCAGTGTGGGGTAGGTGTAGGTAAACTTGAGTAGGTGCGGAAGAGGGCCACTGAAGTGGTTTGGACTTGGAGCACATGAACTACAGAGAGAGGTTGAAAGAATTGGATTGGTTTTTTTTTCTGGAGAAGGCGAAGAAAAGGCCTAACAGGTGGTGAACTGTATGTAAGCAGTTACCAAGCTGGAGCTGGGCTCTTTTCTGAAGTAGATGGTGGGAGAATGAGAGACTAACCCAAAACAGAAAAAGAGGGTGTTCCGACTGGGTATAAAGAAAAAATATATAATATCACTGTAAGAATAACTAAGCATTTGAACCAGTTGCCCAGAGAGGCTTTGGAATCTCCATGCTTGGTGGTTTCAAAGATCTATCTGGCTCAATCCTGCTTTGAGATTCAGAGAATCCCCTCTGACCTGAATGATTTTATCTTCAAAATAATTCCCTGCTGTATTAATTTTTGTCTGATACGTGAATTGAGCAATGTAGTTCAGGCTCGTCTCATCTCCCCACTTAGATTTTTGACTGCCATATACTGCTAAGTCCTGAAATTGTAACAAGTTTTTGAAGTTAGATGCTTTTTAGCTGCAATCGAAGTCTCTAACTAGTTTCTAAGTAAAACTGTAAACTTGTCTACAGACTCCTTCCTGATGATTTAAGCCTCTTAACTGTAATCCAGACTTCTAATAAAACCACATCCAAATATATCTCTTGAAGGATTTTTTTTTTTATTTTTTGGCACAGTGTTTGTGTACTACGCAGTCAGTGCCTCCCAGGCATGATATTAATCCCAATTTACTGTAGTTAATAAATTCACTGACTTCATGGGCATTACTTGCAACAGCAGAGTAAGAGGCTGATGATAATTGTAGAATGCTCATTGTTCACTTTTTCTGTTTGCCCCATGAGCTGCATGTAAGTTGTTTTTGTATAATAGTTTAATTTTATTCTATTTAAGAGGTGTAGTTAAAACAGTAAAGGTAGGCCTTGCTTGATTTCGTCAATTTCCAGTGCATTTCCACACATTTCCAACATAATTTTTAACGTGGAATGTTCTTGCTAGTATGCCACAAAATCCTTTTAAACGCTCAAATACTTTTTTTCACTAAGTCTTTTACAACAAATAGGGTTTTGATGGGTGAGTAGTAAAATGGGAATTTAATATGAGGGTTCTTTATGGTTCTGGTTAAGAGAAGACATTTTTAATAATAATGCGCCATCAGTAAAATTAGTGCAAGTTCTGTGAAAGTTAAATCATAACAGGCACAGTGCAAGGTTGTTAAAAAGGTGTATTAATGGGTGGTCTGAACCATTAGAGACGAATGGAAAATACAAGCAGCATTCTTGATGCAAAAGACAATGTATATATCCATAAAATCATACAAGAAAAGCAGTTTTTTGGAATCTTTTAACATAGTACTTGATGATAGTGAAAAGATGTTTAATGGATGTTTAGTTAATGAAGTCCTTTACTCAAATCCAATACAAGAGACCACTTAAACCTGAATTTTAGGCATGTATTTATATTCCATTTACTTCAGTGGAGCATTACACTCTGTCAGATTGAATACCAAATTGTCTACTCTAACTCATCAAATACTAGAATTCAGTGTATTAGATTCCTTTTATTTGACATCTTAAAGCCCTAATACTGTTTAATTTTCAAAATACTCTTCAGTAGTCATTTTTCTGCATCCAAAAGACTTTTTTTGCACAAGTGTGCAGTAGGGAGAAAACAAGGCTTCTGGGTGTAAGCTCCTTACATTTAAAGTGAGAAAAACACGTGTGACTGTAGTTGCTGATTTTTGTACACAGAGTTTTGAATTCGGCTAACTTAAGGACTCATGTGAAACATGCAGAAAACACGCAGTATTTGAATTCTGTGTAATGATATGAAAATAGTATCTGTTTTGTTGCTTTTCTTCCTCACAAAAGTCAGAAGACTGACTACTCTTTGTTGTTACTGACAATAAGAAAAAGACTAAATTGACAGGCTTATGTCACCTTTCACCTTAGAAGTGATCCATTATGAGCACTACTGTGCAAACAACCGTGACCTTTAGTGTGTTTAGTTGTTTTAGTTTGGCCTGGCTGGATTTCGGCAGCGGGGGGTGCTGCAGGGTGGCTTCTGCAGGAAGCTGCTAGAAGCTCCCCAAGTTTGATAGAGCCAATCATAGAATCATAGAATGTTAGGGATTGGAAGGGACCTCGAAAGATCATCAAGTCCAATCCCCCTGCCAGAGCAGGAATGCCTAGACTATGGCACACAGGAACGTGTCCAGGCGGGTCTTGAATGTCTCCAGAGAAGGAGACTCCACAACCTCTCTGGGCAGCCTGTTCCAGGGCTCCGTCACCCTCACTGAGAAGAAGTTTCTTCTCGAGTTTAAGCAGAACCTCTTATGTTCCAGTTTCAGCCCATTACCCCTTGTCCTATCAGTGGTTGTCACTGAGAAGAGCCTGGCTCCATCCTCGTGACACTCACCCTTGATATATTTGTAAACATTAATGAGGTCACCCCTCAGCCTCCTCTTCTCCAAACTAAAGAGCCCCAGCTCCTTCAGTCTTTTCTCATAAGGGAGATGCTCCACTCCCTTAATCATCCTAGTTGCCCTGTGCTGGACTCTCTCCAGCAGTTCCCTGTCTTTCTTGAACTGAGGGGCCCAGAACTGGACACAGTATTCCAGATGGGGTCTCACCAGGGCAGAGTAGAGGGGAAGGAGAACCTCTCTCGACCTACTAACCACCCCCCTTCTAATACACCCCAGGATGCCATTGGCCTTCCTGGCCACAAGGGCACACTGCTGGCTCATGGCCATCCTGCTGTCCACCAAGACTCCCAGGTCCCTTTCCCCTACACTACTCTCTAATAAGTCATTCCCCAACTTATACTGGAACCTGGGGTTGTTCCTACCCAGATGCAAGACCCTACATTTACCCTTGTTATATTTCATTTAACTTTTCCCCGCCCGACACTCCAGCCTGTCCAGGTCTCGCTGGATGGCAGCACAGCCTTCTGGTGTGTCAGCCACTCCTCCCAGCTTGGTGTCATCAGCAAACTTGCTGATAGTACTCTCTAGTCCCTCATCCAAGTCATCAATGAATATAATGAATAATACTGGTCCCAGTACCGACCCTTGAGGGACTCCACTGGATACAGGCCTCCAACCAGACTCCACCCCATTGACCACGACTCTCTGGCTTCTTCCCCTTAGCCAGTTCACAGTCCACCTCACTACCCGAGAGTCTAGACCAGAGTTCCTCAGTTTAGCAGCAAGGATGCTGCAGGAGACTGTGTCAAATGCTTTACTGAAGTCAAGGTAGACCACATCCACCGCTCTGCCATCATCTATCCACCTTGTTATATCCTCATAAAAGGCTATGAGGTTAGTCAAGCACGACTTCCCTTTGGTAAAGCCATGTTGACTGTCTCTAATGACCCTCTTATCCTTGATATGCCTTGAGATGGCACCAAGGATAAGGTGTTCCATCAGTTTCCCAGGGATGGAGGTGAGGCTGACCGGTCTATAGTTTCCTGGCTCCTTCTTCTTGCCCTTTTTGAAGACTGGAGTGACATTTGCTTCCCTCCACAGTCCTCAAGCACCTCTCCCGTCTCCCAAGACTTGGCAAAGATGATGGAGAGTGGTCTAGCAATGACATCAGCCAGCTCCCTCAGCACCCGTGGATGCATCCCGTCTGGACCCATGGATTTATGGATATCCAGATTGCTTAATTGGTCCCTAACCCAGTCCTCTAGTTGCTGAATTTGCAGTGAGGGTTTGGTTACTGTTCAGAACTGTGGCTTTTCCTGCTGTTACATATTGTGTCTGGTTTGGAACTTTGTTTCATTTCCTAAGGCATAACCATTGACCATTCAACAGCGTGAAATTATGTCAGAATACGCTATAAATAAATATACAATATAAATATAATATACATGATAAATACAATATAAATAAATATATGATATAAAAAAATCATGGTTCTACCTTATGTCGTTGTTAGTCTTCATTAACTCTAGTACCTTCCCTTATATTCCCTAAGGTTGACGTGTGCAAGTTTGTAAGTATATTCTACACTTAATTGTACATACAGCAGTATATACTTAGATGAAAGGCTGTGAGGGAGATGTCCTACACATACTCATTGTAGATATTCCTGCTAGTACAAAGTGGAGGTGAGATGTCACTAAGACTATTTACTCATGCTGTATTTATGTAAAGAACTAGTCAGGCTATAGAAGAAAGAATTGGTTTCTTCCCCAGTTTTGCAATTGACAAAAAAAATATGTGCACAGCAAGCTTACTTTAAAAGTGGTCCCTCCCACAGATTCACAGTGCAGAAAATCTGACAACCTGAATCTCACTTAGTGTTTTAACATTGAAATGAACATGATTTAACACCCTCAGTTTCAGCTTGGAGCATGCAGAGCTATGCCAGAGTGTGTGCCCTTATTTCATTACAATCAGAATCTCTATTACCTGGAAATAAAATAGATTAAGTATTGCACAAGAGGTTGGGGTTCTTTAGTACCGAATCTCGAAGCATTTGGTCCATGAGAGTGTAATTGAACCAAACTATGCAACACTATAGGGCAATGTATTTTTTTATTGATCCGAAGTCTACACTGTTATTGTTGCTTAATGAGTGACTAATGTGATTTCTAATGAAGCCACGTGGCTGTTGGATAGAAGAGCTAGGGTTTTATTTCCCTTATTACAAAACATACTCTCTTCAATTAAAATCTAGGAAGTAAAATTAATACCAATATAAAATTTTGCAAGAATTACTGTCAAGACTGAAGCATTTTATTATGCGTATAAATTACTTGCATAATGAGATTGAAAGCAAGTTATTGGGGTATCTGGGCAATCCATGTAGTCAGCGGAGACCACTTAAACAGTGAAATCTGTAGTGGCAGTAGAAAGGATGGGATCTTTGTAATACTTCTGACAAGTTCTTTTCCTTCATGTTACTGTTATGTACGTAGTCAGAGTGCCAAACTCTAGAAGATCTGTTTAGCAAAGAAATTTCTGTTTTCATTTGTACACTTAATGTGTTCAGTATAGCTGATGTTCACTTTCCTGCTGATTGCACTATATTTTGGACCGGCACACTCCTTTCACGCATAATGGTAGATGCCCATTGTGGATCACTTTCGAGAAAATGTGATGACTCATAGGTAGTGTGTGGTGCTTTATTGCATGCTAATTTAAATTACTGCAATGTAATGATAATTACTTCTATATGAAAAGGACCCCAAGTGCAATCTAAATGAATTCCTACCCTCAATAAACAAAGGGTTGTGCTAATGGGGGGAAAAAAAACAACCCAAACCCATAGCAAACTTGGGATGGCTGGCCATGATTGATGTTTTTGATTTCTGAGACTCTGAAATCCAAAGATAATCATAGTTACTAGAAAACATGTCCAAGGCCAAAATGGAAATTTCTGAGCTCTGCTCAGAATAATACAAAAAGAGTTGAAAATAAAGATCTTGTGTATAAAAAAGCTGCCAATTGTGCTTCGACCTCTCAGTTTCTCAGAGTTTCTTCATCAAGAAGTAACTAGATTGCATTGTTATTTACTGATGAATGCTATTTTCTTGTCATCAATCCAAATAAGAGCCTGGCAAATCATCTAGTTAATTTACTTGGCTGAGACACTAGCAACAGAAAATACGTAGCCCCAGCACGTGCTTCTGTCAGCTCATCTCATCAGGAGCAAACTGGACCTGTACCAGTCCTCACAGGCCCTCCAGCTGATACACCACGTGGCTGTGCTGACACATGTGGTTACTGGTTTTCCTGTGTAAATTATCAGCATCTGTGAGAAATTTTCTGCATTAAGACTTGCAATTAAAGCTGCAATGGCAAATTATTAAATACAGTACAAAGTACAACAAAGTGGTTTTCCAAGTATATGTAAATTAGGGTGTCAATTAGGTAGCTCAAGTCTTAATAAACGGCTTGGAAAAGTGATGGAAAGGAGCTGCTGAATTACTAGAGGGTAAAGTAACTTATGGATGTTGTGATCTTGACTGACAGTGCTGCTATAACCTGATGCCATGCTCTCCATGAAGGGTTTCAGGATGACTGGTACAATTTTCCTTTGGTGTGGGTTTTTTTTTTTTTTAATTGCTTTTTCTTATTGCCTTGTTAGCATCTCTGAGAAGTGCCTCCATGGAGTGCTTTCTGGCAGTGCTTCTCTTGCTGTTGCATCTGGCATTCAGCACAATTTTCCACACTAGGTCTGAAAACCTTTTGATACTTCCTTTGCTCTGCAGTTACCATCCCAGCTGCCCACTTTAATTTTTAACCGGTTCTTTCCTTCTAAGTAACACACTGTATGTATGGCAGGTGTAGTTGTGCAGTCGTAGCCCAGAGATGCTGTGTAGTATCGCTGTATTACTTGTGTAACAACAGTCTCAGCAAAAACCTGTGTACTTCTCTGCATATTGAATTCCTATGTTGCTCACATGCCTCAGGAGACTGCAATCCCTTTTTTTCTGATTTTTTTGTGACTTTTTTGGATGATTTTTTTCTTGTTTGGCTTTTTTTTTTTTGAGAGGTAACATGATAATTTTTATTGATATTTCTACAGTAATAGCAAGAAAGCCCCGTTCAACAGATTGACTGTAGCCACCAGTAATACAGTGGCCATCATGCTTTTGCCGATTTTTCCCTGATGAACAAGCACTTTCCCAGAAGTAGAGCACTGCAATAAGCTAGATATACCAGCATTTACTAAAAGCAAATTACTACATTTAACATTCCTTACAGAAGATGGTTTCTCGCACATGGCTTTGAAAGGACCATAACTAAAAATAAAATGTGGAAGTTCAGGAATTGTTCAGGGAGGTAGATTCCTCAAGTTTTTCTCACTGTATAAGCTAATTTTATTTCTTTTTTGAATGGCTTTCCCCCAATTCTTCTGTTGCTCTCTCCCTTGTCTATAACTTATGCTTAACCTTGGAGCTTAACCTTGCTCATTGCACTGAATTGCAGTCATTTAATTGATTTATTGAAGTTGGGTCACTTGCTGAAGTTTCTTCCCAAGTGTACTGTGTTATGAATGCTGCCTTTTGGGGAGTTTGGCATTGATTTTATTTTACTGATGGTGCTTTGGCCTAGGAAATCATATTAAAGGTCAGGCTTTGCCTTTTTCCCTTTGCCTGAGCAATCATACCTGGAATTAGCAAAAGATTTTAGATTTTCCAGTGTTCTCAAGAGATTTAGGCTCTGAGAGCCTGTAGCCTTCTCCTGCGTAGGTCTCTCTTTACATTATCTTTGCTTTCTGCCAAGGAGTGAGAAAGCACTAAAACATGTCATAATCTTACAGGTGCGAGTCCCCAGTCCTGGAGCTCACTGAGGTGGTACCTGTGACACTGCCATAACAGCAAGCTGTGTAGTAGTTTCAAATTTGGTCATTTGTATAGTTTTTGTGTGCGTGAAATGTGAGGCTTCCAAAAACTGGAGCCCAATTGTGTCTTAGAGTAGAAATATAAATTATATTATATAAGTATAGTATAAGAATGCTGGGAACTGGGGAGGGAGGTAGCTGGGCAGCAGTGCGGTGCAGATGTGGAAGTAGTGTTTAATGTGCATTGGAGCTCTCTGGAATGGGGAGACAATGCTGCATGCTGGTAAGCTTGTGTTAAAATCTTAAAATTAACATTTTAAAATGTTAATCAGAAATAAATCCTTCAAGAGAATAATTTTTTTTTTTTTGGAGGACTTCTTATTCCTGTATGATAAACTGCAGGCCTGGAAGCTATGAAAAATGCTGTGGAGTATGTCTGACCTCAGCATAGCTGCCTTCGAGTCCCCATGAAGCAGTTCAATTGTTGTTTATATGCGAAATGCCAATGAAAGATGTTATTTCAGAAATTTTTGACCACTTAAATTAGCCATACAATTTGCACTGAGACTATCAGAGGCCAAAGATTAAGTTTGCTATTTAACTTTTTAAATCTTTGCCTGTGCAGTTCTAGATGTTGATAAATGTTACATGTGGGAATGCAATGATCTGTGCTGTGTAACTTCCACAAAGAAAACTGCTTCCTGCATTTCTCACAGGATTTGTGTTTGCAATGCAAGAACATGCTAAATCTGAATGTGTTGCATTTGTATATAAAGTCTAAATCTCTGGCTTTTAGCATCTTGTAATTAATATTTTCATGTGTTCTCATTCTCAGCCAAATTTTTGATTCCTCTGGGGAAATGAATCACTGGAAAAAAAGAGTCCTGTTAAAATAGTCATTATCTTATTGAAGCACACAAGAGTGGTGGGACGCAGACATGCAAAAGGATAGATAATCCAAGGGAAGGAAAAGCGAAGCTGACTGGGTAATGATTGCCTTGCTAGGATACAGTCTACTTTCAAGTCTTTTAAATTATTCTACTTGTTATAACGGGGAATTTTTTTAAACATCCACTTGCATGTAATTACTCCTTTCGGCCTGAGAGAGACTAGAAAGTCAGTTTTGAATCCTACTGACCCGAAGAATTCTAGCATTTGAACAATTGGATGGCAATTGTGTGCAAAGCTGGCAGGTGTCCTGGAGCCCCGAGGGCTGCCCAGCACTGAGGGAATCTTCACAAGCCCCAGCTGCTGCCCAGTGCTGAGCAAAGTGTGCACAAGGTTTGGCTGGAGCCATCAGAAGGGTTTACAATCCAGGGAAATAATAAGAAGGTAGATTTGTTTGTTTGTAGGTCTTTAACGTATTAAGAAAACCCTAACAGTCTAAGCTGACTCATCTTTTTATCTAATTTATTCGTTGTAGAAACCATTTAGTCTTAATTAAATATACCCAGGCTAAAACTGAAATCAGGAGAACTAGGAGCAGTTGTTGGATGAGCTGAAATACTGCAAAAATGCACGAGTAAATCTCTTCTGAGTCACATCAAAACTTGGAAGAGATCTGTTCAAAACAGTCATGAAGCGTAAGTCTGTCTTTCTTTTTTTTTGATGAGGGAACAGGCAGACACGTTGCTATAAAAGCTGGAATCACATTTTTTATTATTATTATTCATCAGTTATTTATCATGCCTTGGTACTTCCTGATTTCAGACAAGATCAAGAGAAGGAAATGCCAGAAATTTTTCAGAGGGAAATCGATGCATTATGCAAGAGGTTTCAGTAGACTATTCAGACATAGGATTCTTCTTTGAACAGAACTAAACTTGCAAGCCACATGGAGCTTGCCTAGTCATTGCGGTACAGCAGACTGTCATACTAAGTGCCAGACTAAATTCCTGCACATTTAGGCTTATGGACTTTAACCTATGCTTGTTAGGTGTTACCAGCTGGGTTTGCTCAAGACTGGTTTCCAGAATGCTTTGTAATGGAACACTGTTTGGTTTTATATAGGTGTCTGTGTTTTTTGTTTGTTATAAGATTTATTTTCATATTCAGTAGTAGTTAGTAGTGTCTTGATGTTTTGGGGGTTTTTTCAAAAAAATTTTTAAGTGAGGGCCATGGCATTTTAAGGTAAAACAAAATTATAGATTCAGGTTGTAAGAGACGTGTGGATGTTATCAGGTGCAACCACTGTTCAAAGCGGGGCTAACTTCAAAGTTAGAACAAGTTGTCAAGGCCCTGTCTGATCAAATTTTCATCCGATGAATATCTGGTGATGAAGATTCTAAAACCCCTCTGGGAAACGTGTTCAAGTTCTAAGCCAATCTCATTGAAAAGCTTTTTTTCTCCCCTTTGAATCTCCCAACCTGTGACTGTTGCCTCTTGCTCTTTTGCCACGCACCCAGGAAGTCTGACCTGGTCGTCTCCCTTTGCGTGGCTGTAGACTGCAAGTAGAGCTCTCCCTCAACCTTCTGTGCTTCAGGCTAAACAAACGTATCTCCATTAGCATCCTCTCCTATATCGTGTTCTTCAGTGTCCTGACCATCTCAGTGCCTGCCTTTAGACTTTGTCCAGCGCTTGGTAGTGCTGAGAACAACGTTGCAAGTAGTTTCTGTTATCACCACTCCAGCTGCTTTCCATGTATGACAGGTACTGGCAGTGGAAGCTGGGATACAGAGGAGTTACCCGGGTTAGCTGAGCTGATGTGAGAAGTCCTACTGCAAAGTTAGATCTGTTTTTGCTAGTGCTTTGTGAATGACTCAAACTTGGAAATATCCCTGTGAATTTCTGGACCTCAGTATACTAGAGCAACTCTGGGAAGCTTTGGGAAGTGTCATGTTGGATAGAAAGTATTGTACAATATGTATTTATACATTTTTTTTAAGAGAGAAGCATGGGAAGCATTACATATGAAAAGATATCTACAGTGAACAGTAAGAAATTGTTTTATTGATCCTACAAATGCAATGAATAATGCTGCATATTCTTGAGTACTGTCTACTGCTACCTCACTTATTGACTTGCTGTTGTACTTCATCATACTACGGTAACTATTTGTATGCTAACAGATGTTTATTGTAGGATTGTCTTATTACAATCCATTTGAAAAAATCCTTGTGTCTGCTAGTTTTCTAAATGGAATGTTAATTACAGTCTCTTGCGCCTGACTATGAGAGAATGCCTCATAATAATGTAGAAGAGTATTTTGTATGAGTGTTTCGTATAGGTGATAGTTGCTTTCCCTGGGCCACTTAAGATGTATCTATTATACTGAAATAGAAAATGGGTTTACACTTTAAAATCATTTATTCTTCATCTTGGGGACTGAGAAAATGAAGTCATCAGATTACCTTATCTGACTCCAAGTACTTAAAGGATTGAAAGAACAACATTGCCTGTATTGTGGCGGTTTTAATTGTTCACTTAAATTGTTCAATTAAGTGAAGAAGAATTCTAGTAAAGAATTCTATTCTTAAAACCTTGCTCCTTTCTCCAATTTTGGTGATCAAAGCATTTTGTTACTGGTGGGATATGGTCTATAAAAGATTATGTTCTTGTTGTTATGAAGAAAATATTTCCGGTTACACAGTTTATTGCTAAAATGCAGCTTTAACTCTGTAATTGATTAAGAATGTTCATTTTATGAGCTGTTACAATGAGTAATGTAGACAGTGTGTGTTGAATGAAACATTTTAGCATTTCTAAAAAAAAATCTGGATCTAAGGCTGGACTTGAGTCAGTATTTAACTATTTTTCCTTGTCATCTTTTATCTTTTGCCTAGATTTGTAAAACAGCTGAAGAATTTTTGGACGTAATACCCAACTATTTCATCCAGTGCTTCCAATATTTCATCAAGTGTGACCATGGTTCCTGTGGTGTGCCCCAGTAATAAGAGCCATTCATTCTGAAGTCCCATTTGATGCAATGAGTCCAGCACTTCTGGTGCTAGTGATTCTGGTTTTGATTCCCTGATGCTACCTTTGGTTGTTGGGTGTAATAGATATAAATAATTGGGAGTTTTATGGATAGAGTTGCATTTCATTTTCCTAAAAGGTGTGTGACCAAGAGCTGATACTACTTTGTACTTCTAGTAGCAATGAGTATTATTCTGGTCTTTATTGCAGCTGTTTTTTCTTTTGGGGGATTTTGATTTTTTTATTTTTTTAAAGGTAAGGGTTGCTTTGAGTCCACTAAGTTAAACAGACTTGTAAGATTTGAGTCCTGTTTTTGTCTGGGAAAGTTACCATGGATGAAAGGCAGTAAAAATGTTTTGTTTCATGACTCAGCACAGTCTTGATCAATTTTTTCCCTTCCTCCATTCTTCACAACTCCTGCTTTTCACTACTACCCTCCTGTTTGTTTTCTAGCAGTTTGCTTCCCCATACCTACCACTACAGTCCTCCAGTTATTCCATAGGCCTAACAATTTTGACCAGTGTATGCAGTTGTAACTCCTTAGGAACACTAAATGTGAATTTTAGTTATGTTTGTGAATTTTAGTTATGTTGTTCTTGTTTACCTTGGACTCTGTGGTGTTTATCTGCCTGACAGTTACAGGAATGTCAAAGATTACCCCATTTGACAGCAGAAATTATAGAATTTGCTTAATTAACAAAGTACTAACCTTGTGAAAAGTGACAGCTTGGAATGCTGAGTACCTGTTAGAATAGGAAGGAGGCAGTAGCTGTTCCAGTTAGTCTATGTATAGATCTAAAGTAAGAGCTATACAACTTACAGAATTGTTATGATAGACTTGCACTGGTTAGAAATGTATCTGTTCAGATTCTGTGTCCCTGAAGGGCTTTGGGGAGTACAAAGCAGTCACGGCTGCTGCAAGGGAAGCTGCAGCTATCTGGTGTGGGGAAGAATAACTTCTCTTGGTTCAGCTGGCTCACTCCCTGTAGCTGCTGCTTTCATTAGGTTGTAGTCAGGGTTATTTGGTCTCACCTGTTTTGAACAGTTCATGATAAGGCTGACAAAAGTGACCACCGAAGAGCGAAGGTGTTGAAGTTCCCTTGTGAACAGTTTGGGATTTTTTTCTCCCCCGGCAGATAAACACATCAGTGTGTGGAAGTTAGAGAAAGGAAATAAGTTAGCATTCTGATATGACATTATCTTTAGTTTGGTCAAATTACTTTTGTATCCCTTGCAAAAATTTCACTGTAGCATCGCAACTGTATTTTATATTACTGTAGTGGAATAGAATTCTGGATTAATTAACTTTTTTTTTAAACAGTCCCTATTTGGGCTCTTTATTTCAACACTAATCTGTCTGCTCTTCTACTCAAGTATGCTAAATGTACTTCTCATAAGTAACCAACCTAAGAATTGCAGATAATCTGTGAAATGCCATTTTCAATCTGAATTTTCATCACCTTGTGTCTAATAGAGCCATCCCTACTCTATTCCAGACCTTTGGACTTGCTATAGCGGCTACTGAATAGAGCTGCCATTTATTTTCACAATGGAGTTCTATTAATCATCTAATCAGTTTATTCTTCTGACTTCATTACAATAAGAGAAAATGACAGAGATGAACAGTGCCATCTCAAGGACTAGTATTAGCTTGTATTGAGGAAAGAAGGTGGGCTTCGTAAAGGTAGATTCCTGCTGTTTAAGTGACAGACACTTACCTTGTATTCATGTCTTATTTCCAAAGTGAAAGGGTTTGGATGTGTTTAAGAAAATCAAATCACTGAAGTCTTTATTTTTATTGCTGCTATTTATTCTGATCTAGGTAGTCACAGTTTGTCTCTGCAAAGTGCAATAGCTATAAAATACTCAATGAAGTATTTGCTTCTTGGCAGTAGATGGCTACAAATGTCATGGATTAAGCCTCATGTAGCTGACATCCAGTGAAACGCAAGAAATAGCTTCCTAGAATACAAAGGTGCTCCTCCAAGTGCTTGAAATGAGCTGCGTGATGAATATACCACAAAGCCCCCTAAAAAGCAAAGGGTGAGATGTCTGTACGCAGCGCAGCTCTCGAAGGGCGGAACAGGTAGACCGGCTTGGACTGAAGTAATTTCACTAACGTGTTTTAACTGAGCTACTCAAGGCTGTTCTGTGTCTTGCAAGCTGGGGTCTTTGCTCTTTAGAGTTGTGTATCTGCTGAACGGATTACAGCAGTGTATGATGTCATGAGTTTGTTAATATACCAGAACAATCTTTGCTCTTTAATTCACTCTGGAATGCAGCAGAACCTTGCTATTTATGTTAGACTCATGTAGAATTCAAATGTGCAGGTCCAGAAGATTGTGTCTGGAATACAAAATCCACTTGGAATACATGCATCCTGAAGCTTAACTCTCGGTTCTTCTGTTGTCTGCTGGTCTCTCACTTCCAAACGCCTTGTGCAGTTTCGTACTTTTTTACCCCTGCACATGCCTTCCTCCCTCCTAACTATTTCTGCCTCATGCAGTGTCCTGTCTTCTTGAACTGTTTTAAGACTAGAACTTAGGGTATCTTCAGATCTGTCGAACCTCTAAAAACGTTGCTGGTGCTGCTAAGCACGTTTCCCCAAAGTCTCAGTCAAGAAAGCATTGATCTTTGAGTTAAACCCATGGAGATGAAGCATTAAATTTCTGCTCTGACATACTGGGAGAATACTCTTCTGTCTGTGAGACAGTGAAGGCTCTGGAAGAAATTCTGTCATCATGGAGTAGCTTTATGGGTAACTAAAAGAAAACCAGGAGCCTATGTACTTGTTAAGAAAAATAATAAAAATTGCAATGTAAAAGTCTTGAGAAGCGAAGCGAGATCTCCATGCGGAGAAGAAAGTAGTAATGATACGTCCACAGAATTGCCTGTAAATGGATTTCTAGTGAGCTCTTGGCTTTTTATGAAAGTGTCATGAAGGGAAAAGCTTGAGATATCACAGCGTGGGGAACCAATCTGTCAGTTTTTAAATGATTGCCTCACAAAATTGCCAGGTGGTGCCGAGCGAAAGGGCTTTATGGCAGGCAGTCGCCTCTAGAAAACTGTGCCCGTGAGCGCTGGCAGCCAAGAGAACGGGCAGACGCCGCTCCAGGGTTCGCCTCGCTGCCCGCGGGCCGGGCCGGGCGCCGGAGCTGCCCTCGGGTCCCCGCCGAGGCGCGGCTGCGGGCTCCCAGCGCGCGGCGTTCCCGGCGCACGCGCGCCCTCTGCAGGCCCCGCGGGAGAAGCGCCGCTGCCGCCCGGCCGGGAGGGGCGGGGCCGGGGCCGGGGCCGGGGCCAGGCGGCTGCCGCGGCTCCGGCGGTTGGTCACCGGCTCCGCGAGATGCAGAGGGAAGGCAGGTGTGACAGCCCGACACGCCGGCCTGCCTTCCACCACTGCCTCCCCCGTTCTCCCTTCGGTGGGGTTGCTCTAGAATGTGGTTTTAGCTGGAGCCAGAGTTACAGATGGAACTGTAGTTTTAGCTGCTATGTGGGAGGCTTAATATGTTTGAGCAAGCAGAACCAGTGGGAGACTGGAGATGTGAGACAAGAGTATTCTACAAGGGGAGCTCATCCTCAAGGACAGGACGCTCTCAAAGACAGAATGCCCCGGGACTGCCAAAGGTCACTCAGATCTGCAGAACCAGCCTTAGGGTCTCTTAACAAGGAAAATGAGTTAATTAAATGGAACCCATCAAAAGGACACTCCAATGAAAACTATCATGATGAAGTAAAACAACCACCAGAGACCCCTGACAACCACCAAAAGACTGTATTGCACAGGTGGGAGTGGGTGGTGACATATGTTAATGAGTACTCAGACATTGCATGCATATGTCTGTCTAGGCTGTCTATAATATCTATGTTTAGCGCTGCACGGGGCACACACTAGGTGGAGCCATCCCCCGTGCGCCCAGCGCTGCAATAAAGAATACCTGCTTGATAGACATAGTTCTGATTTCAGTCTTTTCATGGCATCACCTTCATTTTGAGGTTGATTTCTTTTGTGTTCTGAATGACTTTTACTGGCCTGAACTATCACGAGTAGTGAGTGTCTCTTGACTGGCTTTTCTTGATTCTTGTTACTTGCTTCATGGTCTTTCAGGTACTGCAGTGCCCTGTGCTAAGATTTTACTCACCGGCCCTGTGAAATGTGGAATACAAAGGAAAATAATGGAAGAGTATAGAAGGAAAACACACAGCGACAACTGAGAGGTCAGACAGGAACTAGAATCAAGGGAACAATAGAAATAAGGTATGGAAATGCAAGAAAAGAGAGAGGCTAGTAGAACACTTTTTGAAGTTGCACTGACTATGAACATGACATCTCAAAAGTAGCCACTGGAACTGACTTAAACAGCACCTCTTTATGTAGGAGATAACACAGACCAACGAGTGATTTTTTTGTCTTTGTCATTGATATAGTTAATATTATAACATTTTGCTTAAAGATTAGAGCAAGTTTACTGAGAGTATCACACTATAGAAAATCAATAAACCCCAGTTTAATGAGATATTAGTCTCTATAGATGTCCACAAAACTAGAAGCTAAAAAGCATTTGAGTCTTCTTAACTGAAGTCATTATTGAGAGAAAGCCTCAAAGTTACTTGAGTGAATTTTGATTTTGGAGTCTCAGGTTAGGGGAAAGTAGAAAGTAGGCAGGTTTAGGATGTCTAAAACAACCCTCCTGGGGAAAAAAAAAAATAAAATTATCCAAATGTGTCAGTTAAACCATTGCATTGCATTTTATATGCTCATATTTGTCCAGATCAGGTGTGTATGCTTGATGTGGTTGAAGCTGCAGTTAGATCAATCTTTGGATAAATATCTCTGTGCCACAGCTCTGGGTATTCAGTTGAGTGTTATCTTACCTATCCAAAATACATTACTTCTCTGTAGGCTTGAGGGTGTTAACTTACTATTTGTTCTCTGTGGTTGTTCCTATATAAGTAACATTTGTTTCCTAAAATGTTCGTAAAAGAGAATGAAGGACGATTGCTGGTACAACCAACGTAAATGGATTTTCTAAATGGCATTGCTTACTCATGCTGAAAGCTCTTGTGGCATTTAAGTGCTAACAACTGATGTAAAACATGGCCAGTAGAAACCAATTTTGAGTGCTCAAAAAGTAAGTTTCGTGAGTGCCAGAAACCTAGAGTTGAATAATCTTGATCACTACGTGCTAGCGCATTTATTAACTGGTTCTTTACACGTACACAGTAAAGAGCACTCCTGTTATTATTTTTAGCCAAGAGTTGTGCAGCTGCAAATAATTAAAGCCAGAACAGAAACAGACTTTCTCTTTACCGACTCTCGTTTCTGGTTCAGGTTATGAAATTCACCAGTGACACATTTTGAAATTGGTGAGCAATTGCAAAGTGACATTACCAAACCTATTTCATACCTCTACATTTCAGTTTCACAGTGGTTAAAGATTATTTAATTGTGGCAAGAAGCAGTCTGAAAGTTTACAGATACTGTGCTTGTGAGTTGTGCGGAACAGAACTTACAGAGTAGGAAATGATGGTTTAGAGATAAGAAAAGGGGAGAATTTACACGTAAACAGCATTAAATGGACACAGGCTTCTCTGAAATGCAGAAGAGCTCCACGGCAGGTCCAGGGTTCCACCCCAGTCGGTATCAGACCTTGATTGTTCCTCTCCTGGCTCTTGGTGCTGTCAAATAATTCTGGGGCAATTCCTTTATCTAAAAACATTGTTCTGCAAGCTTTTGTACTTTATCCACTGAATTATAATGGGAGTTTTACAGTGGGGTGGCATATAAGACTGGACCCCGAGTTATTAGTAGATTTTTTTTTTTTTCCTTTGTAGTACACTTTTCAGAAGATCCAAATGCAGTTAGGAGCCGAAGTATTGCTAAGCTTCAGTACATTTACTAAGACATTGAGGTATTTTAGACAATCTCACCCTGGCTCACTATTTGAACTGGAAGTGTGTAGGCAGATCACATGATGCCTGAGCATATTTAGATAAATTAAGGGTTTGATCAAAGTAAGTAGTGATATAATATGGAAGCATAAATAAGTGTTGAATTGCTCTAGAGCTGCTCAAATGCTTCTGGAGATCTAAATTTAAAGATGAAATCCTAAAAAATTTAGAAGGCAAATCTCAGGAAGCCAATTATGTGCAAGACAGATTGTGCAAGCAGAAATATCTGCTTGGAGCCCCCCAAAGAAACCAATATATATGTACAAATTTAACTATGGGGGAACTTAGTGAAATGATTTTCATCATGACACACACAAGCCATTTGTCATAATGAAATATGTGTTCTAAAACCATTTTATTAGCAGACTTACTTCAAACAGAAACTCACAGAGCTTATTCTCTGAGGAGAGGTAATCAGTGTTAGTTTACCACTTGACCTATAGTTGCAATAGAAAGTCATGCATGGATTTTTATTAATTCTCACTAATTGTCCAGCAGTCCTGGGGCCTATTTTCATCCGTGAAGATAATTATGTTACAATGAAAGACCATTGTAAAAAATAATTTAATTCCTTAAATAGTCAATTAATATGTGATTTAACATACCATATTTTGTTCATGATAGTGGTATTCCAGGAAAGAGTTGCACCTGTTTAGTTTCAGTAGGAAAATTGTTAGAATATTCCTTAACAAAATAAAAGTTTTATAAAAAAGCTCTGCAACTCACTTTGCTTCCTAAATAAAATGATGTTTACTCGGAGAGAAAGTATTGGCCATAAAGATCCTGCCTGTGTGACGTAACCCCAAGGTGCAGCAAGTACGTGCCCCCTTTGGGGGACTGGAGAAGACTTGAAGCAAGGTCGGTAGCCAGACATGACAACTCTTCCTTAGTGTCCTGTTTATCAGAAAGGCACCACTTCAAGGACCTTTAACTTCTGGCTCTTGGCTCAGACTGGGGCACTGAGTAAATATTTCTTTTTCGAGAAATGCAAGTAGCCCTTTCAGTGCTGTGTGCCTCCTGCTCCTGCAGCTGTTATGAGCTGCTGACTGGTTGCTAGTGTCATGCTCGGTTCCTAATCCCATTGGGACAATCCTGCTGTGCTCAGGAGGAGTTGCTGTTCCAGTGATATCTGAAGGATTAAAAGGCTGCAGAACATTAAGAGTCATGGGAACCAATAATTTTAGGCACTTGACCATCAGTCTGTCGTAGGAAAAGCATGTGTTACAAAGGCATGTTATCAAAGATAGAGAAACATACTTGTGTGCTATGTTCTTCCAAACTGCATTTGACTTCTCAGATCTCTCAGGTAAGGTCAAATGCAAAAAGTATCTGTGCTCTGATATAATGCTGTTCCTTCCAGTGTGACGTTGTCTACACTACCAAACTGAGTTTATTCTGAATTTTAAGCAGAAATTATACTCAAGTGCTTTCCTTAAGTCACAATCAGTTTCAGAAAAACACATTTTAATGATAATAAGAAGGTTTGACTCGGACTGCCAGTGTCTCTGCTGCGCTTCTGGTTGGTGCTGCCTTATGTGGCATTGTGGACACTGGGGGAAGGATGGCAGTGTGGAGTGCTCTTATCCTCTGACAGTTGTTAGGTTCAGTGGGGTAGCTCAGGTGAACACTGCTTACAGATTATGCACCAGTTTCAACCTGCAACACTGAACAGGTGTCTTATGCCCTTTTCCTGTATTGATGATTACAGCAACAGCCTAACCTACCGGCTCTGCCAGGTGCCACAGTCTCGCGTAGGCGAGAAGCAGGAGCAGAGTCCATAAAAATATATTGCAAAACCTAGCTTTTCTCAGTTGAAAGGAACTTTGGAAGGCTTTTACCTTAATTTTCATCTTGGAATTGATTAATATTGCTGGGATATTTTTCATGTACATATGACAGGTAAATATAATAAGCACAGAATGTGAACAACAGTATCTGTTAGAGATTGATGGTACAACTTGCCTTTCTTATGAGCCTTAGCTTACAGTTGATATGGCCATATGTTTGATCTAGTCATTGAAGTTTAATGTTAAAAAACTTTTTTCTTCTCATCTGAGTTTCTTTTTAATGTAAAATGTAACTGTACTAGAGAGCATAGTTAGAATATTTGTGCAGTTTTTCTTCCTTTTTGTCTCCTGTTTGCTCCTCCTCCCATTCTTGTTGAACTTGTATTTTTGCTAATGCTACAAAAATGGAATTAATCACCAAGTCTCATTTGTAGCTGCAGGGAGTAAAGCATATATAGAAGGGCAGTTGATGAAGCGGATTTGGGCTAGTGTGATAAGGCAGCTATAGTTATGACTTTCTATTTCCTATGGAATGTCCTTGTAAATGTTTCTAATCTTTTATTAACTGTTTCAGTTTTTGCTTGTTATGCAATTTGGTGTAAAGAATCACTGGAGCAGTTCCCCCCCCTCCCCACGCTGTGGCTGGAGATAAGACATTTCCTGCTTGTGTTGCCCTTTGTAGCTAGATTTATTTGCAAAACATACCCCAAAAACTTATGCCACCAATATGATTATTTAACGCTGTATGACTGATGGTCATGTGTGTTTCTGCAACTCCCAGCATATGGTCTTAACCCTTCCCCCAAATGAGCACATTTGTAATTACAAAAGGAGTAATGATTTTCTGTGTTTTTCAGTAGAATGGAAAAGATGAGCAAATCTCGGCTCAGAAAGCACATTTAAATCTGCACTATCTGGAAGCCTTTCAAGTTGCTCAGTACTTTTAAAATAGAGTGTCAGCTTGCTGTCAGGGCATGCTATAGAAAGGGAAATTGCTGTCTCTAGCCCTCTGCTCTCAACTTTATTAGGCAAGCTCTCTGACTCAAGATGTTACATCTAAAATATAAAAGCTAATCATAGGCTTATTCTGCATGATCTTTTTCAAACAAAGTTAAAAGAAATTTTATATGTTGCATTAGAGACAATAATTTAATTGCTTGTAATCCTGATCATAATAGAAAAATATAGCATCCATCAGAACCTCACTCTGGGGGGAACTGAAATCCTTAGTGTTAATGTAATAAAAGCTCTATCAAGCAATTACTTCTACAACTGTAGATGAACATCTGAATCTGAAAATGGGGTACCTTGAAAGCAGTTCAAGTGTCCAAAATAACTATTTTCTCCAGATGCTGTCCAATTCTGTGTGGGTAGAGAAGGTAATATGCACCATTTCAACTCTTTGGTGATAAATACCTTAAATAAAACAACTCTTGAGATCCCTCAGTATTATTTGTTGAGGCTGTACGTCAGATGGAGAATTCTGTACAGCAGGAAGCTTGGATATCCTCAACTGGTGCAGATCACAGTGATAAGTTTAAAAGTTCAGTCTTAAAATACTTGGCATTGAGTTTTTGCAAGTCAAACGATCATGTAATTATTTTCTTTCATTGTTAATGTTTTGTCTTAAATGACAAGTTCATGGAGTTGGTTTGAGTTGGAAAGGACCTTAAAGATCATCTAGTTCCAAACCCCCTGCCAAGCCACAGCAAAACTGATCGGATAAGGAATTCTGATAAGACTGTCAGTGCCACATGATAAATAATTTATACCAAACGGGTGTCAGTTCAGTAATATTGCATGTGGAGCCTTCAGTTCTGGACAATACTTAGACAGTATTGAACGTAGGAAAGGGAGGAGGAGGGGTGAGGTAGGCAGGTGGCTGCCGCTGGTGCTCTCTGTACTTGGGGACGCTTGAAGAAAGTTGGCAACCCCAGGGGACCTACCTGCAGTGCAGGAGCTGCATTGCAGTGCTGTTGCTGTGAGGACTTGACTGTTATCAGGGTTCTGTGGGTTTGTTCGTTTGGTTTTTAACCTGTTCAAGATTGTTGTTTTTTTTTTTCTTGATACACCTTAAATGTACTTACAGAACAAGTGGACAAGCGCCCCTTCTCTCTGCGTGCTTGATGAACCTGGCCATGCCTGCCAGGCCCCCAAGCTGCCACAGCCTGGCAGAGCTGTGCGCCTTCCCGAAGCTCTGTCAGCGGCTCTGAAATCAGATTGCAAAATCCATCGGATGTTTCTGTAGAATATAGCACGCTTCTTCTGGCTTATTCTCAGCACAGTTTTGTTTGAATATGTTTTTAATAAGATCTTTAATTTGGTCTGGAGTCACAAACAGATTTGCAAATAATACATTCCTTTGAGATTTTTTTTTTCTTCTTTCTTTCTTCCTTTCCTTCTTAATATCACTATTCTTCACTGAGCAGCTGCATGAAAATATTCAGCTGGTTAAAATTTTGGTATTTGCAGCACTTTGTAGGGTTCTTTGAGATGTCCAACTATGACGCTTTTTATCAGTTCCTTGTAAAGAAAAACAGCTCCTGAAGCAAACCCCATGCAGTAGGCATCCTTGACATGGCCTTAATTTATGAAGGCAGCAAGCCTATTGCTGCGCGTGCTCTATAAAGGCATTAAATCTCAAAAAAACCCCAATTCTTTAAACAACTTCATCATGAAGTGTAAGGTAAAAAGTAGGATAAGGCATTACTCCTGTTCTACAAATTAAAACTGAAATGAGTGAACTTAACTAACTCTGTGACAGAGTTAGTAACTAATTAGAATTTCTAAGTACCAGAGAAGCACTTCAATGACAGGATTTTATTTCTCACCACCTTCTTTATTTGAACATTTTCAAGTATATATCCAAGAAGTGAAATAGTTTTACTGGTTAAAACAGAAAGATCTGTTCATGTCATTAATTTTATGGCCTGGTGTATATCTGAATGCAATTGTAGTTTGCAAGTCTTGCATACCTCACAAATTTATGATGGTTTTAATTATAACACACACAAATAAAAAAATCCTGCTTTTTTTTTTTCTTCTGCACTAAAAAGGCTGCAGCCCATGGATTTTAAAATTTCTACGCTTGATTGCGTATTAGCAGTTATTATTTTTGATACCTGGTATTCTGTGTGAACAAAGTGACACTTATGTCTACAGTTGTGTGACAGATTTTTTAAAAAACTATTGTTAAAATTGTAAGTAATTGCTTTTTTTCATTCTTATCACTTTCTCACTTCATACTTTGTAATAATTTTTATTTATTGTGAAATAATTTACCACTTGGAATGTTGAAGTTGCTTAGAAAAGGGGTTTGAACAGAAGTTTTGCCTGTCCCTCTAACTGCAGGATATGCTCACTGGTTTTCTAAAATGATTAATATTTGTTTTGAAATATTATTTGGTGCAGCTTGTTTAGCACTGTTTTCATAGACAGACTGACATACCATACATGTAGTATGGCATATATATATTTTTCTATTTAAGTCTGAAGCTGTTTTCCATAATTCATGTGACGTTTTAATGATGACATTCTTGAATAGATAAATATACTTGACCCTAAAATATGCAGAGGCAAAAAAATACGCAAACAAATTAAAACACAGGTAGTTTTGATAGATTTACTGGTGTGTTTGTTTGGGGTTTTTTCCTACAGATTTCAGAGCTACTAGTAAACCATTTTTTTATTTGAGTTTTGTTTTTGTTTTTTTTTTAGAAAAATCTAACTGGGTAGTTAAGAAGCTTTTTTCAGGAAAGCTTGTCTTCTAAGTTACAAGGTTTCACGTCTAAACTGTAGCAAGCTGTTAGAAATACAGTTCATTGGTTTAAGAGCAGACTGTATCCTCCTGGCTGTTATGTGAGCAGGGAAAAGGCACTTCAGAATCGACTCTGAGATCATTTCATTTCCAACAGCTGTGCAAAAACTTCAGTGTGTTTTATGCAAAGGAGAGGTGTTGGGCACAATCCTAATCCTGTACAAATTCATTTAATGGTATTTTGTGCAGGTGAGGTTTGCCTTTCTAATCCCCAAAACAGGGTTCTCTGAGACTATCGTATGTGATTTTCTTCTTAGGTCTCATTTTCCCCTTCTTGGCTTAATATATGGCCTTATTTAAGTAGAAGAGAAAACGTTTTGTGTACTTTCTTAAAATATTCATATCTTTACTTACTGGCATGTTAGGGATTTTGTTCATTAACAAGTTGTTGAAGGTAATTTGGTGATGCAAATATAGAAGTTGAACTCTGTCTGAAACAGTTCGGTGGGTCTGCTGATCCCCGTACCACCTCTGCGTGTTAGGGCAGCAGCGTGCACAGCCAAGGGAAGACAGGATGAACGTCAAACATTTTCTCTCTTTTTGGCTGCTACCGTTCCAGGTGATTCCAAACACAACTGAGAACTGCAGCATAGCAAGCCAAAAGTAGGCAAAGGAATCAGTTCCTAGGGTGGCAAAATAGCTTTAGCCCCATTGGCTTGTGGTTGTCTCTGCCAGACCCTGTACAACCAGGCTGCTGCTGCTGTGAGTAGCATTGGGTCGCAGTAGGGTGAAAACTGCCTCTTCCAGGAACAACTTCCGAAGGTTCATTCGAGAACACTGGATTTCAGCAAAGGTATTCACTAGACACCTCTCTCACAAAGTGATAATCGTACCTTCCACTGCTGTGATAACTCTGAATTTAAGCCTGGTCCCAGTCTGTCCATCAGTGGAGTAAGGATGTCGTAAAATTGCATTAGAACGTCTATCTTAATGAAGTGTATAGCTCAAAATGTAGCTATTTCAGTATGTTACTCCTCAGTGACACTACAAATGGAGACCCCAGTAATGGATTGTATTCAGACTGAAAATAATAGGTGCCGTTATGCAGCAGATAGTAGAAATCTGCAAACTGTTGAAGCAGCAGAAATTCCCCAGAAGAAAAGCTGTAAAACACAGGAGAAAATAAATGGATTTGACTGAATGTATTCAGAAAGGGGAGTTTTAGGTTTTCTGCTGTTATGCACTGACAGTGTTGAAATGAAAATCGCAGTGGGACAGCTGGTAAAACACAAAGAACTAAAAATCAGGTGTTTAGTTGTTGAGTATGTAAGCTAGAGTCTAAGGTGTATTTTTAAGAAATTTTATCATGTGTTCTTGTTTGGAATATTTTGTTTCATCGTGCAAATATTACTATTGTGCCTTGGGCATCTCACTTTATGCTGCAAACAGTTTTTATTAGATGCACAGGTTTTGGAAGAGGCACAGCATTATTTGGTGTAGTCTAGAATGTAGAAACTTCCATTAATTAAATAACTTGTGAAAAATATTTTGCTCTTTAGGAGCAGATTAACAAATTAATTCCTTATAGTGTTCACCTTTTCATGGCATGACCATATGGAAAAATTAGAAACTGAATTGAGTGAGTCAGTACCCATGTGATCATCTTATACAGAGGAATTAAAACTTTCTTCAGTTCATAGAAGCAGCACTGCTTTGTTGATCTACACAGGCTCATGAAATCTGTGCTTGTATCTGCATGCTATGTGGATGAGTTAATTCATTTACAGAGCAAATGAGTAGCTGTAAACGAATTTTTGGGCCCCAACTGAGACGGCATTTATCTACAAAGAGGGTTCATTAGAATTTTTCCAGTGACAGTGAAAGTCCCCTGGTGCCTCTCTAGCCCAGCTTGTTACTGTGCTGGAGGTTTATCTTGCTCTTAGTGCTGTACCTGGTCTTTGTGCAGATTTGTGATGATTACTGTAGATGGCAGCAGAAGCTAAATAAAATACCAGGTTGCTGCTGTCGTCCTAAGTATGTGTTTTCACTTGGTGCCTGCCAGCTGTTCTTGAGGATTGAAGCAATTGCAGGCAGTAGAAACCAAATTAAATAAATGCTGTATTGAATTAAGGTTTTGCTCACAAACAGTTGGGATTGTTTTGTGTCTGTGGCAATGTTGGTTCTAGGTGTATCCTGTGTCAGATACTAAAAGCTAGTTTTCAAGCTCTCCTGCTAATCTCTGAGTTCTTCCTTCTTTCTTCTGTACTTGCCATGGTGTCAAAGAAAGAGCAGCAGCTATTCTGACAAATGATAACGCCTTCAGGAGCACTTTTATTTTTCCCCTGTAATAAGGCTGCTGTTTGCTTTCATCACAGCTAAATTTTTATTTTCCTGATTTTATTTTTTACATGTCCTTCCTTCCTCCTTCAGTGTGCTGGCTGTCTGCAATCTGTGTCCTTGTATGTGACCTTCTCTCAGAGCCCAGAGCATGTAAAAAAAAAAAAAGTTATAATGTGTCATCATGCTAAATAGCTGCTTAATAAGACAGTGTATTACTTCTTCTCCATACCTTGATCTGTATGAGAAACACAGGGGACTCTCAGAAGGAGTGTTGGCCTGTTCAAGTATTTTCACTATTTGGAGTAGTGGACTGATTTTAATGGGAAATGACTCCCAATGTTAAGTTTATTGCACGAAGCAATAGATGACTTTTAAATTATGAAAGGACATTAGGTGTGAACTTGAAAGCAGGCTTTAGGGGGAAGCAATAAATAATAAATGTACCAAAAAGTTCCATACATAATTAGCAAAACTGCTTGAAAAGAATGAGCTGTGAGTGCTAGGGGTCTGCAGTCTTTGTTTTTACTCTGAAAACCATAAAACTCAATTTTCTGCATGGCAGACATTTAAAATTGTCCCAGATGTAGTGCATCAAAATGACTCTGTGCTTTGGAAATATTTCTGAAATCCCTTTATTATGAAAAGGAACTACAGGAAAGTATGGAACTGCTGTTTAACAATTGTGTTCAATATATGATGAAGGTGGGCACAAAGCTCCAGGTATTAAAGTTTATGAATGTATTACTGCAGTGCTTCGGGGGAATTTAACTTTAATATTGATGATAAACCTTCCCTAATAAAATGTGGGGAGAGCAAGAGTAAATCTCTCTTGCAAAGTCTCCAAACTACTTAAATAAGTGCATGCAGGCTACAGCATCTCCTGAGATATATTATAAATGAACTTCTACATAATCATATGCATACAAATGTATATTGTGCATAAAGTGCTTTTTTAGCACAGTTCTTTTTTGCCCTGCGAAAGATACTGTCCCAAATGACTGCATTTCTTTTAAGTGATAGCATCAATTCTCTGGCATCAATTCCACAGCATTTCTCCCAAGATACACATCAGTCACTACCCGGTTCATACCAATGGGAGGTATTCTGGTGACTGCTTTGGTGTGAGATTTCTGCAGTGCATTTTTATGCCAATCTGATGTATTACCTTTAGATAACATTATGGAAGTGATATTCTAATACTTTAAAATGTGAAATCTCGGAGAGATAAAGGAAATTGCAACTTATAGTGATCTGGAATGTAGCATCAGGCTTTTGAACAAATATGTCTGAAAAGAATCACAAATTTGTGCTTCTCAACAAACAGAAGGAGAAAAATACTGCTTTAGGCAGCCATGATGAAAAATGAAGGTGTTTGAAAAGTTATCCTTAAACTGCAAGGAGCTGACACTCAAGTTGTTTTTATTGCTTGCATACCAGAATACAGAGATGTAAATCTAAATGCTTTCGTTTAGCAGAGCTTGTGTCATGAACTGAGCTGGTTACCAGCCTTAGAAGCAGCTACTGACTAGAGCAACTGATCTTAGGATGCTGCACTGTTGGTTTAGATGGCTGTCGGGTAAGTAGAAGACAACTGTTCAAGGATTATTCTCACAGAATTACAGGTTTCAAAGGGTGTCAGCAAAAACTTGGGGAAAAACAAATGTGCTGGTCCCTCTGCTCTGTCCTACAGTTGAAGGTGTAATGTTTTAGGAGATGGTCTATTATGTTTCTGGTTTGGCTATCCATTAGGGAGAAAATTTATGAAAAACAATGTAAGCTAAAGCAGGAAGCAGCTATAGAAGCCAAAACTAGAGTAGACTTGTTCTTGCAGGACTTTGCTTTCAGTTATGCTGAGAAGTTGAGACAGGGTGAATTCCATCTTCAGCTGAACATGAAAAGCAGCCAGCACCATTCATGGAGTGGTGATGTCATCTTTTCAGCAATTAACTGGAAACTAAGGCAATGTTAGCAGCTGGAGTAGCTGTCTATGTAGACTGTGGTTCTCCACAGCTGCTTTCCAGGATGGGTGATGGAAGTTGTTATTAGGATTCTTGGTAACAGGGAAGAAGAAAAGTTGTGTCTCCATCTCTTGCACGCTTAACAGAGATTCCTTCTGTCAGCACTCAAGTCTCACAGGTCTTTTGGTCTTTCTCTGTCATGGGCTTACAAACATTGTGAATATATATTAATATATTTCAGTGATTTTTTTTTTTTTTTTTTTTGAGGAGCCAGAAATGCAACAAATGCACCCATGAAACACAAATGAAAAGAAATAAGCTGATAGAGTGATTTTTAAATAGACTTTTCCTTTTAGAGCTGAATGGTGCAAAAACTCACCGGGCTATCTGGCTTTAGTCCAAAATACATGGTATTGACCACAGATTTTGATGAAGATAACAATAATAGCTTTACATTTAAAAAAAAAAACCTAAACACTTAGATGTATCTTAATGTTTTTTGCTTTTTGTTCACTGAAGGACAAAAAATAAAATCAAAAAAGGAGTGTTGCCAGGTCTAATAAGCAGCCTTCAGCTTGGAAGTGCGTGGATGTGGACCAAACGCTGCTGCTTCTGGCTAACGCAGCCAGTCAAACGGCACTTGGTTTTCTGTCATACCCTTGCTTAACTTGATACAAACTGATAGGAAAATAAATAACTTTCTTTTGCTATAAAGGCAGTTTTTATAGTAGTAATTCTGACTTACATTTATTAAGGCAGTTTATCTTTGTTTTGTTTGGTGTGTTTGCATATGAACACTTTTATCAGCAATTCAATCTTTTGTCTTTGTACTTCATCCTTACCCAACAGCATGCAATCCTTTTGAACTTCCCAAGGATGTTAGAGTTCTCTAGAAAGGCCTGTAAAATATGAGATTTTCAGCATCTGCAAAAACGTACAATTCAGAAGGCACAAAATATTTCAAATCAGCTAGTTTGATACAGATCAGACCTGACAAAAAGCTTTTTGAGGGTGGTTATCTGATGCAATAACACAACACTGAAGCATTCCATTGCCTGCTATGGCAGCTTTTGTTTCAAAAGCTTTGCTTGTAAGTGTGGGTTTGTTTATTTTGTTATTTTGAATTATTGCTAGTGCTTTATATTTCTCCATCCAAGCATGGTATCTTCTGGTCCGTGTAACAAGCTGAACTTTGCAAGACTCTGAAGGATGGCCAGTGCTGTGTACGAGTGTTAACATGGAAACACTTCTCCCCCAGGTTAGATCCACTTTTTGGGAGGTGTTGTCCTAAGGACTTTCTAAGTCAACAAAATGGCTAATGGAACATTACAATCTTCTCATTTATACCTTTGCAAAGAGGAAGGCATTTCTTAATTGTTATACTGGAAGAAATATGTTTTTAATTTCTAGTTAACAGGAAATCCTTATGTCTGATCAATTTAAGGCATTTTGAAGCAGTCATTGCTATTACTGAAGTTAATCAAAATGTACTGCTGTGTAAGAAAAATCAACAGAAAACAGATTGAGATCATATAAGCAAGGGTAATTCTGCTGCAGGGCTTCTATGGCTTTACCCATCAATAAGCAAGAGCCTGAATGCTGGAAGTTTCATGTGTCCTACTGAAGTCTTCATTAATCAACTGAAATCTCACAGTTACTAAATTTCACATCTGCGTTTTTGGTTTCACATTTGGTGGGTTTGGGATTTTTTTGTGACTTTCCATACTTTGCAAAAGAATGATTTGTGAGCTAAATTAATTTTGGATGATTGCACCACAGAAATGTATAAAACTTATCTACAGGATTTGTCAGGAGTTTATGAGTGCTTTCAATGCAGATGCAACGCAGTGAGAGACATCTCTTTTGAAAGGTCGGTTGCATTGGACTCCATTCTGGGTAGAAAGTGAAGGGAAACTGCATCCTCACTTAAAGGGATTTTTCAGTGTTTCACTTGTACATACCTTGAATTTTGAGGTTTGCTCTTTATATAACTATGTCCTGCACTATATTATTGTATAAATAATTATAGAAAATACGTACCTATACATTTATAAATGGATATTTATATAAAATTATATAGAACTATAATATATACACATAAGTATATCTAATATTCTGTACATATATAATAATTTATATATCAAGTATTTTGAATATGTAAAACAACTTACAAAATAGAATGGTGGTATTTCAAGAGAAGGGCAAACTACAGAGTGATTTATGGTTAACAACAGAACTGGGGAAAATCTGCCTTGTTTTGACTGGGTGGCATGTCTGTACAGCAGTTGTCATGGTAGGCAAATAACTGGCAATCCCATCTGGTGACTTACTGTTGCAGAAAAGTAGACTTAACCTATGTGTGTTCTGACTTTGTGCAGTTTGACAGTAATTGACTTGAGGAAATGATTGAAAATAGTATTTGCTAAATATACAAATTACTGTCCATTAGATTACTATTTCCTGGTGTTATTGACCTTTTCTTACACCTCTCCTTATGCTTGTATGCATCCTAGACTGAAATTTAAACAAACATTTGATGGCAGACTGTGAAATTCTTAATTAGTTCACAGAGGGCTTGTGTCTTCTTCCTGAGGGCTCTTCACTAGCTTTTCTGGGCCTGTAGTTGACATGGGTCACAGGCTAGTGAAAAATATGCTGTTGCTTTTCTATTAATTTTTTCTCCCCTTTTTTTCTTTAGGATATGTTTTATTTAATCAGTTTGGCAATAGAGTAAAACTGTAGTTTTGCTTTTAATGCAAGGGAACTTGTAAATTCTCAGTCATTCCTTCTGGCTCCATTTATTTATGCTCAGGATAAGCAACTATTGTTTCCATCTGCAAAGGCTTTTCGGGTTGTCCTTGCACATACACCAATTAGTTGAAATCAACCTACCGAAGTTTCTGTGAAGTTGATATCCTACTTGGTTCCAGGATACAACACACACATATTCATCTCTTCGTGCCAATGAACCTGGTTTTGCTTCCTTTCGACTTCCAAGCCATGATGTCCTTTCCCTTTTCCTCACAATGCCATGTCAGGTGGGTTGAGCAGCAGTTATATGGGCAGTCTGAGGGTCCTTCTTTGGACTGCCTTTTGCTAGAAACAAAAATATTCTTACTGATTATTTTGAGACAGGTTTCCAACTAAGGATGAAATAAGAGTTACATTTGTAATGATCAATTTATTATGTAACTGTTATTGTTATAACACATATTCCACTTACTGTGCTGAAGGAATTTTGTGCACTGTTGATAGTAGGCTGTGACAAAAGAAAAGGAATTACCGCTTTTCAAATTTTTTTTGCCCATTTATAGAAATACTGTTCATATTTAGCAAAGGATTTGGGGACAGTGGAAACAAACTCAATGTGCACATCTTGCCCTAATTATACAATTCTGATTATTTTAGGAAATACATTAAGTAATCTTTTAACTCTGAGGGCAGACAACATTCAAAACAGACAAATACACATGTGTTTACATGCATTTTACTGTGCACACCAATATGCTTTAAGAGCATACCCAATGGAGTGTAACCGCATTTCCGTATCATTAGGAACCACTAATGTGTGGTTAAAAAATAATAATTCTGAAGACCTATTTACCCGATAGATTTAATGGTCCTGATGGAACTATTAGAAGCTAAATGACAAAGCTTTTAAAAAATGTCCTAAATATTTCTAAAAGACCTAATGGTTCCTAAGGAGCTACATTTATAGTCAAGCCTTGCAAGCTGTAGATGTTGTTTGAGAAGCCAATGCTGTTTGCAAAAGAAATGATGCAGGAATGAATTGTCTGTTTATGATGCTTACAGTCAGCATGGCATTCCGCAACTGTGGAATACAATAATTCAGCTAAAAGGAAGTTTAAAAAAAAAGAATGAAGAAAAAAGATGAGTACAGTATGGCTCTTGTTATCACATTATTTAGATGTTAATTTCCTTACATTCCCTCCAAACAGAACTCTTGTGCCCCAGTTAGCAGCGAGCGCTGCTCTGGTGGGCTGGAGTCCGGCAGAGGTGTAGGTGTACCAGAGGCGTGGCCGCGCAAACTGAGACCAGTGGTGTCCACACAGCTACTGGTAAACCCTGAGAATGAAATACTCCTGGAATTTTCATCCCAGAAGGGAATTCTGTATTTTTCCAAAATTTTTAAGACATGACTAAGAATTGCTCTTTCCTGATTAGGGTGGTAGTAGATTACTTTAGCCATTAGTATCAATGGAGTAACGGCTTCTTGACTGTAACCATTGCTCCCTTAAATTGTGGGTGTCACACACTGTTTTGTCACCCTGAACTAAACAAGAGGTGAAAGGCAAACAAGCCGTGGATATGAATCAACCTCGTTCTGCAGAACAGTAAGAACTGTACTACGGAAGGATTGAATCTTGACCTGCCTGTCTGACACGCCAGCGTACATGTCCAACTGTCAATTTAAGTTCAGTGTCATCCAAACCAATTTCTTAATTTCCAGGCTCCTGGTGGACTCCCATCTTGCCCAGCCTGCACTATAATTAAGGCATCTTTTCCTACAGCTCCTTTTCTGACAGGTTTCTGTCAGGACAGCTCATCTGCAATAACATTTTCAGGAGCTTGCCTTTTTCTTCCTGCACACAGCCTGTACTTCTGTGAGGGATAATCTATTAAATGTAAGGATGACCGTAACCTTAGGGCCTTGATCCATGTAACGAGGCCAAGTGAATTCAGGTAAGCGCCTAGGAATATGAATTCTGCCTTTAAGCACATTTTGAAATGTTTGGGAATCTTCTCTTTTTTTAAATAAATGATCTGTGAGTACCACGTGAAAACTCAGGTCTGCTGTGACACTGGTGTCGTGGGTTGACCCTGGCCGGCCGCCAGGTACCCACACAGCCACTCACTCACTCCCCCCTTCACTGCTGAACAGGGGGAGAAAATATCTCCAAGGGCTCAGGGTTTGAGATAAGGACAGGGAGATCACCCTCATTTACCGTCCCGGGCAAAACAGACTCAGTTTTGGGGAAATTAGGTACATTTATTAAGAACTAATCAGAGAGGAGTAGTGAGAAGTAAGAAAGAAACAAATCTTAAACAGAACACCTTCCCCCCATCCCTCCCTTCTTCCCGGGCTTAACATCAATCCCGGTTTCTCCACCTCCTCCCCCCGAGCGGCGCAGGGGGACAGGGAATGGGGGCTGCGGTCAGTTCATCCGATGTTGGTCCTACTGCTTCTTCACTCCGGGGGAGGACTCTTCACTCTTCCCCAGGGCCATTGTGGGGTCCCTCTCACGGGAGACAAGCTTCACGCTCTCTTCTCCGCGTGAGTTGTCCCACGAAGGGCAATTCATCACAACTTGCCCAACGTGAGACACCTCACGAGGGGCAGCCCACCCCTCGTGAGTCTGAGGCGCAGTCCTTCGGGGGAAACTGCTCCAGCGTGAGCCACCCACAACGTCCCAAAAGTCCCACCGGCCAACCTGCTCCAGCATGGGCATTCCCTCTTCCACGGGCTACAGGCTCAGGCAACAACTTGCTCTGATGCGGGCTTCCCACGGGCTACGGTCCCCTTTCAGGCATCCACCCACACGGCGTGGAGTCCTCGGTGGACATCTATGCGGTGATCCTCACGGTGGACATCTGCACCTCGCCCATGGGCTGCAGGGGGACAACCCGCTTCACCATGGTCTTCACCACGGACCCGGGGGACTCCTTCTGCTCCGGCGCCTGGAGCTCATCCTCCCCCCCTCCTTCTTCCCTGACCTTGGTGTCTGCACAGATCCTCACTCCTCCATCTCTGTGCCAGCTGTTATGACGCAGTTCTTTTTCCTGTTCTTAAATATGTTTTTCACAGAGGCGTTCCTCTGCTATCACCTTACTGATAGGCTCAGCCTTGGCCAGCGGCGGGTCCCTCTTTGGAGCCGGCTGGCATTGGCTCTATCAATCTTGGGGAGCTTCTAGCAGCTTCTTACAGAAGCCACCCTGCAGCTCCCCCCCCCCGCCGCCGAAATCTGGCCAGGCCAAACCAAAACACACTGGCAATACTCCTGGTGTGGCTGGACAGCTGCTGTGCATTAGCAGATGCTTGTTTTACCAGATACAGTCTCTTTGTTTTTCCAAACTCATTTATCTACCCACTATCAGTTTCCCTTTGTGCTTGCATTATCCAAGACAAGTGTGGATGCCAGGAACAGAGGAGCCCTGATTTCTGTGTAGGGGCCCCTGTGCATCACTGCTGGGTAAAGGATAATTTTGCAGTCATTCCTTATGTGACTTTGCCTAGGACGCAGTGCCACTACTCGGGTTTACTGAGACAGCATGCTTCACTTCAGTATGTTATGGCTTAAAAGACACTTGAACCTAGAAGAAAAAATTAAATGTGACAGTAATTAAAACTGTTGCTCTAGATATTGAGTAGGAGAATTAAGAGAAATTTCTGGTCTTCAATTCTTACCAAAGAAACATTTTCCTCAATTAATGAATACACCTAATAGTTACATAGGCCAAAAGCTTCTTTATGCAATGAAAGATTTTTTGGGGTTTTTTTACGACATCTTTGTTCTCAAAGTGTTTGTTGCTAATGAATATAGAGTTAAAATATATTTAATATTCACAGCTCTAAGTGAATAACTGTAAAGCACCACTGATTGTAGTACAGAATATGTCTGGTTTTGTTGGACTGGGAAGGCAATTCATTAGGAAAGCCAATACATAAATTGGAAATGTATTTCCTTTTATTTCTCTGGTTTGTGTCTCTGTTTTAGAATTCTCTACTGACTTTAGTTACCTTTTCAAAACTCTGCAAAACTGACCAGGTTTAAAAGGGAGTAGGTTAAAGACCTCTGTCATGTAACCTATGCCAGCCTAACGTCTAACATTTAACTGCTTTTCCATGAATAAAACTTTAAAAATGGAGTTGCTAAATTAAAATCCATAGGTATAGATTAGGTGTATATAGAGTTCAAGTAAGACTAGTACAGACACTATGAATAAAACAAGCTGATGCAAGTACAGAGTTCTCTGGATCTCATTATACAAGAATAGTCCCATTAGCTCATTTAAGTCAAATATTTCTCCTGCTGTGATTCTGAGTCCAGAGCAAAAAAAAAAAAAAAAAAAAAGACACATAATGTGTTTGCTCTTTGTTGTCTTCAGTTGTTCATTAGGTTTAAAGAGTCATTTCTACAAATAAAAGCACTATCTGCACCTGGGTACATGTATTTCCATCTGTATCAGCAGCAGTGCTTATTTGGTAAGAGTGGGACTGAGTTCCTAGAGAGGAATGAGCATGAGAACTTGACACTGGAGCTTGCACAAAGGTGTATTTTCCTGTGTCCTTCACTCAGAGGATCGTTATTGCCCACAGATCCTAGACACATGAACATGTTCAGAATCTCAAAGTACAGTGTTTGGAGTAGCTACATACTTCGTGAGTTTATAATCTGAAAGGCTCACCATATTCTAAATTTCACAGCTGTCTCTGGTATTTTGGGCCAAATGAAAACTCTGTACATGAAGGGAATTGCAATTGGGATTTTGGTGCTGAAGCCAAAAGCTGCCATCTGTGGTTGTACTTTCTAGATTTGGACAAACTAACCAGCTTCTGAGAGATACGTAACCCTAATTCTTGGGAATTTTGAAATTAAAATTGCACTCTTGAACACACCTCTAGTTCAGAGGACTGGCTTGGCTAGATGTGCTTATATTGAAGAATATATAGGTATGGAAGTCCTTTAAGGTTTGATCGACCAATGCTAAAATATCACAACAACAAAGTTATCCATATATATATGGGTGCATATCTCTGTGTAAAAACAGCTCAGGTGCTACACCACTTCAAAAAAATTCTTGACAAATACAAAATCTTCTGCATTTAAACATTAGCATGGTGTTCTGGCTCAACTTCAATTTCTGTTATGCAATCTCCTGCCTAAACTTATATGAAATACTTACTCTTGTATTATCATGTATGAGTTAATGTTGACAAAGTGAGGGTTGCTTAGCCCACAGAAGACAAAAACGTTAGAAGTACTAGCACTCTAAAGATGTGTAAAAGCTTGTTGCAGAGATTAAAGTAATGATAATAATGGAGATCCACAGGGAAAAGAGCAAAAGGTAGCGAGTTTAAAGTGTAGTAAAAGAAATGTAGATTTGGCATTAAGGAAAGCTTTCTAAATGAAAGCTTAAAATTAAGCACAGGAGTAAACGACTTGGGGAAAAGCAAATTTTTATAACTGAAGGCTTTTAAAAAGAGGTTAGATGGATGGTTCTATGGAATGACTCAAAGTTTGTATATCTTGCTTTTTCAAGTTAATTCACTATCTCATTTTTCTCTCTTCATTGCTTGTTTCTTTTTTTCTGTATTCTCTATGCTTTGATCCTGTTTCCCTTTTTGGATATCCTAGTGTTCAGAAAAAAATATTGGCCAAATGAATTATCAAAGGAAAACAGTTTATACACCATATTGTTTTAAATGGGCAGTAAAGCGCCCTGATATTATATTGGTTACTTATTTCCGTTGAATGTCAGTTCTTGAGCTGGAAATTTGAAAGCCCAATTTATTTACTTTGTCCATAATAAATGCTTCTTTTTAATGGAATAGAAATATTTTTAGGACATTGTGTAAATCAGAGTTAACTCCCCTCAAAACAGAAAGCTGAAAATGTTCTTTTTCTAGTTGTGGAAGAAGTCAGGTGCCTTCAGTTTATCAGAATGCATCTACGAAGTGTAGTTGTGCACATCCTTTCCTTTTTGTTATAACCCTTTAACATTTTCTGTTCAGCTGTGTTTCAAACCATAGAAGGGAATGGTAACGTGCGGCTTTTTTGCTTGTTCTGAAGATGTTTTCATGAGGTCAGGTCTAACCAAGAAGCAAAACCATAGCTTTGTCTTACAGAGAAGGGATGTTTATGGCCTGAAGAAAAATTGAGGCCAGAAAGAGTGTCTGAGAGGTGTTTGGCATCGGAGACGGATAAGATTTTCTTCATGGTTCTGATGGAGTAATTCTCAACCTACATGAATTTGCTCACTTCTCTAATGGCTATATAAATTGGTTAATATCTATCAATGACATTTATTTCTAGATTGCTAGTGGTGCAAAGTTTATCCCCCAGTTCGCATAAGGCTGGATTTTGATTTTTAGTTGTAAGATGGGAGTTAGCCACCTTATCTATAGAGTTTAATATATACAGTAGGAGAACAGACACCATATTTGTGCTTAGCAGTTGATAAAACTAAGTGTTTTATAATGAGGATTGAAGAGATTAGAATTTGTCAGCAGATTTTGCTGGGAAGAAGGCAAGAGAGAAATGCAGTACAGTTTTTGCAAATACCTTCTTGAATCACTCTTTTGCTTTTTCCATATCTGAGCATGTGATGGAAAAAAAAAAGCCAAGTAAAAGGACACATTTTTGTTTGAAAATGAGATCAGATGAATCAATATTTACAATGACAGTGGACATTTAAGCAATACTATACCTCAATAGGTTAAATAGTCATATTAATATAAATATGTTTTAGACTGGAGACCTTTGCGTGCCTGATAAAACTTAAATATATAAGTAACAATACATAGATGCAATGTCAGTAGTGCTTTCAAAGGCAATGTTTCCCCTTCCTGAAGGGGAAAATGTATGCAATTTTAAAAACCCCTGACGTAATAGTCAAGGCTGTTGACTCATACTAAGTACCAGTACTTAGATTCATAGGTAAGATTAATGCCTGAGAACAATTTACTGAGCTAGGCAATTGCTTTCATTTTGTTGGCTGCAGTGAATGGATGTGTGTATAGAAACATGAGTGGATGTGGAATAGATAAAAATATCTCCTTGTTCGTTTGTACTTGATGTTTGATTGCTTGATACATAAAACTTCTAGTTAAACTATCTATTAAGTTTACTATTGAAAAGGCATATACAATAAACAAAGGGTTTAGTCCAGGCAGTTTCTAACCTTTATTGCTCTGCTGATGTTGCAATGAGGAAAAACCTTGTCTGGTCAGTAGGAGTCATGTAACAAGTTTCCATGTACCAAGATAACTTTCCAAAATGAATGAAGACAGGTGAAACAGTTAAAAGAACCATAAATTTCAGGAGGCAAGTTAGATATGCTGTCAAAATTTCCTAGACCCTAGCACATTATTAAGAAAAAACCACAAACAAAAAAAAACCCACCAAAACCTGAAATGTGTTTTCCTTTGTTCTTTTTTGATATAGCGTGGAAGACTATGAGTTGAGCTAAGGAATTGAACAGTTTTGTTATTTATTAACTTGATTTTTGTCATTTGACGTCAGCAAGGAAGGAAATTTGGTTGGGTAGGTGAGGTGACCTGAGTACAGCAGAGCACCAATGAGCCCATGGAATGAAAATGCAACCTCAAAGGGTTATATCCCATGTGATTTTGTTTTCCCCCTTATTCAGTTATCACGTAGAAATAATCACTTAGCATAGATAGATAACAGGTACCTCAACACTGTTTCACTGAGGCATTCGCTGCATTGTTAGGGCTGTCGCACATTAGTTATCAGCCCCTGCGGGGGAAGAAGCAATGTTATGTACCTCAACAGTGGTGTGTGCCACCAGCACTGAAAATAAGAAACGATACATCAGTCTGTTGGAAGGAAAAGAACTAATGCTTTGGTAATTGCTAGAGGAAAGGAACATACCTACTTCTAAATTTTCTTTCATCTAGGAAGGTGTGAAATAGTTTTGGAGGCAAAAGGGTGAGGAAGATAAACATATCGGACAGAATCTTTCCTTGTTTCCGTGCTCATAACTATTTTCTACATGACTGTATTTTTCTTCTTTTTTTTTCTCCCATATTTCTATATGCCTGTAAGCATATGACACATGGAGCGAGAACCAACTAGTGGACCAGAGGAGGGGTGTGTGGATTGCCACAGGTGACAGGCTGACCCTTTGTACCATTTGTCATTGCAGACCATGTCTGTAGGGATGGTGTTGGAGAAGACGTTTTTGTGGTTTGTGGGTTGTTTTTTTTTTTTAAGAAAAAAGCAATCTGGGGGACATTGGGGTGGTTTTGAAGATTATTTACTGCAGTCTTCTGCATAGAAGGAGAAATCCTTTGCCTCTAGCGTCAATGTGTGGAATTAGGGAGAGGTTGTGGAAAATGACTGAATCTGAACAACTTTATTATGTATTTCAAATGATAATTTATGGTCATGTTGAGCTGAGGAGTTTGAATTCACATTAGAAAACCGTCAACGTATGTTAGTTAAATACAGCAATTCCATCTTGTTTAAATATAATAGGCACACTGCTGAGTCACTCCCTATTGCTTGATGCAGAACATGCTTTGCTAGTGCCTAAAGAGTGTTATTAAAGAGACTGCTGAGTACAGAGAGCTTTAACAAAGAGATCTCAAAGTAAACACCGACATTTGTTACTGCCTCTGTTCAGCAGTGCTCAAAGTCCCCAGGAACTTAGGAAATTGAGCTGTCAGATCTATGAAGATAAAATGAAACTTTGTTCCATGTCTTCAGTCCCTTAGAAAAGTTTTTCAGGTCATTTAGCATTAGTATTGTGAGGAGGACTGCTTATTATTTTCCTAAAAATTATTCCCTCTTGTTGATAAATATAGTGACGACTTGGCATTGCTATTAGCCCATTTCTGTTTGGTTAAGGTACTGCCTTAAAACTAACAACACATTTCGCAGTCGGCTTGCCTCATCCATCAGCAGGACAGGATGACTGATGTGTATCAGATGGAGCTGCTGTATCCATTGACTTGTAAATTCTAGTTAAGCAGATTCACAGTATGACTTGGCAAGTAAGCACAAAATACTCTGGGAAGAAGATTCACATCTTCCTATTTCCAAGCAGAAGCATAGCACTGAAATGACAGTGAAGCTAACATTTGACCCTTTGAAATTGTTGAACTGGGTCTTATTTGAGATTTTGGTAGTCTAATTTGAGAGGAGGAAAACCTCAGCATTTTTAGATGTTTTATTAACACTTTTTGGCCGTGTAAAACATGTGTGTTGCATTTCCAAGCAATTTCAGAGCTATAGCACTGAAATACAGCAATGACTCTTCACCCTGACAAAAAAAAATGGTGGGTTTTTTTTTTATTATTTATTTAGAACTACCTTCTAATTTTCATTTCCAAGATTAAGGACCTGGAAAAGGCTCTGGGAACTTAAAAGTAGAGCTGGAGCAGATTCTGATCAATGATTTGCTTTTGGTATTCTGGACTATTTGAGCCTGGGAGAACAGGAAGGAGCTGTTACTGGTGTACTGGCATTTCAGTAGTCTTCATGTTCTGCTGGGAACTCAGTTAAGCAGCTTTAAGCATTCCTCATTCCCCCAACCATGCAGGCAGGTCAGTGCATAATAAAAGGTGAGGATTGTTGCGCGATTTCACAGCTCAACCTTCTTGCCAGTAAAAGCCTAGCTGGGAAAATACAGCTACTCTCTCCATAGCCCTGGGTGATTAAACTGTGTAGCTATACTGGTAAAAAAAATGTAATGTAGACTTAACATTAAATTAATGTTTACACCTTCAGGCAACTGTACTGTGAATGTGGGATATAGGACAGTTTCAGTGCTTATCAGTACTTCTTGCTGAATATAAAGGGGTATTATGGCTTCTAGTATCAAGTCTTGCAATTTGCATGCAGGATTCTTTTCCTTTAAGGCAATTATCATTTTTTTTTATTATTTTATTGCTTTCTATGCTGAAATGGCTGGGTAAAGGCTTAAAATATGAAACATGCCCAAAATCCAACTTTTCTCCATAGAGAGCTGGACACAGAGCCAGAAAACTGACCTTTGTTACAGAGATATTATTTACAAGCTGACTGTTGATACTAAATTAGTGGAAGCTTCATTACATGTGAAGAACATTGTTTTCTTTGGGACTTTAATGTTTTTTGGCTCTATCAATCAGTATACTTTCATCACAGTGCAGTCCATACTTGTGCTGAATTGTGAGCTTTAGTATTTGTAGAGGAATATCTTGTGGAGCAGAGGCGTGGTATCACTTTAAAGGTGTGGACAACCCAGCTTAGGCCTGAACAAGGCTCTGCCCTTGAAGCTGCCTTGGAACACGGGGAGGAGGAGGTTTTATCTGTTTTGTGAGAGCTTTGCGAGATGCTTGGCTGGAGGTGCTGGCCCCGGGGGGAGAAGGGGGGGCGAGAGCCACTTGCATAGTGGAATGGCACTACCCAATAAAATGCTGGCGCGTGTAAACCTGTAACTGACCAACTCTGTTAAGGGGCAGGCGCGGGGACACTGCTGAACTGTATATATTGAGCTGTCCGGAGCAATAAAGGGAGGACAACTTGTAGCCATATTGGTGTGATGGTCGTTAACTTGGCCGGCTCTCCGAAGGGACCTTTCTAGAAATATTGCTAGGATTATTTTTTTTTTTTACTAGATGTCATTTGTTTTATAATCCAGTGACTAATTTAAGAATCAGTAAGCCTAAGATAACAGAATAGGTCCCAGATAACAAAACTTTCCATGTAAATTCAGCTAAGTAAGTAACCAGGGACCCAATTTTGTATTTGAAAGAGTTCAAAACACGGGGAGTCAGTATTGGCTGCTGACTTGTACCTCCTGTTGGTGGAGTGATATTTGAATCAGCAGTAGAAGGTATGAAATATAGTTCATCTGGAACTGTGGCTGTGTTTGAATTTAACTACTTCCTGTGGGTCTACAGAAGCAGAGGTGTCTGCAACAACTGAGAGTTGCTTTGCTGTCCTGTCCAACTGGAAATTTAAACCGTAAGCAAAGTTCTGTTCCACCAAATAAACGTGCTCAGGTATATACTGATCTTGAAATAAAGGTACGAGCAGATTCTGCATCCTGACTTTTGTGCATGAATGATCTGATGCGAGTGTTCAGTTCACACTTGTCTGTACAGATTGACTGGTGAAATTTGTGGGTCAATGTTTCCTTCCCTTTCTGTCCATGTTTCCACATTCAAGGTGTCGGCAGTGATACACCGGCATTATATTCAGTTTGGTTAATTAAAGCCAAGCAAATTGAAATTTACCTCTCGCTGTCATTTTACATCAGTATCATTTGCAAATCCACTGATGGTAAAATGATACTTTCACTCTCTCAAGGAAAAAAGAATAGGCAGTATTGCAGTCTCGGAGAAATGTATCATGATGGACACTAAAAAACTTTAAAAGTTTTTGTCTTGTAGCAGTGGATCTTCCTAATACACAAAAGTTAACAGCACTCAGGGCAGAAGTAGTTTGTATCTGGTGGCTAGGACGCCTGCTGTGCACTGTAACACGGGGAGTACTGAAGAGCTGTCTGTGCTGTAAGGATTTAAGCCCTGGGAGCCCCAGGAAAAACCTGTGTACCTTGTGTCACGGTACACAAGAGGGAGCCTGTTATGCAACTGGTAGATGAATCTTTTCCTTTGAGCAAGAGTAAGAGGGGAACTCCTGTAATTGAACAGACCGGTGAGCATTATGGTTTTGTAGTGTCTGCTGCTGCATGTTTTGTGGCAAAGTGTGATAAATCTCCTGCTGGAAGGCTGCATAGGATCTTACAAGGAGAAGAAAGTCTTTCTTACGGAAAGACTAGAGAACAAAAGCAAGAATGTTATTATGTCACTGTGGGAGTCTTTGCTGTGTCTGTGTATTGAAGACTGGGTCCTTCTATTTAGAAAAAAAAAAAAAAAACAACCACAACTAAACCAAACAAAAATATAGATGTGTCTAATATGATGCAACTGGTTGTTAACAACCCAGGGAACAAACACTGTTCAAATGTGCTCGGTTAGGATTCCTGTATTGTAAATGGAAGATTGAAAGATAAAACAGGCTGGATTGCTCTGCCACCCAGCAGAAAGACCTTTAGATGAAGTAAATTTGTGAAACAAAAGTATCTTTTTAGAAGAGCTTTCTTCTCCTTCTTTGTCTTTTGTACCTTTTATACATCATCATCTCAGTACCCAGTTTTGAGTGTAAGATGTTGCTTGTTGTACCATTGAATGCTTCTATCCTGTAAGCTTTCTTTAGAAATTGCTTAATCTTTGTAAAAGCTTATTTTTAGGGAAATCTTGTCTGTGTTCTGAATGTATTGAAGATCATCTTTCCTTGGAATTTGATGTCCATTTCAGAAGCGAGTTCCTGTCTGTCATATATAATTTTGAGCTGGCTGACAGCCATCTGCTTTGATTGCACATCTTCATGCCTTGAAACTAAACCAGCCACAAATTCTGTTGGGAAATTCTAATCTGGGAGCAACAAGAGGTGAAAGGTTCATTATGAGTAAATGAAAGCATTTTGTTTGTTACTTTGAAACAAATTTTGGCTTATGGAGACGTTTAATTTCAGTAGCTTATTTAGGACATGATTCAGTACTAGTTCAGACTTCAAAGGGGCAAAGGTGTGGTTTTGGAACCCTTGTTAGTATTAACAGGGCTGCTTGCACCGGGCTTGGTTGTGAGCTGGCTCGGAAGTAGAATCATGCAGGTTGGAAAAGACCCCTGGGATCATAGAGTCCAACCACTAACTCTACTCTACAAAACTCACCCCTAAACCATATCTCCCAACACCACATCTAAGAGACCTTTAAACACATTTGGGGATGGTGACTCAAGCCCCTCCCTGGGCAACCTGTTCCAATGTCTGACTAATCTTTCTGTGAAGATTTTTTCCTAATGTCTAGTCTAAACCTACCCTGTGGCAGTTTGAAGCCATTCCCTCTTGTTCCATCGTTAATTACCTGTGATAAGAGACCAGCACCAACCTCTACAATATCCTTTCAGGTAGTTGTAGAGAGTGATGAGATCTCCCCTCAGTTTCCTCTTCTTCAAACTAAACAGCCCCAGCTCCTTCAGTTTCTCTTCATAAGATTTGTTCTTCGGGCCCTTCACCAGCCTCGTTGCCCTCCTCTTCATTTGCTCCAGCACCTCGAGGTCTTTCTTGTATTGAGGTGCCCAAAACTGAACACAACACTCAAGGTGTGGCCTCACCAGTGCTAAGTACAGGGGGACAATCACCTCCCCACTCCTGCTGGTCACACTATTTCTAACATAAGCCAGGATGCCATTGGCTTTCTTGGCCACCTGGGCACACTGCTGGCTCATATTCAGCCGCTTGTCAATGAGAACCCCTAGCCACACTTCCCCAAGACTGTAGTGTTGCCTGGGGTTTTTGTGGCCCAAGTGCAAGACTGTTTTGGCGCACGTGGTTCTCGTATTTCCCGTTCTTTCTGAGGGCTGCTGTTGCTTTTCTCTGCGTCTTCAAGGAAAGAAATTTCTTTGGTTTTGAGGGTTGTTTGAATGCATCTTTATTTCTTTCAGGAGAGCAGCCTACCCTCCCTTCTTTGCTTAGAGGTTTTTGTGGATGCTGAGTTTCTCTATAGTAAGGAAGTAATCATTACAAAGAGGTAATGCTACCTGAGGAATGTAGATTATTTTCAGAAAACCTAAATACAGGCTTTCTTCCCTTATTTTAAATGAACACATTCAGTTTGTAAACTACAGCCTGAGTTCCATAAGCAGAAACTTATCTCTTATGTTCCCTGATTTGTGCTAAGTACGCTCTCTGGGAGACGTGAAGTTAAGGTCTGTGCTAGAGATGACATCTTGGAATCTGATGTAACTTGAAGACTTCGTTGTCTGGCCAAAAGGAAGTCATTCTGTATGCACCTGCCTTTCATTTCCCATGTTGATAGAGGCACATGCTCTGCCTATGCCTTTGGTTTGAGGAATTCATTCTCACTTGTGGCAGTAAACACTAAAGACTCCTAACAAATGGGAAATGACAATACCAGTCAGAAGTATCTGTACCATCAGCTATTGTGGTACTGCTCTTTGCCAAGGGCTGGTGACTGTGAAAGGAGAACATTTGAATAAGTTATGAACTGTTTTATTGATAAAAATCCGGAATAATAAGGAAGATAAGCAGAATTACTGTGCTTCTGAACTAGGTTTGTTGCTGGTGTGTGGACAGGATGGTCTGTGTAGGCCATCCTATTGCCATTTTTCCCCGTGAGCTTGCATCAATAGAAGGATTCTTTAGTTTTCCATAGTTTTGATTTAGGCCCATCATGTCTTTCTTGACTTGAAGTTGTTGTTCCCCAGAAGTTAAAAGCTTGCCGATGCTGACATATTTTAATACATAATTTAATCATCAGTTACATAGCTTAGAAAAGGAGGATGCTTGTGAGCAAGTCATTATCAAGAGAAAGCTTTTATATGAAAATTCAAACTTGGCATATATTTGTGGTCTTGAAAGAGTGACAAAATCTAAACTGTTTCCACAGGTCATAGATTTCAATACACCTGATTTCTCTGGGCTAGCTCAGGTTTCATTTCCATGCAGACGTCTTGGAGGAGAAAACTTGAGGAGCAAGGGCATAGGTACAGCACGGAGTGCCATCGGGGGACATTCGCATTCACATTCTAGTAGAGTCACATGTTTTTCTTCTAAGTTTGTCACGTCTCAAAGCACCACAGAGACACTGAAAACTCTTGCAGAACTCATTTCACTGCTGTTGTTCCAGTTTCTACGATGTGTTGTTGAAACAGGCTTAACCCAATGTTAGAGGAGAGTTAGTTGTGGCGAAGGCATAGAAGGATTTTGCCTTAGATTCTGTTCTTTGTGCATCTAATTCTCTGCATGTTACAGTACTTGCTCAGAGCATCTGCTTTTTATTGCCCTCCTTTTTCTATTGCTACTATATTTTTCCTGCTTGTTCCTTTTAACTGACATATACTGTAGCAAGTTAGCACTATCTGCATAATTGCATAGCTTGTATACTTTCATAAACTTACTGTGCCAAGTATTATTTCTTGCAAGCTGTATAGATTTATTTTTCTTATATATACAAATTTTAAATTGCCCTCAAGACTCATGCCATTTATTTTTAAATTGAATCTTATTTTTTGTAATCCAGTTCCAACTGATAGAGCATTCCTCATATAATACTGACAGAAATAAACACAGAGCTCTAGGTGCTATCTCGCCAGTTATAGGAGCTTGTAATAGATGCATGCAACAGAATTTTCATTATACTTTTATTTATTGGAGAGGGATTCTAGGATTTTGAATTGATTCTTCACTTTTGTTTGCATTTATTTGTATTTTTTCAAGAAGAAGAAATCTCTTGTTATTTCAGGCCTCATGAACCTTCCTGAAAAATAACGTGAACCATAGCAGTCTAATGAAAACTGAAATATTTAACTATGGTTTTCTCAGTCCTACAAGAAACCTGTGCTAAAACAGGAGGTGTTCAGAGCAGAAGGTGGTTTGTTATTGCAGCTGTGAACTGAAACCTTGTTCAGAGAACAGTTATTATACTTACACTATATTAACAAATAACAGTGTGGTACACACATCAAAGTTGATTCTGTATGAAGCAAACTTAGGGTTAAAATGCTCTTAGAAGGAACTACTGAAGTCATGGGCAGTGCACAACCTACTGCTCTAACAGATGAGGGAAGGTTATATATCAAATAGCACAGCACAAAGCATAACTTAATAGTGTTTAGAAATATGTATCTTAATCAGTTCTTACAATTTAAAAGTCATGGATGTAGAATCCATGGCATACTACTGCTATTTTCAGGAAGGAAAACTGAAAATGTTTATAAAAGCTGGATGATGCTGTATGGCATTCACCTGGGTGCTAGGAAGGAGTCAGCTGTGTTTCCTAAGGCCATTTAAAGCAGAGGGGTGTGCAGCCATCATTTAGTCTGTGGAAACTCCCAATTTTCCACAACAGTGAAATATTTACTTTTCGAGTCAAGACTCTGTCATGTAGTTGTTCCTAGTAACATGACAACAATACTTTTATTTGATATTTTCTGAAGTTTCAGTCCTACAAACTTGCATATAACCGAACTAAGCATTTAGGGGCAAGAGAATAAAAGATAGTTAAAGTGCATCAGTATTAGCACAACATTAATGCCGAGTCACTAACACATCGTGATGCAAGTTGGATATTAATTTATATTTGTGCATAGCTCCATTCTAACTGATGCCACAAAATCACATTAAAAGTGCCTTCTGCAAGTGGTGGATTTTGTTTCTGTGATAAGGCAAGTAGCCCACTCTGGGGAAATAAAACTGAAAACAATCATCGATCAAAACTGATGTAAGTGTAGGAAATCTTTCCAGTGCCTGTGGGGCGACGAAAAAAAAATCAGTATGCATTCCTGCATCTTGTCTTGAAATTCAGTTAAAGAAAATGCTGGAGAGCTCATGAATTTACTATTTCCTGGCTGTATGTTTCAGCGATGGAGTACCATGGGAGTGTGTTACTGTGAGATTTCCAGCTCAACACATTTTGTTTGGTGCAATCCAGGAGTCACTGGAGACACAGTACAAGGCTGTTTTGAGTAGAAATACAGCCTGCCTGGATTCCTGTGAGCTTGCAAAAAAAGACAAACTTCTTATTTCTTATCTGAACTCAGCTGAAATTTTGTACTTTGAGGTCTACCCATCAGTATTACCTGTACCCAAGGGCAGTACTTATTTTTCCAAAATATGTGGGGATGTTTACTGGCTATTACAGTACAAGGATGAACTCTTCAAACTGTGACACCTCAGTGACGATTATCATTACTCTGCAGATTCTGTTCCCGATTGTCTTTTTACACTCCTAGATAAATGTCCCTGAGAGACTTGCAGGTTACTGAAAGCTTCTGCCTCAGTAAACCCAAAGTAATTCTACTCAGGAGATAAATAAGCAGTGTCACACATCCTCCTCTTAGCACTTTCCTTTGTGATTACATTTTGAAAGTATTTATTTAACTCTCTAGTTGCTTTGCCTTTTCCTTCAATTTGATTTCACAACAGATCCTGCAATAATTTTCTCACTTGGCTGACTGAATGAGGGTTAGGAAATATTCAACAATTCAGTTGAGCAGATGCAGTTAAGAATATTTTAGGTTTCTTCTTGCATCGCTTCCGTTCTTCATCTTCAGGAAATGTCTCCTCGTATTCTTTTCAGGGCTTCGTTGCTCAGCATTATGAAGCTTCTGCTTGGCATATTAAAAAGATAATTTCCCATTGAAAAAAGTTTCAGTTTTTATGTTACTTCTTCCTGCTGCGCATCCCTGATGTTAGTGCAATAATCAATTTCCTTTGACCACAATAAATACACTGTTGTTAAAAAAAAATCACCCTCTCCTTATGTTTGCAATCTCTTGGGCTCTAGAATAGCCATGCCAGACTTCTATTTGTTTTTCTACTGTAGAATTGCCTTCTGTTAGACACATTTGACTGCAAAATGAATATTTTTATAATTTTATGATATGACATTAATATGGTTATCACTTCTAGAAAATCTCATCTTTGTTTCTTGACTCATTGACTCTGTAAGTATATTGGCAGCTCCTTACACACAATGGTTACCTCTGATGGCTTGTGATAGTAAGATTTCACTGAGTGGTTTATATTAAATATGATTCAGGACCACAAATTTGAACAATGAAAAATTTTGTTATATGCAACATAAAAAATTCCAATATGCAGTACATCACAGATATTTCTGTGAATTGATATTTTCAGATTTATTTCTAAATAACCTTTTGTTTGATTCACTGAAATCCCATCTCTTGGAGGAGGGAAGCATTCTTTATTATTGTTTCAAGATCATTTTCACTAAATTGTATGCAAATATTACAGTTGATTAAATGGTATTTTGATTAGTTTAAGTGAAATTTGTTCTCAGCAGTGCTGTGACTTGTACATGGGAAAGGAAAAACAGTTGTATTAATGTCACGGGAAAGAACTACCACAGGAGTCCAGCCAGTCCTGGGTCTTTGTAGCTTTTCTGTGACGATCCAGACAGGTAACAGAGTTCAAGGTGAACTATTCAGGAAATAGTGCATCAATGTACAGAGTAATCAAATGCAATTTTCTGCTACTATCAAAATTGATGAAGCATACTTAAAAGAAAAACTGGACTATTTTTGACCTAAAGAAAAAAGAATCTCCACCTAGAAGTTTGCCTTCCATGCAAACAGGAGAGAAATTTTCAAGGTGTTTTCCTCTCCTGAATTCTGATTTGAGGGGAAAACATCCCACCATCATCCTTATTTTCTTTCTACTCCTTGTCATTCCATTCCACTTTCCACTAGAAGAAAAGGTATCTTGTGCCTACTACTTTGTTCTTTTTCGTTTCCCTCTCTGAGGGCCACCCTTTGTGGATGTGAAAACTTTCTGAGCCGAGAATTCTTTGACATCGCCAGAACCTTATGAGTTACTAGCTTCTTGCAGAATCACACCCCTATACAGGAGTTCCTTAGCTTAGTTTTCTCTAATAAAGCTTATGTTGAAAATATATTGAGGACAAGGGGCTTGTTTTGAATCCTTTTGTAATCCTCAGATGGTACACTGAAAATAGGCTCTGCTGTGCCATACGTTACCTTGATTTATGTGAAACATCGCATATTGATGCCTTTATAGACAGCAACTCAGTGTTTCAGAGGAGTCTACAGGTTACAAAAAGGGCAGAAGGTGTTATTTAGACTAAATTGACCTTGAAATTGATTTCTTTATTTTATGACTTACTGAGGGGAGATTAATACTTTTTTTTTTTTTTTTCCTGCAGTCTGAACAATTTACATGGTAATAGAAGGCAGAGTCAGTCAAATAAATTGCTGGAAGTACTAGTGTTCCAAGAAAGAAAATATGCATCTTACTTGCATTGATTCTTTCTATCCCCAGGGAGTAGCTAAGACTTAACACTGGGAAAAGACTACCAAAATTTATTTCTCCCATTAAAGGCAGAAGCATAGATAGTAATGTATGTAAGCTGGTATTTACTCTAAACTTTCAGTTTGGGGTGTGGGGAGAAGGGTGTGCCCCATATGCAGTTTATGGAGTGTTTTAATGGTATTTCATAATTTCTGTATGGATAGATAGAAGAATAAATCAGAACAAACATCTAGAAGGCATGACCTGGAGACAACAAGCTGCCCTTTATAACAGACCTTTATAATAGCCTGCAAGTGGTTGTTGCAATTCCAGCTTTGAGTATCAAGCAGAAATCATCTCAAAATACAAATATTCATGGAACGAGAGATTTGGAGGAGGCACTGATGGGAGCCTGAACTATAGTTATAGTTCTATAGAAGGGAGAAAATTGTGCTGCCACGAATGCTGTGACGCTCAAGTGACTTCTTCGAGTATGCGGGAAATGGAAATTACAAGTGCATAGTTGAACGATTTGTCAGTAACATGATTTGCATAGCCTGAACATATACGAGTTATTATTATGACATACTAGCTGAAAATGTGTGAATGCAACTCCACAAAACAATTTTTTGTTTTAAATGCAGAAGTAAAATGTCATCATTGTGGGGCTGGGAGTAGAGAGTTAATCTACTTTGTCTATCAGAAAGCTGCACCTGAATGCTGCTATATCAGCTGTAGAGAATGAAAGATTACTTCAATCTCTGTAATACAAGAGGGGGAGATTGTTTAACAGACACCAGTCTGCCTCTGGTACTACTGGGGAAGGGACTAAGGTTCTTGCTAACAGGCTCTACACTAGTTTGAACTATTGTTGGAATTCTCTGTCCCCCTGAAAACAACCTTTGCCTGCAGACTTGCTAATTTTGCTTTTATTTTCTGGCTCAGTATGCCCTGGATTATCACAGGTAGCAAGCGTGTTAATTAATATGAAGCACATCATGATCTTTCCAAGTAAGTGTCCCATATGCAGCGTTGGTCCAAAGCTGTTTGTTAATTTGCTACGGGTTCACAGAGCTGTGCAGTGTTTGGGCATAAGCTGTGGGGAAAAAAAAAAAAAGGTATATTTGCAAAATACCTGTCTAAAAGGGCATATTTATTTGGAACTCAAGGCATTGTCTTCTGAAAAAGAGAGTGTTGTGTAGAATAAAATCTGCTGTCTTTTTGTATGTGTGCCAGCCTGCCTCTCCTAGAGAGTTTCCCAAGAGCAATGCCCTGCAAAACGGTTGGATTGGGAGTCTGAATTCTTGCAGTGCCCTTTATGAGCTCTGTCAAAGCATGATCTAAGGTCAGCCCTGCAACCTACTGCATGATAGGCTCTCTAACAAGAAAGAGCATGCTAATTAGTAGAGAGTGGAAGGTAGTGGGTACTGAATGCCAATGGCTGAACATTCATTCTATTGTATCTCCGTATATTCTGTTTGTATGATGTGGATAACAGAGCAGAAGGAATATAATGGGTATGAGGGTGCTGAACTGTGGATGGCAGCAACAAAATAGAGTAGCTATGGGGAAGAAAAAGCAGGAGAGTGAAATGAGTCAACATGAGGAAAACCTGAAAAGGTAGCAAATGCAGAGCTTATTGGTGATACAGCAGTGAGTGAGGATGTGAAAGTGCTATTGAATTATTAGGAAGCCGAAGAGATGATTTGGTTGGTGTTTGTCAGTCTCGGAGAGCTTGCAGCTTCTCGCAGCAGACAAAAGTGACTGCTTTCCTTTGTGGGAAAGCAAGGCAGTTGGACTGTTGGAATTTGTCTGTTTGCTGATTTGATGGTAGTTTGGCATCTGTACGTGTCTTGTAAAGTCTGTTTCTTGGCTTTTGCTATGAAGAAGTCAACGTATACAATGACTAAGTTGAACATAAAGCAATATCCCTGTTTATACTTCTCAGGAACTAGTAGGTTAAATGGATGCTTACTGCATAAGAATGCCCTTTTGTGATTTGACATGTAATACATGGAGGAAAAGTAAAAAATGACAAGAATGTTTTTGATACCCCTAGAGATGCTAATTTTTGTTGCCCATGAATTCTTTTCATCTCTCAGTGGCAAATGAAAAATATTTCAAGCTGCTGTGTTTCTGCAACAGCTGTCTTCGTTAATAGACGTGAAGCTTCTTTTTAGGTGAGAAAGTGGTATATTTCTCCATATATTAATGGGTAAACTGGGATGCAGAGGAGTGAAATGCAGTGAGGTCATGCAGTGAAGTACCAGGGAATTGCTATCAACTCCCTGAAATACTTTCTGTCTACTAGCATATCTCCTATAAATAAAAGATCTAGAAGCTTTATAACTGGAGTCATACTTACTACTAACAACAATAATAATAACAACAACAATAATAATTAAAAAGTTCACAGCAGTTGCTGTGTGCTGTCTTTGCTGGACATGCCTCAATTTCAGCTCATCAGACTTTCATTCCCAGGCACAGCTTCACCTCGACATGCTACTCTGGTCTTACTGACAGGAAAGGCAAGCCAACAGGAGGCTAGCCCTGGGACACTTTCTAAATATAAATATGAAAATAATGGCTGTATTCATCAAGCAAGAGAGCAAAATTTGACATGCCAATTATTTTCCAACATAATCTTTTAGAAATAGTTCTGTTTTAATTACTGACTTGAGTCTTGCACTTATTGTGTCTGTACTGAAGTAGTGTGGCACTTCTACCATCTCTTTAAAAACTCTCTCAGCCTTTGATTCCTATATTGTATTAACAGCAGCATAGTCAGTTTATTTTCACACTGTCTACACTACGGTAATATTACTTTTATTTTTATTTATATATATATTATTTTTTATTATGCATTCTGGCCTCTCCAGCCTTCAGAAGATGTGCACAAGCCTCAAACTGCTACTGTCCATACTTGTGGAATGCTGGACTGGATGTAGGAGAAGCTCCAGAAAGGATAGAAAACTAGGAATTTTACATTGTTTCAGTTTGAACCCAAATGTAGATTTGTCTGCCAGGATGATGAGCCAGTCCAGCCATGAACCTGCCTGCCTGCGCTGCCTGTGCTGCAGGGGCTTGCAACAACATTATATGACTGTTGCCAAGCACGCAAAAAAATCAAGGTCCTTCTAATGGAATATAGGGTTATTTTTCATAAGATGTCATGAAAATTTTGAGCAGCTGAGACTTTCATGATGTGGCTGTGCAGACCTAATGCAGGAAGTGTACTGGACTTCTTGAGTGAGCTTCTGCAAGTCAGTAGTTGTACCATCATCTTGTCCATTCCACCTGCACCCTTCTAAAATAGGGACAGGAATGTTAGCCTTCTTGGGGATCATTACAATAAACCAAAAAGAGTGTGAATTTTGCTAAAGAGGGTCCAATGCATAAGAGGAATGGCAATGACAACCTCTGCAATCAAATGTTTTACTAGTGGCTCTTCTGAGCCTAATTACACTGGTGCTCAGTGTTGATCTTTATTCGTTTTATGCAACGTGCAATCTATTCTGTCTAATATATATATTTTTTCTTCTCCTCTCTCTTTTCAGGACTATAAATCTGATGTTATGACTCTGGTTTCCAGTGCCAAGGACAGTCCTCAAGGTCCAGTAAGTAGAAGCATCTTGCTAAATAAATTAGATTCTATAAGTGAGCTTAGATCTTCTTTTCAATTGCTATAGTCATCAACCACTGCAACCAACTTTTACCTGTGACATCTTGCTGCTTTTGAAGTGACTGTACTTGAATTTGCTTAAATGCTCTTTAATACTTGGTTATATAGTATAGCAAAGTTCTGTGTCTCACCAAACTGAATTCAACTGGTTAGAGTCATTGCAGTGTGAGTTTATTAGTAGCCCAGTGAATCTATCTGGTGTGCCCTTCCCTGTATCGGATCAAGGCAGAGACTTGCCTTCAGGTTGTGTCCGACTGCTGAGCAGAGAGGGGTAGTGTCCGAGTAAATCATAGGGTGGGGTGCAACTGCAAGCCCCCCTGCAAATTCCGTGTTGCAATGATGTCCCCAGCTGAGTGCAGATGGAGAAAAATAAAACAGAAGTTTGGACAAGTTCAGTGGCACGCAGTGTATTTGGATCTACTGAAGAGTGTTGTGATGGGGAGAAAAAGAGTTTCATGTTTTCCATGATATTTACGATGCCACACAATCATGGCATGAAAAATAATGAGTTAAGAGTTGAGCTTATTTCTCCTGAAATTACACTGTCTCTGTTGTTGCTTAGAAAATTGTTTGTTGTGATGGATGAGAAGGAATACATAGATTTTTCAAATGTGTTGCCAGATCATTGCTTATAGAACAATCTGGTAATAAAAGGAGAGTTGACAGATGAGAATTCAAATGGATCTGAGAATGAATTACTGAATAATGCCCCAGTTCCAGAGCCTGAGCTTATTTCCAGGTTCTGAGAGGTTTTTTTGAATAATTGTTGGCTGCTTTTCCTGCTCTTAGTGACAGATCCAATATGAAAGTCTAATGCAGCTGAAACTCAGACTGAATTTACTTGTGTGTTACGTAATTGAGGCTTTGTTGAAATGACTGGAGCTACAGTGAAATGAAACTGCAGTGGTAACTGATGAATCAGAGCTATCAAACTTCATGTTTCTTGATAGATATAGCTGCTTAATAGATTGTTTGTTAAACAATCCAAGATGTTTTCATTAAGCTGAGTGATTGTGCCTTTTAAAACCTTTCTTTTGTTCTTAAATCTAATCAGGCAATTCGTTATACCTTTGCAGCTAAGAAAAATTAGCAGAAGAAATTATTATTTGGAAGCTTTAGGAAGGTGTCAAATGAGTAGCTGCCAGAATCTAGAGGGCTGTATCTGGGCCAGGATTCTGCCATCTTTGTCGCTCTTCTGATGGCTTCCTCCAAGTGCTGTTCTCTTCTGCTGTCTGCAGCTTTATACTCTTCTAGGCTACCTTAAAATCTTATTCTTGCTTATTTAATCTCAAAAGGCCTTGCGTTTCCCCCAGTATCTATTTCTCAAATTCTTGTCTATGTATTGATATTTGATAACAAATATCATGTAACGTTTTTAATCAAGAGATGTTGAGAAAAAAAGTACTGGAAGTGAAATGGGGCTCTTCACTGTAATTCAGTAGAGACAATAATGATTTTTGCTGAGAAATAAAATTGCTGCAAGAATTACTATCTGTGATCTGAATAGAAATGTGCCAGCTACCTGAAGTTACCTTATCTCTACTGCTGCTTTGGAAGAGGTATCTACTAGATGGAGATAATGGCTTGTAAAAAAAGAAAAAGAGGATTTATTTAAATTTTAGATGTCTCTTCATTCAACACAATGTATCTTAGCACCAGCATTCTTAAAAAAAAAATTAAACAGATCTGTCACCGCTAGGGACAAGAATAGGACTGGAAGAAAAAACAACCCTTCCCTAAGCATCATCACAGAGCATTTGGATAATACGTCAGGTGGGAGGGGAGGGTCTTCTGCGCAGTGTGGAAAGGAAAGTCCATTGTCCAGAAATCACAAATGATGCTGTAGAAATGATCTAACTTCTGAGAATTACCAAAAAAAAAAAAAAAAGTAATCCGGAGAAAATATCTTTTTTTTCCTTTAATTCTCAATCTAATCTGTAGACTTGCTGCAAAATATAGAATAAATTTGTTAGAGGTCTGTCATGTATTTGAGAGTATTTTATGGGTTTCACTGCATGGGAATTGAATTCAGAATGAGGTCAAATTTTTACCTCAAAGCCTAACATGGAAATATATTGTCAAGTTTTCCATTGCAAGGCCTGGCTGCTTTTGAACATCCATGCACATGAAATCTATTGCTGTGTTACTTCACGGCAGGTAGGAAAAGTTAGAAACCGTTAAAGAAACTTGACCATTATTCTTTATGTCTTCACTTGTTTACAGTGTCATTGCTTATTATTATTATTGTATAGGGCTGTGTTTTTTAACACATCAGATGAGTTTCCCTGTGGCTAAAGGTTGCAATCCATGTTAACTGGAAATAGCCCAACACCCTGAAAATGCTCCAACACCATTTAGATGATCAGATAGTATAACTGTTATAGGTTGCATAGAGGAAAACCTTAAATTATGAATTAAACTTAATGATAAATAAAATGAAGACAAACTAGTTATTCTTACATTCAAACTCCTGTAATACATGGATGACCTTTTCCTCTTCCATCAGGTGGTTATGACTTGTGTGTTGTTGCTTAATCAGATGCATTCCTTGCTGAGAATTTGTTACCAGGAGTTAGCCTTGCCTAGAGCAGTAGTGATGTGGATGTCTACAGAGTTGTAGCTGTTTGATTGTTCTTAGAAAAGCAGGTCTCTAGGATAAGTTGTCAGAGGTTGACAGTTGGATTTTTCATTGATTGAGAGTAATTTTGGTGTTTGTTGTAACTTTGATGTTGTCTTGGCAGGTGGTAGAGATGATATTAAGCAATGCCTTGTTCTCTTAACAGCCTTCCTTCCTTTCAAAAGTTTTGTTTCTGTGCTTTAGCCAAGGAGTTAAAGGTCTGTCTAAATACAGTAATAAGCCATTTCCAATAGCTGGAAATGCACAAGTTAACAAACAGGTGAGTCTAGACTGCTGCTGAAAGAGCTGCTGAAATACCAAGTAAATCTTGATAGATCCTTGCATCTTCTTGAATATTCTTGGTTCTGGTGTGGAAAGAACCAAACTGATGTTTGACGGCTCCCAATCAGGTTGAGTCATACACTGCTGCTACTTGGAAGATTAAGGAAGCCACCTTATGGACTAAATGGGCTGAAACAGGGTTCTTCTAAAAGGAATTGCAGAATAAGCAAGGCAGAAAACCAATGCCTTTGTTACTGTTAGTAATAGTTTGTGAGCATATCCACAATCTAAGAATAAACATGAAGAAAAAGCAGGAAGAAGCTGTGTCTGCATGAAAGCTGTATAAAAGCTGTAGAGAAGCTGGTGGTTTTCACTGCTGGCAGCACTGAATTGTTTGTGGGGTGGAGAGTGCTCCCACAGACAGAATGCATGCAACTGTAACAGACAAGGTATAAATAGACATTTCATACACTAGTTCTGTAAATCTCTATTTCTGTAATTTGAGTGAAACTAAAGGGAAGGTGGTAATTTTGCTTTTGCATTGAATATTTCCCCTTTGCTTGATTTACAGTCAGGTGTTGCACAAATGTGCTACTGGAAAACGTGAATAAAAGTATTGATTTGCATAAATATTTGTGTGATTCTAACTATTCTACAGCTGCCCATCAAACAAATTCTATTTGGCTGTGTAATGAGACTCACATTCTGTTAATTTTGGTGCTTTTATTGTTCCCTCTGAATCAAATAAATTGATGCATCATTAATATTAAAAGTATTTAGAGTTCAGTTATTTTTTGTTTAGCATTCTGTTCATGTTAACAATGTTCATAAAGTGTCAGAACCCAGAATTTTGTAAAAACAAAAACAAACCCAGAAAACATGGTCCTAAAAGCCAGCAATAAATTCTTTTGAGAATTCTGATGAAGGATACAAATAAAGAAAAAAAGCAACCCTGCAAAGAGCCTACTCCCCTTAATAGTTTTTTCTATCACTTTTATATATGCGTTGTCATGTGTATTAAGAGCCAACCTATGAATATTAATTTTTGTCATTTTGAGGTGACTTCCAATAGGGTAGTAAGTAGTGCATAATGGTAAAACCAGGATTTTATGCATTATAGTGAACTGAAAGCTCAAGCACTTTCTGTTCAGTGTTTGCTGTCACAGAGGAATGACAGTAGTGATGATCCCCGAGATTTAAAGTGTGATGACGAGATGCCATCTAGTGACAATCTGTAGGAAATTGTAGTTGGCAATCTACAGAAATGTTTTCTCCTCTTTTTGAGGATTCAAAGCTTGTACTTTGTAGCAGAAATTCAACCATCATCATGTTACTCAGAAGTTGGCTTTTTTAAAAAAAAAAATGTGTTGTGCTTGATTCAGCTTCTGCCGTGTTAGGTGTGGGACAATTCTTTTGCTTCCTATACTTGCCTTTAGTTTTGCCTTGCAAAGGCACAGACTGCCCCTGCTGCTTCCCGAACGAGCTGGTCTCTCTGGTAAGCACAAAATGTGTTTCCTGAGGAATTTGGTAGAGTAGTATTTCAGCAGTTTTATTCTTACCTGGCAGAGAATATACGTAATACTGGTAGGAGAGAAGCGATTTTGAACATAGAACAGTTTGGTTGTTTGTTTTTTTCTTTAAACACAGGTTAATTTAAACTTGGAGTATTTGCATATTTTAATTTACAGGGAAAGCACCAATGTGATAGATTTTAAACTAGGTGCCTACTATTTAAATAGCAGACTATGTTGAGTGGTATGTGTCTTTTGTTGGTAACAGACATGTGGTTTCCCTGGAGAGAGCCAAATCCGGTCTGCCAGATGCTGTCTTACCACATCCTGGGAAAATCATATCTGACACATCTTCATTTTGTTCCAGAAGTAATTTTGTAGTAGGTTACCTGGGAGTGCGCAATGAACACTGTCCTCTTGGCCATATTAACCTGAGTGCACATGGTAAATATCTGTGTCTTTAACAAAGTCAAATGATGTCAAGTTTTACAGGATGTAATTTGAAATCTAAGAGTTCCAGTAAACAAAGTCCAGAACGTGTCAGCTGCCTCTCGGTGAAACTGTCCACAATTGCCATCTTCTTATGTACTTTAAGAACATTGTGCTTTCTGTTTACTAACTACATTTCTCAAAAAGACTGACCGTTCACAGAAAGTGAAATAACTGAAGAAATAATTTCCTAAATATCCTCCTATCAGAGTACTTGAAAATATTCTTAACCTGAACCGGGTGAACAGCCCATGTGAGAAAGATCCAAGCGTTTCGTAAGAGCCTAACAGTTCAGCAGTGATCTGTCAGACCCACAGTGATGATTTGTGGTGTCCATGTTGAAAAAAGAGACACATATAATACGGTTTTGTATGTAAATGAATTTATTAGATATACAAATTATGTGCAAAAATTAGAAAAAAATCATATGTAATTTGAAGATTCTGGCAGTCTGAATGTTAAAGACCAAATGCCTGAAAATAGTCCGTGTTAGTTTTATTATTTTTAAGGGAAGATGCTTGCTTTTTATTTGTTGTAAAATATTGATCCTCTCTCGACTATTCATGGGAGCTAAGAGGGAAGCGTATGTGTTGAGAAATGGATTTGCTTCTGAGGAAACAGCTAAACATCCATTTAATGCAGAGTAGTATTGAAAAGAAGGCAGAAAGAACTAAGGTCCCGAAAGCAATTTTGTAGTATTGACATTTTTAAAAAAGGGTTTATGAGAGTAATTGAAGCAATCGTAAATTCTGTATGTTGCTCATCAGTGTTTTCCAATTTACATCCTGAGAAAACTACCCGTAATTTCCTGCCTAAGTAAGACAGAAAGTGTTGTTGAGAGCACAGTAATGGTTATACTTGGTGAAACAATCAGGTGTGAGGTTTTATTCTGATATGGCCAATAACAGATACTATAAACCCAGAAGAACAAGCAGGTCTGCAAGAATCTTTAATACGCACCTAAATTTCTACAACTTCTGGTTTACATAGTTAAGGAATTCTCCACGTTCGCCTCTAATAAATGGTAATAAATATTTTTCTATAAACTGGTTTTGAACCTGCACATCTTTTTGACATTTGCAGTGTCTTTAATCCTCTCTTAATTGGTCAGTTGGATGGAGCTTCTACCTGCTCGGGGAATATATAAATTTTCTAAGTTGCTACTGTTTTCTTTTGAGTTCACATGTAACATTGGAAGAAATCTGCTGATTTCTTTGGTACACGTTTATACGCAAAAAGACACAGTACAATAATTCAGAATTGCAGTCCATGTCTGTTTTATGCCCCATGATCTTTAATTATTTAAAAACCACTGAAAAAAATCTCACTTGAGTAAGCTTGCCAGTTTAATGTTTATAGTGAGCTATGGCTGTTACTAACGCCAAATATTGTCAGAGTAAACTGTGGGTTTGATTAAACATTTCTATGATGATGTTATCAAGGCCTGAAGCATCTGAAATATGGGAAACAAATCTGCAAAAGCATCAGAAAAGGGAAAAGTAAAACTGTGAGGCCCAAAGTAGAGGTGCCAGAATGTGGGTGTTTGTTATTCCATCTCCGTTAATAAAATACCTCATGAGTGTTAGTGATGAAATGTGAGGCACTCGAGTGAGTGCAGGGAACAGTGACTTCAGAGACTGGAAGCTGATCCATAAACACCCTGATAGCAGCGATGAATGTGAAGTTCCTTTATGATATCTCAGAGAAGGCTTAAAACACCAGTTTTGAAACTTTTTCAGCTAAATGGAATCACAAATCTAACATTGCTGGAAAAATCATTACTGACAATTAAGTGGTAGATCTAAAACCAAAAGGAGTATTTTAAAAAAAAAACTTTTAGTGAAAAAAAAAAATAACAGAACCCACCTACCAAAAGATTTTCAAAAAGGTGTTGTACACCAGTGAAATTACACTGTAAACCAGGAGGCGAATTGCCCCCTTGGAGAAGCCGTGTGCCCTGATAAGCCAAGCTCACGCTGCATCCAGCCTGCGAAGGGAGTGAGGCTTCGGGTCTGAATCAGGGAGATGAAAGTTTTGAGATGAAAAGCGTCAGTGGAGAAGAGAAACACTTGGGGGGGAATGACAGCCTGTTGCCTCACAGCGCAAGGTCTTCTCTGTTACCTCTGGTGACATAAATATCTGTGATGTTGAAAATCTGTTCTAATATTCATAATGCCTGTTTGCTCATTAAATTAATGATTTTCTACAGAATACTGGGAGAAATAATAAATATTGAATTGAACTCCCATTAGCATCTTACATTGTGGCTAATCTTACCCCTTGGCTCATTGTTTGAGTGCAGGTGTAAAAGTTCAAGTTAACTAAGGTGAAACTATCTTCTTAACCTTGCAAAACAAGTTTTTCCTCTTTCAGTCACATTTTACTATTTTCATACATATTTTTTTTGTGCAGAATCTAGAATTGGTATTTTTAAATTAAAAGTGGTATCTTTATTTACCAATAAAATTATAATTATTTACCTTAATTGGGGGAGAAGACTCAATGCTTTAACAGGACAGTCTTTTAATGTACTACAAAAAAAGCCAAACATCTTCAATTTTTCCTAAGCTTCCTGTTTTCTGAGTGAAAAGATTCTGCTGTTTCAAATCAAACTTCAAGCAGAAATACACTGTTTAGACCACTGTGTTTAAAGACTGGTCAGATGACCTGCTTGCCATCTGTATCTTTTGGAGTTAGGGTTTCTATTCTGCTGAATTTTTATATACGCAAACTAAAATCATGGAGCAAAAAACCACTAGCTAACAATAGGGGGAGGTTATTTCTCCTAATATCAGAATTTTAAGCGAGTCTCTTGCTTTTCCTCTTCTAGAGCAGCTACCAGTCAGCGTCCTGAGCCACCTTGACAGTACTTTCACCACTGGCTGTTCAGCACCTGCAGAACTGTGCTGGGGCAGGGGGGCTGCAGCTTGGCAAGGTGTTCTAACCAGGAGAGATTGTTCTGTGAGTCCCCACCCAGTGACAGATGACACAAACATTCCCAATGCAATAATGTAGCACTTGAATCACAGAATTTCCCTGCACTTGTATCACAGAATTTCCCTAGGCACTGAAAATTTCTGATGATGCCTCCAGCTTCCTTCCAGAGGAACGACGACCCAAGCAATCCGCCGAGGACTCTGTTACAGTCCAAGGTCAACATCAGTAACTCAGTAGTCCGGCAGTACTGAGAATATCTTACAGGAGAGGGTGAAATGTCACTGTACATCTGCCTTCAGTGTGGCTTGATCATTGGGAATAAATATTTAAGTATATTATAGAGAGGAGAAGGCATATTTCTGTTTACGTACCTCCGTGTGTGTGTCAGGTGACCCTTTTGTGTGTGACAACAGCAGATACTCATTTATATGTAGCATTCCTGAAAGATCCATTTGTAGCCTTTAGGTGTTGTGTCCCTAATACTTTAAAATATTTTAAGATTACATTGTGAGCTTGATAGTAATGTTAATTTTAGGAGCCTTTTTATCTTTTCTCCCAAGTCTTAAGTATGTTTTTGTGAAATTTCCTTGGCCCTGAACTGACATATCTCTATTTCTCAGTTAAGACTACATTTATTCAGTTGAAAGCACTGGGAAAGAACTAGAACACATCTTCTGTATGCTGTGTTTGAAAATCTAAGTGGAAATCAGGCAGGCAAGTTTGGACACCATCTATGCTAGGATGTAGCCAGTGGGCTTTTAATGCTGTATACAAGTAAGGTAACTTTTATATGGCATAGGAAAAATATAATAATAAAAAAGTAATTTATTGCAGCTGTGCAACTGTGCTTTGTGCAAGAACAGCCTGTGTTTTATTGTTTTGATTTATGAAACTATTGTGCTAAATTGCTATGGGCCTTTTCAAACTTGGATTAAAACTCCTCAAGGAATTGTCATGGCTCACACTGAAGTGATTGGTAATCGCGAAATGTAGCAGTGATTGGTGATATTTGTGGTATTGGTGGTAAACCGTAGTCAGGTAGAGAAATTTAGAGGATAAACTTCATTGTCCTTGTGTAGTATGGAATCCTACGAACTTATGTTTGCGACCTCTATACACCTGTGAACAAGGTGAACCTTTAGGTCATGACAGTGGGTTACAAAAAGCAAAACTGTTCTTCGTGGAAAAAAACCATTAAATGACTCTCCGGTCTCAGATGTGTTTACATCTCACGGGGACCATTGATATGCAGGCAAATTGCATTGGGTTTTTTTATTTCCTCTTCAATGATGTTCATATACACGAAGAGTCATTCTGTTTCAATGAAAAGGGCTATTACTTCAAGGTTTTATCTTTGCAAAGACTTCACAAGGGCCTAGGATATGTTCATCCTGTTTTAAGTTCATGGTCTCTGTTAAAGTATGCACATGATTCTTTTTTTTTTTTTTCCTATCCAGGATTCTTTCTGAATAGTTCTCCTTTTCCTTGAAGGAAACTTGAAGGACAGCTTTAGGAAGTGCCTTTTGAACAAAGTGAAGCGGATAAGTCACAGCTTAATTCATTAAGCAAAATAAGGCAGCTTTCCATGCTTGTATTTTGTCCCGTTTAAAAGTAATTTGGCAGTCATATTTGGTTTTTTGTAGTTAAAGTAGTAAGGGCCCTTGAGCCCAAGTTAACAACAAAGTCTGATGAGGGAGAGCCCTTATGCTGCTTCTTTCAATATGCTGGTCCCAGGATTCTGCAGTGTGTTAACACGGATGTATTCGCTCTTCTGGCAAGAGGAGCTCTGGACCTGCAGGCGTCAGTGAAGTTTGGATTGCTAATCAGAACACAATATTGGCATTTTCTGCAAATCCTCATATTCTCTGTGCGTCATTAGCAGTTTCCTGAGCTAGTGCATAACTAATTTCACAGCTAATCCAATTTCTCTATGATGCTTTGACTAACCCACCACAGTATGGAGCAGATGGTACGCTGCACTGCAGCATGTAAGTCCAAAAGAGAGCATTTGCCAGAATTTTCACAGGTTACTCTGAAAAGCTGTCCAGGGATTGGAATTGAGTGATTGTCTTTGTTTAGGATGCTGGCCAGTATATAAAGAATGAGGTGAAATATCCTATTATCAGTTGTGTAAGTATTGTAAAACAAAAGGCATTGCACAAGAACGTCACCCGCTTGTGGGCAGGAATTCCCTGTCTAGAGCTAACTGCAAGCCTACATAGCATGTCTTCCTAAAGGAATAAAGGGAAAAAAATGATTAGTAAAGGTAAAAACTGATTATTAAAGCAAATGGGCCTGATTCAGGTTTTGAAAAGGCAGAGAATGTAAGATGCGTGTGAATGTAGTTAAATTCCCATGTTTCTTTGTCAAGTGTAAGATGTAGACAGAGAAGGTTCTGTCATAGGCACCGGGTTATCAGAGCCTGCATGAGGTCTGGCTGATACGACTTCAGAAGTCTTATCTGCACATACAACCTGACAGAAACAAAACAAAAACAAGAACACATTTAACTGTGTTTGCAAAGGTCCAGATTTTATATGCACTGTCAAAACAGGGAAATTTCTATGCTACCTTCTTTCCATTGAATAATATAAGTGAAAGTGAATAGTATAAATGAGTACATCTACATAGGTTCTGTTCTCAGGTATTGGTACCTTTTCAGCTGATTCTCTCTGCCTGTGTGTATTTTTGTTTGTTTGTTTTAATATGGAATTATCTGAGGACTTTTTCTAATTGCTGAATTATCTCAGAAACTGTAATTTTAAAAGGAAGTGAGTTACCTGAAGTTCAGATTCTGTGTTCTGAAAACATAGTGTTTTAAAGTCTTTTCTCACTTCATTTGTAACAGAGGATCTTTATGCTATGATGCAATCTTTGCGGACAAAATCTTTCAAGCTTCCTTTGTTTTTCTAGGATTGGATAGGGGAGCTCAGACTTCTCAAAGAAAAAAGTTTATCTGTTCCATGCTGTTAAGATTATGGTTTTGGTACCTCGTGTTTGGCTGCGCATTGTAACCTTGTACTCTTTAGAATGAACAACTCTGAAATCCCCAGTAATTGTAGTAAAATCCTGTAATTTGACCTTGACTTCTTAAAGCATGTCTTGATTTTACCAATTCCTGAGTAGCTGTATTAGCAGGTTGGCATAAATTCTACAAGCAAATTTACTGTCCCACTGTTGATAAATGAAGCTGCTATGCCTTTAGTTAACATGTTCTCCCTGGGGACTATTATGGTGTCAACAGCATTTTGAAAAATTGCTGCAGAACTAATAAGGAGAGGGAAAGTATGCTTCATGCACATTTCATTCATCTACTTTTCTTTTGCCCCTTTTTTATTTAGTCTAAAGTCCTCTCAGTCTTGTCCAAGCCACTTGAAGAAGAATTATTTTCAGTGGCATTTCTTTTGCTGCGTTTACCTGGTTCAAGGTGGGATTAATTGTACTGGAAGACTAAAGATTTTTGTCTCTTGATGAGTAAGAGCTTGCACCTGATGATTTTATAGAGCTTTATTTCTGTATGCTGGGTAACTTCTTAATGCTAGGTGTGATCAGTACAGCTAGTCATAGTGGTTTATGATTAAGAAATCCCATCAATGTAACACAAAAGAAGGAATGTATTTCTTCTTTTTGGCCAAACAAAACACTGCTAATGCGAGAACTTCTTTTCTGAATGTGACTGTGTTTTTTTTAATACAGAAGGACTCTGGGGATTGTGTGTCTTTTAAAAGAGCTTTTTAGGATACTTAATATGTCTGTTTAGGATTGGAATCCAAGAGCCATGAACATTACAAGTGCACAACAGTGCATATATTTCACCTGCAGCTCAGGCTTCTTTCTTCTCAAAGACCTTACATTTCAAAAGCCTAGAAATGATCCCAGAAATGCACCTTGCCACTTTTGATGAAGTGTGGGTCATGTTTATGACATTTCTGTTCTGGTAAATCAAGAACAATGCTGCGATAAAAGTTTGCCCTCCTCAAGCTTTGCGTCCTCGCTGTTTCAAACTGCTGGTGGGTATTGACTCATTGAAATTACCCTGTGACAAGGCTGCACTGATAATCCTAGGAAAGCACTCTGTGGATATACAAAGCACAAACAATGAAATACAGTAACAATGGCTGAACCAGTCTTCTAGCAGAGTACTAAAGAGCAATTCACAATTTAGAACTACGGTATATAAGGAATTTGTGGAAATTTTGTTGTGTGGTGTTTTCTGTCTAGGTATGTAAAAACATATGATTGAAATAAAAAGATTAAGGTTGATTAATTTTAAAAGAAGCTAAGAGCAATAGAGTACAATGACAAACATTTAGAATGTGACGTTGCAGTTAAAACCTTGAAGCAAACATCCATCAGCAGCTTCTGAGATTGGAGTCCTGTGTGTGTGAACGGGTCCACAGCACTATAGTCATGCACCCTTCGGTGGTTGGAAGTGGTCAGGGATGAATTTAGACATCAGAATTGGTAATTCAGGATACAGTAGGCTACTCAGGCCAGTCTTCTTTTCTTTTTTTTTTTTTTTTTTCCGTGAAATACCATTTTCACAGCAAGAACTACAGATGATCTTTTCTAAGGGTTTGCTCCGTTATAAATGTACCTGTGAAGCTGGGATATGAAAATGACAACTTGGAACACTGTATTTCTTCTAGCACCATGTATTTCTTGATACTCGTGTATTATCTTAGACAATCCCTCTAACAGTACAAACAGTTGCTTTCAGAATTTATGTACTTAAAAAGTTGTATTTCATACGGAAATGTGTAAGCCGACAGTTATTTGAATTCAGGTTTCCTCTAGAATATTTGTAGTTTATTTGGACATGTAACGTTGTTATGATAGCTGCTGGTGCTTAAATTACTTCAGGACTTTAAAAACTTTGGTCTGTAAGCTGCTGGTGAACTAGTAAGTCCCAGCTTGTGCATCGCACCATCTACTCTACTCAGATGTGCGTCTTAAAGGGCTTGCCCCTCTCCCTGCTAGAGGATGCAACTGTTTCCTCAGGCTTGTCGCTCAACATGCTCAAAAGGCTTTTTGTGTAGGAATCGTGGCCTGTAATAATAATAATAAAAGTTTATTCATCTTTTGCTCAACCATTGATGCAGTAAAGCCCTATTAGCAGTCAAGATTATTCACCCTAGGCTTAAAATAATAAAAAATACACAAGGAGTCTGAGTTAGGCTTTGCCTTTTTGTTTCTTCTGTCATACCAAGCTTTCAAAGGACTTCTGAGCTGTGTGAGTATATATTTCAATGTTCATCTGCCTGTTTGAATTGTTCTCAATCCTTCCTACTAGAAAAAGTTTTACGATAATACTTTTAGAAATTTTAAGCACAGTATTATAAGTTAACCTGAGAAGATTTTTTTTACCAGTTCCCGGTTGTGTATAGTTGAATAGAGCCTCGACTGTCTGGTTGTTGCTTAGACAAGTTCTGGTGATGGTATGAGGCTCCCTTGCCCTCACAGAAGTAGAGTTTAGAAGAGTCTTATGCATCTTAACATGTAGCTTTGAGAATGTCAGGGCTTTGTTAATACTTCTGATTTTCACTCCCTATATTTGGCAGGACTTAATTTATATGTTATACTGTATGAAATCCATGTATCTGAATCCTCCCACTGGATACGCTTGTGCCACTGGCTTATTTGGAAACAGAAGGTGTTGTAATTTTAAATTTTATTTTATCATAATGTTGAAATCCAGGACATGTTCGTGCCTAGAAATTATCTTCACCATTAAAATTTGCAGGTAGCTGTTCTGTTCATTAATATTTCTCTGAGACATGGGAGCCTCCAAACCTGAGTCGTGACACGTTTTTTTGTTGAATGGTGAACAAATCAAAAACAAAGCTGTGGTTTCTACTGTGCATGATCTACAGCATAATTTCTTCTCTATTCTCTGTCATACAGATATTGAACACTGCCTTTTACAGAAAACAGTGTCTGGAAACTTAGCTGAAAAGAAACATTTATTTCCATATATTTAAGATGAGGCTTTTTGGTTGTTCTCTCTGTACTCCAATATACTGCTTAGCACTGGGAATAGCACAATGGAAATCTGAAAATCTAAATTTGTACTGTGGTGGCCAGAGTTCTGGTTCTGCACATCTAGCTGAATACTTTGTGGCTAATCTGAGAGACAAAAGCGATGATGATAGGCTTATTTTAGGGTTGTGGTTTGATTTCTTCCCCTTTCCCCTCACTTTTTAGGATAATTAAATTGAACAAAATGCAGACCTTCATGTTTTCTTTTACAAATACTAACAAGTGCTGTGACCCTAATGGAACTTCTTATATTTTTACCTTTTCACAACATCCTGCTATTTTCCAATGGCAAAAGTAACCTTTTTAACAAAATACGCAAACTGTTTTGTGCATAGGGAACCTCATAAGGCTGGTAATTTTCATGATGTAAATTTTAGAGCAAAATGAACCCATTAACTGAATTAGCAATTCAAAACGGCAAAAGTTCATGGTAAGGAAACAATCAAAGCTTTTCAAAAGGTACTTTTCAAAAGGTATTATCATAGTACAAGTAGATGCATAGTTTGTTTTCTTTGATTTCTTTTTTTTTTTTCCTTTAGAATAAATTGACATATTGCAAGAATGTTATTTATCTAAAGTAAATTAGAATTTAGAAGAGAAAGTAGTTCTTAGGATGTTGTTTCTTACTTTTTAGAAAGCTATGATTTCTGCTCCATTGCAATATTAAAATATGTAGCTACAGAGTGGGGAAAGAAGAGTTTGCTTGAATAAGAACATTTATAATTATGAAGGGGGTTTTTTTATTATTATGAGAAGGAAACATCAGGGCAAAGAGAATCCCAGTTTTCAGTGAGGACAATTATGTCTTTAAGTTACATCTATTGACAGCCATGGCAAGGTTTTTTAATAAGTGCACCTTTAGCTTTTTGTCTTCAGTCAATGTTGAAGTCTTACTCTGAAAACGTGTTTCTTTCACAAAGGCTTCATTCTTTTAAGATACTTCCGCATATTGAAATGATTGTTGAATTTTTGGATAACATGGTGAATTAATTATAGTGTGTAGGATGTGATGTTATTGCTGTGATGTTACTGCTGCTTATGTCTCCTCTCAGAGCGGTTTATTGTTAATATGGTTTTTTTTCTCTGTATGTTTTATCAGTTGGTTTGCCATTGTAATTTCACCTTGCAAGCACTTTCGAGTGATGAAGTTTTATTGGTTTGGGAGTTTTGCAGGACTGGGGTTTGACACTTGGCTCAAATAAGACACTAAAGAATCAGAATATTATTCAGTTTTACAGATATTGGTTTTAAGGATTGTTTTACACTTGTTTATTCCTTCCTTTTGTTTGCTTGCTGAGTTTTGAATATGTCCACGGGTGGATATCCTACAGCCTCTTTGGGCCTCTCTTTCAGTGCTCGACCATCTTCCTGACTAAATTAGTTTTATTTCTATCTAGTCAGAAGCTCCTGTATTGCAGGCTGTTCTGTTGCCTCTTGGCTTGTCCCTGTACCCTGCGAGGAGAGCCTGTCCCTCTGTCCCGTGCACTGCTCTTGGGTAGCTGAAGGGAGTCAGAACTTCTGTCAGCTTTCTTTCCTCAGGGCTGAAGAAAGCAAGTTCTTTCAGGCTCTCCTGAGCCCTCAGTGCTGGAGTCTGTGACCATCTTCATGGCCTCTGGTCTTGCTCTGCTATGTCAGTGTCGCTGTTGTACTGGGAAACCCCAAACTGGACACAGGTACAGTTTCACACATGCCAAACGCAGGGGAAGGAAAACTTCTCTCAACCTGCAGGACACAGTCTTGCTTATGATGCCCTGCTAACAAGCAAGAAAGCACAAAAATTTACTTTGTGAGTCTTAAGCCACTGAGCCTTTTATACACAGCCACAGTTCCTTGAGTCATATGATACTTTGCTTTTTTATTTTCCTTGGGATAGTTTCTAGTTGTAGCACTGGTTGAGAAACACTTAGTGGACTCTCGAGCTCAGGAAACACAGGGGTCAAATAAAGGCAGTCTTTAGTGTTAGATATGTTACTTTCAAGCTAGTATGGGAATGTTTGAGATGGAGCACTGGAGTCATTTCCAGGCTTTGGACGTACTCTCTCCATCAGGCACCACAGTGGAAGTACTTCTTGGTGCTTTGAGTAGGTGGGCTTCCTTCTACAGGCAAAATGTGAAGTAACCCTCATATTCAGAAATGTCTTTCACCGCAACAATTCAGTTCCCTCAGGCTGTGTGTTTTAAGCAGAGCTGCCTGTTAAAATAAGCATTTTTCTTTCCTCGGTGTGCTTATTTTTATAGGTTCGCATGTTCCAAAAATCTGAAGTAGGGACATAAATAATAAAAAGTAGCCAGTTCACTGCTGTGTGTCCCAAGGGCTTTTTCAGTATCTCATCAACACAAAAAAGAAGTGATTATTTCTGGAAAGTGTATGTACATGTATGTGTACAAATATAAATTAGTTTCGTATTATTATCTTGTGCATTGGGAATTGGATGTGAGTTAGGGTTTGAGAGCCAATTTTGTGTTCTATCAAATGTTCTAGTGGCATAAAAGGCATTTCAGCAATGTGCTAATATGGGCTTTAGGCCCTATGGCATATGTTTTGCAGAAAAAAAACAAAGCTACTGAGCGGAAGTCATCCTTAGGCAGAGACAGAAGCAGCTCATTTGATGTTATGCAGTGACGATATTCTGCATTTGTTTTTTTTTGATTAAGTCGTGTTAAATGCTTACTAGCTCAGAAAAATATAGTGATACCACTAGCCATATGTGGAGGTGTGTTCTCTTTTTAACAAAATCAAAATTTATATTATTAATTTGGGTAAGTGCCAAGTTGCCATAGGAGATACAGAAATACTCTAAGCTGGTTTGCTTGTGAATAAATAACAGCAAAACTTTCTTTACTTACAGATGTGAGAGCTATGAGCTAGTTCACATGTTTTATTCACTGCACTGTGTATAGTTTACCGTCGTTGTTACTACATTGTAAGTAGTGCCACAGGCTTCACCACTATTGCTGATGTTCAAGTGCGGTGTATCAAAACAATAAAAGAAAAGTCCTGAAGGGCAGAGTTCAGTTGGTCACATTATTTGCAAACTCATGCCAAGAAATGCTTGTAGCTGCTAAACAGGAAACATCAGCTCCATTTCTCTGTTCTCGCCCTGTGAAGATCAGCTTGACAAAACCAGAAAAAAATGTTATCTGGAAGGAAAATACTTATTCTTGATTTCTCCTTGGCAATCTTTAGTCGCTGGGTTTTTTTCTTGCTTTTTATAGGAATTTTCTCTCAAACATCAATTTGAGGGACCATAACTCGGATGACCCCTGTTGTCTTATAACCGTGTAGAAACTTGTCTGTGCTTGTTAAACCACAGTGAATATTTCTTACAATCCTGTCTTTTGGCTCTGGTACTTTATTTAAAACTCAAAACTATGTGCTCACCTTTTCCTGAGGCAGAGATGTGGTAAGGTAGATCCGAGGTGCTCACTTTGGAGACAGAGAAAGCTGGAAACGGATACTTCATCATCCTGACACCCCAGCATTCACTGGTCCCATGTAGAAAAGAGCTGAAAGGCAGTAGAATGAAGCCACTGTTTTGCAAGCACAGAGTTGAAAAAATACACGGCTTTCTGCAATTACATGTGGAGCAATTAATTATAGTTGGGAGAAATCCATTCGCTTCTGAGTTTCAGGAATGATTTTTAAGTGTGAAAAAGGATGTTAATCACCACAATAATGATATTAGGAAAACCTTATTTAGTGCTCCTAGCTGCTTGAATAAATCATAAACCACAATGTTTATCTTTCAGTCCATCATTCAGTTGTTTTCACTGTCTCTTTCTCTTTTTCCACAGTGTGATATTTTTGTGTTTCAAAACAAAGGCTTTGGCTTCTTTCAGTTTGAACGTTTAGAGTGTGCCAAATGCAAATTCAACCCCTATTGTCAGTCAGCCTACTAAATATCTAACTTCTTTCAATGTAGAATGGTACTGTATTGTTTTCTAAAAAGCCTTTAAAAATACACTCTAATTTCAGGAGCAATAAGCTGAGATTTTCGTACTAGTCAGTTTTACAATATAAACATTTAATTCTGTTATACTCTGTGTACTTGCCTTGTATTCTCCGTATTTAATTGTGTTCTAGGTGCATTAAAACTCATAGCAAAAAAAAAAAAGGATAAGATTTTCTTAATTTTGTTTCTTTCCCCGGGAGCTTGTGTTTTATAAAAGCAAAAACATTTGACAACAGCTGTCTCCCAAAAATTCTGATTTTTCAGCTTCCTGAGTTTCCAGCACCCTGAAGATTAGCCAGTGTTAGTCTCTCAAGCCTCTTTACTCTGACTCTTCTTCTAAGTCCTTGTGTAGAATATAAATCCACACACAAAAAACCCAAGTCCTTGGATTTAACTCAGAGCAGCTATAGTTGGGGAATCTAAATACTTTGTCAGTGATCCTTTTTTTTTTTTTTCCCCTTCAGATGCTGTTCCATATATACTGTGAATTCTAGAATAGGATTACTATACTTGTATGGAAAAAATATTTCCAGCTCTCTGGAAATAAGCTATGAGCATATTGGCAATATTTTACCCAGCAAATGCAGTAACTGCAAACCTTTATAAACAGAGTAGTGTCCAGCTGTAAACCTGCCATCTGCAGGTACAAGCCTTGGTTTCCTTTAAAAGTTCTTTTTTTCGCTCTTTAGTGAAAGTTCCAAGCAGGGGATCTGTTAGCAAGATGAATCTGCAGCAAAGCTTATTAAATAATATGCAATATAAGGAAGCAATTAATCAGCATTTCTTTTAAAATGCCTTGCATTTCCAGTTGTTAATCTGGCAAATATCTAAAACCTGAACAGTATTTCTCCAAGCACTTCTAAAAACCTGGGAAACAGAGTAGCAAGATGTGGACCATTAAAATAGTAAACTCAAAGTTTAATTATTTGGACAGTAACAGAGCTAAATAGGACTGAAATTCTAGCATCATTTCAAGGTATGTATGTCCCATTCCCCTTTATAGACTCAGGCAGGTGCTAATTAATCATGTTATTTTGTAAGACCTCAGAAAGTTTAAGGGTTATTTAGTTGATGGAAGTGCTCAGGGTGATTACTTCTAGTTTGCTTATTCTGCGTTTTTTTTTTTTTATAAAACAGTAACATTTTATGCCCAGTAAGCTCTATTACTCCTCATTTGTTTGTAATGCTTCACTTCACATGCAGGTGCCAGGTACCTGGGTTATTACTCATTTTTGAAAAATGCTTAGCACTGTTCCTTCCATTAGCTTCTGCAACAAATAGACTCTGATTAATCATATTCAGCCATTGTCCCTGTTTTCTGGTTAGGAGTGTGAGGAAGGGGGTGACTGTCGTTTTTGTATTATTGATATGTTTCTCTTTAAGAAATTTTGGTATATTTAATGTCTCATTTTTATGTGGGTGTCATTTATGATTAAAACAACCAGAAGTTTTATAAAAAGGATTTACACGAGTGTTATTGATGCTTTAGAGCATATTTATGAAATCAAAGAATGTGTTTTATATATTTCGTCTTACTAAACTAACTTACTTAGTTTACTAAATTGTATAATAACATTTCTCAGGTCACGTCATTTCACCATGTAGAGGTTTCCGCTTTAGGTACATGAACATAAGCAAGGATGGTTACTGACAACAACCACTAAACTGAGGTTCTAACTATTACTTTTCATCTCTTTGTCTCTTGATCACTTTACTTAAATATATGTTTACCTCTGTCGATCAAGACAAGAAGTCAGACATGGGTGGATGCGAAATGTGTGGAGTGCTCTAAAGAGAAGAATTAGAAACTTTTAGATTAAGGCACAGCTGGAGATCTCGGAGTAAAATGCTCATGTGAGTTATTGTGGGTAAAGAGCTGGACTGGTTAGGGAAGAGAAGAAATTGCAAAAGGCGCAATGAAAAGGCTTATAGGCACAGGAGCCCGGGGACAGATTTCTGGGAGTTCTTTTTCTTTGCATCAGAAGTTTGAAAGAGGAGAGCGTATAGCTCTCATAGACAGACATGAAAAGCATGAAAAGTAGATGAGTTAGAAACTGAGAGACTGTAGGATAATTTAAGAAGTGAAAAAGACTTTTAAGTTGCTTGTTTTTTTTGTTTGAGTGCCTTTAGTTGTGGTCATTTGAGAAGGTTGTAGCTGTAGGGATCTTATGCCCAGAGAAAGGGACCAAAATGCAGGAGTAGAATTATTTTCCTAATTAGGAGGAGTGAGACCAGCCATGTTGGTTTGTCCCAGAAGTTCTTCTGGGAATATTAAGGAGAGATTCCCTTGTGTTGCTGTCATAGGTAACAAAATAGTTTGTTAGCACCATTTTTTAACAGCTGTTTCTCTGAGTTCTTACTATTTCAGTTGCTTGCTAAGAGGAAGCACTAACTGCTGAGAAATTGCCTTCTCCAGGATAAAACAGTAAAAGAGGAGAGAATTGAGGATATTGAGGATCATCTTCTAGGCAGGAAATGAAACGCCTTGGATTCAGGAAGAATAGAGGTGAGCACCGACTGCCACTGAACTGCTCACAGAGGCTGTATTCTGAATTTGCAGGATCACTTAAAAGTTTCTTTCTTCACTGCTGCGTTGTCACTGTGGGTCTGTTCTTCATTTCCTGTGTGGCAGTGAGGGGATCCTACTCCGAGAGCCTTCTCTCTTAGCTAATTCTGTGAGTTGAATCTGAGTTATGATCCGTGGAACAACTGTCAACTCAGGAGAATATTGAAGTGAAAAACTAAGTCTTGCATTGTAGAAAAAGATGCTTATGTATTCACTTTGAAAAAGAAGGGTGGTCTCATGGATTAAGTTCTGGCCTGAGATGCAATCCGGTTCGTGATTTTTTCTCAGGCTTCTTGTGTGATACTGAGAAAGCTATGTGAGAGATTTACTGAGAAAGACTGTGTGGGAAAAGCATTGTATTCCTCAACAGAGCAGCAGTTGGGAGTCTGTCCTGAAAAAGTTTTCTTGCGGGCTCTCGAGTAAAGGCATAAAAACAGTCCTACCAACCTGCATCAAGCAGACTAGGTTGAACACAAAAATTGGTAAGAGTGCATGTGTCATAAGAATAAATCAATATTTGTGATAGACATAGAGACTGCAGCGCTGGGGTCAAAGCTTGGGCAGGTTATGAACAGTAGACAATACTATTTACTTACTTAGCAAGGCAGCGGTTGCTGCAGGGAGCAGTTTTGAGGCCTTTTTTAGCATTCTTGAGGAAACTGCTTGCAGGTGCTGTTTGTGCCTGTTCAGCATGGCCTCCTAATGTAAAGGCACCTGTTGTTAAATCTTCAATGCCGAATTCATTAGACCTCATTAGGAGGGTGGAAAGCTTTGAAGAAAATCAGCCTTAATTATCTCTGTATTTTCCGATGCTGAGAGAGATAATGCTTTAAACATCACTCCTTTATTAAAGCTACTGCTTGCAGCGATATGAGGCTTGCTGGTCTCAGTGTCTTATACTAGCATAAAAGTTTAAGACATGATGACACGTTAAAATGGAGCAAGATCAGAACCTAAACCCAAAATGTTATTGTGTGATAGAATATTGTAGATTTTGGATTCGTACCTCATTCTCTAATTTAAGGTCAGTTATACTACTTTCCCTATAACCTCAAAGCGAAAGGTTTTATTCCAGGGGTGGTTTATATCATTAATATGCCTGGGTATACAATTTAAAGAAGCAGCCTTCCAGGATGAGTGGGCTCTCCCTTAAAAGTAGCTGTTTGGCTTATCCTTTTATTTTATTTAGAAAGAATAATGCAGATGGAATCTTTACCTGCAAGGAATATCATTGGATAAACTGATATGTAGGGAGCAGCAGAATGTCATTTAGCCTCTTGTACTTCAGAAGTCTGGATTTGTACAGTCGCCTTTATACCTTACTCCTCTGTGGGTGGATACTAATTGAGGTTTTTATGAAAACATCTGGCAGGAAGTGACATCTGTATTAGCAGCTGGCAGTGAGGAGTCAAAAAAACAACCCAACAGCAGAAGAGGCTAAGAAAAGATGAGGATGGGTGGGGTGATGAACTGTGAGTTATAATTATTTGCAATGTTTTCCTGAACTGGGCATGATCCCATTAATAAAATGAATAGAATAACAACCATTTATGATACTGATGGGGTTTTTTTAATTGGACAATGCATGAAAAAGAGAGCAGAAATTTTGGTTTTGAATTCTAATGCAGTTTTGCCATTTTTATGATGTATTTTTGTGATGTACTGTGAAAGATGTGAAGAAAAGCAAAGGGTAGAATTTTTCAAACCTGGCTCCTGAGAGGGAATAGACCTGCATTTTGAGATCCCTTGATATATCTGGCCTACTTTACAGTAGTGATGTCTCAAATTTCATCTAAAAAGCTTGTTTTAATGTCTGTAGGTGAAAATTAAGTATGGTGCTCTTTTGAAGTGCTAGATAACAGCAGTGCATCGGCTCAAGCAGTCGGTTGAAGTCTCTATAGTCTTTGTGGAATGGAACATTGTGAAACGAGCCACTGGCAAGCAGATGATAGAGGTTGTGATCTGTACTGATTTTGGTCCTTCTTTCTATCTGATGATGAACTTATTCAATTAGGGGAAGAGTCGTAATTAGGGGTTTCCTATAATTTTATTGTTTCCAAGTGGAAATTAGGAACTATAGCTAATCTGTCTCCCAGTTTGTAGTACTGATTTCCTGAATGCATTTCTTTCTGGCTCTCGTGGTAGTCAAGCCACTGAACACTTCAGGATTAAGAGTCTCTTGCCATGAATAGGCACACCCATGCTGCTACTGCCGTTGTGCTTAGCCTGGAAGAACCATAATTCCCATGGCACCACAGATTTCCATAGTGTTGAGCATAGAAGAAATGATCCCTATCAACACAATTGCTTCTCTCTAGGTGTTTTAGAAATAGATACTTTCAAAGGGATGGATTAAATGGATAATTCTTAAAAACCCGATTCTTCTCCAAATTGCAGTTTCTATTAGAGGAGAGAGCGTTTAACTGCCATATCCCACAACGGAGCCTCCTGAAGTGAACGCTGTTGAACATGGGGATAGTTGAGGCCTGACCATCAGCCTGTATTATCTGAACTGACAATCACATAAGAGTGTTACATCCAAAATAAAAATGAAATAGTGGCTCCCATGTCTAAGAGACCTATTTGTCCTCAAGTTCACAGGAATGTATGCTTGTGCTATTTTACAGTTATTATTTAGGGGTTTACAAGTATTTATTGTGTCATTAAATAATTTTCGTAGTATTTAAATATTTTTCTGTCAGATTGTGGAGTGAGCTTGTATTCAAGTCTTTGCTGTATTCAGAACTAACATATGTTTTTTATTATGGTTCATTACTTTTTACATACACAACACAGAGAATGTGCTCGAAGTAACTATGTGAAGCTAAACTGATAAAGCAAGCATCTGTAAATTGTCACAAATTATCTCTTGAGATAGAAACAATGCCGGCAAAGGTGGATAGGACTGAGATGAATAGGGTATATCTAGAAAGATGATCATACAGAGTAGTAATGTACAGTAGGAGAGATACCAAGCTGATCACATGTATTCGTGCACCAGAAGCACAAGCAAAACAGAAATACATCTAGCACTCTGAAATGGAAGGTTAATACGTGATCTGCAAATGCTTGAACTACAGTAGGTAAGAAATCGGAGGATTTAGTTAAAGTTGAGCAAAGATGCATCCTGAACATGACTTTGTGCAACAGATACTGGTTTTAATACATCTGTTGGGTTTAACACTTGTCTATAGAAAGAACTGTAACTCCTCTGCATTTCTAGAAGGGCATTGTGTGTTAAAAGTACATGTTTCTCTGTGTGCCATTTGTATTAGCATTTCAAGTGTTAGTCTATACAGATATAAAACCCCCAAACCTGTGTACATTTTTACCTTACAAATGAGACTTTGAGTTAGGGTGACATTCATTCTTGCTGATGATTTCTTAGGTTGTGGGATTTTTTGTTTGGTGTTTGGTTGGAGATTTTTTGCAGTGTCGCTGAGAAAAGGTGTTAGTTACTGTGCTGTGTTTACTGATTTGGGAAGTATTCTGTTAAGATATCTATCTAGCAGTCACATAAGCTACAGGCTTGTATCCATTTATGGAGAAAAAGAGCTGCCCTTTCAAATTCTGATTTCTAATTGGAAATTACTTTGCACTCACTTTCTCCCATGAAGCAAAAAAGTTTAAGAATAAACACAGGTATGCACAGATCTTTACTGGAATCCTTTTGTGTTATCTTGTAATGCTGTCTTTTATGATTTAGGTCTGCCCTCCTGGTCATCTCCTGCAGGTCTGCATCTTTCTTCTCCCTTGATTATTCTTTTTAATTCTCACGGATCCTTGAAAAAGAAGTGTTCCTTTTCGTTCTATTGTTTCTCTTCTGTGTTTCTTCTCCAGTATCAGTTTATCCGGGAGAGATGTTTATTCTGTTATTTAAATGAAAAGATTCCTGCCATCTCCGTGTAACTCTGTCTTCTTGTTTGAGTTAGAACAGCTTTACCTATAGTCCAGTCTGATCCAAGCACCCTCCTTGTGGTAGGAATCTCAGCAACCCATGAACTTCCAGCATCTCTATACAACTAGCACTGTAATATTGAGAAACAAGGGTTGCGTCTGAAAATTGTCACCTTCCCTTATGCTTTTTACTTATTTTCATCTAATGGTGAAATACTCCCCTGAAGAATTGTTGTGTTCCCAGAATAAGTCCTTATTTTACTGAGCCTGTTTTAAAATGCTTGTCTAGGTTAGAATTTGACATCCTTCCACGTTATATCCTTTCCCTTAGTTTTACAGCTTTTCCCCAGGCACGTGGGGCGTGTTGTAATCATGTTGCATCTGGTGGCCAAGGACATTTCCCAGCCCACTGCTGAAAATGTTGTGAATTCAACCACAGGTATTTTTCATGTGTGCAGTTACAGTCTCATTTTGTTAAAGAGGACAGACTACAAAAGGTAGAAAAACCGCATGTATACTTCATATACATTTGGATAAAATAAATTAAAAATCCTGCTGGAATATTGTTAGAGAGAACCATGAGAGGTAAGGAGAAAACTAAGATGGTGGAAGACCAGAGAGAAGCAGAAGAGCAAAAGGAACTGATGTTGAAACAGTGATAATCTATTATTATTGTTGTTGGTAATAGTTTAATTCAGCACTGGTACTCGCCTTTTTTTGTTTTGTTTTTGTTTTGACATTTCACTGTCTTGAATGCCTTTCACCAGTCAATCTGGGACACAGAGTCTGGTCCCTTTCTCACAATCAAATCAGAAAAGAATGCCTTTTGAATTATAAATATTTTCTCCAAAACCCAATGAAAATATATGTCCCTGTCCCTAGTGTCACGTCTGTCATTCTTGTTCTGATCTAGTCACCAAAGAGGTCTTAAGGGACAGTCTGTCTCTGCCATGTAGAAGTGCATCTCCCATAGCACATCCAAAAGAATGAAAAAAGCGAGAGGCTGCTGTCAACTGCACTGAGTTTTTCAGAAGAATTTGTTGAAAAGGGACTGTGGATGTGGCAATATCAAGAGAGAAGTGTAAGGGTAAAACGTGTCATGAGGTGAAAGGGATAAGACAAAGATCATTAAAACTGCCATATGCTCAAGCCTGTCAAAGCTTTACAAGAGAAATATTCAAGCAGTGCCAATGTTTCTAGGAATATATTGGTAGCAAAGCATGGAACTTGATGGGGTTCATAAAGAATTTTTTGACGCTTTTCTTGATAAAAGCATTTCTCAAACCACACACCACGAAACATGGGGCTACCAGGGGACTATAGCCTCTTCTAAGCTCTTTGCAGACTTTGAAGATGACATTGCAGACAAAAAAAGAAAATAAAAAGAGGACTTCTGACATGCATGCGCAGGCTTTTTGGTCTTTGAATGTTACACTGCCTGAATGACCTTGTGATAAAAGGACAATGTTCAAAACAGAATCTGTAGATGGACACTCTTCTTGATATTTGCAGGGTTGTGGATAAAGCAGTTAGCAGGATTAAGTGTATATGGCACTTTTCTACTTCCTTATAGGATTTCAAAGTGAAGTAAAGAGACATGTTTAGAAATTTCTGTAAAGCCATTTTAACAAAAAAATAACAATTTGCAAAACTTGAAACCATAAACAATAGAGGACTTGATGCAGTAATACTCCCAACTCAGAACACTTTGAAAAATATTTTTCAAGTTGTGAAAGCATCCGCTCTATTCTATGTATTTTCAAACTGGCACTTCACCTCCTCCTCCAAGTTGATTTAATTATTCTATGTTGAAGTTCCAGTTCAATTTAGATGCACATTTAAAAAAAAAAAAAAAAAGAAATAGAAGTCAGAAGCATATCAAAACTATTTAACAAAGCATACTGATTGACTTAAACTGACAAATGCAGTGCATTGAAAATTTTGACATTTTGCTGAGACTCAGTAGGCAAACACATTTTGATATCTTTAACATTTTCGTGGGCTAGGGGAAAAAAAAAAGGCATTTTCTGCCCAATGTACAAAAGAACAGATTTTGCAATCAATCATACATACATTAGTTTCACTGAATGCTACTGCAGAACAGGCTCCAACAGTTGCATCCATTTCTGAATGTCATTTCCAAGCCATGATATTCTATTTTTGGTTTTGTTGGTTCTCATGGAAGTGAGAAATTTGAAAGCAGTCTACAGAGTTAGAGAAGACACTGAGATTTCCATACACACTTCCCTCATCCAACATCTAAATGAAAGCCTGTAACTCTCTATTTAAATGCTTTACAGTCCTTTCTAGTTTACTGTAGCTAGAAATTTATTTAACTCTTTCGATCATGAATGCTAAGAGACAGACATAAAAATTTTATCGAAGTTCTTTTTTTTGGTAAGTCTGCGACCATGGATCTAGGGCTGAGAAACTGTCCTATTTAGAAAAGAAATACATGTGGTTAAGCATCATCTACATGTTTCTGTAAGCTGATGGTTGCTGTCAGTGTAATTTGTATGTAGAGTATTGTACTTCAAATATTTGTGATCAATGTATAGAGTATGTACGGTACAGTCAATGCTACATCGATTTTCCTTTCATTTCGGAATATATCTGTCAAAGCCTATGTTCTAAATTTTGGATCTAAAAATTAAAGGTGTTAGTATCTGGCCTGCTGGAAGTCTGTATGGGAAATTAAGTCTAAGTTTTCCTGATTTCCAACTGATCTTGGCCACATAAAGTTAAGATAGTTTTCTACATCGAAATCTCAGCAAGTAATTCTGTTTTCTCCAGCCTAGGTAATGGGCGAACTAAGGTATCATGGGTTTGTAGGATGCTTTGGGTTCAACTTACATGTAATGGGTTTTGGCCTGTTTGTGAGGCTAAATCAATACAGTATTTATAAATAAAATAGTTTTCACATCACCTCTAATAATCCATTTGCTTTTCACATTATCCTCCTTTCTTAATTTCCATCATTTTATTCCCCAATTGCACTAGAAATGTCATTTTGAAAAACTAGGTAAAAATACAAGTTTAGCATTTATTAAATGAATTGAATTTTCAATTAATTAAATACTTTTATATCTTGCCACAAAATCTCTGGCCATAAAATCAGTAATAGTTAATATTCTTACAGATATTCTTTCATACAGTGCCGTGCTGCTCTGCTCATAAATGAAGTGTGGAGAGATGTCAGCTTGGTGTTGATGTTGCTTTTGAATATGCTGATTCTGCTTCTGGAGGGAGTTTGGGATGCCCTGGAGATCTGTGATCTCTCCTGCAGATTAGAGATGTGCCCCGAGTCAGCCAACATGGACCACATACATAACTTCATGAATTTTCCTGTCTCAGATCTACACTAAAATGGCAGGACAGAAAAGCAAAATTTGGGATCGGGATTAATCAGAGACTTAACTCAATAGAAAGTTCTCCATTGTATCTTCATTAGACCACTTTTGGAAAGTTCTGTCTTTTATGAATTTCAAAGCAAGATGACAAGGAGAGTTGATAATGCACTTTGGCCACTGCGGCACTGCGATGCAAAAGCAAGGACGCAGGAGGGGAAAGATTATCATCTGATTAGCATAGGAGGATAAAGATTATCAGACTGCAATGATCCATTATTTATAGGAATGCTGTCCTTTTCTGTACACTTTACCGAGACATTTAATATAACTGTGCTAGAGATTAACATTGATGTTATTTTCTTTAGTACTTGTTTTGAGTGTATGCTATGCAGGTTGGCATTCAGGAAATTCAGCCAGAGGAGGCAAACAATAGTATTAATTAGGAATGTCAGTCATGGGTGTTATGAAATTCAAAATTGCCAAGTTGCCAGTGCAGTTCGGTGGTAATTATAACAGACTGTGGAGACAAGCTGTTCTGTGCTCCCCCTAAAGAAATGCAGAGTTTGATGGACTTGTTACCAAAGTGCTGATGCAAATCCTGGTGAATGGAATACTGTTTCTAGAGCAATCTTTGGAAATTTTTTTTTTAATTTTGGTTTTGTTTTTAAGAATCTGTCACCACTGTTAATTCATCAGTAGTAGCACTTGCCCATTTTCAGTGCTGTTCATCACAGGATCTCTGCTTCATAAATTATTCTCACTTCACGAATGAGAATTTTGGCGTAATAAAGCAAAATTAATTTAATAGGGTTTACCTGAGTCATCAACAGAGCTGGACATTGGGGTTGAGTTCCACCTAAGTATATTTTTTATTATCAGCGACTTAGAAATCAGAGTTGCATGCTGCTGAATTTCTGAGGAATGGTTTTCAGTCTGGTCTCCAGGCTGCTGTAAGGCACATACAATAAAATCTATGCAAACCGTATTTGTGCTCAGGAAACTTACATTTGCTACATGAGGACTTCCTCTCCACAGGAAAATTTATTATCTTCCACACATTGAAAAAGCAGAAAGCCACTAGGAAGGATAAGGTAGTGTTCTGACACTCTTAGCAAGCTTTGCTGAAAGTACTCAGCTGTTTGCAAGACTGGGCTTTTAACCTGAAATGTAAATAAAGGGCATTTTATTAATAGCAAGTTCATTTAAAATTTGTTGTCATTATTTTTAATGAAGAAAAGTCTTCACAAAGTTATGCAAATCACGAGCAGTCTAAAGGTTGCTCTTGCAAAAGGAAAACATCAGGCTTGATCTATATTTACATTTGAGTAATGCATTAAAAATCAACTAAATCTATGTGCATAATTGAAGTAAATTAGTGATAGCGAACTGGGTTGTCCTGACTGAGAAAGTAATTAACTTCAAACTAAGTAATTGTAAAATAATTAGAAACGATGTATGCACTCCATTGTGTAAACATTCTATTTAAGAATTGTTATGAATTGAAATAATAAGGTTAGGTTGGAATCAAGAATTGAATTCTGGGAACATCTGGAAAATAACCTAGAGAATGATCCTATCATAAAAGAGTATTCTGGCTTTTCATTTTCCAGAGCTTCACTACAGCCTTGTATTAGGACTTCACTAAAATCCTAAAGTACCTTCTCATCTTTAGGGATTTAATTCTGATGCTGTTGATGTGAACAGCAAAAATTCCATTTGCAGAAAACCCAGTGACTGTTGTAGCAAGGATTGGGGCACCTGCAAAACCAGGTATGTGATAGCTGGTTTGCAGAAACGTGTCTCCACCCACACAGAGAGAGGTTTCCATAACCGAGTGTTCAGTTTCTGATTTTGATATAGATGCAGCATTGCTCAAACCACGGCTTTTGTTGCAGATTTGTATTTCCAGTGTAACTGTTAAGTTTTCGAGATTTTTAGTGGTACCAGGCAGTTAGGAAATAATCAGTTTAATGCCAAAAGGGACATAAATAACTTTGATTGTTTGAGGCTATTTCTGCAGTTTTTAAAAAATGTCTTTAATGTATATTTGTCTGTAAAATTTCGTATTACTAAAATGCTCTACTTTTAAAAAAATGATTGATATTTTACAAATGTGCAAGTCCTCACTTGCGTATCTCTGGAAGATTTTCTTAACTGGCTGGCAAACACAAAGTAAAAATAGGAATGTGCTTAGAACTTTTTTAGATTCTTTTGGTTTTGGGGGGGTTGTGGGGTTGGTTTGGGTTTTTGTTTTTGGAACTTTATAAACTCACTTAAGGGCAAGTCAAAAGTGCTGACACTTATCACTGGAGTGAAATTGGGACTTAAACTTTGGGAAGAATTGCCACAACTGTCAGTTTTAATGTAAAAGCAGATGAACAGAAATTTCTGCAATTCTGACTCTTCTGATATATGGACAAAATCCCTGAGAAGAGTTCATGAGCATTTACCCTTCCTCAGATTATGGAGAAGACTGCAGTGCCACTTAGTTGAAATGTTTACGGCTGAAGTGTTTATTTTAGTATTATGCTTAAAAGCCAATACAAATTTAATCTTTCCATAACCTTAGCATTTTGTGATTCAGAATGAGTGATGCTGTGAGTAATGGTAATTCTGCTGACTGCACAGTATTGAGTTTGAAATACTTTAATCGATGAATACATTACTGAAATATTTAAAGAGAAACTGCCACATTTTCAGGCGCTGGTTAATTTTACAATTTGGTATCTTTGTTTTTACTTATTTTTAAACACTCTGTAGATAGTGCCGTGCTTGTGAAATAAGGAACAGCTTGAGAGAGAATACAGGAAACAATGAATGCAGGAGTGCTCCACATTAAATTAGCTTTTCACTCACTTCATTCATGCAAATGGACCGAATTGACCTGTAATATGTAGCTAGAAAGGTGTTACAGGGATGGTGTCCAATGAGGACCAATCTGTCCATGCAGGTGCAATATAAATGCCAGAGTATATATTAGGCAGGTTTAAACTCTAGTGTTTTCTTTAGACTTCCTTCTCCTCTGGGTTTGTGTAGTCCTTTTCCATTGCCTAAGAACTTTGTAAAATGAAAATTGTTGGACAAGTCCTGAAAACCAGGAAGAACATCTTTCGGTTTTGATCAGCTCAAGCTTTGCAATAGTGAGACGGTTTAACATGCCTTTGAAAGCATTATCAACCTGATGTTCCATTTCTACAAGGGACTTGTGGATGACATGGGGTGAAAACAAAAAAACAAACCCACAGAGTTTGCATAAGCATGTCTGACTGTACAAGGATCTTTATTTCAGAATCATAACAATGCAGAATTACATTTATAAAAGACACGGCTCATCGCAAATACAGTTCTGTTCAGAGTGTTCTTTATTTCAACCTCAACACTCCTGCCCAAACCTCGGCCTTTGTATTTGCAACAGAAGTAAGACTGGTCATCAGAGCATTTAAACACCAAAGCAAAGGCTGTGTTGGGATGTGCAGACAGATACAAAGAGAAATATGGGTAGTGAATATTATAATTGTATAAAGAAGAATGGTGACAGTCAGCTGTCCTGGTATTCACAGTGGACTAGCAGTACAATAGTGGATCAAGTCTAAGTATGTTAAACTGAAGACATTTGACAATGCTCAAAGCACAGCTCTCTTCATCCCGGTCCAAGCTACCCTTTAAGCCAACTAATAAGAAAAAACAGAAAACATGGAGGGCAGAATAGATGTATAAACATAAAAGCTGAACTTGAATACGAAGCACTTTTTGTTTGTTTTGCAGTATCACAAAACAGCAAATGCAATGGTTTTGGAAGTATCTCAGAGATTTCCAAGCCTGTACAACAGTTCCATCTGCCCTGAGATTTATTATTAATTGGGTCTGCTGTGAGAAAGCGTTATGGACTTTTTTTCTTTCCAACTGTTTTTTAGTAAACTCGACTGATAAAAATGCATGTAGGTTCTTATGACAATAAAATTCCCCTTGGTAATAGTGAAATAAGTGGATTTTACAGTAGGTTGTATAATCCTCTACTTGTGGAAATGCAATGTAAGGAAGTAATCACAGAGCACTGATATTAGGAAGATGAGCTCTTGGCATTTGCTGAACAGTATGGCTAAAACATCTTTTTTCAGGCTAATCTCTGAAGCAGTGTGAACAAAGCAATCAGATTGAGATGAAAAAGTTTAAGTGGATCATTAATATGACAGGAAACGTTTTGAGAACACTTCAAAAGATGGGAGAGAACGGTACATCTTCTATTTCAGTTTTTAATGTTAGTTGATTCTATTGTGCTTGTCTGAAAAACAGCCCATTATTTTTCTCAAGAAGAATTCCCAAGTGAAACCAAAGTTATGTGCTAATACACTACAATCAAACGAGGTAGCCAAATTTTTTTGGCTGATATAAACTGTAAGTGAATTTGGTTATGAACATTTGTGATAAAAGACCTCTTTTACTCAGAGAGTACAGATTTCAATGTTGAAAAAGAGTATTTTTGCCAGAAGCAAAGCATCATAATGATTCTTAGTAATAATTCTACTATGTATTTTCAAGAAATACAGTTTAATAACGAAGTGATGAGCTATACATATAACGATTATAAAATTCACATGGAAATGTAAGACTAAAAGTATAATGTGTATTTTAGAAATGCACAAAACAAAGAAATAAGCTTTCTCCTCTTACAGCATCAAAAGATAAAGAATACATGTTTCAGAATAATTGCCTTTGTAACCTACTTGAGTTTAAAAAAACAAAATAAACCCCAGAACTTTTCTGTTAGCTGCTTCCCAACTTGCTATTCTATCACAGTGACACATCTATTTCTTTTAATGCTCGTAAATTGGTATAGTACAATATTTGACCTGCTACTTTACTGCTCACCTGACTATGAGAAACCAGGAACCTTTCCCCGATTCGTTCCCAAACTATGCAGAAGGCTTCAGATTCACATTTGCAGTTTGTCTACTAGTGCAAAAACTTTGTGGAACAATGATGTTCTGTGACATGAATAAGCCTCAAGGATTAAGGATTAGTCTTTGGCAATAATTCTTATTGTATTTTAGGTTAGGCCTTCAAGTGCTAATTCCAGGCTGTAACGCGGTGAGGCAGTTATCTGCAACTTCCTTCTGGGAGTGCTGTGCCTCCAGCTTTCTCTAGGTAAAAAGTATGATTTTGCTTGAGTGCTATTTATATAAACTTAACTTTCTTCGTCTTGACTGAGAACAGAGTAGTCCCTTTGGAGGCAACCAGTGGTAGGATGATGATGCTGTTTCATCTGCGTACAAGCCTGTGGTCTATTTCAGTGATGTGTCCAATTCTGCATTTGTAGAATTAGTCACGGTTTTAGTAGTTTGGATGGTAGAGAGAAAACAAACGGTTAGGATATGCTTTCTAATTCTTTTTGTTGGTCTCTTGCTACAAGTTCAGGCCATGTTCTTATTTTTGCATACAATATTTAGCATTGAGGTGAACACAACAAAGTAATTACAGTCTCTTGGCCATCATGGACTATGAAATTGCAGGTTTTTGGGTCTTCTACAGAATCTCCTTAAAATCAGTAATTCCTCTGTAAAATACCAGTAGGTTCTGGCATTTCGTACTGTTCTGTAGTTTGGATGTGCTACAAAACCAATGTATGAAATGTTGATTTAAGTTTCTTTGTTTCTTACCATACCACAAGGCATTTAAATCTAATTACCTTGCTTTGACTTTATTTTATGTGTAAATAAGTGTTTACAAATCAGGTCATTAGTGCAATAGGTGATTCTACATTCACTACGCTTAGTGGGATATCCCTGTTTTGTCTTTTAGCTGGTATAGATTCCTTCTTCTCTGGCTATTTACAATAGCTCAGCTCTCAGCCAGCATCACCCACAGTAATATCTAATGTTTTTATGGACTGTGGTGGTTTGGCCCTGGCTGGAGGCCAGGAGCTCACCAAAGCTGCTCTATCACTCCCCTTTTTAGATGGACAGGGGAGAGGTGAGATTGTAACAAGAAGCCCATGGGTAAAGATAAAAAAGCAGTTTAGTATAGCAATTACCGCGCGCTGAAGCAAAGCAGAATGGAACAAAGATTATTCTCTACTCCCCATCGGTGGGCGATGTCCGACCGCTTTCCCAGGAAGCAGGGCTCCAACACACGTAACGGTTTCTCCAGAGGACAAACACAAACAGCGAATGCCCCCCCACTTCCCTCTGCCTTCTCGCTTTTATATCTGAGCTGATGTCATATGGTATGGAATACCCCTTTGGTCAGTTTGGGTCAACTGGCCCGGCTGTATCCCCTCCCAAGATGTTGATCACACCCAACCTACTATTGGGAGACCATCAAACCACAGCCTTGGTGCTGTGTGGGCACCGCTTAGCAGTACCCAAAACACTGGGGTGCTATCAACACCCTTCTAGCTACCACTCCAAGAAACACAGCACGGAGAGAGCTGCTGTGGGAAGATTAACTCCACCTCAGTCTGACCCAATACAATGGAGCACATTCATAAAGCCTTTAAGAATAGCTTTCAAGAACATTGATTGAAATCAGTATTAATGTCATGTAAGAAGCCCTGTTTGTGTTAGCTTTTTAAATTAGACTTTTCTGAATAGCTTATTTAGTTCAGTCTGTTTCCCAGGAATACAAAGATACATGTTCGCAGACAAGTGTACCTTTGCACCCTCATGTCACTCCCAGGCACCTTCAGAGGTTTCTTCCTCCTGCTTTGTGCCTTCCCTGCCTGCAGAGCACTGCTCTCGCCTTTGGTTCTCCCCCGGTTTCTTCCGCCCCACAAAACTCTGCTTGTCTTCCTTGCAGGAAACCGTGAGGAGCGCAAAGATTTTGAGGTGCTCAGGGGGCGTAGGGGAGGGTCTGGGGCTCGGGGCTGTGAAGGGTTTGGGCAGGACGGTGCTGGTGCTCCCCATGGGTGGTTCTGTCACTGGGAAGCCACGTGTGACCGGCCTACCCGACCTCGAAATGTCAGTTTGGATGGGGCCTTGAGCAACCTCATCTTGTGGTAGATGTCCCCGCCCGGAAGAGATGATCATGATTCTGTGATCATTGTTCTCATATTTCTGAATATTTGATAGTTTTTGAAAGAATGAGAATATTCTGGAGCTGAGAGTACATGGGATGTTCTGCTTGAAGTGATGCAGTAGCCTCATCTGAGATGAAGTGGTTTAAGCACTAGTTTGCAGACGTAGAAGTAAAAAGCAAATAAATGCTACAATGAAATGAAACAAAGAATACAAGGTCTGTGACATGATCTCTCACATTTGTGAAGCTCTACTTGTATCATTGCATGAGTAATCAGGGTTTACAAACTGGTGTGGAACAGATAGCACGGTATTTCTGTACCTTGAGACGCAGCGTGGTAATGTTCTTTCTTCCTGCAAAAAGGTCGTGTGCAGTGGGAAGTGGCTGGTAGATATAGAGGTGACTGCTTAAAACCTGAAAAAGCATAGGGAGTAAAAGAAAACAACTCCCACTCTCTAAGAACAGGTTAGATGATGTGATTAGATTGAAACAGCTCTACGTGAAGAATTTTGTTTGTCTTACCCCCAAGGTAATTAATGAGCTTGGTTCATTGTCCCTTGAACACCCTTGCTGCTAGTTCTACCGTCAGGAGTAGGAAAATGTTACTTAAGGCACAGCGATTGCAAAAGAAGGGGAGCATGACAAAGTACTTCCCTGTGTTAAGAAAGTCTGTTTTTTTCCCTGGGTATGTGTAAACGTCTGTACCTGAATGCCACTGTTGAGATGATTCTTGCCATGTAACCAAAGAGGCCCACTCAACATTCATCACAGTTTGGGAAGACTCAGTATTCCTTGACAGCTTTTTCCTCACTTCATATTTCTCTACACAGGACAAAGGAGATAAAAGACAAGCCAGGAGATGTTACCTAGCTATTGCTTTTTCTTCTAGAGTGGATGCTTTGCAGTAATTTTTCCTTGAGAGCGACCTACCTAACCCTGACCCCTGCCTTGTCAAATCTTTCATCCTGCTGATTCCCCTTCAGTGCTATGCCCTATTAAGGTAGCATTTACCATAGGTAGGAAAACATTATTCAATTTTCTGCAACTATGATTAGTGTAGAACACTTTGTAAACATATTGTTTTCATTAGAAAGCAACTTGTGAATGTTTCCATTTAAGACACCGACTACTGCAGCTGTTCACCAGGTGATGTAACATGTTCGTGTTCTGAAAACAGTGTCTGTTATAATGACTTTTACGTAACTTAATTCATAGTGGAAAGCAAAGCATAGAACTGCCACATGGAGAACTGAAATAAGCAAATGAGTTCTCCTATTGCTTAAAACTGAGCTGAACTAAACACACCACTTTGCAACTTTACTCATGTATGGTCACACCGAGTCATTTCTTGAGTAGCGTGTTGTGCTGTTAATAGAACTATGTTGTCGAGAGCCATCTTGGCTCAAAATTAAGTGTGTTAAAATTGAGTTTACTTCTGTGAGCCTGCTATTTGTAGACAGATTCTGCTTTATCATAATTTTCATTTATCATAAGGAAGTGTACATCCTGATTACGAAGTGTTAGGGTAGAGCTAAATGTGAATTAAATGAAATTTAGAGACTGAACTCTTGAAACTGAAAGGTAATAGCAGTTGTAGATGCTAACCATGTTTTTGTGTAAGAGTTCTTACCTATTGTAGTTTTCAAGGTGGTATTAAAAGGGCATGAAGTTCACAAGGCTAACATCACTTGGCATCACTCCATTCAATTAAATGTAGCATATCACATTGTGATACAGTTATTCCATCACTATTTTTACTTAAAAAGACTTTTCATGAGAATGATCCATCAGTTGCCATCATGCAGGATAATGAGGACTCACTCTAAACGATTCCCTAATTGTAAACTCCATGCTTATGAAAATCAGTTTTTGCCACTCTTTGGCAAATTGCTGTGTTACTGTAGTTTGCTCTTGGCACATCTTGCTCTCCGTTAAATGTACCAAGTGTTTGATATCTAATTATACACTTACAGGTTTTCAGAGAATCAGAATGCAAATAGCTGTTGCAGACTGAACTCTTACTTCTAGCTCTCCAGATTATTATTTTTTTTTTTAACTCAGGCACTACAGCAAACCACACTGAGAGCTATTAATGTAAATTAATTATTCCTCCTGCTGGCTTCTTTACAACTTACTCAGATGAGGGATTATTAAATGCATCATGCCTTGCAAATTTGCATGCATTAAAAACCTTATCATTGCCTGTGCACTGTTGGCCTCTGTCAGGGGGCTAAGAATTAAAAAATTATTGCTCAATCATTTTAACTGGTAAGTGCTGATCACTCTCCACGTGGTACTAAAATACAGCAGTGCAGGTCACTTTGATTATAGACCCTCTTGATAACGTGATGTCCCTAACATTGTACAGGCCATGTGAATTGTACTGCCCTTTTACGCTGCTACTTTAAAGCTACCATGAAGAAGAGAATTATAGGATGTGGTAGGATATGCATTTTTCTGATTTTTTTTTTTTTTAATGTAAATTTCTGGTTCAAACAAATGAAGAAAGCAGATAACCATGGTAACCCAGAAAAATATGGGAATAGAGATCTGCTGGTGTATATCTGTGGAGAGTCAAAGAAATGTGTAGAGGGATGTCTGTTTATTTATTTACAATTCAATTCTATTTTTACTTAGCATTTAGATCCTAAACAAAGCTAAATGTTTATGGAAAACAAAAAACTGTCAAAAGTCCAAATACATTTTGTGTGTTTCAAATAATTTTATTTTAACACAATTATATTGTGTTAAATTATGACTGTTCCCCTTCTATAAGGATTTTAAGCAGATAGCTCTGAAATGAGGTAATTTCAAAAATAAAACCAAACTATGAATTGATAAAATGCTGATGTGACAGTTCAATTTTAGCAATAATTTCCATATTGACATGTACTTACAGAGTACTTTGAAATAAAACATCTGGGAACTGTTACTTTTTTGAGGAAATCTCAACTAATAGATAAGATTAAGACTAATAGATGGATTAAGCACACTGAAACAAACAAGTAGATTTGAATACTTCCTGGTTCCAATGAACATGGTGTATGTCAGGGGACTGAAGTATTATTGGCCCTATCCTTAATTGCTACACTTGGTTTTTGACTGTTCCAGACACTTGTGCCCACGTGAAGTCATCCACTCCCACATTTGCGCAACTCTGGGAGAAGCCTTAAGGCAACTTTGGCCCAATAGTTTTTGAACATATCTTTGTGGCTTTGCAACCCTCCACTGAAGTTTCTCTACTGTGTACCTTCTTAATGCAGCTGAAAATGTAACCACATAAGTTTACAGAGAAGTATTAATTCTGATGTTGATTAGCAATATCCCTGGGAGTTTTGAGACAGATGCTGAATTTCTGCATGACTGCAGCATTACCAAAGTCCTGTGTGTATGAGAAAGGGATTCTTGAAGTTGTCTAGATGTTTGTAGAAGGTTATCACCTCCAGGGATTGTTGTAATTGTCTCGTCGATAATAATAGTCTCTTGCGGATTTCCTTTCCTAGAACTCAAAGAGGAAAAGAAAAATGTTAAAACTCTATTTCATACTTTACTGAAGATTACTTAACCTATTTACTTTTTTTTTTTTTTCATATTTCCAGTAACGTTAGAACAAATCCCTGGACAGCTATCTAGTCTAGTTTTTTAGGTCCTTTTTGTAGGTTAAAAGTTTTTATATATACATATATATATATACACACACACACATACATATATATATATATATATACACACAACGAAACATATCACAGACAGTGCTGCTTCTTTTGGGAATTTTTTCTCCATTGTAATTGATTCATGTACCAAGATTTTGGTATTCTACTCTGACAGTACACACCTGCAAAGCAATCTAATCATTTTTCAGGATTCATCTGCTTTCCTGAGAGAATTGAAATGTTGACAATAGAGAAACTGCAATACTCTCATTACTGATTGTTTCTCTCCTCCGGTCCTTATTTCTTTTGTCTTTTACTTTAAAATGTTAGTAAATAGTGGCTGGAATCCACTCTGTTTTTTGCATTTGTATGATAGTTAAGACAAAGGCTTTTTAGGTTAAATCTTGAGATCTTGTGCATTATGCTAGTGCAAATAGGTATTAAGACTATATAAAAAGGTCCTCAAAATTAAACTAACTTGGTTTTCAGTTTACCATTGATTAAATTTTGAACCCTGATGTGAAATTCAGGGTTTTTGTTTCTGTTAATTGTTGAGTTGACAGAGTCAGAATAAGAATCGAGAGCAAAAACTGAAACTGATGCTAGATTCTGGGAAAGGTTCCATTTTTCACAAAACATAACTGACAGCCATGTGTTTGAACAATTCTGGTCAGCTGGGTTTTTAAATATTTGAGTCTCAGAAGATGGCACCAGTTCTCAGCAGGGTGGCTGAACTGTGTATGGGCATACAAGTGTTCACTGAATTCAGCTATTTCTTTCTACATGCCAATTATCTTGAGACAGGTTTCTTAGACTATTGTTGCGGGTTAGGCCACTAACGCGGACAGACGCTCCCTAACCCCCTCTTCCCCCCCCAAACGGGAAGAGAAAAGGGAAGGAGACAGAGAGACTTACGGGTTAGGGAAGAAAAACTAGAACAGCTTTAATGAAAATATGGAAATAATAGTGAGAAGATAAAAGTAAAGAATTATATACAACTATAGATAGTAACCCGATGTCAATCCCCACTGGTGCTGCAGAGCAGGAGGCACTGGGGAAACCCCAGGCTCAGCGGCGGCGGGGAGCTGGATACAGGAGCTGGATTTGGGAACTCAGGATCCGGATCAAAATCAGGAGGTCAGATGGAGTCCTCTCTGGAGGAAAAGAAGGGCGAAAAGGGCGGAAAGGGACAAAACTCTCGTGATCACTCAATTTATACTAAATACGACATATATGGGATGGAATACTCTCGTTGGTCACCTGTCCTGTCTGTTACCCCCTGGAGGTGCAACCTTTTACTTCCTTGTGACCCCTCTTACTACCCAGCACCCCCAGCGTGGCACACAAGAGCCAGCATTGGCCTTGGGCACTACAGGAACAAGTATCAGCAAGAGCCTTTCTGCACCCCAGTCCCAGGCAGTGACTGTAAACATCAGGTGTTATCACTGCCAGTAGCACACACTGTCTGCAAAAACATGCAACTGACTTCAGAACGTGCAGCCTTTTAGAAGACACTAAACTGGAAAGTAAAAATCACTAAACAGGACTGGGGTTTTAGCTAAACCCAGGACAACTACTCAATGAAATTTTAGCATATATGTCACATGATGATATTTAAGTCTGTTCCTTATTCTCTGCTCATTCTACCTGCTTGCTACCAGTTGGAAGTTATTTGTTTTCGTTCTGCAACCAAATGAATTGTTAGGAGTTGGAAGCGATGTACCCAGTTTTAACTAAGGTGATAGAATTGATGAAACTTTTAGTATCAGTTGGAGATGTTGGCATTGTGATAGCAGTAATAATTCTTCCAAAGATTTCTCCCCTCCTTGCTTGAAGTGACCTATGTGGGTACAATTTTGTGTCCCTAGAAGAAGCTGGATTAAGTTTAATGTGAAGCATTATTAATGTGTTGTGATTATTCTCAGGATGTAGGGTGGATGCAGAGTAGATTACAGAGAATCTGGATTTGTCTTGTTTTGCTCTTTGTTAGATAAAAAGTTGAGACTTGGGCATATTTTTCCCATGGTGAAACTAAACTTCATTTTTACAGTGTTCATTGCAGTAATACGCTTCAGTCCATTATATGTGAATCCTTGGGGATTTTGTAGAAGCTGAGTTTATATTATTCCTCTAATAAAGAAACACTAAACAGTTAATAAATATATCAGAAGGCTTTCCACTGCGCTTTGTTTCCTTGATAGCAGAGTATTTTGTGTCTATAGCTATAGTATTCTACTGGGTGAAGATAAATGGCTTTCATAATCTCACACTGGGGAGAAAAGTGAGACTGGAAAAGATTGGAGCTGCACAAGCTGGATAACTTAACATTATAGCTCTGAGAGGCAGAGCTCTAAAAAGTATTAAGGACTTTACCTTCTTGATTGGAGATTCGGAAATTGATGTACTGCCTTTGGTCCTGTTGTTTTCAAACTTTCATTAAGTTTATATCATCTTTTGTCTGACCCTTAAAAATTGCTGTTTTGAAAAGAAATCATTTGTCATAGTGTGTCTTTATAAGTAGATTCATCTTCAAACAAACATTGTCATATCATAACGACTGGTTTTAAATCCAGCAGAATATGAGCTAAAGAGCATTGTGCTTTTTGACATATTATTCATTGAGATAGTTTCCTGATAGGTTTGTGCTTAATATGTTGAATTATCACAAAGCAGAATGCTCTATCCATTATTTGTTTTATGAAATACAACTCATGATTACAACTGTAAAAAAAGTGAAATTAAATTTTAGTTTTGTGAAGTAGGCTCTTAAATTCCTTTTGTCTGAGAGAGAATGAATTTGTTCAAGAGACATGGAGGATCAGAATTATTTTTGTGTTATTACTTTAGGCACATTATATTTGTCAATACTCTTGACTTAGGTGATGGTTAGATCACATTTTATGACAAATTAATGCAGAACACCATGAAATTCCAAAAGGTTCACATACTTCTCTTTGCAACTGTAGAAACACATTATGGAAGTGAAGAGCAGGGAGTTTTTCACATATTTGTGGATCTATTTAGTTGCCAGTCTTCTCTGAACACATTTTTTTTTAAAATAATCTCTTCAACATTTTCTGTTTACATTTATGACTTCTGTTCTAAAATTTCTTGTTTGTTTTTAACTTCAGAAATAAAATTCAGAAATCATGTAAATTTCAGGTAATTTCTTAGAGGGAAAATGTTGGGTTTTTTTTTTTCCAGGAAATCTCCCAATTTCTTACCTCATATTAGATTAAGGGATCAGAGTCAAAGTAGAAAGCTTCAAGCTACATATGCATTTCAGACAGGACATACGATCCACAGTGAACACATGGACAGTTCAATAATAGTGAATATTAGACAGAAAGGAAGAGTACATTCAGAAGTTTGCACATCACTTGCCAAAGAGCATAAGATAAGTTGATAAAAGACTTGCGTATAGTGTTTCCTAATGTTACTGAGAATTGGGAAGAGAGACCAGGATATTGTTAGTGATGGTTCCTGGAGGTTTTGATGACTTCTGCTTTGTCTCTCTGTTTCTCTCAAAGGAAGGCACTACTTATAGGGCTGATCACAACTCAGGATTTCTCTTGCATGGGGCACATCTGTATTTCAAAATTTGTTTTCATTCTGAGTTGAAGATATTTTTGGATGCTAAATTTTGGCCTATGTCTTAACTGCTGTATTCCACTGTTCCCTAGGGTAGTAACAGCTGGTGACTTTCCAGCACAGTGAGTTTCCATGCTAGTGACTCCCACTTGAGCTACTTCATACAGTGGCAAAACCCTTCTGTTGACTCACATTTGAAAAGGCAAGTGTGTTACTGTCAGAAGAGCTAGCACAATGAGAGACAAGGCTAAACACAGAAAGTGTTCGGAAAGGGTCAGAGAGAAATCAAATTTTTAACTTAGAGTAGTGCCAGTAGTAACTTCGCGTGAAGAAGAAATGATAAATTGCCAAAAGATCCAAAAGATCTGGGAGCCCACTAGAGATGCTGCTGTCATATGTTTTCATGCTTGCAGCTGCTGATCACTGGAAGAACTGGCATTAAACTTAGCCCAGAAAATTCTGCAACAAAAAATTGTATTCACAGATGGGCTGAAATAATTTGAGCCTGCACAGGAGTATGATTATTAGTCCTTGCTTACCTCTTGTAGTTTCAAAGGTGATAAATACAGTAGGGTTAAGTAGAGTTAAAAAAAAAAAAAGGGGGGGGGGGGGGATTTGAAAAGGGGTATCAAAGAGAGGGAAGAAAAACAACCCTCAACTTTTAAAATATCAAATGTTAATTCTGACCGAGTGTGCAGTAACAGTAAATTTCAACTCTTCACAGTCATCCTGTAGAAAAGATACAGACACCTAGTTTTCATGTAGGAGCTCTATGGAGTTGTGATCTCAAAAGAGATTGAATTTTTAAGCAGTCCATGAGAGAAATAGTCTTTATAGAGTACTCATTTTATTTTAGAAAGAAAGGTTAGAATTTCTATAGGGTAATGCTAGAGGTGTTTGAAAAAAAAAAATGAAAATTGAAACATTTTTATTAGGAAATAAGTTCACGTCTATTAAAATATCGAAATTTGTACTTGAAGTAGGGACTTTTGAAGAGACAGCCTTCAGCTCTAACAAGTTATGAGTTTGATATATACAATGTTGAATGTGAGCCAATGGTTTTTTAATGGTATTGAACATGCAAGACTAATATCTTACCTTTCTAAAAGACTTGAACAGCTAATTCCTTGGACTTGCCATTGGTGTTGACTGTTCAATCATCTGAAAATCTTTCCTGTCATCTGCTGGATGCTTGCACCACATTTTTCAGGCATCAAGTGTTCCTCACAGTTTTCCTTGTACTTCAAGGATCGTGACTTCTCACACTCAGGTGTTTGGTTTTGCTTTCTTTTGGTGTCTACTGTCCAAAACCAGAAGCACTCTTGCTAGAGGATCTGATTCCTTGCTGGAACAGATGCCAGTAATTTGATAAATCTGATAACATCCTGTCATCTATCCTCATTCTTACTTCCAGATTTAGAGACTCAGGAGTAACTTGATCTTGACTCTTGGAATATCAACTTAACTAGACATACATGAAATTGTGATATATAGAAATCATGGTATTAAGACCAATAGTCTAAAAAAACTGAAGTAGAATCAGTTTACCCTGCAAATGCTGTTTTTCTAAACTTTCTACTCTGAAAAAGGCCTGTGTAGCATGTTCCTGTACAATATGCAGTAGAGCTTCTTCAGTTATGTTGTCAAACCCACAATGACTTAGAATTAGATTTCAATAATTTAAGTAATCCTTCCAGCCTTGCAGCTTGGGGCACATCAAATTGGAAATCCTATTAAGAAAAAGTGTCTATATTTGTAAGGACTGGAGGTTCCAAAAGTGCAGTTGAAGCCAAAGCTTTTAAGCTGTTAGATTCAACAGGACATGAAAAACTAGCTAAAAATAATTGTGAGTGAGGAATTCACTGTGTTTATTGGGAGATTTTGCAATTAAAAGGATAAAGAACCTCCACAAAAGTGAGAGATGGCAAAATAGCTTTCTGAGAGAGTAGAAAGCACAACTGAAAATATTCAAAATATTAATGTGCATGTTCCATTGACATATGTGCAATAAATAATCTGTGCAAAGGGAATTCAATTACCATACACAACAAATCAATTGTTATACTTCTAGCACTGTAATATATTTGTGTGATTTGCGTATTTGAGCTCTGTTACATTCATTTGTATTTGAAATAGATTCCGTGTCTGTCAGACACCTATACTGCCTTCAATTTAATTGAAAAAACTCCGTAAATCTTGTAGAGATATCTGAGCTCCTGAAGGATTCTGGGATTTGGCTTTGAGTATTTGTAAGGAAGGAATATAAGTGGCAGCTACTTCTAGTTTTACAGAGTTAAAAAAATTGATCTTAATTGACTAATCCAGATTGTCACATCTGAAAGCAGGGCCTTACTGTATCAGGTGTGCTACCTATATATATATATATATGAATGTATGTATGTGTATGCATATATACTATGAATTTCTGCATCCTTATCTGTCTGCATAAGAGACAAACCCTATTCCATAATGTTATCTATTTGGACAGAAATTTAAAGAAAGGCAAAGAGAAAATAATCTGGTTTTGACGATATTGTCCAGATTTTAAGAACCCAGAGAGTTCAAAACTCAATTCCTGTTGGATTTCAGAAGCTATTGAAAGTCTTCTTGAAAATTTTACAGCTTCATTTAGTTCGGTAGCAATGATGGCATACTTTGGCCCAAGAACACTTACGATGTTCCAAGATAGATCTCAACAAGGGTAGATAAATGGATAAAAATCTTCCTATTGCTTTCACACTATGAATACTTTATATATTACACTTCTTGATCAAGCCTGCGAATTGTGAGAGTATTTTAAAATACCCCAGGAACAGCAAGAAAACCCCCCAAAATATTGTTGCGTAAGTTATGCTTTAAATTGGAACACTCGAACCACCTGCAGATAGGATATCTTTCTTTTGGATAAGCTAAAAGCAATTGAAATGCAAACAGTTAATACTTGCTAAAATATACTTTTTAGGAAAAGAAATATAAAACACCACTAGACTATTTTGTATGTATGTTAAAGACAGCATAAGTTTTTATGTGAGAAGAGGGACCAGTCCTTTTGCTTATTGTATCACTCCTGCTAATTCTGTCTCTTATTTGTTTAGTTGTCTCCTTAACTAGTAAATACTTGATTTTCTGTAATCACATAACTACACAAATCTTGAACTGCAAGCATGTTCCTGTTTTCATAAACACAGTTAGCAGAACTAAATGTTTGCTAGATCTGGACAACTGTCTGCAATTTTTTTTTGAGATATTTTATCTTAGACTTATAAAATAATTTCCTCGGAAAAAAAATAGAAAATGCATCAACAATCAAGTTTGTGTCTACTGGAATTTACTGTAACAGTGTTTCTATTATGGTATGGTATAGTCCTTTATTTATCTAGAAGAAATGTAAGTTTATGGTAGATTATACTGCTCTGTTAGATAAGCATACTGCCAGGGATATCAGCTGAACTGAAAATGTAACTAAATGTGGAACTGGTATTATGTGTTATTTTATTGCTAAGGCAGATCCTATTGTATATTTTACTGGTAAAATAAAATCAGAGAGTGGGTTGTCTTTTGTAGGGCCCCAGTAGATCCGTGAGGGTTACAAATTACAATATTGCCTGACAGAAAATCTATAACTGGGTTTTTCAATGTCTATGCAGTCCATATTTGTTATGTATTCACATCATTCCTTGCCTATTCCACAGTAATTTTGAAGAGGATGTCCAAATATGCATTGGGAAATGACAAGGAAAGCAGTATTTTTGTAGAGGGGCAACCTTCTTATCCTGCTTGCATTATTTTAGGCTCTTATTATTTTACCCATCAGGTTGGGTACCTTCTTCTTCCTAAATCCTTCTCACCAGTCTGGTTGATTCAAGATAGTGATAATGATAAGATGTTCCTGACAATGGTAGCTCTGCAGTTGCAGGCACTGATGCTGTGTTAAAGCTAAATGTATGGCTCAGGAGTTTGCTTGTTGTCTTTTTCACACTTGAACAGCAATGTGTGCAACAAGCCCGAGGGATAATAATTTACCAATCTCATTTCCCAACACCGTTATTCTTCATCTTGACACACTATTAAAATCATTTAATTATCAGTATTTTGTCTTGTCATTAAGCTACTGATGTTTCCATTACTTGTATTTCTAAAACTTTGAGTGCCCACATACAAACCCCCTTTATAGGCACGTCAGTTGGTAAATATTTGTATTGGATCATCTTTTCTCCTGCAAACCTTCTGGTTAATTTTAGTCTCTGATGGATCTTCTGCAGTGTGATAGAATCCCCACTGAAGCCAGTATAAATCTGCACACAAGTAATAAAAGAAATTGACTGCTTGGTTAATGCTCTAACATTTTTTTTATTTAGGGAATCGGTACAATACTCAGTGTTAGTGGCCACGTATGAACTTGAGATAACAGCTTATTTTAAATTTTCGTAATTATCTGGCTTATGTTCAAAACCAATTGCACTAACAATTACAGGGAAATACCTTCTCAAACTCACCTGTTTTGGAAGTATGCTGTTTTTTGGATGAGACACTCAGGGGAAAGTAAATGTTCTCTGTTTCTTGGCTGCGGTGAAGTCTGTCGAACACATAGTCTGTAGGGTTTAGCTGTGTTTATATAAGCAGGTAGTTCCAGTGTGCTTTGGTTTGGATTTGTTTCAGCCATTGGAAAGAATAGAGTGACAGGAATTTAACTCATGTACAAATTCCAGCAGCCTACGTACTTATGCAGGGAGCATCCTGAGAGACTGGGGAAGGTTAGGACCTACCAGAGGTGTCTTTTTTCATAGCCTGCAAGACGTACATTAACTTCATGCTTAAAACAATTTCTGATAACTTTAAGATTGTGTTGTTTTGTGTAACTTTGTAGAGAGGAGCCAAAATGATATTTCATGGAAGAAGATAGACCCTGTTGTTATTTCCTAAATAAGTACCCCTCTAAAACGGGTTGCAGACCTTCCATTTAAAACTGTTTCTTAACTAAGGCTTTAATTTACTTCTGTTGTAATTCATGAAAAGTATTAGAAAACTTTCAGCTGTTCTCAGTGGTCACTGGGACTCAAAACTGCACGAGCTTAACAGGGAGCCATATCAATGCCTAGCTATGGTGAAAGAAATATATACAGGTGGTTAGTTACAGAATCATAGACTGGCCTAGGCTGGAAGGGACCTTAGAGATCATCTAATCCAACCTCCATGTCATGAGCAGGGACTCCTCTCAACTAGATCAGGCAACACATGGGGACCAAGCAGGGTTATCTACTACAACACTTCTGTATGATACAAGTATAATTTTAGTGTATTAGCAGTATAGGTGTTTTGATATGCATGTACACAAGTAATTTATATTTACAGGTGCTAAAACTCAAAGAAGCGTACTTTAAAAACCAGAGGTATTTACTGGATGCAGTTTTCTCCTTTGATTCATCACTCTGACAGTCCTCGGTGCAGATAACAGGATTTAACTGTGCCTTTCCCATGTTTCTCTCTCAGGAGTTCTTTTGGTTGCATTGTGTTTGCTATTTTAAAACCTGGTTTAAATGGGTTAAGTCAAGGTGCCCTTGCTGGTCCTGTATGGGGTGAAGTGTTGTGGGAAGGGGATGGTCAGTTCTTTCTCCTGAGACTTACCAGGCAGTGAGTCTGTTTGGCAACACAACAGAAGTCTATGCCAGGACTGAATCTGGGATTTCATGAGCCCAAAATGAGTAGTACTGGCTGTTTACTGGAACTACAACTGTTCTGTTGTAGACAGATCAGCATATATCTGCCTTAATACTGATTTTAACATAGCATAGTATAGAGCTGTTTCCTGCATTCGGGGTAGTACTAACAATAAGAAAAGATGTGGTGACTTGCACTTCAGTGGAGTACTGTGTAAACTTGTTGAAATCTTGCATACATACTTGGGCAACTTGCTAGTGTTGCTGTCATTTTAGTACCAGGGTGACATGTGAGAGATTGGTATTCCAGAGACAGAAGCTGGGAGGTTGGAAGTTCCATACACATGTATGTGTAGGTAAAGAATTATCCTGAAAGTGGTCAAAAGCTGGAACAGGTTGTCCCAGTGAGGAAGGAATCTTGGTTATCTGAGATACTGAAAACTTGACTATCCCTGAGCAACCTACTCTGACTAAACCAGCTTGATGCAGGTTGGACCAGGTGACTTCCAGAGGTCCCATTCAAGCTATGTCAGTTGGTGTTTCTCTGAACTGTAAGTAAATAGAAATGTGAAAGAAAGTGAAATAGTGAGGAAACCTATTTCATTTTGCTTTCTCTTTCTGAAGCCAGATGAGTGAGGTAGATGGGCAGGTATGTCCAGTGGACAGCTTCAGGGAAACCAAGTCTTGGTTTGGTTTTAAAGACTGATTTGACAGTAGCCTCTCTCAGGTCCGGCGCTAACCTACCAAGTACCAAGATGTTTTTAAATTGTTTTTCTTTCAACTTAGAGAGAGGGAATAACTCATCTTACAAGCACAGCAGGGTGTGTATCCCTTGAGATTTCCTTTAGTCTGACAGGCTACAGATTTGTAGTGCAGGTACTAATTCTGGCAGATAACGCTGTTCATTAATATGTCAGGGAGCTACACTCTGAGCATCTTAGAGGATGTGTTCGGCTATTCACAAAATTTCTCTGAGACGGCTGCAAGCAATTACATTTTTTTAAACATTCTTTTTTCATATTTATGGTGAAAATGCCTTGTACCAAATTTCTAGCTCCCCCTTGATCTCAAATGTCGTTTGAACACCGTTTTTAAAAACTGTACCAGTGAAGGAGTTGACCTTATTGTTTAAACTGCTCATTTTATTTTCATAAAGTAGAGCTGTGCTTTCTCAGATGTATCATGTTTTTTCATGTCCAGCTAGAATGAGTCATTATGTTTCTGAAGATTTTATTTTACAATTCACTTTTTCTTTTGTGTGACTTCTGAGGGTGTACAAATATAGTTTTTCTTCTGTTATTTACTCAAAATTGGTCCATAAAGATGCATGTACACAGAGACAAAATGAGTTTGTCAGTGTTTTCTTATACTAGAAGTACTATCTTTAAAACACCTTAAAATGTTTTCTTCCTTCTGCTATTTCATTTCTTTCTTCTCTATGTAAACATTTATACAGGAAAACACAAGGTAGTTAGGAATATTGTGTTTTCAATACACTCACAGATGCCTGTGATTTTTTTTAACTTTTGCTGTTTATCAGAGAAAACACTGCCGCTCCTGTGAAAACGGAAACTTATGTCACCACTAAAGAACTAAAAATGTCGAGGGGACCATAAAAGGAAAATAACACAGATTGGTTTTGAAATTGTTCCATGACAACTTCTGTAATCATTTTGGCAAAACTTCTGTAAACTGAAACCTTTGTACATTTTCAACTGAATGAGCTTGGAAGGCACAATGCATCACTGGAAATAAAAATTAAACAGCCCTTTTTTTATTATTCTCAGGAAGAAACTTTGCACTCCATGCCTCTGGAGTAAAGATGTTCGCTGAAACAAACAGGGAAATTTTGTGTGTGATTTATTGTAATGTGTACCGCTTCCTTGGCTTTTTATCCTTTGATCTGCTCTGATAGCAAAACGGGTCTAGCTCCTTTGCATACGAATAAATAGCAGTGCTTGTAATTATTCATGGGTTACAGTAGTATTCCTTTGAGATGAATCATTGCTACGTTATTTACTTTTCTTTCTTTAAATTATTCTGAACCTTTAGTTCAACTGTGTAGCAAGGTTATGTGGGTGTTGTGATGCATATTACCTTGATATTTTTCCATCTGTAATGCAAGGATTGAAGCAGCTGTTCTGGGACCTGATTCTCTGGAACCAAAAGTCACTTTACAATATTTTGCTATGAAAATTCATATACCTGCTGTAAAAAAAAGGTATTCATCCACCTGCATGTCCCCTTCAGATGCTTTAGTAGAAGTTAAAGACCAGCTTCTACACTAGACATAGATCAGAGCATTAGAACATTGTCAGCTACAAGAAGTAACTTGTTAAAGACTTTAAATAGTTTAAATAGTTCCACTAGTTAGGAGGGTGAAATGAAATCCCAGACCATGGTGCAGCCATGTGCCAAGAGAGGGAGCCCATGTGCATTCCACCACCACTGGAAGCAAGATCACTCAAGAAAACAAGAAGAAACGTAGTTCAGGTTCAGTTGCAGAAATGAGCAGAGAGTAGTGCAAATTGGTTGTATTCCCTGCCCTTTAAATGATGTGTTCTTCTATAATTTTCACTTTCCAAAAGAATTTGACTTAATCTGACACCTGCAGAAGATTAGATTTCTTTTAATGCAGATAAATTCATTGAAGGCATTGGCAGGGAGAGAACAGCATCCAGCTGAAAAGTCAGCTCTATTCCATCAACATCTGTTTCATCTGCTTTTAGTGCTCCACTTTCTGTGTACTGTACTCATGAATAGACCCTGAAATACAAACAACTGCTGATCATGCTGCTGGCTGTGATAACATAACTCATAATGTTGCCCTAATTACTTACATTATAAAACTGTAAGGTCTGAAACATTTGGTCTCTCAAGGCAGGTCTCCAATTAATCTTTTCCTTTTTTATTAGAGATCTTGTTATTTGATTGTCTTTTGTGGAGGAATGAGAGCGCTTTATGCTATAGTGTTGATTTTTTTTAAAGCTTTCGCTGATAATAGAGCAAGAATACTTCAGAGTTAACAGAAATGTTTTGTTAGCTATGTAATGTTCCCCCTCCTTTTATCTGAAATAATGTAGTCCATACTATTATTGACTAGCTTCTGAGGGAAAAATTGTAGAACCATGGAACAGCCCAGGTTGGAAGGGACCTTGAAAGGTCATCTGGTCCAGCCTTTTGTGGGAAAGGGAGCATTACTTAGTTTGTAATGATTTGTAGGACTTTTTCCATTACTTTCCCAGGGACTGAAATTTCCCATGTCCTCTTTTGGGCCATTCTTGTATAGATGGATGTGACATTTGCCCCTCCTGAAGCCATCAGGGACATCCCATGATCTCCAGGACTTCTCAAAGATGATAGACAGTGGCCTTGCAACAATGTCAGTGTTCTCTTAGTGCCCTGGGGTAGATTCTGTCCAGGCCCAGAGGTGTCTGTGGGCTGAGATTTACTTACTGCTAAAATTTGACTTGCCGTGTTAATAATTGTTAAAGAGAAAACATCAGTCTTTAGTATGGTGCTAGTAGGGTTACTCTAGGAAGACAACAAAGGCTAAAAGTAAATTTTATTAAATACATTATTGCTTTAATTTTTATAACATTTTTGCTGTCAAAACCTGTAGCCAAACAGACCGTGTGTTAGAAGAAAGAAAATCTGATGTCTGGGATGCTTTGGAAGAAATTCTGCTTTTCATAGGCAGTAATTTCATGGTTCTTCTCACAAATGAGAAGTACACCAGTTCTTACTGCTCACCTTGGAAGAAGCAAAATGGCTAAGCACCATTCCTGGATCAATACAGCATTATCCTACTTGCTCCCTGACGAGAACAGAGTACTCCATCCTGCTGTTTTCTGATACACATCTGCCTGAAATTCTGGGCAGTTTTCCTTTTGCTTTAAACTTCTTGTGCATGCAGTCCTCAAGGTTTCAGCAGAATGAATGCAATAGGTAAACACAGATAATATTTTGCTTTTGCACTATAAGAAAATAAAGGTCTAGATCCTTGAAGTAATTATTGCTGCTGTTCCTTCTAATCAAGATCTCCCCTGTGAAACCTGGATGTGCAAGAGGTCCAGTACTTCAGTGTGCCTGAGGGCGCGTGTATCTCCCAACACAGAGCAAAGAGAGGTGTCCTGGTCACAAAACTATCTGATGCAGTGTGAAGGAAAAGTCTCCTTCAGTTTCTGTTACTAATACTGTTTTACTTTACATACCAAAGGAGGATCATGTATAAATGCCTGCTTAATGTAACGTAGAGATTTGAATCAAGGTCTGTTGCTTCCAGAACTATGCACTAGCCTGGATTATTATAGTATGATCCCTCTCAATCTTTATAGAAATAAGTGCTTCATTTTTCTTTTAAGTAATGAAATGTTTCCTCCCCCTCCACCCCCCCCCCCCAAAAAAAAAAAAGGAAAATGTTACAAAATCATTCTACTTTATTCCAGGTGAGCATCTAAACTCAGTCTGATGATTTTTAAACTATTTCACATAAAATAAAGGTTCTGATAAGTCTACTTTTGCCAGACTCTGGGTCTGTAGGCATAATGCCTCCGCCTCTAGTTGTTAAGTAGAGGTTGAAGACTGATCAATTCTTTTTCAGTTTGAAATTCTTGATATTAAGAATAGCATGCAGGAAAAAAAAGGACAAATCTTGCCAGTCTTACAGAATAACAGTACTGTTTTTTTCTCCTTGTATAAATCTGGAGCAAATAAAAGATGACAATGATAATGTTGTTCTATGTTATGTGTTCAAGGAGCTCTCCGCAATATACTGTCTTTTTGTTCAGTGCAACTCTAATGCTTTAATTCATGTTGTTTGTAGCTACTGTTTCCTTTAGAGATTATCGTAAACCTGAAAAGGTGGGCTGTTTTTTAAGCTTAATATAACCAGTGTTACCTTATTTCAAAGTCTAATACAATCCCAAACACACTGTAACCTGTGGATGATTAAATTGCAAATTGTGGGTGTCCACCATGCAACTAGATATATTAAATTTGTTCACCTTCATAACTCATCCTCATATACACTGTGTATTTTCCAGGATCTTGCAAAGATGTGCTTGTTCTGCCTGAGGTACATTCTATAGTATTTATGGTTTATCAGATGTACAGGATATCTTGCTCAAGGAGACACTCATATATCATTTGAACTTCAGTAGTTATTACATTGTTTTAATGGAAAAATGTTATAAATGAATGAGTTTTATTCTCTCTGCAACATTTATATTTTTGAATATGGCTTTCTAAGTGCTGTTATTTTTTGTTCTATGAGAACATGAACTTCTTGTTTATTGCTCTCTGATTTTATAAAGATATCTCATTTCCTCCTTGGAGAACTATAGAGAAAAAAGGTCAGAAAAGCAGGAGCTAGGTAATCAGAGTGTAGTTTCACAGAAGCTTTGTGGAATAAAGTGACACCTGTTAAAAAGCTAAAATTGACGTAATCAAAATGAATACTTAATCTTACTTGGCATTGTGATTGAATGAGGAGTGTAATCTATATAGAAGTTTTTAATATGTAGGTTTTGATTTGTAGGTGTAAACTAAGTGATATTTGGCTTAATCCACTTTGAAAATACCTGCAGTTGTTATGTCCTTAGATTATGAATTCAATAAATAAAAAGACTAACTCATCTTGTGCACAGATAGAAGATCCCCGAGAAACTGATGTTTCAGTGTGTGTTAACAGAGAAGAGAGAACCGCTCCCAGGGCAGCAGCACTGCAGGCATGGAGAGATGTTATCTTTGTGTATGGTGGGATCTGGTGAGCCATGAAGATCTCTGTGTGCTCCTCTCAATGCCTGCGATAGCAATTCTAACCTCGAGTAGCTGAAGAAGCATTGGGAGAAATTAAGGCCTTTGGCAAGTGTAGTGACAGACACAGATTTATTTCTGCATTTAACCTTAGAAACGGTTGTGTTGTCCATCATAAGGGAAAGAAACTCCCACACAAATGCACAGTAAATCACCATCACTGAGCTGTAGTGTGTTATCCGAATGAGTAGTGCTTACACTACCAGTTTAAATTAGGAGTGTGGATAGCAGAGAGAACCAGAAATGTCTACTGAGTACTTGTGACCTAGCAGAAGCTGAGAATTGATAGATCATGAGATTATTTGCAGATCAAGTGAAGCCACTGTGGCATAGATGGGGAGTGTGGCATAGATGGGGGCAGAAATAAGTCCAAGTCGTGCTGGCCTTCTTCGTTTCCCATCACAGGTTGAAGAGGTGACGATATTTTTGATGCCTTCTCCAGAGAACTTAATATTTGCTTTATCTTGTGTTTGTCTTATATATAATTGCACTGGAAAATATTGCAGAGTTGTATAAAATTAAAATTAAGCTTGAAATAGGGTTTGTTAATTACAGTATTTAACTGTTGTGGTTATTGTTTCCTGGGAGATTAATGAGGTGAATTATTGTAACATAATTAAACAACAGTATATCTAATCTCTTACATACCCTTGTGGTTTACTGTTAGTCAAGTATCTCTTGAAGGTTAATTTCACTTAGCTGGTATATATTTGACTTTGGCAATATAGTTTATATCAAAATATGTTTTTGATTATATTTGAAAGTCATTAGGCAATAGCTCTGCCAAAATTACCCCTGTAAGCTTTACTACAGAAGGTAAGGACATAATAAACAGTAAAATCAGCAGACCTGCATATGTACACAACCTGAATATTCACATAAAAGCAGAAGTTAACATATGCTGCCACTTGGATGCTAATGGTGTCTGCTGAAGGTTAAGCCTTCTCTTCTGATTGTCCGTCCTGATACATGACAATTATTGAATGAATCAAAGATGAGTGGCACAAGGATTTCATTAACACGAGAGACATAATTATATGTGCGAAGTCACAAATCCAGTAATCCCAAATCTCCCCTAAAATGTTTTTGACTGAAGCCTTTTACTAGTAGTTAATGAATTCCTCATTTCACAGTCAGAGGCTGTGCCTCAGGCCATTCAAATCAGCTAAGGGGCTGTTCTCTGTGGTACTTCGGCAGGAAATCCTATTGTCTTGTCACATAAAAATTAGAAACATACAGTAATATCTTTATAGGACAAGAAAAAACTATAGATTCATCAAAGCATGTCTTCGTCCCCTGGAAAAACAGATTAATTTATATACCTTTTTTTTTGTTTTAATCCCCAAAACCAACCTTCCTCCAGCCAGAAACTCGGCTTCATCTTAAATTCACTATTCTTCATTTATTCTCATACTGGATTTATTTAAAGAATAGATAACTCTGTGTGTTATACTACAATAGTAAAGATGCCATACTTTTTCTGTATTAGTTTCAGTTACAGACAGTTCTTTACATAAATTTTTACTATGTCTTCAGTAATCCTGAGAAATCTAATTCTCTTTTATATCAGCTAAGCTATGGTGCTAAAGATTTGAATCTGTTATTTTCTCTCTCTCTCATATTTCTCTCATTTCATCCCTGTATAATTTTGACAAAACTAAAATTCTCTCCCCAAAATTGTAGCTCAGTATAGAAGCAAACTCAATACGAAATCTTTTCTTAAAAAAAAAATCAACAACATATAGCTTAATAATTACAATTTTCATCCAAAGTATAGAAGTTAAAGTATTTTAGCGGTTACAATTTTGAGTCCAGAGGTTGGCTTATTTGTGGACAGAATTCACAAATCTCTGATGTCCAGAAGACACGGCATTCCTGACCTTTTAATCTGTGTTTTACTTTTAGAGGTTGATCAGCCAGTACTTGAACGGGGAGACTGCCCAATAAGTTTCTTGACTGTTAGTCAGCATGGGCATGATCCTCTTAAATGACATCCCATGGCAAGTTTCTGCAGTAATTTCTACTTCTTGTCAGTATGCTTTTCACGGTAAATACCCCACAACTCCTTTGCTTTTCTCTTTAGTTAGGTGAGGGATTTTTTTTTATTTAGCAAAATACATCCTTGTTTTCCCCACTTCAATGTGCTCTCTGCGGTCACTTCATGGTGTTGCGGAATTACTTGAGGTACTTGCTCCCGCTGTGTTTTAGGGTAGAGTGGGTGAGCTGTGAATAAAATTATAAACCAAAATTATCCAGGTCATTCTGAAACTGGTTGTGCTTTCTCCTCTGTTTTTGTTGCCTTAGAAATGGTGTGCCATTAGCGAATGTAATAATTCTGAACATAACGTTTCCAAGAAATTTTCTAGAAAATAGTATTTCTAGAAAATAATCTAAACTTGTCAGTTGTAATGTTCCAAGTTCTCTTCTCCGCACACAACAGCTGGCCTGTTTCTTTCCGAAATGTCTTTGAATCTATTTGAATTTGTTTTGTCAGTTCTTCTCAAAAACACACTTGTCACTTTTTCAAATCAATCTGCCTTGTGGTGCGGTATCAAACGATTTTCTGAGTTCCAGATAAATTGTCCCTTATGTTCCTATTATCTCCAGGTGGGTAACATATTAAAAGAATTCAGGTAAATTTATCTGTCGTGACCTCCTTTTTATACATATTCAACCTTGTATTATAGTCTTCTAAGTCATACATTTCTAAATCAGGTTTAATAATTTTCTGTCTTCTGCATAAGTGAGTCCAGGATAAGAAGCTTGCGCTTTCTGGGGTCTTGGAACCTTTTAAAGTAAAAAGAATTACATTAACTGCTACTCCAGTTCTCTTATGCTCCCTTCCTTACTAAATTATCAAAAATCCTGCCGAGGGCTTTCCTTTTCCCCTTACCACTTTTGTACAGATCTCTTGGTTGTAATTTATCTAAGCCTGGAGCTTTGTCAATGTTTAATAGTTATAATTGCCTAATTAAGTATCAGTTCTGCTAGACCAGAAGCCTTCTTTCCTCACTGTTTCCAGTTTTCAGGAGTGCTTTTACTACTTCTGTCAGATTCTCTCTTCTTTTGTGTATTCATTGCAAACTGTCTATAAAGATATGAGTAATCTTTTTTTAACACTGCTTTGCTTGAAGCTATTTGCCTCTGTCGTTCTTGTCAGGTTACAAGTGGATGAACAAAAACCCCCCAAAGTCACGCACAGAAAATGATATTACCTTGCAACCGTGGAACGCTCAGTCATTTTTTTTTTTTTGCTTTTCTGGGAAAAGTATAAACTGTATAATAATGGCAGATGTATAGTTGAGAGATGAAACTATACACTAGGGAATGGAGTGTAACTTGTGGTGATAAAGAGGGGGAGAGATAATTTATGTTAATTGGCAATAAATTAAGTCCAAGTCTGCAAGGTGAGTGTGTCTTGCCTGCGACAGTAACTGGTGAGTGATTTCCGTCTTTATTTCGACCCAAGAGTTTTCTCCCTCTTGGTCTTCCTGGTTTCCCCCAGGTACCGCGAGAAGGTGGGGGATTGCCTGAACAGCTGGGGCCAGCCCACCACAATCATTTATCTAGAAGCGTTAAACGGCTGGTGCCTGGAAGTAAATGTGTTAGGCATCCTCTGTGGACCATATATTGCTTACCTTGCATTTCGTATGGGGAGCTGCAGTTTTCAAATTTACCTGTAGCTAAGCAGTTCAATTTCACGATATGTGTTCTTTACCCAACACTGGGCATCCATCCCTTGGCTAAAAAGAGAACTGGCTGATGTGCTTCTTTACAGGTGTACCTGTACTGGGAAATGTAGCTTTTGAGTTTTTGCATGTTCAGTGCATCACCGGCCACTTTCAGTGTTGACGCAAATACTCTATTTACATAGTGTCTTCTGCTCTTGAATCTTGCAGAATTTTTGGAATTGGACTGCACAAAAATGAGCTAAACTGCTATTTTAGAAGCTCCTTTTAACCTGAGATATTTCAGCTCAGAATGGCATTTGTACTTTTGAGTTCTTTTACAGCGTGCTGGAGTATTAAAAGAGTTTCCTTCTCACAGAGGTTAGAAAAAAAAACTTCGTCAGTGGGCATGATAGCCTCTAATTAAGCACTTGGGGGGTGTATCCAAAAGACAGCATTTGCAGAATTCCCTGAAAGCTTCTGGCAGCCCGCAGCAGAAGCAGGAGAGTAAGCTGTTGATCTGCTCCACTGTATCTTTTTTTTTTTCTTCTATATCTGTAAATCTTGTATTGGGCTTCACTTTGGCTTGAGATACATTCCTGTAAATATCATAATGTTTACTTTCAGAGAGGGTGGCTAGAATTCTATAGAGGATTTGTATTCTTTTCCTTCTTTCGCCCATTTCACCATCTGTGGCCTTACATGTTTCCTCTGTAGAAGATAAAATGTCATTGAGCCACATGTCATTTCCTATGTAAGACTTTGGTCTGTGACAACTGTGCCACCTTGTGCATTGAACTGACGCTGGTAAATTGTGGCCAAATGGCCTTTGCATCACTTGGCCCTGGTAATTTTTCCAACAGTCTAATTTTTGCAACAGTGTTGTCTTCGAGCAGCTGATTTTTAGTTAATGCTAGCAAAATGCACTTTTTTTTTTGGAAACAGGAATGTAGACTGCTTTAATACTGCTTATAAATAATACAAAGAGAATAAAACTTAGTGGTACAAAATGCAGTGGAATTTGAAGCTAACAGCATCTTCAGGTAGCAACTAGTATCTCATAAAATTAAAATAACAAAAGTTGTGGGGCCTGACTTGGCCAAAACAGTCTGTTCTGGACCACAGCAGTGGAGAAGCACTTTCCATCTTGCCCGAAGGAATAGTGGGGGCAACCAGAACAAAAGGTAAAATGCAGGTCCTTTGGGCCTCATTATAGAAGGTAAGCGCAGTAAGATTAAGGAGTCAGATACTGTAATAAGTTAGGCATTAGACCATTCTTGAGACTTCAGTGGCAATATTAATGTGCTTGCATATAATCCCATATGTAAGATGGATATATGAGATTTCAGTTAAGTCAGAAGTGTTTGCACAGGGGCAGAGATTTTATTGCCTGGCTGGAGCCTCCTTTTAGAGCTGGAGGATGGGGTGAGAGCAACGCAGGAGGAGGCAGGGCAGGGGCGAGGCTTACAGCAGCTGTCGTAGGGCAGGTACGTGCGGGATAATTCTACTGATATTACATCTAACTTGTGTTGATTCATTTCTTGTGGGTGTTGAATAAATAGCAATACTTGATTTACTAATATTGCTGAGAAAGAAAAAGACTTTCCATTTCTCACTATCTTCACTTTCATTCCCCCGTGTCCCAGGAAACTTGTAGTTTCGTGAGATGGACAATGGTTACAGGAGACAAGAAGCAGAAGCAAGCCTTTTATCTCAGTCACACCTGCCTTATTCTTAATATTTTCAAAGGGCTGTATCAATTTTGCACCATCTGTAATCAGGGCTTTCCATGGGAAAGGTGTCTTACAGGTGGGAGGGTAGAACAATAGCTCATGAGATAGAAAAGTGTGGCAGAGCCAATTTTCAGACACTGCCTCTTCATTTTCCCCTCAGGTTTCTCAAAACAGAGCTACTGAGCAGTGTGAGCGGATGTAGCAACTCTGGTTTTCAATGCCACAATAGTAGATAATGGTAGTATCTGTAAATGTTTCAGAGGAAAAATGCTTCTGTGGATAATCTAAGAAACACTTAATGGTCTTTTAAAATACTCTAAAGCAACTATTACATTTTAAAGAAATACATCTTGATCCTTAGAGCAAAAAATAATATACTGGTCTCATCAGAGAGATATTTTTCCTTTTTTTCTATATTTGTTGGATAATCAACATTCTTGTTTGCTGTTTATCTTCTTAGATTTTAACAAGTAATCCTGCTTATAATTGTTACACTTCATGACTTTGTAAAAATTGGCACCTGCTGTGTGTAGGATAGTAGCACAATTCAGCACGCGCTGTAGGAAGAACTGATTTTCCACTCATTTTATCTGGAAACGTCTGAATTATAAGTGGAGTTGCCCTCCTGTTAAAATTCAAAATTACTGTGAATGTAGATTAATGAGAGATTTTTACTTGTGTAACAAGAAGAAAGCACAAAATAGGTGTGATTGTCATGAATGCAAAGAAGAAAGTACTAAAAATTAATTTGAGAAAGAAGGGATGGGTTTTACCAGATTTTGTCTGTGATGTCAGTCTGTTATGCTGAAGTTGGAATAAAATCCCTGAGCAAATACAAATGGTCACTTTTCACGTATGGTGAACTTTGCTCCTAGAAAGAAAGAAATTAAATATATCAATTATTTATCTGGTTAGCAAATTAATGAAGCTTTGGTAGTTCTGTATGCATGCAGTGCACCAGACTTCCTCCTTCCTCAAGTGAAAGCTAGATCCCAAGTTTCTTGATCTAACATTTAGAAGAGCTAAATTTATGTTAATCCTGTATTCTGCATTATCACTGTACATTTAGAGCTTAGAATAGGAGCACGGACAGGGTAAGGCAGTCTGCTTTCTCCAACAGACAGAATTTTATCATCCCTCATGGGAGAAATCCTCCCCCTTCCTTTTGCTCTTGGATTAAAGAGCATGGAGAGCTGTTCTCTGTCATTTTTCTGCAGGGCAGTTTGAGAACCCAGGATTGTGTCCAACAGCTGGAGCAGAGCCTCATCAGGCAGTTGAGACTGAGGAAAGGGAGTTTCCTTACCCAGGATGCCTCAGGTCTTTTTTACAGATGATCATGGCTGATGAGCTGGAATCCTTCCTGGTGCCAGCGGAATTGACAGCCTGGTGAGGATGGGGAATGCTGGACCCAAGGCTCAGCATATGGTACAGAACAGAAAAAATTCTTATGGCTGTGTTTGCAACTCCATCATTGGGAGGGTAGATGTTTTGCATTGCCAAGGAGCACTCAGGGGGAAGACAAGGGAACAGCTTTCCTATTTAGCGTGAAAATGAACAAAGTTGCAGCAACTTTAGTTGTTGTGTACTGACTGTTTATCTGCTTGAGACCCAGGCAAATTCACAGCAGCTATCTAATCTTTGTTTCTTGCAGATTGTTCTCCTGTGACTTTTAATTAAAACTTCCCTGAGGCACAGAGGAACCATCAGTGATTTTTTTTTTTTTTTCTGGACCATCTTTGCTTTAATTACCTGTTAGAATTTGAAATAAACCTTATGTTGCCACCAGATCATGTTTACTGCAGAAGGAAGTGGCAAAGGGATCAGCAGGAATATTTGCTATAAAATCAAAATTTCACAGGAAATTTATTTTAAGCATTTTCAAGTAAACATCCTCTTCCCCTTCCTGAAAAACCCATTGGCCAGGTTTAACAGTGTTTCATGTATTTTGAACTTTATAACTTGTGTCAGATCTCCTATTCTTGCACTATTCAGTTTTTACTGGGAGTATGATTACATTGAAATGAGACTCTATTGGAGAAATAAGATATTGAATGGGCAGTAGACCAAGGTGAATTTCTGAGCACTTTTCATAAATGTTTTCCCAACCATAATAGAAGATTCAGAGCTTGAACAAAAGAACTAACCTGTCAGATTGCATTTTCTATTTGTTGTTACTTGAAACATCTTGTTTGCCAGAGAATCATCACGTTTGTTTTGTGTTTACTTGCAAATAAAATTGGTATAAAAACACCTCCAATGTGCATAACGTCACTCCAGCTGGAGGGAGGGAAGAGTTTTTAGCCACTAATACGTATGTATATATAGGTCTCAATGTATTCATAACCTATTTGGGCATGTCAGCAGAATACATCACCACTGCTAGTCCCAGGACACACCGTCGGTGGAGCGCGCATACAGCGTGGGCTGGAGTGTGCAGCACAAGGTAAATAAGATAGTCCTAGCAATTTCCTGGTATTGGTTTGAGTAGTGCTGGCAGGTCTGTTAAAAACAGTCAAATTGCAGTAGGCCTTAGAATAGGCATAAACGTGTAATGCTCAGAAGAAGAAATGTTTTTGAAAATCATCTTTCAACTGAGAACCCCTTTATGCCATCCATAGCAATGAGTTCCTTTGCATATAGTGCTCTTCTGCAGATTCAGCTGCAGTTGGATATGGACTGCTGAAGAGCTAGGTCACCATAAAATACATTCTATTTTTGTTTTTATTGTCTTTATAGATACAGGAGCTAAAATAATTTGTACATGTATAAATGCATTTCAAATGGGCACAACCCAGGCTTATCCCAGCTCATCAGTATGGACTGTGCAGCTGAAGATGCTCTCATTTTATTTTTTGCATAGCACTTAAGAAGTCTGTGAGGGGAGTAAGTTCTTCCAGCACCTTACTGAATTAATGACATTTTTGTAGCTGTTGTTAATCAGATGATAATATTAATATTACTGTTGGCTTCAGTCCAGTGATCTTTTTGAATATCATTGAATGTCTGGCTGCTGCTTGGTGTGCATTTCAGACAAACATGCAATAGGGTTAAAAAAAGATTAGCTTTTCTTTCATTATTTCTAAAGCAGAGCGTATTTTCCCCAAATAACAGGCTTGATAGACCTTGCTTTTTAGACGTTGATGAACTGCACAGACACATCCTATTTCTGTATTCAAAAAATGAACTTAAATTTCAAGTTATCTTTTTCTGCTTCTATATAATGGGTATTCCTCCACACATTTATTTTTTTCAAATGAATGTTCTGTGAATTTGACTTGAATTCTGCATTATAGGCTGTGTGCATTAGAGCTATTTAGTATAAAATACAAACATAAGGAAGAAAAAGAATAGCAGAATTATTTTTAAATTAATGGGGTAAAGTTGAGTGGTGTGCTTCTATTTACTCTTTCTAATATAAGAAGCCAAGGACATTCATCAAGAAGAAGGGCTGTAATTAATTACGAGAAATACTATGCAGTGCATAATTAACATGTGTTACAGCTTGTCATAAGACTAATGCTAATAAAATAGTAATATTTGTGGAAGGGTTTGACGTTTATGTGAATAATAAAGTATTGGCAGTTACATGAGTGATTTTTAAACATTGTTTTCTAGAAGAAACTTTTGCTTAAAAACATATATCAGCTGTCATTAGGAAAAGATATTCCCTACTGTCATCCTGTTCCTCTTCCACAGTACTTCAGTGGGAGTTAGGCAGTTAAATAACCTTATAAAACATAAATATAAGTAACCTTATAAAACAGTCCGACCTTAAGTTGCTGAGAAGTCTCATTGTATCCAGTATAGAAAATATCGTTGTGTTTAACACTTTCTTTTATTGTAATTAATGAACTGTTTGGATTCATATAAATGATCCTTGCATTCAGATAAATCGTTCCTGGATTACGAAGAGTTAGGTGTCAACTCAGTTGTGACCAGTATTGTTTCCTCTATTCCATTTGCTTTTTACTGGTGTGTACACATTTCACTACAGATTTTGATTAGGAAAACTCTGTATGGTGTTATTAGGATTCTGTGGTTATCCATGAGACACAACATAGTGTGATCCCTGCGTTATTTTATTCATGTGAGAAAAAGTGTGAGCCTGTTGGTCATAAATTTGTATATAACATGTAGAAAAGCATGAAGAGAGTATGACTACATTTTTTTTTATTGCACTACTGCTTGCTTAAAGGGAAAATATCACATGAAAATCCCATTTCTGTCAGAAAATCTTGGACTTGCTATTTCTACCAGTAACCTTAAGATTAATGAAAGTGAGAGCAGCAATCTTGCACTTATTGGTGCTACAAGTAACCTTAAGATTAACGAAGATGAAAGGAGATGGTCAGTGCAAAAAGGCTTTTTCTTCCCCCCCTCCTTTTTTTGTTGTTTTGGTTAGTCTGCGCAACTGGTGGTACTTTCTGTAGCATTTTTCTATATTAAAGGAGGAACTTGCAGAAAAGGTTTTTAAGAATATTCACAGGTGAACAGACAGAAACCTTTGTGTCTTTCTGTACCGCTGTTTCAAGGGAATTTTAGGACAGAATTTTCTAACTACCCGTTCTTCTTTGACGCATGAAAATAAATGGTCAACCATTTTCAAGAGTTTACCCTTAAAGGTTCTAATAGGAGCTACGGGTCACCTTGAATATCTGTGCTGTATTAATTTGAAGGGATCAGTGTCGGAGTATTTGCTTGCTTGAAAGCAGTTTATTTCAAAATGAGTATTTTGAAATCGTGCTCAGTACCTAAGGTAGTATGCCTGAAGCAAGATGATCCTGTTACCATGGTTTCAGGCTGAGATTTGGGTTACTATGGTGTCAGCCTTTACTTCTTGCTGTGCAGGAAGGTATGATGTGACCTGGGCAAGGTCATGTAGACTTAAATCCTCAAAGAGGCTAAGCTGGAGCAACAAAAATTAGTCACTGCAGTGAAGGTCTTTTACGCACCTGCTGCCTGAGGGAGAGACTTAAGCCCTACATGTGTTGTCTTATAAAGTACTGGGAATTCAATTCCTACCCGGAGAAGTTAGTGATCTCATCCCAGAGATGGGGCCTGGCAGCTTATTGCAAATCACAGCCCTTTTTTTGTCCAACTTGTATTAATATCTAGGTACGTGACTCTTTTCAGAAGCTGTGGTGCTTATATCCTCTCCTGGAGAGGAAGCTGAAGTCTTTCTTTGTGTTTGAGGTGGTCTGGAACATTCCTTTGGTGGGCTGGGGTCAGCTGTCCCATCTGTGTCCCCTCCCAGCTTCTTGTGCACTCCCAGCCCACTCACTGCCAGAAAAGGCAATGCTCAGCAATATCAGAAACATCCCTGAATGATCAGCACTGTACCAGCTACTGGGAAAAAATTTACTTCCAGCCAAAAACAGCACAACACTTTGGTTTTAGCACCTTGTGCCTTGGTTTGGTTCCAAGTAGTTTAAAGGACTGGCAAACTGAAAAGGTGGGGTCTAGCTGATGGGCTCAAACTGGGAAGAAGTATCACAGTTGCCAGAATTTTGGATCCTGGCAACCTAGAAAATCTCTCTGAACATTTTTCTCAGGGAAAGTGACAACACATGTAGAAAACCCAGACTGTGGATCAAAACAGGAGTTAAGGTTAGGATAGAGCACTCTCTGTGCAGCACCAAGAAAAAGACCGAACAGCTGTTCTCCAGGCCCAGAGAACCTTACAGAAAAAAAAAAAAAAAAAAGAAGGGACAGTAACAGGGTTTTTTCAATGTTTGATTTAATTGATTAGTTACTGGAGAGGGTTTTTTTTGTTTATATATATGTTTGGTTTGGGTTTTTTGTTTACGTAGTGCTTTTAAGTTTGCATCCTGAGATTTAAGTATGTAAATTCCGTTCCAGTCTTGTTCCAGGTTCTTAGATCCTATTGCACTTGTTGCCTTCTGAGTTCTGATTTTGATTTTCTATCTGTAATCTAGAAATACAGTTACATCCGAGAGCTGCTACAATGATGATATCACAGGATTTTCCTGCTATGGTAATAGACTTAGTATCATATCTCTTGATTGCACTCAGAGTACTGCCAATTATCTATTTCACCACAGTGAAGCAGCTCTTCCCTCCTGAGTGTACAATTCTTCTAAGTGTTATTCCAAAGTAATAACATTATCTCTTCAGTTTATACCTGGAGGGGGACTATGTGAAGTAGCAGTAGAGTACAATTATTTCAGTGAAACGCTGTAGCCCTGACAACAACAACAGCAACAAAAGTATGGTTTTACACACGTGCAAGCATTCACAAGAATTAGATAAACAACAATTATTTTGATTATTATAAATCAGTCTGAATGGCAATGATCTGAACTGCGCTTTGAAAGACATTATATAATTTACTCCTGAATGAAATTGTGTTAACCTGGAAGGGAACAAATGTTTAATATTCCTGGTTACTATTGCTTGTGAAAAACAAATGTCTCATGTTTTCTTGCAGACATACATTTCCCATTCTTCCCAGTTTTCTCATGGCTCTTAGGCAACGTCTATTCTTTAGCGTTGTCCAGGATATTATGTTTCAAAGTATGGAAAGGAGATTAAAGAATCAAGGGAAGTGCAGTATTGGAAATGGACTGTTCCTTAATCCTTTGCTTCTTGGCAATACAGTAGGCAAAGACATGATCTTGCTGTAGTACTGATCATATTCTTACTCAAGAAGAGGTCATTTGTAGAAGGATTTGTTGTTTTCACTCTTGCCTTCCTATTTTTTTTTCTCTTCCACTTTACTCTTCGTTTCTTAGTTTCTGTGTGCTAACCTCATCCGTTAGGTCAGCTTGAAGTGTTCCTTTTGCATTTTTTGATTTTATGATACTCTGAAAATTGTTCTCTGGGAAAGGAAGTGTAGTTAACTGCAGTAAATATAGCACTGAGCAATACCTGTGCTGGATTATTTTTGTCTAAATTGTATTGCAAACCTAAGCAGGTCCTAGGTAAGGTGTATTTCAGTGTGTACTCCTGTGCTTTGCTAATCATATGGTCTTCGCTACAAATGCTTCAGCAGGAAGAGTATTATTTTTTCAGAAGTGACAGATTTTGGTAGAAAATCTGTTTTCTCTAGTTGGCTTTTGTGGGGGCAGTTTGGAGATCTGGGGGCTTTTTTGTGTGTAAAGAATTAAAATTAGGAAAGAGGGATCGACAGTGTCCTTGTAAAGCTGAAAAGGTAAAGAGCAGTTCTGCAACTGTGTTGTCCCAACTGACACGCAATTTTGAAAGGATCCAATTTTAAACAAAATTGACTTTCTATTATGCTGAGATTTGAGGTTTTAGATTGTATAACTCAATCACATTAATAGAAAGATTTTTTTTTTAGATAAATGAGTCAGTATTTTATAAATCATCTCTGTTTTCACAGGAAGTAATGCGTCGCTCTTCCTTCAGGTCATTATCGCACAGGGCTTTCTCAAGCACTGCGTAACTCAGGGAATCACCAGGAAAGTGGAAAGGATATCACAAGACAAAGTTCCCTCAGTGGGTAGGTCAGCTCCTGAGGTCATTAATGTCAACAAAGGACTTGTGATTGTTCCCTGTAGCTTCACTTGGGTAGGGGCTATTTGCTGGGACTCACCTGGCTACCAGAATTAACCAAACTTGAACATCGACGTGTATGTTAACAAGAACGTCAAAAATATTTATAACTCTGAAGAATCAAGTTATTAACTGGTCTCCAATTATGGGGAAAAGGGAAACTTTTTCAGTAATTTGGCTTAACCAGTAAAAGCTTACTGAGACATTCTGCATCGATAGCAACAGTTCTCAGAAACGACCAGATGTAGAGCTTGAGATCCGATGGATTGTTCTTTTGGAAACAGACTTTTCTGGGAGGGATGTTGTGTCCCCTTATTTGCATCCAGATCAGGACCTTTGTTCCCTGACACATGATGCATGAATCCACCCGAGTGGGTTGGCAGGCTCAAGTTAGAACAGGCCTATGTACTCCCCTGTTGTATGTATTGCAGGGGGGAAATCTGAAATGCATGTTTGCAATAATTACAAACATTTTAGTATCCCACTTGAATGGTATGAAATCGTAAGTAAAACCTGCAGGTCTTAGTTTTATTTAATTGCATCTTAGTTTGTGTTTTGTCTTTGTCAGTTCTACCATGTAGTGTTGTGCAGTGAGTAGGTGTACGGTATTGCAGACCTTGCCAGGAGCTTCTCCACACTTCAAAAAGTGATAAATGATATTTCAGTAGGTCCCACTGGGGCTGTCTCTAACTTCCTGACTGATCTAGGCAGCCGTAAGTGGTTTAAATAATCCCAGTGTGTGGTTTCAATCATACCTGTCTCCTTCTACTGTGTTTTTGTCACTGATTTTTCTTCTACTTTCCTATCTTCCTTTAAAACACAATAATGTATTCCCTCAATTAACTCCTTACATTTTATTGTATTTTCTTATCTGCTGCTTTCTCTCTTTTGTGGCTTGTGTCGTTTTTCAGTAATACTTGTTAGGCCATTGTACTAAGAACCAAGTAACATTGCCCAGCTGGCAGGTAACATATTGAGGGATCAGGAAATCTGCCGTGTGTTCATGTGTGTTTAGATTTAGAGCTCTTTTATGACAGGATGTCTCCTGAAACATGCAGCACCAGGCACAGTTGGGCTGTAGTACATTTATTAAAATAAACCAATGATCTCCTACTTAATCTTTATTTCATTTCTAAGTACTTCGGCTGTATTTTTTACTTACTTTATATTTCCTGCATTAAAGCTATACTTTTTGAAATGTCACAACACTACAAAATCTACACACAGCAGAACTGAGAGGGACAGGTATGATACTGCTAAAACCGATTGCTTATTAGAAACCCTGAAAGTGTAATTAATGTCGGTTTTCATTGTAATAAGGGTGGCTTCTAAACTTCTAAAAATACTGGTGAAATGAATTTGTTCACGCAAAAGACCGTGCAGGTGCACCCTCCCATACGAGTAGCCCACGGGGCCACATGTTAATGTCTCCGCACCAGTGGCTGTTTCCCTTTTCTCACTTGCTCAGGAGAAGTCGTCGTTTTGTCACACACGACAGGCACACATGTAGATGACGTGTAGGGGGGTGTAGGTAATGGTGATGCTTGTAGCTAGAAGGGCAGGGGTTACAGGGCTATAACCTTGCCTTGCATATGTACTCTAAAGGTGTGAATCCTGCATGTGTTTCTCCTTGGATGACTACTCAGGTTTTTCTTATGGTAAAGGTTAATTGAAGGAAATGCTGTTGTCCTGATGTTAACATATGTCATACGTTAGTCCCATCTGTAGAATGCCAGATAAAATTTGAATAGCATTTACAGTGTAGCTATAGCTTGTTCTAGAGCTAAAAAAAATTCCTTTACTAGCCTAAAGAGAATACATAAATTGACCTTTTAAAATCAATGTTGAAAAACACATGAAAGCAAATCATGGTACTTTGGCCGTGATGCATTTTTTGAGTACATTAGACTGACTTCACTCATTACTCCAACGAGAAGAGAACAAAAACTTAGGAAACCTGTCTGTTGGAAGCCATTTGAGCTTAGCTACTTTCAGACACAAAGTACTTTTTAGAAAAGTTTTGTCTTAGTAAAGGAAATAATTTAGAATATCTTGCTCCTAAGAAAATATTATCTGACTTATTTTAATGAACTAACCCATGTTTCATATGAACTAACCCAGATAGGCTGACAAGCATATTTGTGACATGTATCCCCAATAGTATTGGAAACAAAAGCATGAGCTGTCTGAGTCTGAATCTTTGAGTCTGAATCGTGTACTCTAAGGACTCTTCCACTCCTGTCATAAATTGGAGAGGGGACTTCCACCAAGTGAAAGTCATGCCCTTGGGCACAGACGTATTTCAACCCCTGGGACAGCGCTCCTTAAGGCTCAGGTGTTACTTTCTTTGATCTCAACATGAATGTTTCCTGGTTTTATCCTGTATGTCTTTGTGTTTCAGTGACAATTTGTACATGCATTCCTGTAGCCTTCCTATGAAATTAGCACCTGGCTTGATGGTGCTCAGGTACTTTTGGAACCTGTCAGGACTTGCAGGGATGATAATATTGGTATTCCCTTTCAATAGTGGAAAACTTGTTCATTTTCTTCTCTGCTATTTTTACTTTAGTTGTACCACTGATAATTTGCCAGATGTTTCTCTGAGTTTCTGTATTTGTGCATTTACTCTGATTCTGGATGAGGTACAACTAGATACACTACTTATCACCAGGTTGATGGATATATAGTGACTGTACTAGCATAATATGTTTAGTTTTCTTCTCCAGCCTATATCAGTCCCATGTTCTGACTACTGTTCTAAGTGGCATAGAGTGTCTGGGTAGTATTATTATGAATGCAGGAAATAGTGTTTGGGTTTGGTTTTTTCCAATTGTTTCTGGAGGAAAGATGTGGACCAAAGATCTGTCAGCTCTGGACCGAAGATGCTTCGTCTATCTTTGTGTGCCTTGTGCAAAGAAGTACTGTAAATTTTTTCTGTATTGACCTTTTGGTGTCACTGTGACTTCTGACCAAGAGGGTATTCTAGTTTGTGACAAACCTTCAAACTTGTGGTCGTGTGCTTTGGTCACATGCTCTCCAAAAATTGCAATTCTCAAACTGTCACTTACGAATTTCTCTTTCTGCTGTGTAGGAATTCATATTTCAGACACTGCTAAAAACAGCAGTCCAAGAGTGTCTATGTATAGCTTTCATCACACGCTTTCTGGAAGTGGCAAACTTTATACTGTGAGTACATTTTAAGAAAACAATAACAAAGCTCACAAATCAGTTGGAGCAATGATTAGTTTAGTGTAATAGATGAATAACACTGTGGATAATTTTAATACTTCTGTATTTAGGGAAACAGGGCTTTGTAGTGTGTTGGTAACAGCAAAACTTGATTGGTGTGAAGGACCAGAGGGAGTTCTATAAATGCAGATCTTAGAGCAAGCATCTGAACAACTCCTGTGTTATGTGAGTACTAGAGAAGTTGGAATAACTGCCATCAAATGGGCAACTTTAGAATCAATTTTGAGTCTGTAGCATAACCGATGAGAAATATTTTTTTTTACTAATCATAGTAATAGGGAAAACATGATTTATCTTAGGGGTATACCTGGAAATGCTTCCCAAAATGCAAATCTAGGTCCCTCTTGTGAACTCTTTGCAGGTGAAATCTTCATCGATACTTACTGATATGTCATTAGAGACAGTCAACATGGCTTCACCAAAGGGAAGTCGTGCTTGACTAACCTCATAGCCTTTTATGAGGATATAACAAGGTGGAGAGATGATGGCAGAGCGGTGGATGTGGTCTACCTTGACTTCAGTAAAGCATTTGACACAGTCTCCTGCAGCATCCTTGCTGCTAAACTGAGGAACTCTGGTCTAGACTCTCGGGTAGTGAGGTGGACTGTGAACTGGCTAAGGGGAAGAAGACAAAGAGTTGTGGTCAATGGGGCGGAGTCTGGTTGGAGACCTGTATCCAGTGGAGTGCCTCAAGGGTCGGTACTGGGACCAGTATTATTCAATATATTCATTGATGACTTGGATGAGGGACTAGAGAGTACTATCAGCAAGTTTGCTGATGACACCAAGCTGGGAGGAGTGGCTGACACACCAGAAGGCTGTGCTGCCATCCAGCGAGACCTGGACAGGCTGGAGTGTTGGGCGGGGAAAAATTTAATGAAATACAACAAGGGTAAATGTAGGGTCTTGCATCTGGGTAGGAACAACCCCAGGTTCCAGTATAAGTTGGGGAATGACTTATTAGAGAGCAGTGCAGGGGAAAGGGACCTGGGAGTCTTGGTGGACAGCAGGATGGCCATGAGCCAGCACTGTGCCCTTGTGGCCAGGAAGGCCAATGGCATCCTGGGGTGTATTAGAAGGGGGGTGGTTAGTAGGTCGAGAGAGGTTCTCCTTCCCCTCTACTCTGCCCTGGTGAGACCCCATCTGGAATACTGTGTCCAGTTCTGGGCCCCTCAGTTCAAGAAAGACAGGGAACTGCTGGAGAGAGTCCAGCACAGGGCAACTAGGATGATTAAGGGAGTGGAGCATCTCCCTTATGAGAAAAGACTGAGGGAGCTGGGGCTCTTTAGTTAGGAGAAGAGGAGACTGAGGGGTGACCTCATTAATGTTTACAAATATATCAAGGGTGAGTGTCACGAGGATGGAGCCAGGCTGTTCTCGGTGACAACCACTGATAGGACAAGGGGTAATGGGCTGAAACTGGAACATAAGAGGTTCCGCTTAAACTCGAGAAGAAACTTCTTCTCAGTGAGGGTGACGGAGCCCTGGAACGGGCTGCCCAGAGAGGTTGTGGAGTCTCCTTCTCCGGAGGCATTCAAGACCTGCCTGGACACGTTCCTGTGTGGCATAGTCTAGGCGTTCCTGCTCTGGCAGGGGGATTGGACTTGATGATCTTTCGAGGTCCCTTCCAATCCCTAACATTCTATGATTCTATGTCGCTCTACAAGGCTCTGAGGGTGTGTCCAGTCATAAGATTTTGTTTTATGCTTACTGTTTTGTCAAAATAAATGCTTAAGCGTGAAGTAATTGAAAAATAGAAACACAAAATGAGCTGATCCAGACAAAACTGATACATTGCATACTAGTCCCTAGTTTTCTGGAAGTCTAGCAGTCAGTGTCTCTTATCGATTTAACTTCCTGAAAAACACAGATACTTTTCCTTCTTAAGTTTAATCCTATATAAATGTTTTTCTTTTAGTTTCTACAAGCATTTTTTTTTTTCAGGAAATTGGTCCAGCTAAATTGACACCTGCCTATTCATTTAGAATTCTTTGTTCCCTGAGGATTCTTGCCAAGATTTTCATATGATTAACAGCATAGAAGAATTGATTTTGTAAATCTTCTAGTTTCCTTTTAGAAAGGAAATGGGCAACATGGTAGCTTTACCCTTTTCCTTTGTGAAGCACAGGTCAGCGTGGCAGGGCAAGTAAAACGTGCCAAATGCAGGCATGTGCATTTGGTACTTCTCTTGGAATTAAGGAGGAAACTGCAAATCAGGTAAAGTCTCTGAAACAAAACCAGTTTCTGGTCTTCATGTAATTGTGTGATCGGTCCCTTATTTAGGCCTTGCAGTGAATCTGCTGGTGAGCCCTTTGTTGCGGTGTTGGTCATAGAGGGATGTGTTACCCCTTTTTGAGCAGCACTTAGCCTCAGGGCCTTTTCTGGTTCTCAGGCTGCCCCTCCAGTGAGTGGGCTGGGGCTGCACAAGAAGCTGGGAGGGGACATTGCTGGGACAGCTGACCCCAACCCACCAAAGGGATGTTCCAGACCGTGCGACGTCACGTTCGGTAATAAAAGCCGGGATAAAGAGAGAGGATGGGGACATGTTTGAAGTTATGGTGTTTGTCTTCCCAAGTAACTGTTAAGTGCAATGAAGCCCTGCTTGCCTGGAAACGGAAGAACGTGTGCCTGCCATTGGGAAACAGTGAACGGATTCGTCCTGTTCTTTCCTCATGTGTGACACTTGCTTCGCTTATTAAACTGTCTTTATCTCAAACCACTGTTTTTCTCACTTTTGCCTTTCTAGTTCTCCCACATGCCACTGCAGGGGACTGAGCAGGGAGCTGGGGGGTGCTGAGCTGTCTGCCAGGGGTGACCTACACCACCAGTTTAGTTAAAAGCTCCTGCAGAAACTTGAGCACATTGCTTTACATCAAGATGCGATGCATCAGCTTCGTTCACGACAGCAGGTGGTTCAAATACATCACCGTAAGGACTGTCCTATCTAAACTGACTGCTTCTTTGTGCCACACATAAACATAGATGGCAGCAATTTATTGGCTTAGAATTGAAGGAAAAAGTCCCTGTTTACTCATTTGACAGTGGTGCTGATATTCTTTTGTCTGTGATCTCATTTACTTTGGGTAAAGCCACAGTTCCCATCTGTTGTTATTTATGGCAAAATCCTAATAGCAGTTCGAATAGATTTTCTCTTCACTGCTCTCTGTTTCTTGGAATTCTTTTTTTTGTGTTTTGGGTTTTTTTTTTACTGTCATGGAATGAAAGATCTTGTCATCACTCCCAAGTGGCTGTGTCTGATTTTTTTTGATAAAAGCAGTTTTAAAAAAGTTCTCAAGTTGCATAGCTTTGTGCATATAAGGATAGTAGTTTATACTTCACCCATTTCACTGACAAAGGCCATTTCCATTTCCCTCCCTGAGTTTCATCCTGCTTGACTAGACTCTTTTTGTCTTTTATGTAATGTGCACGTGTATGAAAATACTAATATATCAAAGAAAAAAAAGTGGTGAATGTGTGAACAAAATTAAATTAATTAGGTTACCAAAATAAGAAAATAACCCCATATTATCACCTTCTACCCTGTTTTGCCTACATCTTGCAGAAAGAATAGCAAGGCCACTGTTGTGGTTTAAAATAATTTTATTTTTTCATGAACTTTCTTCAAGCGTAGGAAAAGTTTTCCAAAGATCTTAGAACCTTAGTTTGGAATTCTTATGCGTGAGGGAAGAATCTACTTTAAGGAGAAGCTACTGTGTTTGAAATATTTGTCTGATTGTGAGAAAAGTTCATCTCTCAGCATGATGCCATTTTAGTAGTGAAATTTAATATATGCCATCCATGGTGTGTTAATAAAACATCTCATATGCCCAGATATTTTTTTCTCTTTACCTGTAATAAGAATATGTCATGACCTAATACTGATAAAATGAAATCTAAGTTGTTAATAATTTAAGTTACATCCTATTCATGAAAAAAAAAAACAAACCAACACTATAAAAAGCAGAATGAGGGGAAAAGTTTTGGGTTTTTTAAAACGTAGCAAGTAGTTAAAATCAGGAGTATTCCAATTAAAATTTTGGTCTCTGTCAGAAAATGTTCGTCATTCCAAGTTGGCATTTTTAAAGGACAAAAGACCCCAAGCAGTGGCAAACAGATAAAATGCTTTAATAATAGCCAAATATGAGACCAATAAAGTAAGAAGAAAAAAAAATAAAAATCCAAAGCCCAAACCACAGCAAAACTAAGGTGGCCAGGTGTTCTGCACCACAGTGCAAATGAATGACTGCGTAAGCTGCATTTGTACACAGCGAGTGCATCCCATGGGGAGTTCAGAGGTGTCCGATGGAAGTGGGGAGGCCTCACCAGTCTACTTGGAGAAGAGCAGCAAAAAGCAAAGTAGCAAACAAATAGCAAATCTTTATTTCAGGTTTTCCACATAGCCATTTCCCCAGAGAAAACGTGTAATGCTAATATTGATAGTATGCCCTGAGTATTAATTATAATGTGCAAAACAAAGAAATACATAAAGTAGAAAGTTTACCACACAAACATTTCTCTGTTGCATAAGAGTCTTGGAGAAGTTACATGATTGTCTGCCTTTTCCTGCAAGGGATGGGAAAGAAATCAGAAGAGGCATAAAAGGCAAAGAGTTTATGATTGATGTGGAAAATGAGTATGCAGTGTTTTACATGTCCTGTAGTCAGACAGGTTGCAGAAAGCATGCGGTATCAGATGCCAATGTGAGAATCAAGAGTATGCAGTGTAAATAACAGTAAATTGAAGTCAGTATCTGCAGACTTGTTTCATTAAGTCTACAACTTGCTTTTACCAGAGTATGTATGTTAGAAAGCTTAAGGTTGCTCCTTCCTACAAATATTTTTGAACCTTTGTTTTATCATCTTCCTGCATTTGTAACTAGTATCTTTATCTTAGGTGAGCAGTGATTTTCATTGTGAGGCTCTCTCTGTGATCAGTTGATTACAAGTCTCTGTCTCAGTGATTACTAATTTTAGGGGTAGAAGCCACCAAAGCAGAATTTTAAAAAGTGCTTTGCATTGGTTAAAATCAGCTTTCTTAATTTTCTTAATACTGAAGTTAAACTGGGTCTGAGTATCTCTAAAGATCTCTGACATTAAGATACTATCATCAGTTCAGTTCCAGAGATTCTTCAAAATTATCTGTGTAATTCCCATAAGAAACATGCTGAAGAACAAAAATGATGCTTCATGCTTAGGAATTTTTCAAATAACTTCCATAACATGGAAGGCTTGTTTAATTGTGCCACCCAATACTGATGCCAGACTGATGGCCTGTAAGTAGATGTTCAGAAAGTCCCTCACAGTTTCCTTTCTTCCATTGTTAAGTGCCACGTTAGATCCTGGAGTTTTCATTTGCAGCTATTTATTTATCTGGTTAACATCTAGGGTACTTCCCATTCGTTATGCACTTAGGTCTTGCCTAGGTGTGTTAAACAGAAGTGTCACTGTTAATCGAGTCATGGACAGTTTAATCCCATTAGTACCATTTGTATTGAGCATAATGAAGGGAAAGGCAGGGATGAGGTTGACAATTTGTCCTGCTGGAAGTATTCTGATACTCTGATATCTATAGCTGATAGATCATCTATAGCAAAATAGATGTCATACATGGACTCGGATTCAGCCAGGCATCGCTATATTCTCTGTTCACATCAATTACAGCAACACTGGCTCAATCTTTCAGGTCAACTTTCACATCTCAGGGGCCTCAGTGAATTCTCTGAATATCTTACTATTGCAATTTAGATAAAACCTAATTCTTAAAGTGACTGTAATGCATATAAAAACCCCCAAGACACTCCAGTCACTTCCCTCTGACTACAGTGTTTACTGGGATCCCTGTTGCTTGTCTGACTGGTGTTTTTCCCTGAAAAAGCTCCCTTTGGTTGTTTGGGGTTTTTTGGTTGTTGTGTTTATGGGGTTTTGTTTGTTTGTTTGTTTGGGTTTTTTTGGAAGGTTATTTTTGTTTAGGTTTGGGTTTGTTTTTAATTTTTTATTGTTGCTGGGTTTTGGGGTTTTTATCTTCTCTCTCTCCTTTTCTGCTGATATTTTTGGACAGGTATGTTCTATTGATGTCAACTTCAGTGACTGTCAAGGAAGAATCCCATAATTTTCAGCTGCCCCTTTTTAAAGAAAATAAATCAAGGACACAAAGGTTTTTAAGACAGTGAATTAATGGAAGTGTAGACTGTTCATTCATTATATCAGGCCCTACTTTTGACCTACACAGAGAAAATGCTGCTTTTCTGCATGTCTATGAATTCCTTGGGTTTAAGTTTTTCTTTTATCATAATCCAGAAATACCTTTGTCCTATGAACCGTTCTCCTCAACCAAAACAGAGATGAGCTGTAGTGAATAATGGGGAGCTGTGTGAGGGAAGGGAGTGGGCAGGAAGCATTACTGACCGCTGATGCTAGAATTCCATAAATTTCCCTTGCATAGCAGGCATGGCTTCAGTAACGAGGTTCATTAATATCAGTATTGCCATGATCCGTAATGTCAATTTGACTTCTTCAAGTCAACAAAAAAATCATTTGGATTGTCCTCGTTAAAGTTGGTGCAATTTCTGACCAAGGAATCATATCTATGTGTTATATGAGTAAAACAGCACATAAAATAAAACAACAGTTTTCAGTCATTTATAACCTCTAGTTTTCCATGATTTTTAATCATTAAAGAATATGTAGAAACATATTTTATACACAATCTTTTATCTTACATTTATTTTTATATTTCTCCGTAGCAATTTATTGCAATAGATATATCACCATTACTATAGACATTTATAGTGCCATTAAAATTCAATGCCACCATAAATTCATGCTCCTTAAAGTGTTGACATTTGTAACAGCTTCCACAAGGGCATATTTTATACTGAAAGTGAAACTTGGAGTAGAAACTTTTGTTAAATTTAAGATATAGGCAAGAAAATGGATGTGATTTATGTGCTTGCAATGAATTCAATAACTTTGGTGAGATGAGTTGTGTTAGGCCCCACTTTTGAGTTTTGTTTGCTCTGGCCACTTCAAAGAAGTTAAAAAATAAAGTGCAATATACAAAACAAGATCATGAAGTAACTACTTACTGGCAATTATTTACACACAGAATATAGACAGTATATAATGAATTATTTAAGTAAGAATTAATATCCTGATTCTTCCTAAGGCACCTGAATGGTGTTTGCTGTCCCAACAGGCACCAGTCAGGAGGGGAGAGGTTGGTCTCCACTGTTCTGGACAGGCAGGCAGTGCCACCAAGCTGCTCTCTCTTCCACAAGGTCACTTCAACCTGATGGTGCTGACAGCTCTGTGTCATTACCCAACTGCTCCTGACGGCCCTAACTGGACTGACTGGCCTTCATGTGTTGTTTCCTCTTTACTTTTTTTTTCCCATTAGGATTTTATACTTTTCTATGTTGATATTTTTCACCTTGAATCCATGATTGTGTCTCGATGGTCCCATCTCTCTCTGTCATTTCTACCTTCCCTTCCTCTCTACAGACTTTCTCACAGCTCTGTCTCAGCAGTCCCAGGGACGTGGAGGAGGCTGTGCAGGGGCAGGACTCGGCATTCGTGATGCACCATCTGCCAGACTGCCTGTGGTGGGAGGAGGCTTACAGCAGAGATTAGAGATGGTTACAGATGATCATTTTCGGTTTCAGTGTTGGTAAATGTCTTAATATTACACTTCATAGGGCGGGAAAGTAAGATTTAACTCAAAAAGTTAAAAAGCAGCAATTCTAGATTCTGAACGTTTGTTTAAAGATCATTTAGTCTTCATTTTTTCCCATGTTGATCGAAACAAGTTGCTAGTTATTTATAACCATCAGCTTTCACTTCCAGGATGGACCTTGTGTAACTGGTTTATAAAATAGATCCTATCCTGAAATCTTTACCCAGAAAAAAACATCAGAGTACAGTGTCAAAATAGCTCTTGTTGTAAATGCACAAAAGTTTTTTACTCAATGTGTATGTTTGTTATTGGAACTCATGTAAGCTACTTCTTGGAAGTGGAGGATTCAGTCTAGTTTGTCTGTGAATGTTGCTCAAGTTACATAGAAGCAGGTATTTAGGTGAAATCTCCCCATAGACTCTAAGCAGGGAATGCGCACACAACACCTAATTTGTTGTGTTAGGCTGTGTCTCCCTTCTGAACTGAGAACGGGATGTCTGAGTCTCTTGCTCTGCTCTGTCGCAGGCAGTGAGCTCAAGCCAAGTTACGTTTCTTTTATCGCTCTCCAACCAGAGTCAGAACAGGGCCCCACCCATGGGGTGCTCTGTTGTACACTTTCTAACGTGAAAAAGCTACTGATACAGTCCATGTTTTCACAAAGGTGTCTCACAGAGTTCTTTGTAAGGACTTCAGCTGCAAATGGAACACTCCCACAAAGCTCTTGCCATTGTTTCTGAGGGTACTAAAGCCTACTTTAGCTCTGGAGGGTGTGTAAAATCACCACTGAAACAAAAATGATTTACCTCCACACTATCTCTCTCTCTCCCACATTACTTACTTTAATCATGGAAAAAAATAGACTGCTGAGTAAGTATCAGCATGGAGTTGAATGTAACGTGTATGTGGATAGCAGTTAATTTTTCTGTTGCTGTTTTTTTGATTATAATTCAAATATGAATGTATGTTTGGACAGGTCAAAAGTGGTATTAACCTTTACTTTGCATTACCCTAGATTCCACACAGGTAACTCATAAAATGGGAAGGGCTATTAGAAAGTAGCAGCATGGGAGGGTTTGCAAAGAAACTGCCAAGGCGATTCCTACCTGGAAATCCCAGCCCCTCCAAATGAAGGCAGGTGTGAAAACCATCCCTCATGGCTATGCCACCAAAGGAAAGGACTGTAGTTTTAGATGGTGTCTAAGCAGATGTTTGTGAAACATCTGCCAGTACTGGCTGCTAATATCAGTTCACCCTGGAAGTGCTTTCCTTCTAACTTGAGCTGTTCTGCATTTGAATATTCAATGCAAGATAGCATAAACGCAGACTTAACGCGGTCTGGAGTGGCTGAGTGTGAATACAGTTAAGGAGAATAATAATCCTATGAGGATTACAGTTGTCAATCAGGAGAATTATCAAGGAACTGTTGGCATACGATGTATTTATACATAATATGTGAGGAGTGTACAACTGCTAGTAACTTGTATTTGCATATTTTCAAGTGCTTCACTAGTAACATCTAAGAAAAACTGATTGAGTTACATGATTTCCTGTGTAGTATGAATTAGACAATCACCGTTCATTAACTTGCCTACAGTAGTACTTCTATATACCTGTGGAAAAATGTGATAGTCAATGAAGGGAAAGTGAGAGAGTTGCAAAAGTGAAGCAAAAGTAAAGATTGAAAAGGTAAATTATTGCCTAATAGACTCATAAGCAGATTTTATCATCTTTATTTTGTGCTGTAGTTTATGAGATGAGCTATTCTGAAAATAGAGATTGTAGTGTGGTGATAAAGCATTCTACAAAATGACAAATGCACTATAAAACTACTTAAATATTTCAGTGTCAGGAACCTGGTGTTGCATTTGTCATCATACAGTTCAGTTGTGGGTTTTTTAAAACATGACCCCAGCTACACAACTGGAAGCTTCATAAGCCGAAGTGAAAGAAAGATTGTCAAATGCTTCTGGCAAAGTCAAACAGTAAAGCTGGATTTCAGGAAAGAGGATTTTTTGTCACAAAATTAGTGAGCAATATACCTGTGTCCCAGCATAGTTCACAGAGGTGCTGCTCGGCTCAGAGCTCTCTTTAGAGTCAAAATTAAGAGACCTAGAAGGGCTTGTGGTCATTAATGATGCCACAGAACTTTCCATACAAAGTGGCTTGTTAGCCCTGTGGTTCCGATGAACTCACGTAATTACTTTCAGCCAACTTAAATTAGTCTTCAGTTCCAATTGTAGTGAGAGATTCCAAGAGCAAAATCTGATGAGGTTAACCAGGAGGAGGTTATAGGATCACAAATTATAAGTAACTACATCAGGAGCAAAACTTTGTTAATGGAGGCTCTCCAGTTGATCAGAAAAAAAGTTTCACAAAAACTGCTGACAGGAAGTTGAAGAGTTCATTTGGGGAGAAAAAAATAAAAAGGTGATTAGTTGTTTGGGAGAATTTTCCGAGAAGGCTTAGGGTAGGAATATTAAAGTCGCATTTGGATATCTTCTGAAGCTGAGTTTGGACACTTTTTAAAGCATAATTCTAACGGACTTCAGGCAGTATTTGTTGTACAGAAGGTAAAGCTTGTACAACAATATTCTCCTTGCCTTCTGTAATATTAACAATGGCATTTCCTTGCGCTCTTGCACCTTAACTCTTGGTGTGTTGTTGGGCCAATGGACACGATCTTTTCAGCTCAGGCAGGGTGGAGGCGAGTGGTGAGTGAAATGATCTGTTTTTCATTGGCAGGAGGTGGGGAATGCTGTAGATCTGTCGCTGGCCTCTCGCTTTCTGCTATCACCGTCATGTGTACCTTGCATAGAAACACTATCTCATCACGTCCTGCTGATTTAATATCATGTGACTTTTAAATCAGTTTGAATGTTAATTCACAATATTAGAATGAATAAACCTATCATTTTATTTCAGCGTTGCTAATCAGTATTTATGTTGTGCAAGATTAACCCCACTCCCGAGGAGAGGCCTTTATAATTTATTAGTGTCATCACCTTGCTTGAGTTATAAACTGTTCGATCCATTTAAAAGAGAAAATCCATGTCTCAGGAATGTTCCTCATGCCTCTTTGTGAATTTATTACTCTTCTTAATGGGAAAAGTTTGAACGATAAAGGTATTTTTCAGCAATTATTATTGCATAAGACTTTGACCATTTCTGTGAAAATGAGGCTGATTTGGCAGGAAATGGCTGGGTGCTTTCGACTCTAAAAGGCTTTGGAAACGCTTCAAAGTCGGAGAAACTGCAGATTTGGCTTTGACAAAAGGGAGGGAAGCAAATGTTTTCTGAAATGTGTGTTGTGGGTTGCATTTGATTTGTCTTTACCAGAACTCAGCTTGTGGCAGAGGGTCCCTGTAATGATTCCTGGTGCTTTTGAGCTTTACACCTACAGCTGGGGCTCAACATTGGACACCGAGATTGGAACCACAACTTAAACATTAAAACAGATCTGCCTACGTCTGTTTCTTCTAGGACGCTACTCAAAGAAGAGCAAAAGGCTTTCAAACTTGGAAAGCCAAGTTAAAGAATCCAATAGATGAGGTTAAGCAGGACTGTAGTAGGAAACAATTACTGTTTGCACAGTCTCTGTGTCTCTAGTGGAAGCTGAACTGTATCACCAAACTGCAGTGTCTCTTGGCTCACAGGATTTGGCTCCTTGGTTTCTTTTTCTTACATCATCCCAAGACCAGACTGTCTGATCCTTTCCTGAGGGAAGGAGCATTCACAGCATTCTCACTCCTTCACGGTTTCCTTTGAGAGGAACATGTTACACAAACTGTGAACAAACCCTTCTTTGTCTCTGGCAGGGACAGACATGGGTAATGTACCCAAACAAAAATTCACTTTTCCCATGTGTTGGTGGGAGGTGTCACAGGCAATGGCTCTCCTGCCGTTCCTTTGCAATGAGCAGCCTGTTATTCTAGCAATGGATTATCTCCTCTCTTCCCTCAGTCCTCTTTTCTATGCCCCCGTCTTTCCCACAAACTCGGGGATCGCTCCGTTCTTGTACTTGGCAGTGACCTTTCCGTGCGACTGATTGCTGAGCGGTTCCCAGTGTCCTTGGGGCAGTGCCCTGCTGTGACTCCTGGGCCCTGCAGGGTGAGTATCTCTTAGGGCAAGGGACAAAACCCTGCAGCTGGCAATGAAACAAGTCCCCAGAGAAGGCCAGGCTAGGTTTTGCCAAAGTTGCTTTCTGTTGGGTAGAGACTTAAGTAGAGTGTTGTTCTTTCTGCTGACTGAAAGCTTCTGGAAGCGTAATGCTGCATCTCAGTGGAATTGTTATAACTGAAGAGGTCTTCATGGAAAATACACGAGTGGTTTGGGAGCAGTTATTAGAGCTTAGATGCAACTCAAGTGAAGATTCCTCAAAAAATATTTTTCAAAAATCATTTAAGGTTGGATTTAAGGATTAGCTGAAAAGGGGAGTTTGGAATCGTGTTTGTATAAACAAATGGAAATTGCTTTCTACATGCTAATTGCAATTACACGTTTCTGTACTCACATTTCATTAATGCCAAACTGTTTGTTATCACAGCTAATAAGAAAAAAAAATTATAATTGTTTTTAGCTATTCTACATAATGAACAAAAACATCTTTGCTGTCAACAGTTGCACCAGGAATTATATTTTTGCCTAATAAACAGAAGATTTCTACTAGCTGTAGTCTAGAGGCAAGCTCTGTTATGTGCCATTGAAGAAGATCCCAATTAAATAGCATAGAGAGTTTATGCTTTGCCATACATTTAACACAAAATTAGTGGAAAACTTTGAACTTCAAAACTTGTTTAGGCTCAACAGTTTGTGGAAGTTTCTGTAAGTGAAAAAAATAATGCTGAAAATAATAAAACTATTCATAGTATTCAAGAACAAAACTCTACAATGTGCTAAAATGCCACAGCCATAGAGGCTGTGCATCTGTCGACAGAATTAAGTGTCAATCTTGGAATAGTCCTAGGTTTTGATAATTGTATTATCTGAGGTCGTTTCATATATCAGAGCATTTTAACAGGTATAATGGAGTTGTAGACTCAGACTGTGTACTGTATGATTGTGTAAATGAGTTATAGAAAGTAGTATAGAAAAGTATAGATGGTATAGAATAGTATAGAAAGTAACAAAGTGCATTTTACACTGGCCCTGCTTGTAGTATGCAGCACTTGGTGTTTCTTTGTGGTACATTTATTTTTCAATGCATTTTCAGATATATATCCATTCTAATAGCACAAGACGTAACATTATATGAGATTTCTTTGTTTCAAAAGTAATAACAGAGCACTTGCATCTAAAGCAGAAATAACCATTAGTTAGAATTGTATCTAAAATTCCTTATACTACATAGCAGTAGTGTTATCTTGCACTTTTCCTGGAAGTAACTTGCTCATTTACCTTCTTTGTGAGCAGGGATACAAGGGCTTTTATAATTGGAGTGAAAGCTTATAAGATAGTTTAATTTGCTAAACAATTCACAAATGCTATTTTTTTGTGGCTTTTTTTTTTTTAATTAGTTACTTTTATTCCTCTCAGCTTTACAACATATCTTTTTGTAGTTCCGATCTGAGAGCGTAAAAGCTGATAAAGACACTGGTATTGGTGGGTTTGGGATTAAAAATAAGAGTTGCTTTAATACTCTAAAACTCAACGGTTTTCTTTAGCCTCTTGTAAAAGAGCATCAGCCTGAAATTCCAGACTTTGGAGATATTTACAAAGGACTGTAACTGTGCAGTGCTCCAAAATTGATTGGTATTTTCCTTTGTGGCGATTTTGGTGAGACTCTTCTTTCACTGCAAAGAAACCGATATGTTATCACTTCCAGAGTTCTCTTCTTGCATGTACTGAACTTATATTTAACAGCTTATCAGAAATTCTAATATTCAAATATTTTAAAATATATTCAAATATATTCAAATATTTTGAAAATGTTTTCATTCCAAATTGGAATAACATTAATTTTTTTTTTCTCTTTTTTTTCCCCAAGAGACAAAACATTCTGAATTTTCAGTGACCTGATCTGAGGTGTTTCATGCTGAGCTGCTTTCCCATGAGTCCCAGTTTTAACTTTGTCGTTTGTTCAAGCTTGCAACTCATGTTCTTTCTTCAGCGTCTTGCAATTGTGACTTGCACCTTGCAGGCCCCTCAAATTGGGTTTGTAGGCTTTCAGGATAGAAATTTTGGCCTGTGGTAATCAGCAATTTGTAGAAAAAGTGTTTTGCATGAATTCCTGAACTTTTGCGTTGCTTATTATGAGCAGGAGACTTGCTTCAGTACTCAAGGGGACTCTACCACTCCTGCTTTCCTTTCTGGTGCTGGACGTCTGAGTCCAATGAGTCACATTCAGTCTGTGATCATATTTGGTTAACGGTCACATTCAACCTGGAGTATCACAACATACTCCACGCAAAATCCTCCGCGGCTTTAACATGGCTGTCTGCAAACATTCATTGTCTTAATGTGAGTTTTAACACTTGTTTGTACATGCGGGCAGGAGAACTTATTGCAGAACGTTACACAACGAGGTATTTCTACAGTTAACTGGTCTTCTGAAAAGCTGTGTATGAAACTGCCTAATTGCTTTTTGCGTACTTGTGCAAAAAAGATTGTATTTGGAAAGTGCAGCAGCCTGTTTGACCGTAGTGAAGCTGGTGTCTGTCTGCCAGTGTACTCTCTCATGCGGAAAAGCACTAACATTTTTTCATGAGCCTTAAGTTTGCCTTGGGGTGAAACTCCCATCTTTGCACAAGATTGAGTGATAAAAACTGACTAGACAAATGCAGATAAAATGCAACAGAACATAACAACTGGAATTACTATAATAATGGTTATCTTGTATTATTGTACCATTAGTGTTCTAAGAATAGTTTTGGTTGCATAGTGACTTAGATTCTTCCATAGTGAGTTCCATACCACAGTTTATCATGATTTCTGATATAATCTCCAGATTTTATTACTTTGAGATCCTTCTTCAGTAAATATTCATCTAAAGTGAACTAAAGTGTTAAGCCCTGTGACAAAAGTATAATTTTTCTCCAGCCTGCCAGTTCTATTTAAATTCTACTTTATTGGTGTAGAAAGTGTGGCAGGAGCCATGGCATTCACACTGAGGCAAAGACAAAATTTAAGTTGGTCCTGTAGTGACAGCTGTGGTGTAGCTGGGGGTTGGGGTTGTGTCTGCGTATACGTGCGGTGCTCTTCAGTCTTTGGTTCCTTGTGTGGTCCAGGAACAACCTGGCTTTGTCATCAGTGGATGAGAACATAGAACGGTTTGAAAGGTGGGATTGACTTGGCTGACTGAACACCCCTGGCCCTTTCCAGTAAAGCAAACAGCTAACTGCTCTGGAACCTCTCCTGCTGGGAATTTCAGATAGTCTCAGCCTCCCCCCACAGGACAGACAGCAACCAAGTGCTTCTGTGTGTTCCTGATCATCCTGGGTGGAGAAGCTGACAGTCCCAGAGACTCTCCTTGGTGGGTCCTGCTGTGGACAAGAGCCAGGGACAAGAGCCTGAGCGTCACAGGAGCTCTTGGACCCTTGGGTGTTAATGCCAGGTAGGGCTGATCTGAGCCGCTAAAGCCTGTTGATGTCCTTGAGGTATGTAACGTGTTTTTTCCATCCATTTGGCAGTGTCAGTCATGACCTTCTGACAAATGAGATCATAGCACTAATGCAACTAGAATATCTTGTTTATTCGATGTAGCCCTGATTACTCAGAGAAGACAGAATGCTGCACCAAAACTAGCTAGTGGTTTTGAATATAAATAACAGTCTGTGAAGGCTTCTAAATAAATAATGCCATTAATCTAGAGTGTGCTCATTTTTTCTGGTTTTATTCGTTGAAAGGAATCAGAAACAATATCGTGTTATTTATTCCTAGAATAATGTTACTATAGTAACCGTTGTACCTTCTCGTTAGATGTATACAAGAGTTGTAAAGTTACTTTGGGGGAGACAAGAAATTTGTCCAATAATCGGGCATTTTCAATAAAGGAAGTATTTGCCTTCCTTGAGAGCCTCTGTGTAGCGAGAAATCTGAGAGCTTTGTAAAGTACAGGGAGGGGAGGACTGAAAGGGGAGGATTGTTAGATGGACAGTGATTTGTATTGCACTAAGTTGTCTCATTTTTGTCATTGTTTTACCGTGGCAGTTTTGAGATGTGGACTGTGTGGGTAACCATGGAAACAGAAACCCTACGAAGTGAGGACCTAAACACAGTATTATAAGAATCCTTCAGATGTGATTAACTTGATTATTAGAGATAAAATGCCACACAAATCTCATACAGGATAGGGGAAAACTAGTGTTTTGGTGTTTTTTTCCAAGCCCCAGAATTTTCTGAAGGCACTTAGAGAGGCCACCTTGCAGCTACCTAGATGGAAAATCCAGCTGGACTGTGGGGTGGCAGGTGAGGAAGTCCTTGAGGTGCTGTGAAAGTCAAGCACGTTCACTGGAAAGCAGCTGCTAGTGCTGGGGAAGATGTTGGTCCTTTGCCTCCTTGGGCCTCATGGGATTATTGGAAAGAAGAGAGGCCAGGACATCTCCCTCCTGCAAATGCACTCGTGATGTTTCCTTATAGAAGGTCCTGAACAGGTGTGAGGAGAGCTGAGAAGGGTCTACTTGGTGTTAATTCCCTTTTTGTTACGCTAGCTCAGTTTTCCAGTGCAGTTTTCCTGCACTTTCCAAGGAGGTTCACATGTTCAAGCTGTGCATGTGCTTGCATATTAAATTTTGAAAATTTTTAGCACTACCTATGTTTCTGCAGTTGCTGTCAATTCTAAAATTATATTTACAGCCTCATAGCATCCAAATCCTTATAAGACTGTCTTTCATGTGCAGGTTAGGTTTTTTAACACTGTGGTTATTGCTGAGCTACAAAATTATCCTCATCGTCCCCCTTATTTTAGCAGAATTCTAAATTAAATCCAGGGAATCTGTTAATTACGAAATGGCATGGGGAGAGCCCCAAACCAAGCATAGGTTTGTTCTGGGGTAAGGAGAAAACTAGTTGTATTAATTTAAAAAAACAAAGCAAAGAACTTTTGTAAGATAATAAAGAGTGAAGAGTAATTCTCAATTTAAAATTAAGCAGTTTAGGCATTTAGAAAATTACAATGATATACTGGCTCTCTTTTCAGGCTTACCAGGAATACGTAAAGGATTTTTCAAACAATTTGGAAACATTCGTACACTTTAGTGAAACTTTCTGTAATCAACGACTGTGCCTTTTTTCTAAGAAAAAAAGATTGAGTTAATTAATCTGTCCCTGATTACATTTAAAGTGCAATATGTGGTAGGTAATACGCAAGCCGGTTATTACCTTCGATTCATTTTTATGTCATTCTGAATTATTAAAGCAATTATAATTCACTATTCAGAGGACTGAAGGAAGTAATATATGTTTTAAATTTCATGAAACACTTTAGTCATGGAAATCCCCAGTGATGTTAAGAGTGGTATTAATGTGCACAAGGTGAGCAGGTTTTGAGCTAGTCTGATAATAAAATTTTGTGCTAGAGTGGAAGTGTGGAAGAGTGAACAAACTTTTAAATCTGTGTATCTCTAAACTCTTTTAGATATGATATAGTTAATTCACTGTAAAATAATATGGTATATAGCACTCCTGATACTCATTTACATATTTCAAATATTATTATGGTAAAAATTAAAATGGAACATATATTCTTAGAACTTTTGAATTCCAACATGCTACTTCAGTACAGAAGGACGGGCATGACAACAGCTTCACCAAGACTAGATCCTCTTACTGCGGCAGCTTTTCCTTTTATTTCACCGTACAATGAATACCTTGAAAACTAGAAATCAGAAAAATAACAGTAGCAATCTGAATTTGATACTGGACTAATAAATGTGATTTGGGGAGTAAATGGTATGGAACTAATGTTGAACAACCCCCCAAAATTACTGAGTTCTATTCTTCGCAATACATAAGTTTTGCATAAGACTGAGTGCTGCTGCCACAGCCATTTTAACCACTTAAGCGAACATTTTACTTAAAAAACCCAGAAGTTGCAGCTTTTTTGAAGAATTGGAAGGACATTCGCGTGTGTCTGTGTCCCAAACCTACATGCTTTGTGAAATAATTTCACCATCTTGTTTAGATAAAAGTATGTTTTGAAAAATAAACTTTCGCAGCATGCCAGCAGAGTGGAGGTAGTAACTTTGGTTGCTTTAGCTAATGCTTGCCGCGCTGGTGTAGGGCTGTTATGGTGGGAAGAGCAGCATTTCATGTTCTGTGAGTCTGCAGCTAATTTGGGGTAGATGGTTGGTGTTTTATAATCGCAGTATAAGAAAAATGTAGATAACATCTCCTCTGGAACCCTAATTGAATGTGCAAACACAAGGCAATACAACGGTTTCCCCAAATCGCCATTTTACTTCTACAGCGACTTTACTCCAAGTGGTTGACTTTAGTGAGAATTGTGAAATGCGCATCCTAATGTACACAGGCCTTCCACTCTCCTTCATCTGCACGGTTCAGCCCTGAAGGTAAAATTTCCTACGGCGTATGATAATCCACTCCTAAAATAAATATCAGCGTGTGCAAGCAGTATAATTAATCTGACAGAGTTCTAACTAAGACAAGTACATTGCTGGAAGATTTTGTTTGCAGAATGTCACTTAGAATTGCCGCCGACGTGCAGGTGTATTTGTATTCTCGGCTGCGAGCGTGGATAATTCCTTTCATTGTTTGAGGTGACTGTGCGCCGCAGCAGCAAAGTACACTGCAGAAATCATGAGCGTCGAACAAAAGCTTCCTGTGTGCTGTCAATAGAAATGACTCTCACATCGCTGTTCAATCGCCTCTGTTATGACATTGCAGTTCCCAAGCTGTTGCAATCCGCTGGCGATGGGCTACCTACCAGGGCAGGGTTTGTCCTCCACCTAACCCTGACAGCAAGGCTAATAGCTGTTCAAGAGGCCAATGGATCTTAATAAAAAATGGAAATGGTTTTGCCCCTTCATTTTAATTAACATTATGTCTACATTTCTATGATAATGGATAATTAAGTGAGTTACCTTGACATTGGAATGTTCTTGGAAATAATTTACTATGCAATTTCATTAGGTTAAAGACATTTGTCTGCTTTATTTTGAATGGAAGCTTCATCATAAATATTTCTGAATATGATTTATGCATAAACTAATGATTATTCACAGAGTCAGGATTTTACAAATCAGAAAAATTTACTATGTGCATTTTAAAAAGCTTTTTGTGGTCATACATGTAACCCATCTAACCCATCTCATCTATTTTGTCACAGAAATATGCTTTTTTTTTTTTTCCTGGAGCTGTTATTCCGTTATTCTACAAAAGCATCAAGAGTCAAACAAGCATTCTCTTGGAATGTTATTATTGTGAGGATAGCAAAACAAAAAGTTTTTCTTCCTAAGGGATTTTTTATTACACTTCAGAGAAAAATGTTAATCAATCAGAAGTGTTCTTCAATAAAATCTGGAAGCATTAGAAAGAGACAATTTTTGCCTATGTTTATTCACCAAAGCAGCAGAGCATGTGCCTTTCTAGCAAATTATGATATTCCCCAGTAGCATCCTTGTTCAAGTACAGCTATATTATATGTATATATACTAAAAATAAAATTAAAAAAATATAAAATAAACTTTCTGGATCAAGTAAGGATCATGTCTTGGTCTTTAATCTTCTTGAATATCCATTTATAAAGAAACAGGGGATTCACACAGGCATGTTAGGTCCCTTTTGCTGTGATGCAACATCAGAGAAATACTAAAAGAGCAGTTTCGTCCCTCAGCTTCTTACAGGGTCATGACCTCAGTTCAGGAAAATTCTTACCTGTGTTTTGTTTGTCCTGTGGAGATATAGTCGACTCTACTGCAGAACTGGTGTATTTTAAGAGATGCTCATAGCTCACATAAATTATGATAGAACTGCAAAATGTTGTACTACTTTGCATTTAATAGACAGAATTCTACCAAAATACGCATTTCAAATATCCCATGGAAGGAGTCATTAAAATTAGACAATCATTTATTCCGAGTTTCTGTCTGCTATGTGAGAATGAACAGGAGGCCACGGTTTCTTTCAAAGGGGTTGTCAGTCAGATCAGTCCCCAAGAATACCGAGGAGGAGCATCCATAATGTCAGATTTGTAGAAGAATTTTTGAGAGATGTACTTTTGTGATGCAAATTGCCAACTGCATCGTGGAAACAAATTACACATTTGTTCATTTTAAAGTGTAATACATTATCCTGCTCCAGCACTGCTAGCTTGCGTAGCATGAACAAGGAGAGGGGCGGGCAAAGAGAAGAAAGGGAAGTGAGCAGCATTTGGAGAAGTAGTGTTTTAGGGCAGTGTTTGATGATGTAATACAGTGATCTGTGAAAGTGCATTGCGTGTGGCATTATTGCAGGAAAAACTGTAGAAGTAATAATCAGACTATGAAGTGGTACAAGAATATCAGATGTCTCTTGGAAACTTTGTGGAGAATTATTTAGTAATGTTTTTCTGCATGTAATAAATCTTTCTGAAGCCTAATCTTGCAGTTGATTCACTCACTGAAACTGGAAATTCAGGACCTGGGAGTAGCTGGGCTACACTTTGCCATTTTAAATCATCTGTTGGATCTATGGAACAAAAGGACAATTTAATTTTTCATAAAGCAGATGAATTCACTTGAAATGGACCGATCTGTAATACTCAGTGGCTTAGTTAATTTTTAGTGTCTCTCAGCTGAAATCTGGATGTCTTTATGTGTACACATAGCTCTTTGTTGTTTTTAGTCAGCAGAAAACACTATGAATTTCAAGAGAAAATATCTTACACCCTAGGTAAGTGTTCATTTGTAGATACATATCATGGGTTGAAGAAGCATTTTTAGCTACCAGCTGTTTCATTGCTTTGAGCCTGATAAAAAAGGCAGAGAAGGCGGCAGGTTAGGCTGCAGCATGTGCGGAATTGCACAGTCGGGGGTTGGGCAGAGCAGTCCTCAGTGGTTTACAGGAAAGTGTTGGGGTTTAGCATTTACTGGATTCTGTTCTTGGAGGCTATCTGCTGCAAGACATAGGGAAGTCTGGTAGTGCTATTAATCTAATACAAGAGCTGAGAAAGTGTCTCCTCTAAAACATTTGAGAAAAAACAGGCAGAGTCTGCTGCTTTACCATCTTCCTTGCTCTGCCCAGTTCCTCTCCCTGCTGCATTCGCCAACTGAAATAAAGATGATTTGAGGAACCTTGCATCCCCCATGAAGGGCTCTAGGCTGCCTGTCTCCCTGGCCAAACAACTATTCTCCTCCATAGCTGGTGGTTAGGAGAACTTCATGAGCCAACATCGTCTAAAATTTATACTTTGTTGGATTCCTCGTTGACTGGGTCTAGGGACCGCTAATGGTCCAACACTTGTATGACAAGCAGCCCGGGGCACTAAAGCACTGGAACATGCAGTGGCTTGTCCATGTCACTGTTACACAGGTAACTGCAAAGCTGTCATCTTCACTCCTGAAAAATAAGTATTCAAGCCTCTCTGCCACTGAGCAAGAGGAAAAGAAGGGAGTAGGAGCAGTGTTCGAGGCTGGGGAGACAGAACGCCCAAAATGAAAATCTTAAATTGTTCAGAGAGTTAGAAATGTGATATCTACACAGCATATAATGTGCTGCCAGTCCGATTTGCAAAGCCTTGGTAATTGGGTGAGTAATTTTTCCAGGGAGTGTTTTACAATGAGCATAAACTTAAGGTCTCCATTAAGCTCCTTCCGCACACCCCATAAGACAACTTATTTAAGGCAGCAACCAGGAAAGTAGTGCCTGTTTGCACTTGGAGCTCCACAACCATGATACTTTTACTGCAGAGGGACACACCGAAGAACAATTCTTATGCCCTTTTGTTGTTTGTTTTCCCCACACAGTCCCTTCATAAGGAAGTACTCAGGGTCTGAGTTTTTTCTCCTTTTAAATATTGAATCACACATTGACTTTAATGAGAACAAAGATGGATAATGCTAATTAATTAATAATTAATGCTAAATAATTTCTAGCCTAACCTAAGATAAGAATATGCAGTACATCCAGAATCACCTTATATTGCTCGAGTTATTTAATAGAGGAAGTCTAAAACGAGCACAATATGCAATTTTCTCTCTAGAAACCATCTCTATTGTCTTTCTGCCCTCTCTAAAGATTTTCCTTCCATTGATATTTCTGATCAGTCGTTAGGCCGCCTAACTGAAATGGATAGCAAGAACTTTACTTGTATTTTTGATGTGGAATCAGGCTAAATAAAATGGCAGATTTCTAGAAAGATGAATCGTTCAATCAATTCGTTAGTACGCGTGCTGAAAGAAATAAGATTCAAGATAAAATTATAGCAGGATGTGGGTTTTTTTCTACTGCAATGATTTCTTACATAATTTAGATACTATATCAACTGTTAAAGAAAATTCTAAAATTATTTACGCAATGCTAGCTGCATTCCAGTGTCAGAGAAGTACTTCATTAACAGACACTGATATTGAAAATGCTACATGAAATAGCCCATGCATTATACATTACTATAAGAGAAGCTTTCATGCAAAAATGTTTAAAGCCTGTCTCGCAATTGCATAAATAAGAATCAGTTTTATAACCTCATCTTTCACGCTTTCTTCTGTATGCTAACATAATGTACACAAAGATTGCCTATGACTCTCAGCTATATAAATATATTTCCAGCTGTAATTCTTGCTGAATTCCTCCTATAGTATATACAAAACAAACTAATCTTTTGATCTTGAAGGTAAGTCAGTTTTTGCGAGAAGTTTGGTTTAACCTTTGTGAACATCTGGGTAACACAAAACACAGAGGATGGAAATGCACAAGTTGCCAGCTTTTTCAAGGACCTCTGCCTATGCTATTTCTGTCTCTCTGCATAACATTGTCCTCGTCGTTTTGAGCCTCCACCTTTACTCCTGCTTCTCTGAAAATGTCAGTGTTGGCAGCTGACAAGTTGTTTGACTCCAGGTCTAACATTAATGTGATGGACAAGACTACCATGCTAACAAAAACTTTATCAGTCCTAGAGTCCTTGTACCAGTAGTCTTTTCCTTTCTTTCTTTTTTTTTTCTTTCAGACTCTTTTTTAATAGAACACAAAGTATGAAGGCTCGTCTAAGTAGGAAAGATTCATCAAAATCTCTAATTAAATACATGACAGCTGGTGAATTAGAGCATTTTGTCTTAGCGCTGCCATCCTATAATACTTCATAATCCTGAGAGTCCAAAGTATGAATTAATTATGCTTATAAGTATCCTCATACCCAACTAAAGGGGAAAAATAATAAAAAGCAACTCTAAAAGATCTCTGACAAAGTAGGCAGTATTGCTAAAAATGACCAAGTTAACTTTAGATTACAAGACTTTACTTGGGAGATGCTTTGATATAGAATATGTTTGTAATATAAGACTATTTGGTTAAAGAAACATCTTGTTTGAAAAGTAATGTGTTAAGAGAGCATTTTAATAGCCCTGTGTTAAATATCAATTCCTAACAGCTAGCACAATAAAATGCCATAATCCTCAGCCTTGCGAAGATAAATATGATTTAAAAAAACCCCCAAGCCTCATAGTTTCAGAGTAGTCTTGTTGTCTTCAAGAAATGGAAGTTTAGACAAAATTTGTGCAGGTTCTCACATGTTGTAAGGTTGTTTAGATTTCCTGGTGAAGAGGTTTTGGTTGATTGGTTTACGTTAGAGAAAAAAGGAACAGAACCAAATTAGGAATTTTCATGCTGTGGATTTCAGAAGGTTTAGAACATTGTTACACTGAAATATTCCATGTTTGGGGCATTTTATTTTTGAACATCAATAATTGAAGATGAACTGTTCCACTGAAAGCAAATACTTCCTTTGAAAATTATTGCTCCATCAGTAATCCAGATCTCAGACAGATATATCTAAGGCAGAACTTCTGAGCAGCCCTATGGTTTGTATTAATCCTATTCTCAGATTATTGGTTTGTTTTTTTCCTTGTCAAGGTTTTTCTTCTGAGGCTTTCTCACTTCAAGTCTTCCAATTAACATCTATCTTACAAAATGTGAAACATGTATCATTAGATATACATTCCTGTTTGTTTTGAACACAATCAAACTTGTGCGATAGGTCTTACATATATTTCAGCAGCTGTCTCTTGTAGCTTTTCTGGTTTCTAACATGTAGGGCAAAATGTTTGTTTTCTTTACATTGTTCCTTTCTGACTGTTGGTTCATTCATTATATTGATTATTAAGAGGCTACGAAATTTCATTGAAAAATGGTGTGTTCTTGGAGTTTGGGATGTTCTCAAAATCCACATAAATTCTTTACGTGAGGGTTTTTTTCCTTATTTTGGTGAGATGTTGGTATCCTTATTGAGATTGAGGAGATCATAATAAAATTCAGACAAACTTGGCCCTTGCGTACTCCAGAGTTAAGAACGTTTCTCTGGAAATACATTGTAGCTGTCTTTTGAAGTTGCTTTGTTTCAATCCACTGAAATTACTATCTATTTACCAATAGATAGTACCAATATTTAACTAACTGACATCCCATTACTGTGGGCAATCATGAAGCCCAAGTGAAAGTACAGTTCCTGAAATGCAAGTGCTGGAAGCTTTCTACCTGGTTCGTGGACGTACTCTGTGTGAAACAAAAGAAGAGAAAGATGCCAAATATTTGTGTTAATTAAGGAGGATTTGAAGAAAATTTTTTTAAAAAAAATTCTATTTGTAAATAATGCACTGTTGTTGAGAAAGGTGCCCATTCAGTTTATGAATGAGTGGAGAAGGAACCACTGAGTATCTTTAAATTGATTTATCTTTTGAAGGGTTTTTCTTGATCCATCTGCTAATCTTCCATTTTGATATAAGAAACTGAGGAAAAGACTGTTGATCTTGGATCAGCTTACACAAGGAAAACCTTTACCAAATAAGACATTTTCATCATTCATCAAATTGGCATAATCTTGGGAGTTGTTTGGCGAGAGATTCTCCATCGCATCATTGCATTCTCTAGTTCCTGCTAGTAGAAAATTATCCTCCTTTGACAGCTTTGGGAAAATCTATTTTTCACATTTAAAAACAGATGTTTGTGGGTTGTTTGGGGGTTTTGGGTGTTGGATGTTTTTTGTTTGTTTGTTTGTTCATATGGTAGGTCTTTCGTTTGGGGGTTGTCTTTTTTTGGGGGGGGTTGTTTGTTTGTTTTACCCTGTAGCGTGCTTTCTGAAAAATGAGTGTCAGAGTATCATTGAATTATTCAGGTTGGAAGGAACTGTGGGAAGTCCCTAGTCCAATTTCGTAGTCATTTTAGCTCACAAGGCAGCCACCGTGGTCAGGTATGATTTATCTTTGTAAATCCACGACAACTGTTCCTGGTTTTGGCTTTCCTGCCACCTTCCCTGCATGCTTGAGCAATGGCCTCATCTGTCTTCCTTGTAGCTTGTCTTTGCTTCCACCTCCAGTGTACATCCTATTTTGCTGGAGATCAGTGACAGCTTCCCTCCTTAGCCAAGTCAGTGTCCTACTACATCTACTCCTTTTCCTGAAACCCAGGATGGACCATTCTGCTTGGAGGGGTTTGTCCTAAAAGACCTGCCAGCTGCTTTGAGCTCCTTTGCCTCTCAGAAATGCCAGAGATCCTCTCTACCAGCTCCCTGAATAATACAAACATTATTTGCCTAAATATTTGTCCACACGACTTGTAGTTGCTACTATTCCTATCTCCATTTGACTCCATGGGCTCCATATCTGGACTATGCTTTATAAAAAGCATCAAACTGTCCCCTGACATTGTTGTCACGACACATCACAGCGTATGTAGGCCCAGTGGAGAACAGTCGTGTGTGTAAGAGAATGGGGATATGATTCCCTTCCATGAGGGACCACATAAGTTCAGCCAGACACTTTCACTCTAGAGCTAAGTAAAGTGTTTCAGTTGATTTTGACATTGAGATGTATGTCTGAATAGGTGATGTCATAACATTTCTTTTCCAGTGAATACACCCAAATGGGGGGGAAGAAAGTGTGCATCAAAATTTGTCTAAACTTCATATGGGATGAAGTGGAATGAAAATGTGTGTGTGTGTGTATATATATATATATATATCAATATCAGAAATTTTGACAGGAACTTAACATGCTCTGTGAGGTCTAGTTAACAGTTACAGTGCCAGTAGGTGGCGCTCAGGAATCTATAATGTTGTTACATATAGGGCTTCTTATGCCCACTGCAGCCTGGTGCTGGGCGCAGCTCGTACCACAGACCAGTGCTTTCATGACTTCTAACAGACAGAAATATTCATAGGTAATAAGAACAGGTGAGGGATACCAGAGATGATGTTATAATCATACATGATTGGGAAGATGGCAAGACCTGGTTTGAATGTTCTGAACTATTTGCTGTAAAGAGAGCTGCAGTGGTGTTGTTCATATGTTAAAATACCGTGTTGGTTTATTGTCTTTTGTACTAGGATCTAATAATGTTGTCCAGTGGCATAGATTACATCATTTAATCACTTTTCAGTTTTGATTACAGCTACCAGCAGGAGACACAGAGTTGCCAATTGTAATTAAAATGTATAAAAAAAACAACCACCAAGAAATACAAAACATTTCAGAGATAATTAAGGCTGAGAAGCATTTATTTTCCTGTGAACTTGTGTACTACTGTGCCGAGCAAAACTGAATATTATCTGTCTTTAAACATCCACATCCTTCAGTTGTTTGGGTCTGGGATTAGATCATCATTTCCATCTTACTGCAGATTTTTATCAATGAATAATGCAGATAACATTTGAATAGTTTGTATGAAAGGTTACAGGATTTTTCAGTGTTGCAGTATAACACAGGAGTACTTTATTCTGATTCTGGTCATGTTTAAAGGAACCCGGGTGCTTTGCCAGTAAACAAAAATTTTGCAATAGCCTTTTTACAGGTACCACTGGTCTTTTCTCCAACTAGATGAACATTTGGGACCAAAAAGATAACACCACTGTCTGATACAACTAGGAGATTTATGTCCCTGGCTTCTCCTACCTTTGCTTTATGTTTTATCATCTTTAGAAACTGATCTGAAATGAAAAGATTGAGTCAGGAAGGATCTAGCCCGGTAGTCTTGGGTTAAGGGTCATATATTTACAAACCTACAAAACCACACCTTTTGGAAGCTAGGTCAGAGGCTTGCACGGTTGGTGATCAGAAACCTTTTGTTAGGAATCCTGAACTTATTCTCAGACTGTTTATCTGATTTTACACAATGTTACTTAGTTCAAATTGCTTTCCACCTGCTCTGGTCTGCACTTTTCTTATGTATTTTCCAGGTATATCTGGAGATCATAGAATCATAGAATCATAGAATGTTAGGGATTGGAAGGGACCTCGAAAGATCATCAAGTCCAATCCCCCTGCCAGAGCAGGAATGCCTAGACTATGCTACACAGGAACGTGTCCAGGCAGGTCTTGAATGTCTCCGGAGAAGGAGACTCCACAGCCTCTCTGGGCAGCCTGTTCCAGGGCTCCGTCACCCTCACTGAGAAGAAGTTTCTTCTCGAGTTTAAGCAGAACCTCTTATGTTCCAGTTTCAGCCCATTACCCCTTGTCCTATCAGTGGTTGTCACCGAGAACAGCCTGGCTCCATCCTCGTGACACTCCCCCTTGATATATTTGTAAACATTAATGAGGTCACCCCTCAGTCTCCTCTTCTCCAAACTAAAGAGCCCCAGCTCCCTCAGTCTTTTCTCATAAGGGAGATGCTCCACTCCCTTAATCATCCTAGTTGCCCTGTGCTGGACTCTCTCCAGCAGTTCCCTGTCTTTCTTGAACTGAGGGGTCCAGAACTGGACACAATATTCCAGATGGGGTCTCACCAGGGCAGAGTAGAGGGGAAGGAGAACCTCTCTCGACCTACTAACCACCCCCCTTCTAATACACCCCAGGATGCCATTGGCCTTCCTGGCCACAAGGGCACAGTGCTGGCTCATGACCATCCTGCTGTCCACCAAGACTCCCAGGTCCCTTTCCCCTACACTACTCTCTAATAAGTCATTCCCCAACTTATACTGGAACCTGGGGCTGTTCCTACCCAGATGCAAGACTCTACACTTACCCTTGTTATATTTCATTAAATTTTTCCCCGCCCAACGCTCCAGCCTGTCCAGGTCTCGCTGGATGGCAGCACAGCCTTCTGGTGTGTCAGCCACTCCTCCCAGCTTGGTGTCATCCGCAAACTTGCTGATAGTACTCTCTAGATATAGTGCCCCTGTGTCTTGATTACTAAATAAGCTAAACTCACAAGGAAGACGACTTCCCCTGATGGTTTTAGATAATGGTGATGGATTTTCCCTTCTTTTCCCTCCTGTATTTCTGCTTGAAATAGCAGAAACCCCTAAATAACAGCGCATGTTTGCAGCACTTCTACATGGACAGAGTTGTTACTTCAGTCTTGTGCTATGTAAATCTTTAGAAAAATTCCTCCATGTGGATAACTTCTCTTGGATACACCTACGTTGGATTGTACTTCCTCTTTCCATAGTCAGCCACAAGTAGCTTTTCCATAAATATAATTTTCCTTGAGGTACATGTCTCAAACGGATCAGGTGAGTTGTTCTTTTAATGTCCCTCTTGTTTTTTTGAGTACGAAGGGAAACTGAGCACTGTGGAAGTCAGAAGTGAATCTTCTCTTTGTGCCTGAGCCCCTCTCTCTGCACTCCGGCCGGTCCTGTGCTGGCAGTTCATGCAGCCGCTCGGGTGCGCGCAACTTTGGTTGGAGCAAATGGGTTCTTAAATCCTTGTTGGATCTAAAGCTGAAAAAAAAATCTTTAAATTTATTCATGTGCCCAGATGTGAACCACTGAACTGTAATCTTAGTCTAGAAAGGATATGCACGTATGAGACTTTCCAGCAGTGGTAAAATTATTTAATTTGATAAATCCAGATGAAGCAGAATGGAGAAGGCCTGGGCAGAGTGAACCTGAGGATCCATACCAGTTTTAAATCCTGTATTAAACAGAAATCTAAATTAATAGATTTTTTTTCTTTAGAACGTAGATGATGAATTTCTTCAAATATTCTGAACCATCAGCTTGGCAGGATCTTTAGACACTTTTGTTAGCTAATCAAAGACAGATTGCATTCAGGAGCCATATCTAAATTTATTAAGAAAATTAATAGACCATTAAAATTTTGCTAGAATTAGGCTAAGATACAATAAGCATCTTCACCAGCAGATATTCATTAGCTGTAACATTGACCTGATGCCTGCATGTGTAATGAGAAATTGATATCTAGATTCAGAAGAAGACAATAGTGCTAATAATATAAGCTTGAATCATTAGAAAAAGAAAGACTGATGTTATACATGTGTCAAACACTATTTTTCATATTCATCCCTCTGTGCATGTTATGTACAGCAACATCAAGGTTTGAAGGCTTATGTTTGCCTAATTCACAATTTTTGCTTCCTTCTCTGTTTTGTAAATCTCTTTATGCTGTGAGAGTGAATTTTATCTATTAATTTCTTCACAGCATTTTCAGAAAGTAATCAGCTTGATGCAGAAGGGAGAAGCTAATTGTGGTTTTCCCTTGAATGTATCAGTATTTTGACTTCGATTTCCATGAAACAGATCCTTGCAAAATTTCAGCACGTTGTTCATGGGGTTTTAGCACAATGGAGCCTTCGGGATAATTTCTGTCTGCTTTACGTTGGTATTTTTAAAGCTAATGAAAATTACTTCCCCCCCCCTTTTTTTTTATGTGACATTTTAAAACCTTCGTAGAGCTTATGGCTTGTTATGATACTTGCTTGCAGTTAGTTTTCACTTTCAGAGAAGCTATCTTAGAAATCTTTCATAGGAATAAATGTGTGCAGTTGGGATTAGTTCACCCAAGAGTACTGTTCAGTACTTAAAAAAAGATTATATAATTGAAGTGCACTTATTTTTCAACTATTTTTTCTGTCTTGGCATTGCAAGCATGTTCAGCAGTGAGTTTTGTATGGGGCTGACTAACAAGATACAGTAATTCTGAATGCTGAAAACCAAACTGACCTGTATTTGAAAACCTGATCATTTGTGTCATTCACAAATGTACGCAATGCTGAGTTTATATACTGTACTTTGTAAATGGCATTGATGATTTCTTCTGTGGTCTAAGGACAAAAATAAGGATGAATAGTGTTCTCAGTACAGTTTTTGCTTTTTACTACGTATGGAAAAATGAACACGCATGTAGCGGAATTTCTTGTGGAGCAGGGGCGCGGTATCCCTTTAAAGGTTTGGACAACCCAGCTTAGGCCTGAACAAAGGCTCTGTCCTTGGACCTGGCTTGGGGCACGGAGAGGAGGAGGTGTAGCTGTTTTGTGAAGAGCCTTGCCGGGGGGAGAAGCGGGGGGCGAGAGCCGCCTGCACAGTTGAATGGCACCATCCAATAAAACGCTGGCGCGTGTAAACCTGTAACTGACCAACTCCGTTAAGGGGCAGGCGCGGGGACACTGCTGAACTGTATAGATTGAGCTGTCCGGAGCAATAAAGGGAGGACGATCTGTAGCCATATTGGTGTGACGATCGTTACTTGGCCGGCTCTCCGAAGGGACCCTCTTCACACGCATTTAAAAAAAATTCTTTTGCAGTTTTAGGTGATGTAACCAATTAGAAAGAAGTTGTGTAGCACTGAGAAGTTTTCTGTTCCTATTGTTCAAATACATGTAATTTTCGGTACATTAAGGTATTTGTCACTGGCACCAGCTTCAACCCCATTCGCATGTGAACTATCTTGCAATGCAGGCAGCAACCAAAAATATTTGGCTTGGAGAAGATGAACTTTGAGCATCAACTTTCTGCTGCCTACTAGGGTCCTCCGTGCTGCTGATTGTTTTCAGTATGTCAGTAATGTCAGATTCTCTGGTGAGTTAGGAATAGGGGAGAGTTTCATTAAGGTGCATGTATTCAAGATTCTTCATGAATTGTGCAACGATGGTGGCAACTCCATGCGACTGCTGCTGTAGTTCTTGTGAAGGGAAGGACTGGTCCTGGGGTGAGGTTAATGAGGGTGGATGGCTTTCATGGTTTGGGGTAGCAGCCTTTGCTCCCAGCCTTCCCCTGGATCTCCTGAGAACGTTCTCTCCTCCGCACTCCTGCTGAGCTCTCCGTGTCTCTGAAAGAGCAAGCCATGAAGCTGAACTATTTTGGGTTTGGGCCATCTGGCTTCAATATCCTTCCATGTCTTTGTGGAATCCAAATGAGTTTGGTCCCCTGGTAGATGCTGGACGCCAACAGGAAGCGATACGGTTGACAATACTGCCAGCGATTCAGGACAGACATTTCAAAGCGAGCTAGTGTTTATCTGCCAGCTCTAATACAATATTTAGAGTTACATTAGAGAGGCAAAGCAAAACTTAGGCGAGTGAACGTCACTTCTCTCCCTGGTCCACAGCTTTGAAGGTTTCTTATCTTCCTCTCTTGCTGCTCTGCAGGCACAGTTCTTATACTCCGTTCTCTTCACACGCTATTGCCAATTCACATGTTCTGCATTCATAGCTGCCAGTTCTGAAAAACGTATGTCCAACTTGCTGGTCATCTGAGCCAACTCTGTCCCTTAGGCAGCTTTTCGAATAGTTCAGTCCCACCAGGCTCAGCAAGCCTACAGCCCTGTCAGTTTTTGCCATTCTTTTATTTCAGAAGAGACTTCAATCCCTTCAATCCCAGTAGGTGAAAGCAGATAGCGAGCAAACTGAATCATTTTTGGTTCCATTTCAAAACTATTAGAGATATTTCCATAGGGGCTGATGGGTGCTTTACAGCTGGTGGAAAAGTTATAAAAGAAAGGAATGAATATTGCCCAATGTTGCCTAAGTTTTAGTCTACTTACTCTATATACCTCATAGCTTATTTTCCTTCCTGTGATGTTCAAGCCTATAAACAGTGATCACAGACACTGCCCAACCTTTATGGTTGCTACAAAGCAACAGATCTTTGAAGGCTTCAGTGTTTCATCCTGAGGAGGAGCAATCATTCTTCCCAAGTTTTTCCTTCTTAATGAAGCCTATGGTGACTTTTCTTCTGTTTCAGATAGAGCTGACATCTTAGGAATTTATAGTTCCAGTGATCATTCCAAAATTTGAAAGTTATGTTACTAGTAGAGAGACAAAAGCTGGGATACCAGTATATGTGTAATACTAAATTGTGCCTGCCCTTTTTTGGTTTTCTCAGGCTTTGTTCAGGCGTATTGCAGAAGTACATGTAAGACTTGGTGAGGCAGAGATCTCTAATCTTACTGAGTAATCATTTCGGCTCTAGAAAGATGTTAATGATGTTTTACCACCTAAGAGAGTGATGAAAGGAGAGCATTTGAACACCTGAGCATGTATAATTTAAATGTAATAAAATCACAATATGAGTTCTAAGTAGAAAAATTAGCATTGCTAATTATTGCTTGCTGATGATTGCTGTAAGCTTTTCTTTCCTATTTTCTTTCCTTTTTTTTTTTTTTGTTTGTTATACAGACTGCTAGTGAATTCAGGTGTCAGGATAAATCCCTGACAGCACACATACTCAAATTTCTGGCTGGCACTAACTTCAGAGGTTTTTCTGCCTGTCAATTAAGTGCTGCACAATTTGATTCAGGGCTGCTAGAAGGGAGAGACTGGGCAGCAGGTGGGCATCTAAGAGTCCTCGTTATAGAGGGAACCAACCTGTTTTTATTTATTAGTTTGTCATGAAAAAGTACGATATGAAATAGACCAAATCATCATAATTAGCATGTTGGTCAAACAGGCTGAGAGATTAGAGTGCTTACGTTACGTGTGCTACTCTCATGCAGTCGTTGCTTTTCTGTTGAAGACAAAAGTTATAAATAACAGAAGTACAAAAAACTCCTTTGCTGCTGCAGGAAGGCCTCAAGGTTACTAAGCGCATGTGTGACATAAATGCAGTAGAGCATTTTAATTAGATTCTTTCACCAGAACTCCTGACCTTCTGTGTAGCACATTAATGTATTTTACTAATTATAAATGCAATTAAAAAGTACTGAAATAAAATTAGGCTGATCTATCTAATTTACATTAAGCACTTTCAAATTATGCAGATTTTCAAAGTCTCTTTCTTTCTTTCCTCATTTTTTTTTTTTTTCCAATTTGTGTTTCAGGAAAAAATTGTCTGCATTAAAACAGCTGGAAAACAACCTTGTAGCAAAACAAATTTCTTTTCTGTGATTATTCACAGTGTGTGAGTTAATTTTCTAGGCAGTAATACGCTTAGCTATCATTAGGGTAGTGACTCACACAATAGAACCCATATGTGTGTTGGATGCAGTGGTGGTTAGGACAGTGGGTATCTACTCTTTTTTTTTCTTATGGGAATCGGGTTCAGAAGCTAACTAGGAAAAAATAGTGATATAATGGTTCAAAAATAACAAAGATTTATAAACAATAAAGAAACAGCAAAAGCTGTGTGCAAATAATACAGGCGAAACATCTGGTGTGTTCAGTCATTAAAACAGGCTGACTTATCCCTGACACCTCCATTGTTTTGATAAGGCTTTCGTAGTATTACAGAGGTTTAGACGTGAAAATAGAGGAGTAACAATATTTCATTATAACTTTTGTCCAGCATCTAAATGAAGGTGGGCACTGTGCAAAGAACATAACGCAGTCTTATGATCTAATTTTAGATGGGATGCAGAAACAGAGCGTAACTCTAAGTACTGGACAGAGAGAGAAAGAAGCAATCTTAAAGTAGGAAACTTTGTAGAGCTACTCAGGCATTTTAGTTCATGTTGTTTATCCTTAAACCCTCTCCATAATAACGGATTAATTTATAATACCTGTGCATATTAATGAAAATTCTCGACTTTTTCATTCAAAAAAAAATGAAGTAAAAGTGTCTCAGTCCTATTCTATGCCTTCCCTGAAGAAATAATGTAAAAAATTAGTGCAGAGGAAGAAAAACTGAAATACATTACGTGACAGTAAGTGAACCAATTCACTTTTCATTTCGTCCTATATATATCTTGTATTAAGACCATGCTATTTTTCTGTGATTTCTTTCTTGTGTGTTTATTGAGTTTGGGCCTCTCGCACGTGATGTGAAAGTAGAAAGGTGCAAATAATGCTTTGCTCATTATTGGTGGTTATTTTTTAAGCATCTAAAAGGTCATAGCATGGGAAGCACTGTGATGGTACTTTTGTAGAGGTTGTCTTTTAGATATACAAGAGACTGAGAATTTAAAAGAATAGGATGGCATATTAGCTATTTGTTTTTAAAATTTGAAATTGTAAGAATCGTCCCACCTCCTTCCCCCATAGTTTGTTGCTGAACACATAGGAAGTTTCCTCACTGTTAACTGGAAGCAGCAAAATATTTGCTGCATAAACCAGTGATAAGTTATTTTAACCTTTACCTTTTAACAGAGTGCTGCCAGCTTGTCTCCTGTTCCTACCAGAGGACCATGGGTGATTTCCAAGAGGAATTTTGGTTGCTAAAACTCTAAACTTCTCTCCTGGAAATAGCAACATACGTAGCTTATTAACTCAATATCTAATAGTTATGCTGCAGTCAAGTAAATAGCTTGTGATGGGAGAGTTGTACTACTTCCCTTTAGGCATTTCGCTGGGTGCCCATGTTATACAACTGGGTTCTCTGCACTGGTCAGTGGAGGAAGGAATGCACCTAACTTTAAATCACCTTTTAAAAGGAAATATGTGTCCAGTACACTGGAGAACATGATTATGTGTGAATCGGGCCGCGGGATAGCTACGAGCTCTTGCCTTTCTCAGAAACGATGTTATTTTGGGCAAGGTAGCAGGTCTTGTTCTGGAGCATTGCCACTGCTGGTCCTTCACAGAACATCCTTGCTCTGGCTGCTGTGAGTAGCCGCTCACCACGAGTCAGAAAATGTTGCCATGTACAACAACAAGGACTCTCCTGAAAGGAGTGCCAGGAGGTCCCAAATCCTACTTATTCCACATCCGCATTTAGATTCAAAGTGCCTTGTACAGATTAAGAAACTTGTAAACAGTCACTTCTCTCATTTTTGTAACCTTTTCTCTTATGGCATGGTGCAAAAAATAGTTTGCCATTTTTTTTTTCCACCCTATGAGTATGTTTCCAAAAGAGTCTTTGTAACATCTAAGTTTATAAAACTGCAATCCTACTTTTCTTCCCAGAACTACAGGTCAGCATGCAAGCAGGAGGGGCAGTAGTCATATGTGCCAAACTGTCTTCTGCACTGACTAACAAAAAGAAGACACTGACCCCATTGAAGAGGCTGTTGAATTAGCTAACACGAGTGTCATGAAGACAGTGGAGAAGAGCGCTCCCATGTTTCCAAAGATGACAAATTCACGCACGTGCCTAAATTAAGTTTATTAATAAACAGAAGCGCCTCCAAAATTAAAGGTTCGGGTATCAATTGGAAAAGAGTTAACTACACTACACCCACCCTAACCAAAGAATAATGATCCGGATCCCAATACACTCACCTTATAAAAGATGAGGAGTCTCAATCTCGAGAATGGTACACTCACCTTACACAGATGAGGAGTCTCAACCCCGGGGACAAAAGTCCTTAGGCGGCGTCCCACCTAAGGGGGGAGATTGAGTACCCCTGCCTGCAGAGCCAGCTGCCACGAGGTAATTCCCCCAAGATGGCTGCCAGCACCCCATTTTAAAGTCTCAGTCGAGCTGGCTGTGGTCAATCAAGCCATATTGGCCTCTTAGTGGCTGCCAGCCAACTTCCTGGGAGTGCCCCTCAGGGTGATGGGTCATTTCCGAGCCAGCCCAGGTTTCCAGAAAATTCTCTGAAATCTGCCTAGCAACTGCTGACTCACAGAGGGGGGGCACTCCCGACCAATGGGGGAAGGATGCACCTGCCACAATCCACCCTGTGACCACAGTCATCTCGACTCACCTTGAAGTGGTGGTACAGGCACCTCTTGCCTCCAAGGTTAAAAGGGGGTGCTGTCTTGGTGAGGATTGATCGTTCCAGATCATCATTCCCCAGTCAAGGCCTGGTTTACAATAGAGCATAAGGCATTTTCAAAGTGCTATAAAACGTAGCACTAAGCATACAGCAATACTTAACAACATGCAAGATAGATAGATTCCTCAAACGTTGAGGTATAACATAATACTTAACAGAATTAGCAATATGCAAGATAGATTCCTCAAACATTGAGGTATAACATTAAACCACCTCCCAAATGAACATCTAACGGAGTTAACAATATGCAAATTACAACAACAGGTTATTAATGTATGCAACTCTCCCCACCCCGACAGTCCCGAGAGGCTATCCAGAAGGTGGAGAGTAGTCCATTCAGTAGTATCCTCCTTCATCTTCACGTCTCCTGAAGATCTGAGACACAAACTCCTCAGTTATAGACCCTTAAAATGCCCTGTCATAATATAACCTGGCCCAGAAAACCCTCAGCCAAACAGTTTTCATTGTGGCAACAACTGCCACTGAGTCCTTTCCGTGTTAGTCTATTGAGTCCACATATGCATTCAGGACACAGGCACTACATCCATCTGCTGACCAGCCCAGCACTTAACATCCGTCTTCTTCCGGTAGTCGTACGGGTCTCCCTTCATTGTCCTAAAAGAGAACACAAAAGTGGACCTCAGCCCTTCAGGGCTGGGCTTTCAGGTTAGAAGTCTGGGATTATCCACCTGACACTAATACGGTGTGTTTTTCCATTTCTGTCTAGGGCCTCCCAAGCATATAAACCTCTAGGTTTCACCAGAGTCATGGGCACAATGCCTATTGAGGGCAGCTTCACCATGACTGGTTGTCCCACAGATATCTGTGATGGTAACTGGCTTGATGTATTGTCCGGTTCAGAGTTATTATGTATTCTTAGTCTAGGGCTAGCGCCCATGAGTGGTTCTGATAGACAGAACGCTTGAATCTTCGGACTTCCAAAACTTCCCCAGTGGTTATTGATGACGAAAACTGCTTGGGCCAACCGTGTGTCCCAGTTAGATCGTGAGACAGCAGCATGCCGCTTAATCAATCCGTTAGTGCGTTCCACGATCCCATTGGCCTGGGGGTAATATGGTGTATGGAACACCCATTTAATACCTTCCCCTTGGGCCCAATCTTGAACCACTGTGGCTGTAAAATGTGACCCATTGTCACTTTGAATACTTTCAGGTGTAGGTAAAACACTAAACCACTCACTCAGCACTCGCACTGTTTGGTCCCCAGTGGCAGCACTGGTAGCTGTAGCTCTTGTCAGTCCTGAAACTACTTCCACTCCTACCAGGATGAATTTCTTTCCATGGGATGGTTTTAATGGTCCCACATAATCCACTTGCCAGGTACTCCAAAGAGCCTTGCCCCATCTGATATGTTGGGCAGGAGCTTGATTTGGATGGTTAGCTTTAAGTCTTATCTGACATTGTGGACAAGCAGTAAGAATTGCCTCACAGACTTTCATAGATATTGGCCAACCTCGAGACCTACATTCATAATACAGGTCTGCTTTACCTGAATGGCCTCGCTTTACATGTAACCATTCAGCTAGACGATCCCAGTCCTCGTCACAAGAAGTTGCTCTGATTTGAGTTAAGTGGTCCACTTGTTGGTTCCACTTGGAAGCAGGGGTTTTGTCCCTTGTATGTCCTTTTACCCATCCCACCTTTAAGGGTCGTGATCTCCCTATTTCCAGTAGGCGTTGCCAATCCTCTGCCCTCCATACTTTGGTGCAGCCTATTTCCCACTGGCTGGACTCCCAGTGGCATACCCACTCAGTGGCACCCATGAAGGTCGCATAAGAGTCAGTGTAAATGACAGTAGCTCCATTTTCAGGAGCTAGTAAGAGGGCTCACAGCTCTCCAACTTGTGCACTGCCTTCTCCTAACTCCTCAACTGTCCTCCCGGTATTAATTTCCAGTGCAGCTGCTTTGTACTGCCATTTTAGCCCCTCCCGCCAGGCCGATGCATCAGTAAACGACACACACTGTGTGTTTGTGTCAGTCTTAAATTCAGGGGCCTTCTTGGTGGGGGATGGTTTACAAGGCTGACTTAGCATGGTTGGGTCTGGACTTATAGGTTGCTGTAGTTTAGATGTTTTAGTTGAGCCTTCCTTTAATTGTAGTAGCTGACTAATCCCCTCTATATATGCATACCATTTCCTAATAGTGGCCTTTTGTGCTACACCCTCAGGAGGGGGTGTTCCACTGAGGATTGAATTCAGCAGAGGAAAAGGACCTTACACTATAATCTCCTGGGTGCTACATAACTTTTCTGCCTCTTTAATTGTTCTGGTGAGAGAAAGTACCCCTTTCTCCCAATCTGAGTATCGTAACTCACTTTCTTTGAATGCAGTGGAGGAAAATAGTAATGGCCTAGCCGGACCCTGTGGTCCCTTTTGGAACACATTACAGTAGGAGGCATGAGCAGCAAATCCTCACTCCACTCTCAGTGGGTCCTGTGGGTGTAGAGGGCCTAATCTTTGATAAGTCTTGAGTTCATCTCTTAAGATATTGAGTGCTTCTGTATGTTGTGGAGTCCAGTCCCATGCTCTGTTTTTCTTCAACAGGTTGTAAAGTGGGCGGGCAATTACTGAATAACCTGGTACATGTTTCCTCCAATAGCCTAGTGTGCCCAGTAATTGTTGTAGTTCTGTCCTGTTACATGGGGTTTGCCCTTTCTCTATGGCAGACAAAGTGTCATCAGGCACAGCCGTTGCACCAGCTATCCATAAGGCACCTAGAAACTTTATCTCCTGTCCAGGACCTTGGCATTTGGAGGGTGGAACATCTAACCCATTTTCAGTTAGCACATCCCAAACAGCCTTAGCTGTTTGTCCTACTTGCTCTTTGTTGTTTCCACCAATTAAGATGTCATCTATATATTGATAAATGCAGACTCCTGTTGGCACCTCTACAGTACCAAGTAGTTTGGCCAAGGCATTGTGGGCAATTGTGGGTGAATGTTTGTAGCCCTGTGGGAGTCGATTAAACGTATACTGTATCCCTTCCCAAGTGAAGGCAAACTGAGGTTTGTCCTCATCCCTTAGAGGGACCATGAAAAACATATCCTTCATAACAAAGGTAACTGTCCAGGAATGGGCAGCAGCTTGTAATTCAGACTGCCTTCTCTCAAGGTCGCCAAGCAATTCAGTGACAAACCCTGTAGCCGCACTAGGCAGCAGGCACCGACAAACAGGATATAGCAACAGTGATGCAATTTCCAAAATCTCTATCTGCGGTGAAGCAGTTTCCCAAGTTTTTACAAGCATCTCTTTCATCTCGCCACTTCCGAAAGTCCATACCCTGTTATCAGACAACAAACGCCTGCCTACTAGCACCATTAGAACAAAAGGCATCCACCTTAAAAGGGCTAATGACCACTCCCACAGCAATCGCCAGGAGTAAGCCTTCTTATCAGCAGAGCACTGATTTACTGCACAGATGGGTTTAATTACACTCTCAAAGTGGGGGAAAGCTGATGCCCTAGAATTGTGACTCATCGCATTTACTTTCAGCAATTCTATCAGCCTCCGACTATGCTTAACAGGTTGCCCGTGCTGTGAAGTCTGGGGAACGCCCAGGGCTGAAGTCTTTCTCCAGGCATAGAGCCTGTCGCTCTCCCGGGGCGAATCCAGTCCACCCCGTGCCGGTACCGGGACGGGAGTTCCGCGTTCTGGGACAGGGGTTCCGGGGCTCACCCCGCCCAGTGGGCAGGTTTGGAGGACTCGGCTCCCTCCGCCCCCAGGGTCCGCCCACCCCAGCTCACGACCGAAGGTGACTAGCTCGTGTAAAAGTTCCGCCCAGCTGGGTACGTGAGCAGGGGCATTAGGGTTCTGTACGTTCCCATCTATAATCCTTTGAATCCTCTCCTTAACCGTATTCATGTAGAGTTTTACGGCATCCGGCAATCCTTTGACCAAAGATCTAAGGTGCCGCGGCTCTACCGGCGCCGCCATGGGAGTGCCCTGCTGGCCACGTACGTACATAGCTTGAATACACGCAGCCTTCTGAATAGCCTCGGTTAAATCTGATGGTCCCTTCACTTTAATAATAACAGGCTCCCCTCTCTCTCCCGGGTCAATACCCCCAGCACAAAGCGGCACACGGGACATTACTGACTGATCACCCGCGGAACCGCCAGAAAGATAAACTTCAGGAGCACAGAAAGAAGCCGTTTTCCCACCACCACCACTGACAGGGAAACGCCACCATTCCTTACATTCGATTTCTCCCGCGCTGCCACCCCGCGATCCGGGGAACTTCGTCTTAAGGAGGAACCGCAAATTTCCCTCAGCTTGTGCCAGCATTAACTCAATTTTCTCTTCTAACAAAAGAACTCGCTCCCTTTCTTGTTTCAATTCCATTCTTAAACTCTTATTTTCTAATTCTACACGGAGAATCTGCCTGTGCAGTTTCTCCGGGCTATCAGCTTGCTCACAGCCACTCGGCTGGGTAAACGGGGCTTTCTTCACCCCTTCTAAACCAGGGCTCTGGGTGCAACCGTGAGTCAGCCCCCTCTCGTCTGATACCCTGCTCGCTGCACCAAATAATGTCGTGAAGACAGTGGAGAAGAGCGCTCCCATGTTTCCAAAGATGACAAATTCACGCACGTGCCTAAATTAAATTTATTAATAAACAGAAGCGCCTCCAAAATTAAAGGTTCGGGGATCAATTGGAAAAGAGTTAACTACACTACACCCACCCTAACCAAAGAATAATGATCCGCATCCCAATACACTCACCTTATAAAAGATGAGGAGTCTCAATCTCGAGAATGTTACACTCACCTTACACAGATGAGGAGTCTCAACCCCGGGGACAAAAGTCCTTAGGCGGCGTCCCACCTAAGGGGGGAGATTGAGCACCCCTGCCTGCAGAGCCAGCTGCCACGAGGTAATTCCCCCAAGATGGCTGCCAGCACCCCATTTTAAAGTCTCAGTCGAGCTGACTGTGGTCAATCAAGCCATATTGGCCTCTTAGTGGCTGCCAGCCAACTTCCTGGGAGTGCCCCTCAGGGTGATGGGTCATTTCCGAGCCAGCCCAGGTTTCCAGAAAATTCTCTGAAATCTGCCTAGCAACTGCTGACTCACAGAGGGGGGGCACTCCCGACCAATGGGGGAAGGATGCACCTGCCACAACGAGAAAAAAAGAAAGATTAGATTTAAATAATTTAAATAAAGCTATTTAAAAACAAATTGATTTGTTTTCTGTTTGAAATGTCATGTGCAAAAGCTTTTAAGGCACCCAGCAAAACAGTAAGTTACGCTTTACAGGCTCTGCAGTGGCTCTACAGTGAAATATGACAACCAAAGTGCTCTCGGTAATAACTCACACACGGCCTTGATAATAGAATCTTTTACTGAGAGAACAAGTCTGTTGGCTAAGACACTGGGGTTATCCTTCTCACTATCTCAAAAACGAGATATATGATCATTAACTCCTGCTTGGTGGAAAGGCAGAGAGGAGTCAGATAGTTCAAGAGCGACAGCTCTGCAGTAACAGCTGCACTGGAGGCTGATTTACACTTTGCGAGATTTTTGAACCCCTGGGATCTAGTATCAGCTGGTATAAATTGGCACAACTCTATTCATTTCAATTAAGTCATACCACTTTACACAAACTGAAGATATGGCCCATTATTTCTTCATGCCTGCTCTAGCAATGAATCCAAGTATGTGATTAAGAGCACAAGAACTCTCATTACAGTTAATACCGTGTGCTTAAAGCCTTGAGCTTCAAGTTAAGCAGGTATTTAAGTGCCTTGTGGTATCAGCATCAGAATGCAGAGCTGTCAGGTGCCAGCCGAGATGATGTTACAGCAACTGCTTTGAAAGGAACCTTGATTTGTAGTGGGCAACTTTCCTGTTGGTCAGCATGTGGCCAGCTGGATTAACTGTTGCTTACAGTATTTTCTGCATCAAAATATTTCTTGTGCCATGGATGTAGAAATAAGGAGAGAAGTTATGGAACAGTTTCCTTAATGGTAGCCTTTCTTACTGAACATAATTTGGCTTAACCCAAAACAGAGGTCTGAAATTCTCTTCCCTGCCTTTGAAACGCAGTAAAATCTTTCACAAATTATATCGTCTTGGTAGCTCACGTAACCCCATGAGTATAAGTGTGTTGTTTTATTTAGGTTTTGGGGTTTTTTTTTCCGAAGAATGACAGCAGGTATCATTTTAAATTTGTTAGTTTACTAACATACACAAGAATATACAGTGCAGTGAGGCATGGGATAGATTTGTTCTCTATGTGTCATTAAAAGCAGAGCACAGCTTGCAGTGCTGTGTGTGTCTGGCAGGAGCAGCCAAGGCACTTGGTTCACGTAGGTTGAAGGACCTTTACGGAAAATTGTGCCTGTGAGGGTTGTGTTGGCAACTTGGCTGACCTGAGCTCTATGTAGCTGTAGTGCCTCTGCTCCCACGTTTGACAACCACCACCACCTGTACCGTAACATGAAAGGGATGGTAGTAGTTCTCATATACATTCTAACTGGAGCTTGCAAGCAAATGACCGAGAACCTAGTCTCTCCAAACATGTAATCTGACAAGGAGTTAATCTGATGTATTAGAATCACAATATATTTCACCAGTTACACTTTACTGCATTCTCTGTAACTTACCTGTACAAGCCCCATCTTAGGATAAATACAAGGTGTTTGTCTTTGGGTAAGCACAAAAAAAAACGTTTCCAGCTCTCCTTTGCTCTCCTTCCCTTGCACTAATCTGAGTGATATTCACCCTCTCATTTCTGTGGCTGAGCCTTCCTCCACCAGCCACACACACTTAGCAGGCGTTTTCATCATGACATTAATAATAAGAATTGACATGTTCTAAATGAGGAGTCCCTTGTTGTGGCTGGTACCACTGATGGGTATTTGGGGAAATTGACAGCTGCTGAAAAATGGTTTTGCCATGACCAGCACTTCTCTGACAGATTTTTAATGGCTCTCATAGAACCCTCACTAACTTGAACACTTTTGCAGATGAAGTGGTGAAATGTGCTGCTTTAACACTTTTGAAAGTTAGTGAAGAAACATGGAAGAACTCTGATTTTTTCTTCTTAATTACAATATTCTTTTTTCCCCTGCGAAAATATTTTTTTGCACTATCTAAACTAAAAGATTGGAATGGATTAGCTAGGGGGGCAAACATTTGTTATGGTACACCAGGACTGAGCTGTATAACCCCCATTAACCCTAATGGGAACCACAAAGCTCAGTCTGCTCATTTAGATGGAAATATCCCCCTACTCATCAGGGATCAATTGCACTGTGTGTTACCTGGTTCCAGTGTCTCATTCGATATGAAAGTCACTGTCATGACCTTGCAAGCCTAGGACTTTGAGAGAGGGAGGACAGATAAAATGGGGCTATGAGAAAAGAGATCAAATAAACATATAAGCTAAAAAAAAAAGAGAGAAAAAGTTCCAAAGGTTGGTATATAACTCATGTTAGAAGTTCACGTGAAATGTAATTACCATTAAATCACAAGTGTCCTTTGCAGTTCAGTGTGATACTGCAGAAAATCAATACAAAGATAACCATTTAGAATTCTCCAAAGAACCTGAATGCTATAAAGTTTAAAATAATTTTACAGGAAGAATGTTAACTTTTTTATTTTTAAACTTTCCTGTAAGGGACAGAATAAGACAGCAATTTTCATATGTTCCTAGTTTTTGCTCTCCCTCTCCCCCCATGCAAATTAAACATTGTGTCCATAAACCTGAGCTACTAAGGATGGTGTTATCAGAAGAGCCTAAATGGAATAGATGCTCATCTCTGTTTGAAAGTCAATTAAGCTTATGTGATTAAGTTTGAATCCCAGTCGATAGCTTTATTGAAAAAGATCTCCAGCTGCTTTTTTAAGAGATGGGAGGATTGTGATGAAGTATAGCAAAAGCTCAATTCTGTGCTGACATCTCTCTCGCTGATGAAAATAACAGGCATCTTCTGACCACCAAAAATATTATGTAGTTAAGAAAGAGGACCTGAGAAGAAACAGCAAAGCTAGCATTATGGAAGGAACATATTTATTGTGGAAAATTGTTGAAATTTATATTTATGATTTGAGGCTGCCCAGTGCAGATAATAAAAGAGATGTAAGTTAAACTTTAAATAAATGCTGTGCTGCTATAGGCATGATTTCCAATATTACAGTCTGCTTCATTAATACTAAAATAAGACCTTCTGTCCTCGGGTTGAGTACAGCAATCTTAAAGCTAACGCAGGAGAAGCAGTGCTGGTTTCCAAACATTTCTCTCAGCCAGAAAATTACAACAGAACTGCAGATAGAATTTAGAAAAATTATTTCCAGTAGCTTATTTTTCATCCAGGGAATAATCATTATTTTCAGTTCATGATGACTTTCTCATCATAAGAGTTGGCAATTGTACTACTCATGCAATAGTACTACTCAGAATTTTGTCTTCTCCTTCCACAAAGAAGTGTTCTTCCAGAATTCTCACTATAGCCAGTACTAAAGCATAGTATGCAGGGGCTACATAAATAAGAACAAAGTTCTCATGATCTGTAAATTATAGGAAACAGTGACATTCAAGAGAAAAATGAAACTTCATTATATTAGCCAAATTGTCTCTGCAGCTCAAATAGAGCCTCCTGGTGAAAAGGAAGAAAAAAACCAAACCAAAACCAACAGCACTTCCCGAAAGAGAATAAATCCCAAAGGACTTTTTTATTAGGTTTTGGGGTTGTTGTGTGCTGGTGTTTGGTGGTGTTTTTTTTTCACAGAATCATAGAATGACCTAGGCTGGAATGGACCTTAGAGATCATTTTAATCCAACCTCCCTTTCTTGGGCAGTTTGTGTGGTTTTTTTGGTGGTGGTTTGTTTTTTTTTTTCTTCTCAGGTTTACTAGATGGCACACATTAGAATGTGTAACTCTATCCGGGTACGTTTTTCAGTTCTACGAATGCCTAGTATGTGAGAATGTAAGTTGTCAGTTTGACCAAATGTGAAGCACTGCTAATTTCCTTCTTAAATAAATCCTGAGACTAAGAATTCACAAAAAGATGATTCTTCCTCAGAAGATCACTTCCTGGTATGCTTCAAGGGCAACTGCTTTACCAAGAGGCTGGGGTTGCCTCCTACAGAATTCTGTGAGGACCTTGTTATAGGAACCATAAACCTCTACACTGAAATTTCTAGTTCTGTATTTTAACTAGAAGACTTAATTGGAGTTGTGTCCTGTAGGTTATAGTGGCATCTCATAGTCCTCTGTTGTGAGATTATATCATTTTCCAAGCAGTTTCTACCATGCTGGAGGCATGCGTATCCCATTTTCATTTATCCCAGTCTTTTGCTCCTCTCACTGCAAACACAGATCAGTGAAAAGCATATGAAAGACCTTGACATGAATCCAGTTTATCAAACTGCCACCCCGTCCTGTGCTAGGATGGCTTCTTCTGAATCAATTTCTCCTTACAGTTATGTAAACAGGTCTTTTAGTTTGGCCTCATTGCAAACAAACAGCTTATTGATGCAAGACAGAAGGCGACCTCCTTGAATATCTTTGTCCCAGGGTTACCAATCTCACTGACAGCACGTCCTCAGTTGAGACTCTAGAGAAAGTCCCCAGTACAGGGGTCAAGCACCAGTGTCTGCTGAAGGAATTGGGTTTCGACAGCAAGCTAAATATCATCTCTTAGAGCAGATTTAAAAGAGAAGGGTATCAGTGCTGTAGAGCTTGGTTTGCTGGTGCAGTCACCACTGCAGCGGCCAAATTATCACAAACGAGTTACCAGTATTTGTGTTTTTCCATCTGAAAGTAGCGAGTTTTTTCTGTGAGCTCTGAAGGCTGGTTATTCTATTTTAAAAATTCAGTACAAGTACCAGTTGCTAGTGGGTAATCAGATCTGGATTCCTAAATTTCTACTTTAGCGGTGAAACCTTGGGATCTTACTTGGAAGCAGTGATTTTAGTTCCAATAACTCCTCCCGTGGATGGTCATTGGAATTTTATTTTACTGAGAAAGGAACTATGGCAATATGTGAAGAAAGACATTTTCAGATACTTTCAGTTGTTCCCCTTCAGAATATTTTCCAGTGCTGTGTTTATCATGGCCGGTTTGCGCTTTTCTTCCAGTTATAAATAACTGCTGAAGACTGATGTGTTTACTTTGTTTAACCATGGCCGTGATGGGTCGAGGACACATTAAATCATCCTCAGGCTCATATTTGCAGCCAATTCTGAACTAACCAGAGTAGTGACATAAAATTACTTCATACTGCGGAGATTTTTATATTGGCTTAATCTCTGAAGTCTCCAGTGCTTTACGACACGAGACTTTAATGGTAAAACAGTGACAGCAAAGATGAAAGCCCACATGGAATTGCATAGCAGACAACTCAAGGTTTGTTTAAGGTGCTAAGATAGAAAATGGGAGGTTATTTTCTTCTGAGATATTTCTTGATGACTTTACAGATCTAGCTTATTAATTTAGATTTAAAGTATCTTCATATTTTAGAAATAGCAATGGAGAAGAGTGACACTCAGAGATTAAAAGGGGATAATGTTCTTTTCTGACAATTTCTGCAAGTAGAGCCTTTGTATCTGCATGATGTGCTGCTTCTCTGAACACACCATTTGCCATTGCTACTGTTAGTTTAATAATTTGACCTGTTTTGGTTTTGGAATTACCTGGAAGCAGTCTTCACTGTTTATAATTGTCTGTTGTCATCAAAAACAAGAGTGGCTTTGAAAATCAAGCTTGTGTTATTATATGGTACATGCAAAATTAATACATCTCCTTTACACTGTCAGTTGTACATCAGCCCAGTATTTGCAATGTGTCGCCTTTTAATATGTTAGTAAGATTGTATCATTGATTTATTGTATGTAATTAGCAATGACTTAATAATGTGTGTCTGGGAATTATATCACTATTTGCTTGTATTAGAAAATGAATTGCAACCCAACCACATTCCCGTACTGGTTGATGCTCACACTGAAGGACCTTACAGAAATCAACCTGTGATTCTCACTTCACTTCTCTCTCAGGTGTCTGAGAAACAAGATGAGCTTTCTCCTGTGGGTTAAAAAGTCTGAGCTCAATTATATCATGTTCGGGAATGGACAGCAGAGTTCAGGACCATTTATGGAAATTATTTGGTCTTCAGGTAATACTACAGCATTTAAGTCAAACAATTTGTAGTACAGGAATCCTCCCCTGAGGAATGAATGCTTTGCAGGAGTTGAAGAGTCATTCGTACAGAAGTCTGGAAAGAGGGAAAGGTGACATGTTGAAATTCTCTTTGTTTGCATATAAACAGTTAATTGAAATTATTTTTCTTACAGTGCTTTCTATCTGTTTCAAGGGAAGTAATTAGAATTATACATATCTTATTTATTGCCACTAATGGGAATAGGAGATATTGCAGTTGGAGCGATTGGAAGTTACCCAAAAAAAATTAAGGCTACAGACTGACAACAGGTAAATTGAAAACAAATGCGTTTTGGAAAGGGACCTAAAGGCATCAGTGACTACATACATCTACTTCCCTATGAAGGCAGATAATAATTTAATGTGATTCTGCTGATCTACTGTAAACTTTTGTTTCACAGTAGTTGGAAGAAACAAAAATAAATATTCGAGTCAAGCCAATGTTGAGTATAATTTTTTGGTTCCTCTTCTTGGACATGGATCTGTCCAGCACCCAACAAAGCTGTAAAGCTGAACCTAAAATTTTTTAGCAGAATTGTGTTTTGTAATAGTCTGACATTGCTGATGGGAAATATCACAGAAGGTTGAAAAGCAGAAATATGGAATTAAGCTGAGCAGTAAACACTGTAGCCAGTGTAATGTTGGTAGAAAAGTTTCCCTTTATTTTCTGGTAATAAAGAAGTACAGAAAACCAGAGGGAGGTCAGAGCGGTGGACAGTTTACTCTTTGCACTTAGGTGTGTTATACAGTGCAAGCACAGAAAATAAGTACTTTGAGACATGAAATATTAACTACTTAAACTTTTAAAAATAAAGATTTGGTTAAAAAAAGCAATCAGTACTAATACATCTGCAAACAGCAGTAGTTTATAAGATTAGGAAATGGTTTCGTTTTTATAGTTTGATTCTTTAAAAAACAATGTGTGAGTCCTAGATTAAAACACACAAAGAGAGAACAGGATATTAGTAATGATAATGACTTTTCTTGAGGGAGGTGGTAGGTTGTTATATATTTTTTCTCTTGTATTTTTTTTTTTTGCTAAGAGTACAAGATTTAGGCATTAAAAAAAGAGGATTGTTTCTGCATGAGAAAGAATATGTTTCTGTAATGTTTCCTAGTGAAATTATTTTCAGTTAGTATTATGATACTTAAGTTTGTAAAAACTAACTATGAACCTGAGCTAATATTAATAATTAGGCACAAATATAACTATTACCATATGTAACTTCTTATTTTTTAAGTTTTGGTGGGGGCTGTTTGAGAAAGAGGAGGAGGATTTTGGTATGTATTTGCAGGTTCTGAATTATCTTTAATATTAAGAATCTGTTTAAAAGTTTTTGATTTCTTTCTTCGGATGATTCTCCACTTAATCTAAAATGCAGATAGAAGATTGTATGTATCTAACATATGCTTGTTTAAAACTAGAGCTAAAAACATTTGCAGTTGCCACTGAAGCTCTAACAAAAAGCTTTCCAGAGAGTTTTGTATCATGTGAATTGCCTAGACTTGCTTATTAAAGTTTGTCTTTGATTTTGAAGATGATTCAGAAACCCCCCACGGCCTTTATTTATTTGCAAGTTGGAATTTCAGTCTCTTCTACCAAAAATTTTCATAAACATACTCTGTTTTAAGGTAAGAAAATGAAAGTTACACCTGTTTTGACGATGGATAGAAGGTGTTTTACAAGTAGTCTGCAAACTATTTGCATAATATTTTGAAGTGTAGTTTGGTGAGATAAGGTGCTTAGTATTTTTGTTATGAATAAAAAAATAGTGGGAAATGAGGAGTGGTGAGTGCTGTCTACAGAGACAGCCAGTGCAAATGAAACGCATTCTACTCCTTACCGAAAGCCTATCTGGCTTTGATATGAGATCATGTTTTTTCTCCCCACGCTATCAACACTGGCTTTCTGCAGAAACCAAAGCACAGAATATTCACATGGGACGCAAGTTAGCGAAAAGGAGAAAGGTGAGAGAAAGTGACAAAAATTCCAGAAATGCAAATTGCTAATTTGGAACGGAGTAGCATTTAAAAAAATATAAAATCTGGATAAAATTGCAAACCCTTCAGAAAATTTAAAATAGGTGGTCCCTTTAGTTACTAACAAAAGCTTAAAGTTCTACATCGCCAGATACAGCAATACATTTTTCAGGAACAGGATGTATCCGCAAACTTTTTTAAGAGACTTCTACCATAACATCTCATCGAGCCTTGTTAGAAACTGACTACTTTTAATGCTGTGCATAATAATACATTTTACAGTCAAATACTCCAGAGAGACATAAGGAAAATTTTACAAGAAAGCAGAACTGACTGGTCTGGTGATTCTAAAGAAATAAGCTTTCCATATTATATCTCACTGGTATCTTGGGGGCAAAACGTTCTCCTTTTTTCCCTAAGTTCATCTTTGGAATAGTTTAATGCCTTAGCTGTCTCAAGTAGAAATTAAAAAGATTCAGAAATGGATAGACTAAAAAGGAAGATAAATTGAAAAGATTCACTGGATTAAATTTCTAAAGCATAATGAGAAGATAGCAAGCATTAACATCAGAAAAATATAGACAAGTCCCACAAGAATATCTTGAAATTCTTCATTTTTTTTTCTTTTTTTGTGCTTTTTAAAGAATTTGGAAGGCAGGAAAGCATTTGTTATGGTGTTAGGGTTGTTTTCCTACCAATTACAGTGTTTCCAGAAGAGCTTGGCACACAAGCCTAATCTTGTTAGTAGACCTGGCCAAAAATAACAATATGGTGTTTTTAATATCAAAAACTTCATCAATAATGAAGTTCTATGGTGTTTGCTGTCTGGAGCCTTATGATAACTGTAGTCCAGCAGCACTCCAGTGACTATTTTAACTGTTTCTAACCTAGTTAGAAGGAATTACTATTAAGAGTAGAAAAAGTAGGACCTTTTATTTTAAAATTTTTCTTCTCTGATCTCATAAATTTCATTTTATTTCTCTTGTTCCAGACTTCAGCTCAAAAATATGTGAATGCAGTAAGACTGAAAAAGGAATTCAGGCAATGTGATCGTACATGTTGATAAAGAAACACCCTTTTAACGAAGTCACACATTGAAGGGGACTAAAGGGAAGGTTAGCAATGCTGGCACGTGGCCCTGCTGCACGGTTGGACGCTTAACATTGGTAACTTAGGGTCTGTAATATAGCACAAGTAGAGGAAGAATAGAAAGCAATTAAAATACTGAGATATTTGTGTTCTTGCCTTCTATTACTTGACCTTTCAGGTCTTGAATCCGGAGGGTATTCTGGTGTTAAGCCTGGTTACTCCTCATATTTGTCTGCTCAACTCGTGATGCTGAGACCCTTTCCTCAAGAGAACAATTCCCATGCTTCCCTTGTTTTAAGAGGATGGGATTCTGTCACAATTCGTGTTTTCTTTGTAACTTCAGGTAATAAAATTCAGTTAAGTTGAGAAACAAAGTGTTTACATGTACTACTGCCTAGTAGAAAACCTTTCCATTACTTGTTATAGTGTTTACTTCTACCTTTATACTGTAAAGGTGAGCAAAAATATGTGTGTTTGGGAGCGTGGGGAGTGAAGGTAGAGAAGGAGGTACTGTTGATTGATCGTGGTACAATAATAATTTTTCTTTTGTGGGGCCCAGGACAAGCTCAGTGTGAGAGAGGATTCTCCTGAGCCTGTCTTCTCCACAGTGCCACAGATAACCAAATAGGAACTAATTTTCTTTCAAATAGCCTTGATTCCCACTCTGTGCTTGCATATGCTTCAGGGAGAGTACAACTATAAAGCGAAAGAAGTAAGAGGTGTCAGGGGATAAGAGAAGGCAGACATATGTTGTATTAATAATAATGGGAATGGGAAGAGATAGTATGCATCTGACAACAACATTCAGCAATTTTGCAAGTGTAATGTCATATAGCTTTATAATTGCACCAGATAAAATTTAATATAAATTCTTCATATCTAGAGTTAGCCAGAGCATAAAATATTCATCCTACTGAAAGTAAGTGTCAAAGCTTTGAGTAATAATTCTCCTGGCAAACAAATATATGCAAAATAATTTCAGAAAAATTGATTTTTTTTTTCGATTTGGTGAAAGAGTCTTTTCTAGTCACAAGACCATTTTAACTAATCATCTCTTGAGGACTTGGTTAAGATGGAGTCTGGTACTTTGGCTACCCTACAGAAGACCTGTGCAGTGTGGGCTGCGTTAACTGCAGTACCCATTCTTGCAGATGGCTTCTGCAATCTCACAGAAAAAAATGCAACCAGTATGAAGTCACTCAGAACAGCAGAATACTGACTGGCAAGTAATACCAGATTCTGTATTTTATAATTTGGTTACTCTGATTTATTATGCTTTCTGATGTTTCCAGTGCTTTTCTCTATGCATTTTTTTTCAGTTAAGTAAATTCGATAAAGTATGCCATCACATGACAATAAGAGAACTGATACAGAAAATAATTCATAGTGTAGTATTGATAAATGCTTGGTGCAGTAATAGCAATATGTCATCAATAGCCTGTGTTCATGTTTGATGGCATCATATAAACTAATTCAGAATGAATGTCCTTTGCTTTAACCTTGGTTGCATTTGCAACTTACTCTAGAGGAAAGTAATAATCCTTCATTAACTGGTAGGTGTGAAACATTCTCTATCAAGAGGGTAGAGGAGGCGGTAAATTAAAATTGGTTTCAGAATGTGTCCTGACTAAAAACTGGTCTTCCTCTGTAGTCCCATAAACTGCATAAATTATGATTATACATTTTTATAAGGGTGTACGAGTGAGTGAATCTTTGTTTTGCAGGCTTGCTCTTTCTTTGTTGCTTTTCTTTATACTTCTTCGAATGTATGTATAAAAAAATCCAAGGACACATCAAATTTTTGATCGTGCTACAGCTTTAATTCTTAAGAGCCTATATAAGATTGTGCTTTACATTATGCATTAAGGTACTTCTAATTAGGAATTTACGGTAATGACCCATTCTCAGACAAAGTAGTGCTGTTCCTTGTTTTCCATTAACTGCACTGAGGGTTTATTTCCTGAGAATTGAGTTTAATTTCATTAGCAGGAATTGTGAGACATTTGCAACACAAGGTATATTAGCATAGCACTTTATTTGTAATGAGAGCCAAAAAGCGTTTAGCGGAAGAGCTAATTATTGGAGATTTTCCTTCTTTTAATAAGAAAGGTCTAGCTAAATTTTAGCACTCTACTCTCAGAATGGCTACTGGTTAGAAGAAAAATAAAATGGATTGCAAAAGTTCAGTAGAGATTTTCTGAAAATCACCATCGAGTAACATCCACCAATTCATTAAAAGAATTCATTTAATCTGAAAATTTGACAGCACCAGCAGGTTTTTTCCATATTTGTCAGTTTATTAAGCTGATAGTATACATTTACTACAGAGGAGAGATACTTGCCGTGTTCAGCAAGGACCCCACTTGCCTCCCATGGGCTGATGTAATCTGTAGTAAAAAGGTTCTGTATAGCTGTATGGAAACACTTGCAATACCCACCACAAGATCTTGTGAAGACGCTGCTAATTCTATTAACTTACTGTGAAGGCTTTTCATTGATTTTAACTACCTAGAAATTTTTTTGTGTGTTTCATCTGTTGAATAACTTTCTGTCCAAGTGCCTGTCTTGCCTGTTACATGGGGTAGTGTGTCTGGTTTAACTGATAGGCCTCCAAGACTTATCCCATTGCCTCTGATGTTGCCTCTGACAAGTCAGGTCCTCTCTTGGACACCTTTGAGTTCCTTGGAAGTAGCCATTAGATTGTTAAGATGTAGCTGAAATTTTCGCTGAAACGTATTTTCAGTCAAATATAATAGTCGAAGACCATTGACAGTAAAAAGTCAATAAAAGATATTTAAACAACTCTTATAAAGCTTAAGTCATATCCAATCATTTATTGATAAAATAGATAGGATCCATAAGGAAGATACTGGTAATTTGTTCATGGAAAAAAAGTGGTTTATTCTTGGTAAAGTATTCTCTTTCTCAGGAAAGGGTACTCATGTCTTCTGGAAATAATTTTCACTATTGTACCATTCTTTTTCTTCTTTTGTCATTTGCGTAAGCTGGCAATCAGGAGCTGACTGTGTTCCTTAAATAGGATTGCTTATCATCCTGGAAGAGTTCCAAGGTAAAGTAGCCACTTTATTAAATACACAGTGGCTTTTCTTCCTCGTGTTCTCTCTGCTAGCTCCAAACCAAACATTCTCCAGCAGCTGTAGTCTCTGGTTTTTATTCCTTTATGTTTAACCTAATTCACTTTTGGGTTTAGTGATGATGTTAGCAAATAACCACATATTTGTCAAACGGGAATGCAATTGAAATGACAGCTAACTTTAGCCTAAAGCTATGTATATTTTTACACCTACTGTGCAACTTGTGGAAAATTTTGGAATATTATAAGCATATTAGGAGAATTTATACTGTGTGAGTCCTCCTCTCTCTTTTTCTGCACAGTTAATTTTAAATTTACCGAGTGCTCTACCAGACTTCACTCACAAATCGGAGAGAAAGGAAACAAGTCCTCTGAAGGCCCCGTCTCCCTTCCCTGCACTTTCTGGCCTACTGAAGGGATTTCATGCGGCGGTCTCTTTAGGTAGCATAGACATGTTCCCTTTCGGCACTGGGAGGCTACAGGAACATCCCATGGGGTAGTAGATCAGCACAGAAACCCCAGCAATGGAGCAAATTTAATGTCCCTCCTCTGTAGCTGTCACTGCAGTTCCCTTGTTAGTTCCATGTAGTGTTGTCTCAGTGTTCATAAACTACAATCCTCCTCAATTAGCAAGTGAGAAAAATACATAGACCCAAATGGCATCTGGCTTACATAAGTAATTTGTCTTGCTAGATTTATGTCCACTGGGCTTTTTGCTCCTCATCTGTGGTATGTTGGAAACCAAAGTGCAGGAGTAGGGTGCATTTGTTTCTCTGTCTTCTTGCCTCATGACTGCTGACCAAGTCCTGGTGTGTTCATTGCTGTAGTTTCCATTTACTATTACTTTTTATCCCCAGTTCGTGTGGTTTTGTTGAAATCTGATGTTTTCGGTGCCTTGATTAGGTTTTCCAGGCTTCTAGTGGCGCCACTGCCAGCCACACTGAAATCAAGATAGGTTTTCTTTCTTGCCAAAGTGTTTCCAGACTACTCAAAACCATAGCCCAGCAGGATTCTGGTCTTAACTGAAATTAACTGTCAAACACAGCATTTGTTTATCTCTTCACAACCTTCTATCACAGATGTTTGTCCTTTGGCTTGTTTCATTTTCTAATTAACTTTTGATTATAGTTTGAAACTCTTTCTGTCTAACCAGTTGCCCCCAAAATCAAATAGTACATTTCTTTCCCCTACACCTACAGCGATTCTCCAAAACTGAATGTGATTTACTTCTGGTAGAAAGTGACCTTTATGTTCAGATGTTTCAGATATGAGTTGTTACAAACATACATATTTTGATGCTATACTGTTTCTTGCTCTTCTTGAATTATGAATCTGCATGTACTATACTGGGTGTTATTCCCAATTACTTGTGAAGACTAATGACACAGAGTGTGTGACGAGGACGATGAAGCTCATTTTCCATATTGATGCCCAAAAATTTCTTTCAGGAGGTCACCACTAAGTTGTAGGTAGATAATTGAAAAATCAGAGCAATACTAACAAAGGCAACCCTGACCAAAACGACATGACAGGCCACCAGCAACTCTTAAACCATGTAATTTCCTTATTTTCTAGCCAGTTTGTGGAAAGCAAATGCATGAAAAGAAATGTATTTCTCAAAATGACGTATCTGACAAGCATGGAAGAAGACCAAAATTGGACTGCTGAAGCCGTTACCAACATGAGCTGTCTGTCTGACCGAGAGATCCTACCACCACCTGAGGTAAAGGCATTGCTGAACTACAGTTTTCAGGCTGTGTGCACTGCTTAACTTCAATACTCTGGGCTGTGTCAAGGGAGGGCTGGGCCAGCCACTGAACGCTGACAGATGCTCTCTAACTCCTCTCCCTCCCCAAACAGAAAGGGAAAAGGAATGAGGCAGAGAGTCATACAGACTGGAAAAAGCAAACTAACACAGCTTTAATAAAACAATAATAGTACTAGTAAGGAAATATTGAAAATAATGAAAATATATGCAAATATATACAAAAGCGATATCCAGCTTGACTCCCCGCCCACCCCCACCCCACTAGCAATCCCCACTGGTGCTGCAGAGAGGTGGCGTGAAGCAGGTCCAGGCTCAGTGACAGTGGGGAACCAGATGCAAGAGCTGGATTCAGAAACTCAGGATCGGGATCAAAGGCCGAAGATTGGGTGGAGTCCTCCTTGGATGGTGGCCATTGAAAAAGAGAGATTAATGACCATGATCCCTCAGCTTTATACTGAATATGACATATATGGAATGGAATACTCTTGTTAGTCACCTGTCCTGTCTATTCCTCCTTGGAAGTGCAACCTTTTGCTTTCTTATGACCCATTCTACTTCCTGCCACCTCCAGCATGGCACGCAAGAGCCAGCAGTGACCTTGGTCACTCTAGAAGCCAGTATAAGCAAGAGCCTTTCTGCATCCCCATCCCTGGCAGTAACTATAAATATCAGGTGTTACCATTTCTAGTAGCAAACCCTGTCTGCAGAAACGTGCTGCTAACTTCAGAAAGGGCAGCCTCTTAGAAAAGGCTGAGCTGAAAAGTGAAATCACTCAACAGAAATCACTGAACTGAACTGTTTAGCTTGAACCAGGACACACTGGTACCTCTGGAAAGTACAAGACCAAGAGATCGCATCAGGAGACTGTCAGGACAGCAGAGCAAAGGGCTGCAGACATGCTTCAGAGGACATGCAGGCAATAGTAAACTGCAGAATACCCAAGGGGGGCAAAAGGATAGATTACGGTTTTTAAAAGACCAGTGTAAAATGGGTTTGTAATAATCTCTCTTGCCATTTTCAGGTCTTCTGCTGCTGCACTTGCACTTTCATATTTAGTTCTGGACAGCCTCTCCTTGCAAAGTCAGCAGAGATTAATGGAGAGAAACAGAAAGCGTGTAGGAGGTAGCACAGCAACCTCTGCAAAGTAATTATAATAGCTGTGTGACAACTCATTGATATGCAAGTGCAACTGTTGAAAATGGTGTAAACTCCACAGATGAAAAGAAGTAATTTGACAGCATTAAGAAGAAAGCTAATGGAAGGCTGATGGCAGGAAAAAGCACTTTAATTCTTCAGTTCTCCAAGTTATTCAAGGAAGTGTGTAACTTCTCAGTTCAGATATTTTGCTGAACTGGTGTATTTTTCTCATCATGTAAACACAATTATTCCAGTACAGAATTAACTAATGATGCTGTGAGGTGACTATGGTCTCGAGACTGATTGTAGTGCTGGTCCATGTAGTCTGAATAATTTCTGCTTCCAGCTCACCCAGCAGTTGAGTCTCTTCTTGCTCTTCCATTACACTAGAATGATCTACCTGATTATTCCCTAGTTGAGTTATGTGAAATAAGCTGGATTTAAGAGAGGAAAAGAAATAATACACTTATAGTGGAGGTAGTTGAGTCCTTTTGGGAGTAGGACAAAGTAGAACTTGGAACATTCTATAATTTTGCTTTAGATGATTTTAGAAGTTAGGGGTTGGATTTAAGCAGATATTTTCAAGACAAATTGATAAGTAATTGATGGATCTGTTTAGGTAGCTGAAGCATATTCTCACAGCATTTGTCACAATTACAATAAGAATGTTTTCTGATGATCAGCTGTAAGACCATTTCTTTTTATGTCAGCTCATTCTTCCACACAAACTAACGTCTTTATTTTCATGAGAGCGTGGTGCTGATAACACCAAGGTCGTGGGTTTAATCACCGTTGGGTCCCCATGTGTTGCCTGATCTAGTTCAGAGGCGTCCCTGCCCATGACAGGGGGGTTGGATTAAATGATCTCTAAGGTCCCTTCCAGCCTGGGCCATTCTAGGATTCTATGATTCTATGAGCATTTGGAATTATGTCTGTTAGCATTATTTGAAGAGACATAATTATTTTTGTAATGATGAAACTTTTCTTTTTTTCTCCCTCCCGTATAATGACGCTATAATTATAATGTTTCCACAATAGCAAGTAACATGTGAAGCATGAGTGCAGAGAAATAGCACACAGAGGACACAGCTACCTCCCTTTCCCATAAGAGGATAAGAGCTATCAATGATTTCCTCCTTGACAGAAGAAATTGAGTCTGCCTCTTCAAAAGTAAGAATATCAGAAAAAACAATGATACATGTTTTCTACTATTCAGACTGTCCTAGCATTCTTTACAGTGGGGAAATCAAGGACAATGTTTTAATTATTTTGAGTTCTCTTTGCATAGAAAAATATAGAGTACTTCTATGACAGTAGGTTTTCTGTAGCATCCACAGCAGTGATAAATACTTAAATCACGTAATTCTAGGAAATACAGCTTTGAAATCTTCTCCCAGATAGGGAAGGATACGTTTTGTGTTTCTCTTTGGTAAATAAAAAGCTGGAATTTGTATGACACTCTAAATGCAGGTAGATTACTTCCAATTGTCATTTTAGAGTAATAATATACAGAAAATTTTATATATATTAAAAAAATATTACTTAGAAATAGTAATGATAGGGAAGACCTCTGAGAATTAGTCTTAGATTTTTCTAAATCAGAACTCAAAAATGCATTGGAAATATTTGAATTGTCAACGTTCAATAATGGACTTTTCTTTAGAATATGTGCAAATGATAAAATTAATTTAATTAAAGACTATGTTAATAATTACACTTCGAAATTTGATTGATTACAGAAAACAATCCCAGTAGGTTTGTGTATGCTCAGGTTAATTGCAGAGCTAAGCTTAGGAAGGGAAGAGGTGCAGAAGGCTGTGTGCAGGCGCTTTGCTCTTTTCTGGTAAGAAGAATCTGTCACTTTTTTAATGTCTTTTATAGCACAAGTTCAAAACTTGACAGCAATAACCTTCGAACTGTATCTACGTGAATCATACATTATGACTTCAATGGAAGATGAATTTGTGTGGGATTCTTTTGGTCACATTTCACAGATTTATTCAAACTACATGAGTATTTCTAAGAACAAAGGATAAAGGGCTTTTTTCTTTCTAGGACCTGGTTCAATGAAGCCCACAGGCTTAAGCATGTCATTGTAAGCCTGTTTCTGGAAGTGTGTTTATAAACGAAATCTTAAAATAATTTTTAAAACAGGTATATTCTTAAGTACTTTGCGAGAGAATGACTTCAAATTGGTAATTAGAGAGAAGTATTTTTCATGAATGAGTCAAGTCTCCTGCTCAAAACTGGCAGGTTTGGTTGAGGTGTCTTTTTTTATGTCAGTAGTACACCTTGCAAGTGTTACAGAATAAATGTGGTGGTAGAATATGTTTTAAAGTCACGTTTCTTGTATGTAAACTTCGTAATGAAGGTGTTTATCTGTCCATTAATTATGAGCTATTTGTATTTTTCCAAGAGGTTCTGCAGGACGTTAAGGTGGCTAACAGTCTTTGTCACATCTCATGAAACATAGCATCAGTTTGATGTATCTAAACTAACGTTTCTTAAAACAACGTCACTAGGGGTAAACAAAGTTCAAGGATTCTTCAAATCACCCTTTTTCTCTTGGTGTGTAAGAGAAATTTAGGGCAATGCTTATTGTCGTGAATAAGAAATATTCTTAGAGTCTAAGCTGCCAGAATCTCCAAAGCACACACTGTAAACATTTCACTTCTACAGTGACAGCTAAGTGAAGATGCGTTGATCATTATCCATAAAGAATATGTGGCCCAGATGAGCTCAGAATATAAATTTGTAAGGAAATGGAGAAAGCATAATTCATTTTTCATGCAGAAGTGTGTTATTTTTTTCACACTGAAAGATTCACAGAAAATTAATTAGTGGAAATCTAGCAAATATGTTGGGTTGGTCATACTGTACAAAAACTTCCAGCACCAAAGGAAATATGAGAGGCTAGAATCATTGAGGTTAAACGGAAAATGGAAGGAACAAACAGGTTATCAATAACAGTTGTTCATTATAGGATTTTTTTTTAAATGACAGAAAGTAGAAGTTAAAAAGAAGGGTATGTAGTTTACTGAGAGGTGGTATGAAACACATTAACTATGTGTTAAACTTCACTAGAGCTTCTGAAAAATTTTTAGCAGTTTTAAATGTTTTATGAAGAGAAAATAATAGTTGTGTTCAGTGCATCTTTGTGAGCTTTGTCGCAGTCAAATATCTGTGCGTGCTTACCAAAACTACAGTTGTTTCAATGCCAGATTTAATTTTCTTGAAAGATGAGGGATTTACTGCAGTGCAGAGAGAAGCCTGTTTGTTTACTAGTAGGTGAGTTCAGGCAGCCGTGATTTAAGTTTCCCAAAACAATAAGAGGCTGGTTTGTATTTCTGGAGTCATATTCCATTATTTACATTGCTGGGCTGTGAGGATATTTGCAGCAATGTCACACTAACCTCCATAAATTCTTGATTTGAGAAATAAAAAATTAACAATATGGACTGATGGGAACACTGGTGTATAGAGACAAGTCATTTTAAAACAAGCCAAGTGTAAGAAGGCTGTCAGTAACACAGATACACCCACACCAAAATCTCAGAGTAACGTTTAATGCTGTGGGATTTTTCACAGAGGATTAAGAGGGTGGGCTCTTCCCACCTACCCATAGAGCCAAGACTTGAGAGTAGCTTACTTTTTTTCTTGGATTTCGAGAATTGCTAGGTTGTCTACATTTTCCTCAGCCATGGAAATAAGATTGGGATTACTATTTGAGGTATAATTAACCTCTGCCAGGTAACACCAGTTTGGTTTTTAGAGAAAGACCAGCTGGGCCGCCTCAGCAGCCGCTCTGCCCCTGTGCTGCCCCCCAGCTCCTCTTTTAGCGAGGGTTCCACTTACCTGTGCCTGACGTCCCAGGTGTAGGGGTGCCTGAGTAAATCAGCAGAAAAGGGCATCCACAGCACCATGAGGATGACAAACAGCCTGGAATCGGTGAAATCAAATCACAGGTGACAGCCTCATTTTACTAGACTGGGGAATAATAATGACGATTACGCAGAAGAACAAAAGTGGAAAACAGAACTTGTGTAGTTTGTTTCTTACGAACAGCTAAAGTAGAAATTGCCTGTAATGCCAAGACTCACAGGAAACATTACCAGCGTGTTGTAAACTACTTCCTTTAGTCTGGTGACCTCAGCCTTGTTTGCTTTGATACAGGTTTTGTTTTAATTTTTTGCTTAGTGCTGAAACATCACCTGCTAACTTGGCCATGGTTTAAACCAGTCATCTCCCTTGTGAGAAAAAAAAAAAAGCCATCAGAGGAAAAAATTGAGCCGACAGTATGTATTCACAGAAGTTGTGTACAACGTAGCTTTGCGAGGGCCAAAGCACAGCATGCTTTCCACATGGTGTGTATTTGTGTGCTCCTGTGTGGCCCTGGGTCCAGTTTGGCTGCAGTTTGGTGCACTCTTTGTTGCTTCAGCTATGCTTTCTTTGTATTTTTTTTTAAATGGTAGCTTAAATATTTTACATAATTCATTGCACTGTTTTCTTACTGCCTTAGGAAATTATAAGCATCTCTTGCTGTGATCTTTCACTCCAGGGACTGAGACTCGTAATATACATAAATTTTAAGAATTCTAATAACTGGTGTGTCAGTGAGCTCTGGATGCTCAGAAGTGACAGAGAGGGCTGCAAAGTTAGCTCGTATACCACCACTGATAGTACAACTGCGCTGACGGAGTGTTTATGGGTGAAATTTCAAATCTATTGACTCTCATAGTTCATGGAAAAGAAAGTTTGCCATTATTAAACATACAGCCAAGAGAATGAGTATAGACCTATTAATGATGAGAAATCCAGAATAAAGGATTTTAAATAGCTTTACATAGAGGTTTAAGACACTGAGTGATATAGCTCTTTTATTTTGTGTGCCTGTTACTATCGAACAAACAACAGCTGTAGCTTAGAAACAGATGAAAATTTCTCTTAGGAAATGCTTTTGCTAAGAGCTTTTTACAGCACTGTCACAGTTTAAATGGACTTTCAAGCTGTGCTGATGTTAAGTCCCCTGTTTGGGGCCAGAATGACAGAGGAATTGCCATCCATTTCCCAGCTACAGTGACTGTCTTTTTGTCAGAAGTTAAATATTTAAAAATATGACTAAAAATTCTGGATTTTCTGACACATGGCACTTACGTTCTCTGTAGCTTAATCTTAAAGCATTGAGGCCTTTTATGCAATTCACTTTCTAGTAATATCCTCCAAATATAAAAAAAAAATAGTGGAGAGTACTTTACTTTAAATAGTTAAAACTTAACCAATACTTACAAAAAATTTTAAATTTCCCCACAAAGAGACTGTGTATTGCTTTATCCTGGTGAAGTACTTTACTGCTTTCATCATACTGATCTACTCCCAGCCCTTTTCCTAAAGCATTTGCAAACATGTTGTTGCTATGAGATTATTAAGAAGACAGTGCTTGTTTCAGTTTAGCATTCATTTACTTGCTTTAGCCCATCCCCGTTTTTACTACAGAAGTCTATATAATGTCACCTCTAAAATAAAGTTGCCCTCTAAAGAGAGCCAGAATCGGGCACAGCTGACGGTGTGTTGTGAACTGAGGTAACGGTTCTCTGCATAAATGAACCCCTGTCCACCTTCCCCAGAACAGCTTGGGGAGAGAAGTCTCCTTCTGGAGGATATCCCAAAGATCACCAAGGCCAGGCTCCAGCGGAGTAGGTAGGAAATGTTGCCTTGCTAAGAATATTCTGGCAACAACTCTCCATGTAAACAAAACCCAGGAAGCTTACATCAAGAACCTCAACAGTCTGGGACCACCATGGCATAACGTAAGGTGGAGAGAAGGGGAAAAGAAGTTTAATTTAAAGAAAAAACCCAGGGATTTGTGGATCAATATGTTCTGGTTTTTTTAATATTTTACCTTTGAACACTGTCCTCCTCCTTCCCGGTCAGCACACTGCTGCCGTCTCTATTAACTGTAGCCTTTGTATTTATGTCTGTCTTGTATGCAGAGTTTACAACAATAATTTCATGCCATTTTAACAGAACTGTGGGTAACCACAACCAGCTCTGAATCCTCCCAGCAAAAAGATGGAAAAATACTTGATTATTTTTCAGTGTAACAAGAGCAACATGAACTGGAGATATACTCAAGCTGTGAATGTCAGGAATAAATAGGCAGCTTACAAATGGCAGTGAAAATGGTCTGTACCGCTGCGAGGAAAAAAGATCTGGTCTCTTATTGTTCTGCTAGTTTGGGGCTGGTTTGGGAAAAAGAGGGGTGTATTTTGATGCGGAGGATGCAGAGTAATGGCTTTTGAAAGTGCAGTAACTCTTTAAATGTTTGCATTTTGGACTGAATTTATTAGACCGGGCTTTTTTGCGCGGCTGGTTTTGCCTCGCCTCACGCAGTGACAACCAGGAGCGGCTCCAGCCTCGTGCAGCACAGGCCGGTGGCACTAACGTGTTAACATCTGTTCCCTGCAGCAGAGGTACAGCGACCTTGGTGTACCATCATTAATTTCCCCAAAACAAACCATCCAGAACTACTGCTAGTAGAAACAATTTGAAGAACATCAGCATATAGTCAAACTTACTTAGTCTTTGACATTGATAGAAGGGTTGCTGCTTTTCTGACCGAAACCCACCGCGACCGCGGCGGCAGGGCCCTGGCCTTACCCGAGCGCTGCGGGAGCGTCCCTCCCGCCGGGGACGCCCGCACTCGCCCCCGTAGGAGGTGGAAATGAGCCTCCACACCTCAGAAAACCTCGCAAGCTTCCTTTTTAATCAGAAAACACGCGGCCGTTGACAAAGAACTTTGTCTTCATTTCTGCGCCTGGAGGCACAGCGGCGTGAGTCCTGCCGGAGTTGACGCGTGCCCCTGGAGCACGGACCGTGCCGGGCCCGTTCTCCCACTGCTGGAAACCGCCTGCAGCGCCGGAGGGTCCGCGCCGAGGGCTCTGCGCTGCTGCCCCTCACGGCCCCTCAGACCGCGCCCCCCGTTCCCGCGCTCCGCTCCCCGGCCGCCAGGGGGCGCTGCCGCGGGCGGCGCGGGCCGCTTTGCCCGCACGCGGGGCCGCCGCTTCCCGCTCGCTCGCACGCGGGCGAGGGCGCAAGGCCCCGTCAGGCACCTCCCGCCCCTCAGGGGCTGCTGAGCTGGGGGCGCCGGGAGAGGGTCAGCCCTGCGGCGGCACAGAGCGGCGGTTCCCGTTGGTTACGCGACAAAGCTGAAGAAGCAACAGGCAGCGGGGCGTTGCCGTGAGCAGTGGTCCCTTTCCAGGCAGCTTTACCTGATGAGTGGCAGCGGGGGTGGCGGCCCGGGGCGGTGACCCACGTTCGTGAAACTCCTGGAAGTTTCCAGAGATGTGGACTTCCTCGGAGCTCTGAGCCCTGGTTCGTTGTTAATGGAGTTACTGGGTGAAGTTCATCATCGTGTTTGACCTCCTGTTTAGGAGCCTGATGATGTGTGAAAGGCTGGCTGTCGAGAGGAGTGATGGTGATGCAATTTTAGGGGCTAATGATTCTGCTGACCTAATGTCCTCGTACAGCTGCTTTCTATTACTGTCGCTTAACTGGGACAGGGTAGGCTCAAGGGACTGACTTTATATAATGAGCTAGCTCTGCAATTACGGCAGCTACTGCAGGACACTGGAGCTAAATCCATCTCATTTTTGCCTCATCATCTGTTTTGATATTATTGTGGCATAATGTGGACATTCCAAAAAAATTGGAGTTTATTGCTCCTAGGTGAACTGGGTAGTGCTAATAGCGCTGCTGGGCTGTTGGGAGGCAGGAGTGGTGGGGGACTTGGTTCATCGCTTGCTTTTTGTATTGCCCTCCCGCCTCAGCACGCCGTCGCCGTACAAAATTATTGACAGGTGAAAAAAGAAATCGACAGAGATCTTCTCGTTTATATTCTGGTCGGTTGCCTTCTTGCAAAACCCGGAAAGTACGCAGGGAGCATTAGTGTCATTTTTACCAGAATCTATGGAAAAACTTAACAGTTTACTTGAAAAAGCTTTGTTTAGTTTCAATTTCAGATATATAGTTTATTGCAATTGCACTAAGGACTTTGCATGAACTTCTACTGTCTAAGAAGTATGAAATGCTAGTTTGGGTTAACTCATGGAAGTTGCAAAGATTATCATAGCTTGTAGTGTGGTGTTATATGTGGATGTTTTGCTAAAGGTAAGGATAAAGTAGGCTTAGATTTACTGTTAAAAGGACAGCTAATAAAGTCCACACATTTTTACTACATTCAAAAACTTGGTACTTATTATGGTCAGCTTATTTTGTGCTGACATTTTCTGTCAAAGTTGTTACAGGAGTAATGGAATCTATTCCTAGTATTAAAGCGGAACTGCTTGGCAAGTTCTGTCCAGTGGAGGTATCTTTCATAAAAGTGAGATCGATTTCAAAGAGAAAACTGTGTCATTTTCAAACTACTTTGTAACAGACGCATGCATACAGCATGTTTCATTAAGAACATTGTATATGCTAGTTAAAACAAATATTTGGGGGCTTGCTTTCCCTCTATTTACTTATTTGGCAGAGTTCACTCAGATTACCCTACAGAAATCTTAAAGCAAGACACTTGATAATTCATGGAGTGAATTATCCATAACTACTCCATCCTGTGTATACGGGTTTGTGTAGCAAATTCAGTTGAAAGCTCTTAAAATAGCCAATATTAACTGAGTATTGCTGACACTATTATGAAGTAGTTAAGGGCAGAGATATTTTTCACCAGTTGCCAAAATCTTTGCCTGTATATTTACAAAGTTTCTATAAATTTAGGAGTGATCTAATGCTGTTGTCCATAGCAGTGAGTAAACTGAGCAAAACTTAAAGATATATGTCTATGAAATACGAGTCTTGATTCCAACTGTTCTCTATTCAGCGTATTCCACCCATGTATGTCTTTTTGTATTGAAGTTTTTTTAATGGGCAGTCATGTGTGACAGCCATAGATAGAGTATTATGTTTAGTGTTTTGAAAGTCCCCGAGAGCTGGTCCTGCAGTATATTCAAGTAACTTCCCAAATGTGCTTTCAGTAGCAAGTGCTGAAGAAGAGCAATTTACTCGCATAGCTTTTGTGGAGCTGAGGACTTTGTTACTTTTAAGTCAAGTGAGTTCCCTGCCCTGCTGATGTATACCCACACAACAGCTTATTCAAGCAGAATAATTGTTTGGGGATAAGGAAAGAGCATGGAATCATAGGAAATATGACCAAGGGCGGGAGGAAAGTGGGATGGCTACTTGCTGCGGCAGAGCTACTTTACAGTAGCATGAAACCAACTGACTACTACCCACTGCTGGTCTTCCAGACAGATGGGGAGGAAGCTGCTTCCTACAGCTTGAGGGGAATGAAGAAAGATTTCAAGGCCTTGGGACAGATGGTGAAAGGGTCTGTGGCTCAAGTGATCTTCTCATCACTCCTTCCATCTTCGAGTGACGACGTGGGATGGAATAGGAAAATTCAGTCCGTAAATGAATGGCTTCAAGACTGGTGCTACAGGCAGGGCTTTGCATTCTTTGATAACGGCTGTTTTTATAAGACACCAGTCTGGTCAGTGACACATGGGAAAGGTTTATCTCGCAGGGGTAAAAGGATACTGGGACAGGAGTCAGCAGGGCTCATTTGGAGGGCTTTAAACTAGATTCAAAGGGGGATGGGGTTGTAGCTGGGCTTGCCTCAATGGAGCAGCACTCTAGAATTGATGAAGATTGGGTGGCCTCCTATAACCCTAGGCTGAAATTGGTGTGTTCAGCTCGTTCCCTGAAATGCCTGTATACCAATGCGCGCAGCACGGGGAATAAGCAGTTAGAATCCTGTGTTCTATCGGGAGGTCATGATCTGGTGGCAATTGCAGAGACATGGTGGGACAGCTCACATGACTAGAATATAGTCATGAATGGCTCTGTCCTTTTCAGGAAAGACAGGTCAGCCAGGCGTGGTGGTGGAGTTGCTATTTATGTGAGAGAGCAGCTACAATGTACTGAGTACTGTCCAGGGACAGGCAGAGTCTATGGGTCAGAATTAAGGGGCAGGCTGGCAGGGGAGATACTGTTGTGGGTGTCTATTACAGGCCACCAGATCAGGGTGAGGAAGTTGATGAGGCCTTCTACAGGCAGCTGAGAGCAGCCTCACAGTCACAGGCCCTGGTTGTCGTGGGGGATTTTAACTTCCCTGATATTTGCTGGAAGGACAACTCAGCCAACCAGCCACAGTCCAGGAGGTTCCTCCAGTGCATTGAAGATAACTTCCTCATGTGAATGGTGGAGGAGCCAACTAGGAGAGGTGCACTGCTGGATCTCATCCTCACTAACAAGGAGGGTCTGGTCAAAGCAGTAAAGGTTGAGGGCTGCCTTGGTTGCAGTGAGCATCAGATGGTGGAGTTCAGGATCTTGTGTGGTAGGACCAGAATAGCAAGCAGAATTGCAACCCTGGACTTTAGCAGGGCAAACTTTGACCTTTTCAAGCAATTGCTAGGGGAAATCCCATGGGCAAGGCTGCTTGAAGGTAAAGGGGCCCAAGATAGTTGGTTAGCGTTCAGGGACTGCTTCTTCAAAGCTCAAGATCAGAGCATCCCAACACAGAGGAAGTCAAGGAAGGGAGCCAGGAGACCTGCGTGGCTAAATAGGGAACTGCTGGGTATGCTCAAGTGGAAGAGGAGTTTATGGGTCATGGAAGGAAGGGCTGGCCACGTAGGAAGAATATAAGGCTGCTATTAGAGGACGTAGGAAGGCAGCTAGTATAGCTAAGGCCTCCTTAGAATTAAACCTGGCGAGAGGGGTCAAGGACAGCAGGAAGAGCTTTTTCAAATACGTGGCAGATAAAACTAACACCAGAGGCAATGTAGGCCCACTGATGAATGGGGTGGGTGCCTTGGTGACAGAAGATACAGAGAAGGCAGAGTTACTGAATGCCTTCTTTGTCTCTGTCTACTCTGCCGGAGGCTGTCCTGAGGAGCCCCGTTCCCCTGAGGCCCCAGATGACATCAAGTCAATGGAGGAGTTTGCTTTAGTCAATGAGGACTGGGTTAGGGACCAATTAAGCAATCTGGACATCCATAAATCCATGGGTCCAGATGGGATGCACCCGTGGGTGCTGAGGGAGCTGGCTGATGTCATTGCTGGACCACTCTCCATCATCTTTACCAAGTCTTGGGAAACGGGAGAGGTGCCTGAGGACTGGAGGGAAGCAAATGTCACTCCAGTCTTCAAAAAGGGCAAGAAGGAGGACCCGGGTAACTATAGACCAGTCAGCCTCACCTCCATCCCTGGGAAAGTGATGGAACACCTTATCCTTGGTGCCATCTCAAGGCATATCAAGGATAAGAGGGTCATTAGAGACAGTCAACATGGCTTCACCAAGGGGAAGTCGTGCTTGACCAACCTCATAGCCTTTTATGAGGAAATAACAAGGTGGATAGATGAAGAGGGTCCCTTCGGAGAGCCGGTCAAGATAACAATCATCACACCAATATGGCTACAGATCGTCCTTCCTTTATTGCTCCGGACAGCTCAATATATACAGTTCAGCAGTGTCCCCGCGCCTGCCCCTTCACAGAGTTGGTCAGTTACAGGTTCACACGCGCCAGCGTTTTATTGGGTAGTGCCATTCCACTATGCAAGCGGCTCTCACCCCCCCTTTCTCCCCCTGGCAAGGCTCTTCACAAAACAGATAAAACCTCCTCCTCCCTGTGTTCCAAGGCAGCTTCAAGGACAGAGCCTTTGTTTAGGCCTAAGCTGGGTTGTCCACGTTTTTAAAGTTATACCGCGCCTCTGCTCCACAAGAAATTCCTCTACATATCCCCCTTTTTCTTTTTGGACAACCCAGGCTTCATCCGCTAGCTTGCTTATAATTTTCTTGATTATACTTATCAAACAACTAAACATAAGTAAGCCTATAACAATTAAAACTGTAATAACCAAAAATGCCTTAACTAAACTCTTAATTCATCCTGTCAAAGTTCTCACACCCATTGCCCTAAATCATACTTTGATCCTTAATCACACACTTCTAACAAAGCAAAAGGCAGCTGGTTTCCCTGCCTTGCTTTTAGCTAAAGAAAGATCACTCTGCTGGTTAGTACATAAACCTTAACACCTACTATGTGGCTTTGATTACACAACCAATATAAGCTTCATTGTTAGTCACACAAAGAGGATACATATTAATACAACAGGTAACATTGAGAACAGTCACATTTTCCCACAATTGCTCTACCATCAGCTGCAAGCATCTTCTGCCAGTCCAGTCCATATCATCGTTGGTAATCGGTACCTCAGGGTCCCATCACGTCACTGGGCGAAACAAAGGGATTCAACAGGCAGGCCCAGTGCATGGTCGTGTTGCTGCTGCGCTGTTGAAGTGACAGGATGCTGCACAGCCACATCATGCAGGATCATGCGGTTCTCAAGTCCCTTGTCCGTTATTAATAATAACAGGACACTCAATCGAACTGGCTGCTTCCCAATCTCCCTCTGTTATAGCGTCTCTGATGACACCGCTCCATCGCTATTGCAAAGGATCCTTTATGGTTCAAGCTTGAAAATCAGGCTTGAGTGAGGGAGCTGATGGTAGTGGGGGAGCTGAACTGGTTTAAGGGTTTCTTCTATTTCTCGCTGTCCAGTTGATAATTCAGCGAGTTTGTTCAGGATCTCTTTCAGGGGTTCATCCTGATCTTCCTTCTTCCCCCTCTCTCTTTTTTTTTTTCTTTTTTTTTTTTTTTTTTCTTATTAGCTCAAGTATTACTTCGATCACGCTGTTATCACACAGGGAGAGCAGAATTTCCCAGGTCTGTTTTGATCATACTCTCCCGTTCACTCCCATGCACATCTGGTGTACAAGAAGCGTCTTATCTTCATTCTCACGGTCAAGCTCTCAACATGAGCTGTACCTGGCTGGTCAGGGTCTCTTTTCATAATTAACAAGCAAGAGTTATGCACTTGTTTAGAAAAGAGCTCAGCTCAAGGACGAAAGTCTTAATTCTGCAACGCAGTGCAGTTTCTCCTTTTTTTTTTTTTTTTTTCTTTTTCTTCCACCCAGTCGGGACGAGCAGGGAGTTTCTTCCTTTGCCTTTTTCCTTTCCTGCCCTCCCCCCAACGCTTCGATCGCTACCGCAGCAACTTTCTTTTCTGCTTGCATGATTTCTAGAGTGCGTATTACGGTTTTCCAAACCGTTCCTAGTTCTTTCACTTCCTTTCCTTCTGTTCCTCCCTCTAGAGTACAGTCCCACAAAAAGTCTCCTACTTCACGCCATTCCGTGGAACTAAAGATTAATGGTGGGTCGTTCATTTTCTCCCGTTTCCGAGCCCATGGGGCTAATACATCTCGCTCCTTTACTTTTCCTCCTCTCTCAGAGAGTATACTAAGGAGGCGAGTTGCCGCGTCCGTTTCCATCGCGGTCTTACCTTGGCAGGGGCTTGATCAGCTGCTCAAGCTCTGGTCTCCGGTGCCCTTTTGGTCAGACTCGGAACTCTCCTGCCTCCAGCCCTCCGGCTCCCAAATCGGCTCACGTCCGATGCTTCGGAGTCTTCCCACATTTAAGCAATCCACATTTAAGCATCCATAGAGGGTCCCTTGTTCAGGCGCCAGATGAAGAGGGTCCCTTCGGAGAGCCGGTCAAGATAACAATCATCACACCAATATGGCTACAGATCGTCCTTCCTTTATTGCTCCGGACAGCTCAATATATACAGTTCAGCAGTGTCCCCGCGCCTGCCCCTTCACAGAGTTGGTCAGTTACAGGTTCACACGCGCCAGCGTTTTATTGGGTAGTGCCATTCCACTATGCAAGCGGCTCTCACCCCCCCTTTCTCCCCCTGGCAAGGCTCTTCACAAAACAGATAAAACCTCCTCCTCCCTGTGTTCCAAGGCAGCTTCAAGGACAGAGCCTTTGTTTAGGCCTAAGCTGGGTTGTCCACGTTTTTAAAGTTATACCGCGCCTCTGCTCCACAAGAAATTCCTCTACAGATAGATGATGGCCGAGCGGTGGATGTGGTCTACCTTGACTTCAGTAAAGCATTTGACACAGTCTCCCACAGCATCCTTGCTGCTAAACTGAGGAAGTGTGGGCTGGACGATCGGGTAGTGAGGTGGACTGTGAACTGGCTAAGGGGAAGAAGCCAAAGAGTCATGGTCAATGGGGCGGAGTCTGGTTGGAGGCCCAGTGTAGTGCCTCAAGGGTCAGTACTGAGGCCAATATTATTCAACATATTCATCAATGATTTAGATGAGGGACTAGAGAGTACTATCAGCAAGTTTGCTGATGACACCAAGCTGGGAGGAGTGGCTGACACGCCAGAAGGCTGTGCTGCCATCCAGCGAGATCTGGACAGACTGGAGAGTTGGACAGGGAATAACTTGATGAAATATAACAAGGGTAAATGTAGAGTCTTGCATCTGGGTAGGAACAGCCCCAGGTTCCAGTATAAGTTGGGGAATGACTTATTAGAGAGTAGTGTAGGGGAAAGGGACCTGGGAGTCTTGGTGGACAGCAGGATGACCATGAGCCAGCACTGTGCCCTTGTGGCCAGGAAGGCCAATGGCATCCTGGGGTATATTAGAAGGGGGGTGGTTAGTAGGTCGAGAGAGGTTCTCCTTCCCCTCTACTCTGCCCTGGTGAGACCCCGTCTGGAATATTGTGTCCAGTTCTGGGCCCCTCAGTTCAAGAGAGACAGGGAACTGCTGGAGAGAGTCCAGCACAGGGCAACTGGGATGATTAAGGGAGTGGAGCATCTCCATTATGAGGAAAGGCTGAGGGAGGGCTCTTTAGTTTGGAGGAGACTGAGGGGTGACCTTACTAGTGTTTATAAATATATAAAGGGGGAGTGTCACGAGGATGGAGCCAGGCTCTTCTCGGTGATAAACAATGATAGGACAAAGAGTAATGGAATTAAGCTGGAACACAAGAGGTTCCACTTAAATTTGAGAAGAAACTTCTTCTCAGTGAGGGTGACAGAGCACTGGCACAGGCTGCCCAGGGAGGTTGTGGAGTCTCCTTCTCTGGAGACATTCAAAACCCACCTGGATGCCTTCCTGTGTAACGTCATCTGGGTGTTCCTGCTCTGGCAGGGGTATTGGACTTAGGTGATCTTTTGAGGTCTCTTCCAATCCCTGACATTCTGTGATTCTGTGACACCTCTGTGGGGCTGTCGTCTGAAAGACAACACAGCCGTGAATTGTCAGGCTTCAGAGCTGAGCGGTCTGCTTCAGCAGTCCCAGCTTTGGGTAAAACCTGAGAGCCCTTATGAGCCTTAATTGCTCTGAGCAGCCTCACTTGCCTATGGCCGTCAGCCCCAGTTGAGTTTATGAGGTTTATGCACTTCTGCATATGTATGTGTCTGTGCACGTATATTTCATTAACTGGCTTGATCTACAGATACCTTTTTAAAATTTAGCTTCAGCTTTTAAAAATGCAGTTGTTTGTTTTCATTGCCCAAGTGACAATCCATCTGAGACTGCACCAAAATTTCTCTTTTCTAGAATATCATTTGGGCCAGTTTGCTTGCTGTTGTGAAGGGACAAGTTGCTATAGGCTTCTGTGAAGCCTTCACAGCCAGTTTAAAATATCCAAGACTTTAATTAATGGAAAATAGTGGTTCAGTTGAGACCTTTATCTGAGTGCTAATCAGTACAATATTAAGAACACAAATAAAAAAAAACAAACAACAGACTAAATGAGTTAATATTTTTGCATCAGATTCTGCTTCCTGATTCTCAGCCCCTTTTGGGACTGTTAAGGATTTGATTTATAACTGAATATGCACAGCTTTGTCATAGTCTAAGGAATGTGGATGTAAAAGTGAATTTAACTTGGTGTTTCAGCATTGCTTTTAGAAAGCAGGAAGAAGGCGAATGAAATCTAATGCATTGTAACTGACTTGGCAAGAAGGCAATATCTCTTGCGTTCATATTTTTGTATGCTTCTGATGGAGATATTTAAATGTGTTGAAAGAAAAATTGAGGTGTATAGCCTATTTGTAAGAATTACTTCCCTAAATTTGGCCAGATATGTTAGGATTTCATGTTTCTTAGGCATAGTGCTTTAGGAATTATTACAATATCGGTTTGCTTTTTTTTTTTTAATTTTGTCAACACTCAAGTGTCAGATATTACGTTGTGGTACTACTAAAAGGTTGGTTTGTTGGTTAGTTTGGATTTTTATCACTTTTTTTCCTGATCCACTGCCATCGTTTATCACAGTGAACCAGTGATACTGTAGATAATTGTTCATGTAACAGAGTGCAGAGGTAGTGAAGGATGCTCAGCATAAGGCTGGTTTCTTTGCACACCTGTCACAAAATAGCTCCAACAGCTCAAATTCTGTTCGGTGGCATGAACTGTGAGTCATAGTCAGAAATGTGCTCTGAATCTTGAGGAGGCAGACTGGGGACTGCTCCAGGCAAAGGGAAAAGGGGAAAAGAAAATGGACAATCAGTCTTGCATCTGTCCCAGCCCACAGGTGAATTCAGAAAGTAAAAAAATGTTGCAGCACAATGATTATCAAATTATAAGTTTTAAAACTGATGAAGCTCAGCAAGACAAACTTTTAAAAATAACATTTCATGTTTGTTTAGATAAATGCCAAGCCATTCACAACACTTCTGCCCTTGACTAGTTACCTTGCAGGTGTGTGTGCTGTAGCAGTTTCAGAATTACTTAAGCGGTGGTGGTATTCGTTAACAGTGAGAGAGAGCGTCACCATCCCTGGGGGTGTTCAAAAAGCATGTAGATGTGGCACTCTGGGACATGGTTTAGTGGACATGGTAGAGTTGCGTTGATCGTTGGACTTGATGATCTTAGCGTTATTCTTCAACCTTAAGGATTCTATGATTTTTCCAGAATTGCTTTCTGGTCATGTATTTTATGTCTAAGAAATCAAACTCTAAAGATATATGTAACTTTACTCACTGTCTCCTGCTTTTATAACACAACCTGCACATTCAGCTGTATATTCCACTCATTGATACACAAAAGTTCTGCATGACATGAACAAAGAAGTTGTCTGCATACATCATAAGTTGTATTATGTCTGTTGAAGGAAAAAGTTCTCAGGTCACTTTATTAACAAGAAAAAAAGAAAGAAACTTAATTCCATCTTGCCACTGACAGTTCCAATCTTGTTAATTTTTTTCTTCAAGGTTCATGTATTATCTTCGTTTTAAAAATTCTCTTTGCCAAATATTCCAAAAGAATTTCTGAAGCCCAAAGTACAAGAGATGGCTTTCTTAAGCTTACCATACATAATGGTTTTTTGCAGCAATTTTTTTTCCCTAAAATCCTGCTTTGGCAATGATGATGGTGTTCACAGTTAAGCCCAGAAAAAATGCTCACTGAACTGGAAGAACTTTGATTTCAGCTCCTTCAGTGAGCATCCTTGTAGCACAGCACATATGCATGCCTTATGTGAGTTGGAAACAACATGAGCTAAACATGAGCAGACAGCAAAGGACTTCTCTGCATTTTTCTTTCCTGGACTAGGACTGAAATAAACCTTCCCTGGTTCCATAGGAATCTAGGAAGGTGGAAAAACACTAATTGTGAAAGCTGCAGGTTTTTTAAAAAAATGTACGGGGTTCTGGTTGATATGGGAAGCTGACTAAAAAGAAAGAAATGTCTTCTCTAGAAAAATGAGTAACACAGAGAAGGGGCTTCATGTGTGGATGAGATGAGACAGGTCTGAGGCAAGCAATACGTGAGAATCCTGGCTCATAAAATGTCCCTTTCAATTTTTTCCCTGCTTTTTTAATCTTTGAGCTTTTAACGGGGAATTTCATATATATTTAATGCAAAAATGACATTAAATAAGCTTTCTAGTTTCATGTTTCAGGAGCTTTTTTCATTCAAGGTTTCCTTTATTTCTTTGTGGTAAGGTGCTGACTTGAGATACATAACAAATAGCAACTATCTGAATGCTGGTTTAGAATGGCAAACACTGTCCTTTTAATTCTGGAGAGTAGGAACTATGTACGCATGCACCTCAAGATAAGACCTTTCTAAAGGCTAACAACAGTAAACATAGTTCAAAAGACTGTTTTCTATATTTGCAGTGTTATCACCGTATCTAGATTTTTGTCAGTATTCATGGGACTCCTCATGCAGAATGGGAATTTCTGAATTGACTGCAATTTTCATGAGTAGCAAAAAAAAAAGCCATTTTTAAGGATGTTTTTTAAGCCGTATGTAGCTTCTAGCACAAGAAGAATAAATTGCAGCTCCCCTGAGAAAGTACCATAAAACCATGGATTTTTTTTTTTTTTTTTTTTTGGTCACAGAGGGATTATTGTGAGAAAGACACCTTAACCAAGCTGTGATTTTTCTTTGCATAAAATTTCAGGAGGACAGCAAGAGATAGTAAAAGAATGTCATACTTCATACAAGTTATCAGTAAGAGCAATAGGCTATTGCAGGTAGAATGGTTCTACAAAGGAAGCCACCAGCCTTATAAAGCAAGATCAGCTAGGTGTGATAGGCACATTGTGTACAGTTCTTGCTCTCTGCCCCTGCCTTTCGTTTGTCCCCATTCCCCCTCTCTTCTATAAAAATTAGCTTATTATTGAGACATAATTAGAGGTACTTCCTTACCCAGGATTGCCCAGGATAGAGATGAATAAACTGGTTTCGTGTCTCGGGTGACTTGGCTACAGATCTCAGTGGGTGCTCTGCTTAAGGAACTTCATATCTGGCAATACCTTCTCAGAGGATTTAATTGAGCAATCCCACTGTGACATACAGACATTTTTTGCAGAAGCTGACAGCAAAGAATGACTTCCGAGCTGCTATTCTTTTTCATACACGTTATACTACTCTTGTGTCTTCATTCCCTGCCTACTCAAACATGACACATGAGACAGCTGCTGGTCTAGAAATTATGAGTTTTGGGAACTGGGGAAAGGGAGTAGCAGGGGTGAGGGGGAGGAAAAAATCAGTCATACAAATAGAAAGGTAATTCACTGTGTTAGGATACGTAAACTTAAAAATATCTGTTTAAATTTTTAGGGAGTTATCAGGTCCTCACAGACTAACAACATTCAGCTTACTAATTTAATGAGTATTTTTTTACCCCTATAATATTAATGTGTGTTACTGTTTATTAATTAAATATTAGCTTGAGGAGTGTTATCATATTTTAAATAGAAACACTCTGTCTCCATTTATATAGTGATGAGTATACTGTTAATGATCATAGTCCCTCTGCTATGAGGATCACTTTACAGAGTCATCAGAAATATCTCAGGATGTGTTCATATTGCCGTGTCCAACCTGGACACAGTACAGTTTTCCCAGCTGTATAGTTAGGGCTATATATAGCATCACTCTGGTATGACTTCTTGGTCAACTGCCCTGCTGTACGGTTGTCAGTACCATACTGCATTGCTCTAAGTAATGCTTTTCTTAGCTGTGTCACTGTATGGAGTTATTTGTAATTTCATTTGATAATTATTCATTAGTATGCTCAGCATAAGAGTGTGCTAATGAAATCTGATAAAAAAGTAAAGCTGGGAGGAATTGCTAATATAGAAGAGCCTGGTATGTTATCCAGGAAGAGATGGATGGTCTAGCAGATTGAAATAAAAGAAGTGAATTAATGTTAGCAATACCACATAAAAGGTCATGCTTCTAGGAACTAACCAGAATTCAACTGCCTAACAGAGATTTGCCAGACAATAACTTGGCGGAGAAAGATATGGGCGTAGTATGTCCAGCGGTCCAGCTGACCACTGGATGAATGTAAAGCAATAGGAAGATATAGCTGTATAGAGAACGATAGTCTTTGCACATAGAAGGTGAATTATTAAAATACAGGAGATTTAATTATGTTGCAAGGCATTAATGAGTCCTTGGTTGGAATAGTTATATAGTTCTGTCATAGTCACATTACTTACATAGTTGATAGACATCTCTGAAGGATGATTTAGAGCAGGAGAGCTTCAGGAAACTCCACTCCAAATTTGGGTGTTTTAAGTTAAGCTAGGTTTTGGTATAGCCTGTACGATATATGTTTTTAGTCATCTGCCTCGAAGAAAGATGAAATTAAATTGTAGTAAGTAGAGTGTAACTCTACTGAGTTTATTAGTAGAAAGACCTCATGTGGGGACAGTAACAGAGAGACACGTTAAGCAGAATAGAGTATTAATAGAGAACGGATGTGATGACTTATGTAAGGTTTGTGTTGGAAAGGACAAATAACTGCTAACGCTAAAGATTCTTGAAGAACAGAACAAAAAAAAGAGCTGATAGGTTGGTTGTAAATAAATGGAATTTAAATAAGGTGAGTTGTGCTTGTGTGAGAGGAAATTTTTGAACAGCCATCAGAAATCCTATTAGCGACAAAAGATGCACATTTCAAATGGAGCTGAATCTGGTTTTGAATCAGGTGAAATTAAATAGCTGTTTGTGATTGCAGGTAGCATGTTGTGATGTGACAGGAGTTCATTTCCATTCCTAAATTCCTTTGAAATAATTTTTTTGATGAATCCTCAGATGTCTTCCATTGAACAGCAGCTCTGCACACAGATTGTCTTTTTTGCTCAACAGGCTGAGCTCCATTCAATACACTCTGTGCTCTCCTTCCCTTCTCCTCAAACTGAGTCAGTCACTCCCTCTCCTGCTCCCCAAAGCTGGGAAGAGTTGGTGCTGTCTTTGAAAAGACATTGTTAACACCAATATAAAGAAAGATCTAGTCTCATGTAGACATAATTATAGCTAGGTCTCAGTCTTAATTTTGTGAGGAGATTATTAAGGATGTTTCAACCTAGTGAAGTTGTGACAATATTGTGACATAAAGTTCTAAGAAAGACTTTTGCTTTACAAACGTGGTTTAACAGCCTTCATAGTCTACTAACAGCTTGTTAACTTTGGGTGTGTATTTGACCTATGATATTAAAGTATATCTATGTCCAGTTAAAGTGTTTGAGTTAAAGCTACTCTATTATAAATGGCCTGGCATTGATGTGTTAGCGGTTAGACTCGATGATCTTAAATGCCTTTCTCAACCTAAACAATTCTGTTCTTCTACGTATCTATCTGTATCAGCTGAACTGACTTTTGTGCAAGTTTGTGACAGCAGTTGACTTAGTTATGGTAGGTGTGTAAAGCTAGAGAGGGAGAAAATTCAGTTCAATTTCTTGACTGGCAGAGGGGAACTCTCCCTGTGGTTTCGTGGGTGTTCAGGAGACCAGTACGTCTGTGCGAAGTGCAGACTTGGCTGCTCTAAGTCAGACCTGGAACAGGGCCCGGCCTCTTCCCACAGGAGCCCCTGCAGCCCTCTGGCTGCCAAAACCTGGGCACCTGCACCCAATGCACTGCGTCACCAGTTAGGAGAAGCTGGCAAACCTTTCTTTGTCACACTTAACATTGAATGTGTTTTTCAAACTCTATTGCTTTTAGCACCATGAAACTAAGCAGACTTGTTTTCAGAGCATATCCTGGTGATTGTTTTGATGTGTTAGAATAGCTTATAGTTGTGTTACTCATAATTTCTGTCCAGAAACAAATTAAAAACTAGTACAAATAAAAGAAATTATTTTTTCCAGTTCTATTTTGTTATGTTTCCTGCCCAATATTCTCAAAGATTAGTGTACTCTTAGTTTGTACTTGTTTTTCCTTCTGATGTGCACGAGAGGTGAATAGTCCCCTCACAGTGTGACAGTTCTCTTCAGCTCCATTCCCTCAAGCCATAACTACCAATTGATGTCAGTTACCTCAAAAGCAAATTAATCCCCCTTCTGTTTTGTTGAATCAATACTAATGCATTTTTCTTGTAATTTTCAGGTTTTGACAACGCTGGCTGCCAGCACAGCTGAGGTAGGAAATCCTGTCTTATACTGGTGCAATGTTAAACAGCTGTCTGTGGGTTTGATGGTAGGGCTAGGGTTCTTACAATCTGGGGATGAAAATTTAAGCAGTCATACTGTTTCTAGTGTTTAATAAGCCAATCTTTGCAATTCTTGTTATAACCATGTTTAAGCTGATAAAGTGCTCCTGGGGAAGTTTTGTCATTATGTCGGTCTTTCTGAAACTACATGGTTCAGAGCTCGCTTAAGCGTTTGTTACAGTTGTCCATCAACGGAAGGTGGCTATCTGACCTTTTCCCTATGCCCTTTGATTTTTCCGCTTTGCTTCACAGTAAAGAAGGTATTGTATCTGCTTCACGGGCAGTTCTGGAGGTTGGCATGCATTCCTTCCAAGTCCAGGTCTGGCTTGCCTTGCTTATGTGGTACCATATGACATGAGCTGTTTGAACAGACTGGGACATGAGAGAGAAGTGTAGTTTTATGACAGAATGCTACTAGCTGAATTCCTGTTTAAATTCTGGAGTAACATTCACTGTATTGTATGTTCCCTGCATTGACGGTGCTTGACGTTGCTACAGTTTAGATTGATCATTTTGGATGTGTATTTATTTTGTCAGCTTTTCTGTTGGTGTGAGTACTTCACATTGTCTTAATGGGTTTAATACTACTCTTAGGGATGAAAATATTATGATTATTGGAGAACATTTTGAATAACTGATTGCTAAACCAAAAGTGGCAGTTCTTTGTGACCGCTAATGTGTTATACTGCATTTGTCTCTTTTAAACATTGCCGTTGAATAAGTCACTGCACTTTTAATAATTGACAGATATTTTTATTCAGTGCACAGTTACTAACTCATTTAAATGTAATGTCAATTGGAAGCTCAGAGCCTTTCTATATGGAACAGGTCTCAGACTCACAGTAGGGAATTTGTGATGTACTCCAAAGCTAATGTTTAACTATGAGAAAATGTCTAGGTGACTCTAACTGCTGTAGTCAGATAAATTTTTAATATGAACCTTTGGTAAATTAAATTACATTATTAAAGAGAATAGATCAACTGTGTTAGTTATTTTAAAGAACAAAGACTCAAGTTCACTTACTGTAAAAGAATTGCATGATTAATTTTTATTTTGTGATTTTATTTAGAATATTAGTGTTCAGTTTTGCGGGCCTGACTCATTTACCTATTTAGCTTCTCTCAGAGAGTTTCAGGAATAGGATTTGTGTCTGGCTTTTAACTGTTGCACTGTTTTAAATGCCTGTTGCTCCCTCAGTAGAGTCCACTAATAAATAGTCACTTTGAGTTTCTCATTTTGTACTGGAATTTTTTAGGGCTTAGATTTGTCACTGTACAGGTACTACTGTCCACTTTGCTCTCTTATAAATTTTCATGTATTTGTGAATATTCCCATATACTTTTTTCTTGTGTGTGTGTGTAATATTCTAGAAATATTACAAGTTCCTGAGTTTGTCAGGTGTGTTGCTTTCTTTGTTAGTATTTTCTCCATCTGAGAACCTTAAGAGAGTTAACATGTTTGGTTGTTTTTTAAAAAAGCTTATCAACTGGCCTTTGTGCTTCAGCCCATGGACCAGGTGACTTAGCAGGCACAAGGCTGTAACCAGTTACCATTAGATGCAGGTTCTCCCATTCATAAAAGTATTCAGAAGAAGTGCCAGCGTTCTCCAGTACAGGAGAAATCCTAACTGAAAGTAAAGGATAATGAAGTGCTGTCCTGAATAATAACAACTGAAAGGAATAGTGAGCATGCAGAATTGGTTGCTGAGTTTTGGTTTGCTGAGCTTGAGGAGAATGATCCCTTTGGCATAATGGTAAACTTGCCAAGATTTCTTCCTGGGACCCACATAGCACACTGTATATTAAACAAAACAGAACATTTTTGATGTATTTTGAGGCTAACACACAATTAACTGTTTGTGTGGTTGACACACAAAACATTTCCTTAGGTTTGAGAATAGTGGCCTCATGTTTTGCCTAATTTTATTTATCTACTAATTTCTTTATTTATCTAATACTCTTTGGTCTTCATGAACAGTTCTGAGAAAGATACGAGCCAAAATAGCCTTGTCCTGGCTTACCTTTGTGTTAGATTCTGTTTGAACTCCTCGGTTCTTTGTGACTATATAGTGTTTGTGTCACCAGATCTCTAGTCTGCTTTTGAAAAAAAAAAAACCAAAACATCATGTTTTCTAAAATCTTTTGTTAGAACTGGTATTTGGTTGTTCCTGAACTGCTGATCCAAGTAGTCTTGAAGTTTGATTATTCCTCTTTTTCTTCTTAGTTGACATAGATGTGTTCCCTTACTGGATTTTGTATGAAGCCTGAATGAAAACTCAGCATGTTTGTATTACAATTGAGTGTTTTAGGAAGATATAAAAGTCTGGATTTTTTTTCCAAATGCGGGCTGCCACATACCAACCAATGTAGAGGAAGCTCTCAAATAATCCAAAGACCTCTCTTCCATCTTTTAACACAGAGGGGCAACAAATAGTGACAGAATCAAAGCATAGGCAGCAAAGCCTTCGGTGAATAATTGCCAAATCTGCCTACACTGTCTTTTAGTGTCATAAGCTTGTAAATATGCAAGTTAGAAGCATCTTAAAAAGGAATAACTTGTGCATAGGTAATCAAATATGGTCTCTTGCACAGTAAAACATGTTGATGTTGTTCCAAAATGGACCTGAGAACAGTCTCAAATACAACTTTACAATGTATAAATTGCCGTAAAATGCACAATACTCTATAATAACATTTTTATGTAATTCCCCGAAACAACAGATTTTGAGGAATTACTTTTTTCAGGTCTTCTAACTTTGTTTAATACAGGTTTGTGGCAATCTAGTCCTTCTATTGCTTTTTTGAATATACATTTGTCCCCTTCAAAAGGCATCTCATTTGGTAAACTATGTGACTTCTTCCAGTGTGTCCTTCTTCCTAATTAGGTGTTAGTAAAATTTTATGTTGGGGAAAGCATAGTTTCTTTTTCTCATCCTGAAACAAAAATTGTTACTAAAATAGAGAATAGAAAGCTGCTTATTCTTCCTGCTTGAGTAAATGATACAGTGAAGTTGAAGGCCCTCTTGTGAGAAGTTAGAGGTCATGTCTGACTGAAATACAATTTTAGTAAAACTGAGTGTAAGCTCTCTGCCTGCTTTTATGTGAGGAATGTCAAGGCACCTTTTTTTTTCACTCTCGTAAAGAGAAGGCTGCCCATATGTCTCAATAAGACTGGAAATCAAAATCAGCTCAAAGCCAAGGAGCTTATTAAACTGAAGTTTAAAAGAAAACCTCAGAATAGTAAGCAGAATATGGCTGTAATGATAAGAAAACTGTGACTGATTTATACTGCAATCCATACAGTCCTTGATTATCAGGAAATGTCATTGTTAAGTCCCCCACTTTCCTTACACGGAAGTAATAGGTCGGGCCTGGTGAGTAGCATGTTTCTGAAGAGGCCAAAAAGTATATTATACTTCAGGTGCCGTTTTGCTTCTCTGTGTGTGGGGGGTGAAGAGAGGGAGAACATCCTCTGACAGGACTGACAATCATTTCTTCTTTTTTTTTTTTTTTTCGTGAATTGCTTATGAAAAATCATGTATGCTTGTGGTGCTGTGGAAATATGTTTGCATGACTGATGCAAGAGATGCATATGCAAGGTGTCTTAAGCAGATATGGTCTGAAAGCCATTCAGAGCATTTGTGCTTGCTGATACTATTGTCTGCTTCCATTACGCTAATGCCCAGAGGCCCCAGCTGGAATACTGGCCTTTCAGGTTGTGTACAGGCATGTGTTACACAGGATTTCAAAGGTCCTGTGCGTTTACTTAGATAATACGTAAAATGGCTGGAGCCAAATGTAGAAAGTCATGTAGCAGGTCAGTAGCAGAGCTGTGGGGTTTCATTGCCAGCAGGACCATACTATCTATTTTTGCTAGTTTTAATGCCAAAGTGAACTCATTCATTTTTGGAAAGAAGTCAGTAAAAGAGAGTCTGTAAAGAAATAACAGAATTTTCTAAGAAAATATGGATCTACCAGTATTGTTATACTATTACTGTTCTGATACTTTGCAGAATCCTTTGTTCCTATTAGACTTATAAGCCTTTGCTAGTATATGTATAGTTTTTATATCCTGTTGGCTGATTTATTTCTAGGAGAAAACTGTGATAATGATGGAAACTTGATTTGGGGAAACACGAATACTTAGTTGGATGCTTTTAGGATAAATTGCAGGTGTTGTATTAAAAATCCATGGCAGATAAAAACACGTCATTCAGACTTTCTAGGCTCTGTGTCCTACTTTATTCTCCAAAGCACACTTAACATGCAGGAACCTAGTCTGCCATCACTCCAGGGTAAGTACGTGCTCAGGACAGAAGACATTTCCATTTCTATTTTCAGATTGTTTTTTTCAGAATGAATGAATGGATTATAGCCTCTCCCGTTTCTAGTGCATCAATACTTTGCATCAGCCAAGGCATTTGATTGAACCTACACCTTAATCCTATCCAGCTGTATATTGCCTCAGAGGAATGAGGCATTGAGAGATCAGTCATGATGACTGATAAAGAATTTGCTATTAGTATTTTTTAATGTTCATATCTTTAATTTATTTAGAACAAGAAGATATTTGCATTTTAAAAAGCAGTAGCAATATCTATAGAAGCCTAATGCTTTCCATGTGGTCCTAATGATGATTATTTTAAAGGTTTTGCTGTCTCTGTCACTTGTACCAAGACTTAAGTATTTATGAAGAGGATAATTATTAGAGTAAAATGGTCCTTTTTGCTTGATCTGTTGAAATCCCTTCAAATTTGACTGAGTTCGTCAGTCTGAGTTTGACTGAGCTGTCAAAAATCGTATATAAATAGGTATTTTAATAACCTAGTAGTTTTTACTTGTCAACTTTTTAGAACTGAACAGTTATAACTGTGCAGAAGTTGTTATTCCAATGTTTATCCATAAATAATATCCACTGAAGAGTATTTTACAAGCATATAAGCCGAGTAAGGGTCAGAACTCCCACTGAAGGGTGTCCACCGGTAATTCAGTGTCACGTATAAATCCTGCTGAGCACCTACCTGTGTCTTCAGATACCTAATAAAGTCTTGATTGTCAGTGATGGGAACTCCCAGCTGTAGCAATTATCTTGACAAGTTAATATGGACATTCCAAATGTGGCAGAAAAGAAATTCATAGCAGTGCATGCCTGATAGGTGACCTTTGAACGTGATTTGGGTGCATTCTCCCTCTGAACAGTTAAAATACCTGCCTTCATTAGTATCTGCTATATTCACCCACAACTTTTATTACCAAAGGCAGAATTCTGACTACCTCCTATAGGTTGGAGTTTTAAACACGTAAGTTACATATATATATATATATATAAAATGATACAAAATAGATGGGAATTATAAAAGTTTTCATCCATTTTTTACCTGAGTATGAATTTAAAGGATCACGTTCCTTCAGTGTGAAATCCTCTACAGTAATTTTAAGCTGTGCAGTGTGAGAGACAGTCTTGCTGTAGCTACTACTGTAAAACCTAATTTGCTGCATAAAAAATGAGAGCTATACTGAAATACGAGCCTGGAGAGCAACTCTTTTGATCTTGAGTAGCGAAAAGGTTGACATGTATAATGCTGTGAAAATAAATGATGTCAAAACTGTAGGATATAATTTATGTTTTGGGGACTACTTTACACATAGAAGCAGAAGCTTCTACCATTGAAAAGCAAGTAGTTCAACAAAAGATAATTAATGGAAATGACAAACTTTCATAAAACCCAAGCATGTTCAATCATGCAATACATCAGTTTAGACATAACCAGCTGACTAATTTACTGATTATATTTTATCAAAAAGAGCGTTTATAAAAGATATGATTGAAACTTTAGCCTTCATTTTTTGTTACTTTAACTACTAGGCATTAGCTGTCACCCAATTTGGCAAAGACTTGATCGCATAATTTGTCTTTACTCAGTTTCAGTCTTGTAAGCTCTTAAAAATGAGCTTTTTCTCATCTGTACTGTCCCGGTACAGTCTGAAGGTGTACTCAAGCGCTTCATGGTGCTTCTAGGAGGGTGATTGCAAAACAAGATGACAATATATTTTGACTAAAATATTGATGATGACTACACGATGCAGATTCTTATGTGGCTCTGGTAGCTGAGACTCCATTGTCTACACAGGATTTTTTTTTTTATGCATCTATGAAAAATAGTCCATGGACTAAGTCAATTACCTACCTTTTGTTTATTTAAAGATGCACAATCTTCCCTTGTAAAGTCTCTATCTCTGAAAATAGTCTTTTAATTGTATGCTTATTTTTTATTATTTTTTTTGTTAAGAACCTCTACCTTTCTTTTGAAGCCTGCTTTGTTAAGTGTTCCTAGGCTCCTCTCTTGTCCTTTTGCCACTCAAATGCTGCTCGGTCCCTTTGGTCAGGACTTTAAAGCTCTTTATGGAACATAGTACGACAAAAGTCTGTCTTTTACTCAGACTGGAATTTCATTGTATTTGGAAAGTGTGCTATTAAAAAGTGGAAGTGTTCTTATGCAGATTTACACAACTTCTGATGAGGCTGTTGTAGATTAATATAGACCAGTAAGTCTGAAACTGAAATTTTCATCCAAGGAGCTAGAGATTGCATTCCCCCCTTCCATTCCTCCCCACATCTGTTTGGACAGGACTCCGACAGATGCTTCTGAAGATAATTAGATTTAATAAATTATTGACAACTGTGTACCATCATGTATACCTATTCTGTGTGTGTGTCTCTGTGTGTGTATGTATGTATATACACGTGCACACATGCACAGAGCTCTATGAATATGTAGCTCCAGAATATGTTTCAGTAATGTGCATCACTAATTTGATGGCAACGGAAATTAAGCCAAGCCAGTCTCACTAGAGGGTTAGTATTGACTTGAAGGTGCACTTTCTTTATTTTTTCTGTTTCTCAGTTCACGTCTATGTCTCTTGCTAAATGTTTTAAGTTTTCACTGCCTACACAAGAATCTTAACACTTCCTGATGAAAATTTTAAAGATACTGTAGTAATCACTTTTCTCAATCCTTTTGTTGTGAATTTCAAGAGTATCATACTGTCAGAGCTGCAGATGTACCATATTGATCTTGGCAATTAAATCAGCCAAAGGAGACTTGACTTGTAAGGGAAAACTTAATATTCTCAAAACCTGAATGTCTCCTAAATATTTATAGGTTATAAAAATTGATCAAATACCTTTGTTCTCTGATTATTACAGTGAATGGTGACAGTTCAGATTCTCATATTAATGTGATGTAGTAGTATATAAATTCATGTGTATGTGTTTTCATTCACGTGAATAAGGAGAAGAAAATTTTTTTTCTATCTTGGCGAGGCAGGAAGATAAATGGGTGAAAATGTGTATGTGTTTGTGTGATAAAGTTGGTTTAATGATTCTTGGGAAAAAAATTTCCTGTGGTACATACTGTAGTGACTTGATTGAACAGGACAGAATCATGCAGTTCAATTAATGTGCAAATATGTGTTCACTGAACTTTCATTCCATTTATCACATGGACATGGAAATAGGGTAATTTTTTATCTCTATATTATGTATATGACATCTTAGTTTGCTTCTTGCATGTTGCCATGGGAAAAATAGCAGTGTGGCACACCACAGGCAAAGAGAATTGGAGATAAATTCCTCAGCTGTCACAAACATCTTTAAGTAGATCTTTGTTTGAAGATAAACTTCTTCCTTCTGCAAGGATTAACATTAAGAACGCTTTTGTGTGCTTTTTGCTTTAAAATAGTAAGCATCTCTTGGCCATATGCTGTGAAAACTCATATAATCTTTACAGGCAAAGCTTATAACCTCTGAACGATCCATAGGCCATGTTCTCTGCCACGTAAATTGACAGAGCTTCATAAACTTCCATGGAGCTGTGCCACTTTTTAAGAGCAGTGAATGTGATCTTAGTTTAGGTAGAAGATGCAGAAACTTAGGAATATAAAGAGTCTAAATTGTTAATTATCAACCCCCACATCTCACAGGAAAAAGTCCCATTGCTTTGGGGACTGCAATGTCTGATCAGAAAAAATATTTTTTTCAGCAGTTATTTAGTTCAGCAACTTAATATTTTAGTTAATATAATAGAATGAGTCCTTTCCATGTAGCCCTTCTTGGTTTTGGTCTTTTCTCAAGTCAGCTTGTTTTGTACTTTAAAAGTGCCAAGAAAGAGCTTTCAGTCTGAAGCACAGCTTAGCACCTGTTGATGTATTGCAGTTAACTTGGGGTGACACCTGGTAAGTTCTAAAGGTGATTGGTTTTCTCATTTCCTGTCTGTGTGCTGAAGTTAACGTGCAAGGTAACATGCCTTCTATGTGCGTGCACACGTGCAAACACAAGTCTTACCTGTATAGGCTTTTTCTTTGTATGGGAAAAAAATGCAGGTCTACTAATATTTGAAGTAAGGCAAAGAAATAAGCCTGTTCCATCTGTTAAAGAAAAAGTCATATTTTACAAAGGTACTAGACTAGTAGCACTAAAGTGACCGCATATGATGTTACTAAAAATGTTTTATCTAAAAATGCAGGACACACTGTATTTCTTACCAATTAAGCCTTGTACTGCTACCTAACCTACTGCACAAAATGGGCAGAACAGATATTCTGGCAAAAGAAGTTCTAAAAGAAATGTCAGTGGTTTGGAGAAAGCAAACAAACCCCACTAAAGTGCAAAATAAAGTAGTTTTCCCTTGGCACAAAAACATTGCAGAAGTTGTAGAGTATTATGGTTTTATGTTTAGGGGAAATAACGGATTTGTAAAAAATAAGTTTTAGAGAAGTTAGTTCAGAAGTAAAGTGATTATGAATGAAATAGCATTTTGCTTGGGATTTCTTTTCTTCACTAGGAGTCTTTGGAAAGATGATGCTGACCATTCACATGGTACATCTTAAATAAGAAACTTTGCTTACTAGCAGTACTTGCTGCTGAAGTGAATAGCCAGACTTAGGGAGGTATTGTTTGGGAGAAGTGTGTGTTTGGTTTGGTTTTATTAAAGTTGTTTGCTTTCCCATCAATGTTTGAGTAGCCACTACCCGTGTTTCCTGTTGTCCTGTACAAAGACAGATTTTGAAGTGATTTTAAAACTGAGTGGCTGTTTGAAGACATGCTGATATTGCTATAACAGAGGCAAGGGAAAAAAAAAAGACGCAGTGCTCCCTGGCTCCTGCTTTTCATAAGGCAAGCTATTGGGAAGATGAACATTCGGACCTGTATTGGTGTACTCGTGGTGAAGGTACCTGCAGTGCATCTGCTTGAGGGAAAAGAGAGAGAAACTCCTGTCCAGTCTCACAAAGGTGAAGAAGACAGATGAATAGACTTGGGACAGAGACTGTCATGTCATGGAGGAAGGTGGGGAAGTTAAGCAAGTAGTGAATGGTCAGAAAGCATGGCTAAAAAATTTCTGCTTCTACACCTTCAATCTCGAGTTTTCTCAGATGGCATAATTAAAATATTTCTGTTGTTAGTGAAGCAACTGAGTGCTTTGGGATAACAGAAGAAGATCTGCATCTTTCACCTTACGAAAGGACAGAGGGCAGCCCAGGATATGTATTAGCTTGTTGAGGCATGTTTTTTCCCCAGCAGTTCCTCATTTCTTTGACATTGAAACAGGCGTCCAACTTCGGGTCTGGTAAAGAGCTTCCAGTTACCTGTTGTCTGAAAGTGGTTTATTCATATTGTGATGAATTATTCGCATATGATGAATTATTTGCAGAATGAGTAAAGTGCTTTCCTAACCAAAGGATACTGTCTGTTTGATTAGGAGTTATGATCATGAGAGCAGGCTGAAGTCTTCAGAATCATCTTTACAGGGTTTCCATAACAGAACAGACTTAACTCACAGCAGTTGGTTTGAAAATTACTCTTCCTGCTGTATCTCATTTTCTCCTTCCTTAGTGCCCTTTATTCCCAAAGGACACGGTAAATGTTATAGGGTATGGGATTTGAAGAAATTCAGAGTAGATTCCAAATCGTCTGGAGAAGCTCAGCGAGTTCAATCTTTTAAATTCGATTACTTTTTTTCTGCAGACTTTACATTCTTAGACTTCAAACATAACAAGAGAATTTCTTTCCTGCTTTGGATTCAGTGAATGTTTATGTTGTAACTTCTCTAGGGAGGCAAAGTAGCTCCTAATTGAAGAGCTCTTCAGATACAGCCTGGTTTTAAAAAAAAAAAAATAAATTGAAAACAGCATAATATCGTTTATTATAAAAACAGATTTAGGTGATTTATTCTGGCAAATGACAGAAGGGCATCTACAGAAAAATGCGGATGATCACATGCTGGTAAAGCCGCCGATTGTCAAGAGGCCTGAAGAATGTTCTAGAAGGAAATATCTGTGATTTTTAATGAATTATGATGCATCACTACAAAACCTGCCTTGCAAAACAGCTTTCTAAATCAACACCAAGAATGTGCTTAATTTATAAAGTCTGTGTTAGAAGAACTGTATTATGTTCATAAATTTAGTTTGTCTTGTATTGTCTTAAATCAAGAAGCCAACTTAATAGTACTTGTAAGTTAGTTTTGAAGCCTACTTTTCAAAAGAGAATCATTGTAACAGATTAGGACCTAGACTGGTATTAACAGAAAGCCAAACCAAACAGGCAAATTAAATTAATCCTGTCTCTGTTCAATTTCTAATAAATACTTTATTAATTGTTGCATGGACAATATATTAAAGTATGATTCTCTACAGCTCAGTACAGTATTTTAGGAAAGACGTTACAGAAAATTCAAGAAAAGTTACAATGGTAGAAACAAGTATTGTTGAATTTGGCTGTAACTGGCAGAAAGTTAAGCTTATGGCTTTTTACCGAAAAATTTAAATACTGAATTAAATGAGTCATATGGAGTAGTCAAATGTGTCTCCTTTAAGTGCATTATGGTAGAAAATGTTAAAATTTGCAGCCAGATGAGCCAGTAATTGAGCTTCTCCCACTGGTGATTTGGCACTTAATTCCTTATCAGCCATAGCTAGTCTTACTGAGATACTCTGCTTTAATAGCGGGTGATTTCATTTTCGCTTCTAGATTGCAAATAAGCAGCTAAAATTTCTCTACTTTCTTAGTCTCTATGCTGTCCATATAAAGACTGGCAGTTTTCTGGTTTGGTGTGTGATGGTGGGTTGGGGTGGTTTTTTTGTTTTGTGTTTGTTTGTTTGTTTGTTTGTTTTGCTTGTTTGTTGTTGGTTTGGGGTTGTTTTTTGTTTGTTTGTTTGTTTGTTTGTTTTTCCTGGCCATATAATCCTTTACTAGAAAACACTAAACTGTCAAAAACTGTTTACAGAAAATTCCGACTGGTAAAATACTGGTATATTTTCCATTGGAAAAAAAATAAGTTGTATAACTGTCAGAAAAAGAATATTGTGGCCCAGTCCAAAAATCTCTTTACTTTTAGGACGCGTTCTATTTTTTTTGTTTGCTTGTGGGCCAAAGAATGGAAGATCCTTTGTCACAAAAGTTGCAAAGAAGAATTCCAGTCTTAATAGTAGAGGAGAACATACGGTCAGTGATTTGATACCTGTTACACTGGTACTGAAATGCCATCAAGTATGTTATCAGGGGCCTCTCCATTAGACTTTCCTGCTTCTCGATAAGATGGCCCAATTTTCCTTTTCTATTAGCAAATGATCACTGTGTTTTTATCAGTTCTAACAGGTTTGGGTTTTTTTTTAAAGGAGACATACATAGTAGTAGTTTGAGTTTAAGATGTGGATTCAAATTAAGAACAATTCTCATGTAGATTTATTTGAGCTTTTTCGAAGGTTTCTCAAGATGGAAATTGCCGTGTCATGAATAGGGCAAGAAAACTGTAATATTACAAACTATTCTAAGCACTTATTCAAGCACTCGGAGGCCCCAACTAGAGAAATAAGGTTTTGAACAATCAACTGAATTTTACTCGCTGTATTTTCTGCTTTCATTTTCTTCATCAGGGAGTCTTCAGGTGTGTTTCTGTTCCTATAGAGCATGGTCTGTGTTTTGGTTTTGTTCTGTTTTTTTTTTAATTAAAAACCCCAAATTCAGCTATATTAGTGTCCACATCCAGTTAATGACAAAATTTTAGTAACAGGCTTTACAATATTTCTCTCTTACGCTCAGTGTTCTAATTCTACCCTCCTGACTGACACCATACACCAGAGTTGCATTGGAGTAGCATGCTCTTGAGCAGGACTGGTCATGTAGAAAATTGAAGTTTTTGGTTTATGTCACCAAAACCTTTAAAAATAAAAAGTAATTTTAAAAGTCCCTTTTTCCTTTTGTAAAGTGTTGTAAAGTGAAGACATATGATTGCATTCTGATTAAAAGTAATTACAAGTAACCTTAATTAGCTCCTGATCCCTTGAGTTTAGAGGAATAGAATCATAGAATTCCCTGTTATGTCATAAAATGCTCTATTTAAAATGAACTAATGTGAAAAATAACTATTTCCTGAATATTTCCATGATGAACAAGACTGTTTGTTCCTTCGTGCTTTCCTGGTTTTAAAATTAAAGAACTCTGAAACAATAAATCAAACTGAAAATGCTTGGAAAATCACAGAAGCTGCTAGGAACTTTATTGTCATCATTCCCCTAACTGATTTTAGACATTGGATTTTCATGGGTAGGTAACCATTTACTTTCTACACGAGTTGCTGTGATAAGAATTTATTACAGGACCTCAGGGAAGTGTTGTTACATCTATTAAAAAAAAGTTACCATTAATTTTGTGGAATTAGAACATCGTTTTAATTTGGCCTCCTTTAATTGATGTTAGGTAGCTTGGGAACTGATGTTCTCACTTGGTAAATGCACTTAATCACTTCTTGCTACAAACCCTTGAACATAATTTTTCCAATCAGAGCTGACAGTTGTAGGGTTAAAGCTCAAAGCTAATAAATTTGCATGGACTAGATACTGTACTACCTAGTATTCTGCTTCAAAAATATTTGTATTGGAAAGCAAGTCTGAATAATTTTAATTAGAGAATCTCACTGTGTTCTTTTTCTAAATAAATTGTATTTGCTCATGTTAGCACAGCAATTCAATTTGATTATGTTTTTCTTCATGGGAAAAATTCCTCTGCTTGTACGGTTGTCAGCTAGCATGGTGTCGCGGGTTAGGGCTGGGCCGGCCACTAACGTGGACAGACGCTCCCTAACCCCCTCTTCCCCCGCCCAAACGGGAAGAGAAAAGGGAATGAGGCGGAGAGACTTACAGATGAGAAAAGAAAAAACTAGAACAGCTTTAATGAAAGTAATGGAAATAATGGTAAAAAGATAAAAGTAAAGAACTATATACAACTATAGATGGTAGCCCGATATCAAACCCGACTCCCTCCCCTGATAGAAATCACCACTGGTGCTGCAGAGCAGGAGGCACTGGGGAAGCCCCAGGCTCAGCGGCGGGAGCTGGATACAGGGAGCTGGATTCGGGAACTCAGGATCCGGATCAAAAGCAGGAGGTCAGATGGAGTCCTCTCTGGACACTGGTCATTGCAGAAAGGGCGAAACGAAGAAAAAAGGGGGAAAGGCCAAAACTCTCGTGATCACTCAATTTATACTAAATATGACGTATATGGGATGGAATACTCTCGTTGGTCACCTGTCCTGTCTGTTACCCCCTGGAGGTGCCACCTTTTACTTCTTTGTGCCCCCCTCTTACTACCCAGCACCCCCAGCGTGGCACACAAGAGCCAGCAGTGGCCTTGGTCACTACAGGAATAAGTATCAGCAAGAGCCTTTCTACATACCAGTCCCAGGCAGTAACTGTAAACATCAGGTGTTATCACTGCCAGTAGCACACACTGTCCGCAAAAACATGCTGCTGACTTCAGAACGTGCAGCCTTTTAGAAGACACTAAACTGGAAAGTAAAAATCACTAAACAGGACTGGGTTTTTAGCTAAACCCAGGACACATGGTGTAGAACATAGTTAAATATATGATCAGGGTGCCTGGAGTTAAGTGGCACTTGGGTTGTCATTTCTGAAGACAGAGAGATTTTAGCAGCATGTGGACAAAGACACTATCAGGTTAAAAGTCATGCAGTTCACAAAAGCAAATGTCCACATGCTCAGGTTAATGATGGCACTTTAAATGAATGATACGGAAATAATTACTTCAAAAATTAGTCTGCTTATTGTAATTTGTGGTATTTCTTCAACATTTCACCCTTCATTTGGAGAATAAAAATAAATTTATAAATGAGATGTTTTAATGACTTATTCCTGATGAATAATCATTGCTGTGATCATAGTTTTCCCTGGAGATCATGGCCCAAATAAGAATGAGATGTTCATTGGGGGAAGAAATAAGAATTCTACAAGTCCTTCTCTACAAGCACTTTTCATTAAAGTTATTTCCCCTCTCATTATTAGTCTTGTTTATGATCTCCCACGTGCTTAGTAGGAACAGTGGGATAAAAGAGCAAAAACGCCTTTTGTCTTAGGAAAGCTCCTGAGGTAGTCAAAAAATCAAGATTGATTTTTTTTTTTCACTAGTGGAGGGATAGTAAAATAAATCACTCCCTGTGGCAACTTTTCAGGCTAGTAGGTTACCCAATCTTTTTCTTTCTATACTACTAGTGAAGAAATAGAGCCTTCATACCAGCGTATGGTATTTTCGGTAGCTGGTCCATGACTCTGAAAGGCATTTGAGTTTGCCTTAGTATGTAACTAGGATCTATTTTATCTTTACACCATTCAGATTTTGATTAACGTTTTTGAATATATTGACCACTGTCAAATTTACCACTTTTCCCAATGTGCTTTTCTCACATAACTTTGAATGTTATCACTTGTCTAGGACTGCAGATGACCTTTTCTGATGAGTGAAGGAACAAGGTAGATGATGTTTTAAATGTGCAAATATTTTCCTCTCAAAGAGAAGGAATAGGGAATGGCTTTTAACCTGAATCCTGTTGATCCAGACCAGGCAGTGTAGTGTCAATAACTGATGCACTGAGGGCAGGCCTTCAACTTTCTCTGAAATGTTCCACCACTGCAAGTCTTAGAAACTGAGAGGTATAACGGGGGACAATCTTTCTAACTAGGAAACATATTGTGCTATGCACATGGTTGAAAGCAGGATATATTTATTATTCCTTATTTAATGGAACTTCTAATGGAAAGGAGGAGAGGGTTTCCCTTGCATTTGTCACATTATCCCAAGCTAGTACCTAATCCGTCAACATCTTCCTTTCATATGGGACACAGGCAGCTTTTAAGTAGTTAACTAACTAGGCTGACTGATTTTCAAACAGAATTCAAACAACGAAGTTCATTTTGGCCTATTTTGCACAAAATGTATTTAAAAGAATCCTTCGTGAGGAATAGAACATCTGTCACAAGTAGATCTGAGAGTGACCCATTTCCTGTATAAGACTATGTAAGTACTAAACATCTATTCTTTAAGACTTTGTACATCCATAAACATGTATTCTGTATAATTAACTACTTTTGACCTTTATGTTAGGAAGTTGTAGCAAATATACTGTGCCAGTGAAGGAACACTGTTAATTTTAATACAGATGTGTTCTTTCTTTCAAGGACAGGGAGTTTTCAGTAATGTAAAATTAAAATCATTGTTCTGTCATTCTCACCTGAAGTAAGTGCTTTTCAACGTGTTCATAGAGAGTTTGTTCTATTGTATATTGCTTAGATCTCTCAAAAAATCAGTTGTAAGTACATTCCTATATTGATCTGATTTAGTACAGGAGTGTACAGAAATACTACTGGGATGTCATCACTATAAAATCTGTCCTGGGGCTTTTATTTAATTGTATTTGGAAAGCACACATTTCTTTGGTCTGACATTTCTATTTTTATTCTAAATATTTATCTTTCAAGTCAGTAGCTTGCACTGACCATTTCACTGATGAAATTGAGGACAGCTTGGGATCCTGTTGTTGGCATTTGTATTTAACCTATGACTTTTAGAAGGAAATTTGCTAGTGAATATAGTTTCCAGTAGTTCATTACAATTTTTTAGTCCTGCAGTAGGGCCACATCTCTTACATCCACAGCCAACTCCATTGCTATTTTTTAATAAGCTACAACACGTTCAGGAGGAAGCTTATCATGAGGGCCAGCTTTAGGCACAAGTCAGGCAGGTAGTTGTCAAGGGATGTAAATGATGAGGGCAGGAAAATCCTAGTTCTAGACACTTTATGACTTCACTGCACCTCCCAGCAACAGCTGAGGCTCTCTGCCTCAATTTCCCTCATGCTGTGGTGATGGCAAAGCAGCTCTACAGCTACAGCCCAACTGGGAGGCCTGGAGCACTGTGATGGGCTGTTGTGCGTCCAGCCCTATTTTCTGCCTTTCCTGAGCACTGGTCCTCCTTCAGAGGGCAAGAGGTTGCTGAGATAATGCATCCTTACTGATACGATGCAGGACTTGCTGGCAGATGCTGGCAATAGTCCACGCTTCCCTTGTTGCTTGTCTTTTACAACCTCAGTTGTGCAGATGCATTCCTTTCACGTGGGCAACTAAGGAGAAAGATACAGGCAACAGGATCATGGTAATTTCCAGGGACAGACGGCTTATTCTAACTTTCCTGGGAAAATTGGTGTTTGATCAAGTCAGTATGCCAGAGCTGTAAAATAGAATTTTTCTCTGTTGCGAAGATTCTGCAAAACCTGATGATTATATACATGTTCTTCATTCTACGGTAAGAGTTAGGCAAACATGGTTTACTAATGGTGACAGATGTAGTGTATAAGCAGCAAATGAGTTTGCAGCTCTCATGTTCTTCCCTAGAAAGTGTAAGAATTCTTAATTCTGCTATTGCCTAATTAACATAGCAACTCATTTGCAGAAGCAAAGGGGAAGCAGAAGGAAAAAGTATGACTCCATACCTGTGAGTCATGTTTTGGTATCAGCTGAGTGGCAAAGCTGCTGAGAACTCCTGCTGTTCCACCCCCTTCCCAACAGGCAGGCACCTGCTGCTTTCTGAGACTGTGTGGTTGTTCCCTGGCTGATCTCTTGAATGAAAGTGAAATCCAGTCAGGCTCCAGTTTCAGGTAGGAATGCAATGTTGGTAATTGCTTTCCTTTAAACGATGCTCTTACCTGTCTGTGAATATTAATATATTCACATTAATGTGTGCTACTAGGCTTATCAGACTAAGTGCAGGACTTGGAGCAGACCCTAACAGAACTTGCAAAATTCGCTACTTTTTTAGCTCTGGGAAATCTAGAACTTGAAAATTAAATTCTGAGGTTTTAGATCTTGGCTATCTCTGTGGACTCCCTGAAAAGTGAATTTCCTGGAGTCCTTCCTTTACCTCTCTGAAGTAGAAGAGAAGACAAATGGGTTCTCTTCTTTAATTAGACTAAGGAAACAGGCCATAAAAGATTGGAAAAGAGAGCAGAAATCATCCAGCCTCCTAGTAGAAATGCTGCATGGCAGGAATTGGTAGCTCTGAAAACTTAAATAAGCCAAACACTTGTCAATTGTTTTTTTCCATCTTTGCAAATTTCCCTGGTAACAGTTGGGTGAGTCGGTGATTCAGAACATGGTTCCATTTATTTGGTTGAAAAGCGATAAGAGTCGTAAATACTTCATTGGAATCTGTGGCAAGTTTCTTCTACTGTGACTCATAAGGATTTGGATTATTATTATGAAAACATTTGTAAAGTTATTGTCTTTCTTTTCATCAAGAAATGTTCACTTGAGAATCCATGCTAGGACTGCATTTGTTGTTTATCTGGTTTTCTCCAGGGTTTAAAGCATTAGTCACTGTATCAGGGTGCTAAAACAGTGCCTGGTGGTATGGATGAGAGCATGTGGAATGAATGCCAATATTCAGACCATATTAGACTGAAAATATTAGTATCAGATAGCTATTGGGAGAAATAGAAATTGCTATTGCATTCACACACAAAAAAAAATCAAAGCTAAGCTTTTTCTTTTTCATACATCTTCTCTTTCGTATGTATTTTATTCACCAAGTAATACAATTTCTGGGTGACTGAGGGGGTAGGCTTATACATAAACAAGTAAAGGAAGAAATGAACAAAAGTATTACCCCCAATGCTTTTTTCAGCAAACAAACAAAATAGTATTTGCAATATTTTGGGCTAGAATTAAATTAAACTGCATATAACATGGGTACCATACAGGATACCAGCGTTAACAGGTGCAAACTAAAGAACCTAGCTTACTTTTCTACATGGTATTTAAATTGTAACTCCTATTTTGGGGAGGCAGCTAATTAACTTCACCCTGCTGAGGTTTGGGGCTTCAGAAAAGAGATATGTCAGACCTTGATACTCAAGCCAGTAAATATTTGTTCAAGCCATGAAAGGATCATTGTTTTCATTATGAGTTCATTTTATTATTCATCATGTTATTATGCAATGCCTGAGACTATAAATTGCTCGCAGAAAGTGAAAAGACTCTACAGACAGAACAAGTTACCGGTTAATGCAGTTCTTTCCCAGTGGAAACCATTCAGAAACAGAAGATGCAGTTAGAGCACTTTGAGCTCTCTGCGTTTTCCAGAGCGTTATGTCTGAGCCAGACAGTGTAGCTAACCTAAGACCTGGGGTAGTCTTGACATCCACAGTGGCCACATGTCCTTCTTTCTGTGGAACTAGAGTACCCATGCGATACTTTACAACCAAAACCAATCTCTATGATTATGATAAATGATGTCATATTTACTATACTTGGACCAGAAAACAACTTCTGTTCAGGGGGCTGTAACCTCCTAAACAACTTTTCTTAAAAAAACCAAACAACCCGAAACTTCCTCACCCCTCTCTTTGAGAAACTCTTTCAAATCAGAGACAAGTTAACTAAGATATTCTGGATATTAGAAAGTAGATCTGTGATATAAATATAACCTGGTAGATTATTGGTTAGCATTTTTCTGCATTGTAATGCAGTATGCAGAAGGAATTTGTTGCCTCTTTCCCTGTGACACTGCTTTCTAATGTGATTTTTAACTAATATAAAATGTCCGATAGTTAACAATTTATTTGTTTCACAAAGCTGTATTAATAGTTGGTTCTCTAGTATACTTCTGATTACAACAGAATTCTTTTTAGGAACATCTCCATCATATGAGGCAGAAATCGTTTAATATTGGTTTACTACTTTGGCTACATAGATCTGTATACACTCATTTCCCTTCTCTACATTCTGTCATGTTTTTCAGTTTAATGTATAGATAGAGATCACTATCTGAAATAGTTTTTAAAGTGTCACTTAAATCACTCTTGAATGCTTAGTACTTTCCAGAAAAAAAAATGGAATGGTGTGTAGGAATTTTGACAAGTCACAGGCCAAGGAATATAATGTCAGTTCTGAACTACAGGTTTAGTGTAGAGGAATTTCTTGTGGACCAGAGGTGCGGTGTAACTTTAAAAGTGTGGACAACCCAGCTTAGGCCTAAACAGGGGCTCTGTCCTTGAAGCTGCCTTGGAACACAGGGAGGAGGAGGTTTTATCTGTTTTGTGAGAGCTTTGCGAGATGCTTGGCAGGAGGTGCTGGCCCCGGGGGGAGAAGGTGGGGCGAGAGCCGCCTGCAGAGTTGAATGGCACTACCCAATAAAACGCTGGCGCGTGTAAACCTGTGACTGACCAACTCTGTGAAGGGGCAGGCGCGGGGACACTGCTGAACTGTATATATTGAGCTGTCCGGAGCAATAAAGGGAGGACGATCTGTAGCCATATTGGTGTGATGATTGTTATCTTGGCCGGCTCTCCGAAGGGACCCTCTTCAGTTTAGGACTCGGGATTCATCCAAAGTATCTAAAATGCAAGTTCTTCTGTTTTGCCTACATATTATTTTAAGTCATACCATTGATTGACTTCTGTTGCTATAGAAATATTAGAAATGCTATTTTAACATAGAACAGCTAATTGTCCTACTACTGTCATGGAAACAAACAGCTTTTTCTTTCCTCTGTGATGGTGCCTAATTGGATAGGTATAGTTTAAAAAATGGCCAAGCGAAGCCAGCAAAGAAGAACCGTCACCAAGCCTCTTGCATCTGTAATAGTGTTGAAACACCCCAAGCCAGGCTCATTTTTGGTCTCGTGTAAATAGAGTTTGATGAAAGTCAGGGCATTTAGTAAGAAAGGAAAGCGAAGCCTTGTGCACAGAATCCATTTAGTAGGCAATCCTGGCTTCACAACTACTGAACATAACGCAAGAACCACAGTTATATAAATCACGTTGGTTTAAAACTTGGAGTGTCACCATGGTTTTGCACATGTCAGTGTCCAGCCCCGCCCCCCCCACCCCACCCAAAGATAGTTGCTGTATCTGGGAACTTGTGTTCCCTGTACAGTAAAGACATCTTTGCAGAGCATTTATTTTAGCTAGAAATTGGATTCTTGCTCTATTGTTTACTATGAGCTTCAGTTCTAGGTGGCTTTGATTAGGTGACATAAACAACGGGACTTTGGTTTCAGTTGTGCTCAGTACCATTTCCTTTGTGGCACATGTTTGTGTTGTGAGTGATTTAACATGTCTTTTGAGTTCTTTTTTAACAGTAAAATTGACAGAAGTCATATTATCAATACATGGTAGACTAATAGCCTCACTATTACTAACTTCCCTACTGAAAACTGTAAAATTTGTCTGGAAGTTCCAGGGGTTAGATATTTTGCTCATCAAAAGAAACAGACTGAGTTAACTGTGCAAAACAAATATTTTAATAATAGTAATTAATACCGGATAAACTTAAGCTAACTTCCATTTGGGTTTTGTTTGTGTTCTAGAATATGACTGACATTTATTTTTTTTTCATATATGTGAACTGATGTCCTTTCATGATGATTACAGCCACTGCATAGGAAAGGGTTCTTATACAGTAAATGTCTCTGATTGTCGCTGCAGTTGACCTGAACAATTTGATCTAGATAATATGAGTAAATAGGACGAATTCAGATTTCACCTTCTGCTCTGCATATTGCTGAGAGCCAGAACTCCAGCCGCGGTTCTTCCCCTCCTGCTCTCTGAGCGACATGAAAACTAGCAAACAGACACAGCTTCCTGATTTAGTATTCATTTGGTGCAGGGTTGTTGTCTGATGCTTTGAAACATTCCCTTTTATTGTTTTTCTTTTCCTGACCTGTGGGCAAAACTATGATATTGCTGTTTACTGAGTATTCACATATGGGCACCCCTTTACATCAGTGTAAAAGACCGCCTGAAAGCTTTTCTCACTTTTTAGAACAAACAGAGAAGCCTCCTGTGAACAGAGGATCCTGCTTGTCCATCTCTGTGCATCATCACTGTGCTCGGGAAAGTGCCAAGGCTACAGAGTGCACTTCCATTGCCACGCTCGGCAAAAGATGGCCAGGTGACACTGGGAAGTAAATAGTGGGAAGTAAATAGTGTGAATTATTGCATTGCCTTAGAGCAATGAATTATGTCTGTGTTCTCTCTCACAACATTTTTCCCTTTGGAATGCATTGCCCTAATTCAACTCTTCAAAGATCTGTGATCCTTGTGAGAACACGGGTGTGCCAGCCCCAAACTCTGGGCCGTGCTGGGTTCCTTTCTGCCATAGGACTGCTCATATCTCTCATCTCATGTCTAACCTATAAACACTCTGAGCTATACAGAGCTACTTTTTTCAACTTCTGATTGCTTAGTTATTCTACAAGCTACTTTTATAGAAAGCATCACATCAGAAGGAGTGCATGGGATAACTTGTTCTAGTCATACATAATCTCAGATCTGTCTTTGAAGTGCAGATTCTGTCAGATGCTCACGCAAGGTCATTCCACTGTGCTTCATCTCAGTTGCTCGGTTCAGTCAGGAATCTGCACAGAAGTAGATTCTGTTTTGAATTCCTTTTCATAGCAAAGGACATGTCCATTCTGGAAGTACCCGAACCGTCCTGTTTTAATAATAATGAAATATCTCTAGAAAATTCACTTCTCTTTAATTGTTGCAAGATCATCTGGAAATTACTTTCCCTCTATGCTACTTCAAAATTTAAAACAGATACTTAGCAAAAAGGTAAGTGTTAATAATAACGTATTTTGGTGCCCAGTAAGTGAATAGTTTTTCTTCCACAATAAAAAGAAAATGTTTTCTATAAACTAACAGGATGTAGGGTTAAGTAGTTATTTCAAAGAACAGGTCATTCAGACAAACTGATAAGCTGCATAAATTGACTGCCCTCTTTTTAGTCATCTGATATCTAGATTTACATAGATTGTTCTGACAGAGATATGATACTCTAAGAATATAGCTTTTTCAGCTAGTCTAGTTCAACAGTCATCACAGCTAGAACTGTTGAAATTTATTAGTGAATCCTATAAAGGAGGCAAATACATTTTGTGTTTCATAATAATGGTTATAAAATTTGAGAATAACTTGAGTTCTGTAATGAATGGATTTTCTTCTTTGCTGTAATAAGTGTCAATTATGTAAGGAGGTGGCAGGATTATACCTGATTTTATTGTTTTATTTAAATGGTAGTCTGCATCTGCAGAAACAATTGTATAGATTTTTTTCAGACTTCAATTTCTTTTCAAAAAAGAAACATATTTGTGAAATAGCCAGTACTTGAGCATTTTTCCCCCAGTTGTGAACATTTTCCATTATCCTTGGGAAGAATCATCGTGGGAACAATCACATATTACAAATGGCCTTGAAAAATATATAAACAAGGTGTCCTTTTGTTGTTAAGAGAGTATGTGCATCTTACCCATCTGTCCCCCTCCTGTGTTCCTTCAATGCTATTATTCTACAAAGTCAATTCTTCCAGAGAATCTATGTGATTTGTTTTTTCCTTGTAAGAAGCTTACAGGACAAAAAGCAATAGAATTCACCTCAATATTGTTACTGAGGAGCTATTTTTCCGTGCTGCCTTGAACAAGCTCCTTGTATGAAAACTGAAATGAAAGGAAAACACAAAACCATCTGTCTTTTATCTTACTCATTTAACAAAGCAAAATTCTCCTGAAGAGTGCCTTAAAGAATATTTAAAACAACTAGTGATACAGTAATGACAGACTCGAGAAAATGCCACGGCCTTGTCTGATGCTCTAGGTGGAGTTTTTCAGGAGTAATAAAGCCGAGTTTTTCAGAAGTGAGGAATTGTAGAGGCAGGGGAGCAGTTCCTGATGCAGGAGTTTGAGAGTCACTAGTGACGCTGCGCATTTCTGTAGTCACGAGCAGCATTGCTGGCCTGTCTAGCTGCTCAGCTGCCTTCAGCTGGGGTTAAAATGGTAATGGCAATTTAAAAGAGATAGTAAAGAGAAACTGAAGAGTTTTCTATATAGCCACAAACACTTGGTAAGAAGTACCGTTAATCACAAGTAATATTTCTTACTTATGGCTATTCCTTGATTAGGTGTTAGTACCACGTGGCCTCAAGCTACTAATATGGTCACTTTGGTTAATGATAAGCTCCAAGGTTAATGGGTTGACACAGTGATGCCTTTGGATCCTCTGCAAGTCCTCCGTTCTTCACCTTTCACTGCTTATGTGCAGCATTGCGTAGTGCTGAGAGCAGGCACTTGATGTATACAGTACCATTACAGCTGGAATAAAAAAAGCATGAATGAGTAGTATAACTCTAAGACAGAGCTAAAAACTGGGTGGTGTTACTGCTAAGTCAGCCTGGGAAATGCTGTAGCTTTTGCTTGATTTGCTAGGGTTATGAGCATCAGAAATGTTCTCACAAGATGTGGGTGACTTTTAGAAGCTGACATGACTCTCTGGAATAGATACTGATAAATATTTAAAAGGTTTCCATTACTTCATATTTTGAGGAGAAGGCTGTTATTAGAAAATGTAGACAATAAGCATTTTTGTCATGAAATGTAATTGGAAAATGTAGTGTTAAAAAGATCTCTGCTGTTGGTGATCCAAAATTCTGTCAGTACCATATTCTTTAAGTTTACTAATTTCTCACTCTACAGTCACAAAAAAAATCAGAATAGAACATGATAAAGCTGCTCTGTGTAAGAGAGTCCCCCCAAAAGGGAAACCCAGCGGTCACTACTCACTCTGAATAGAGATGTAGCAGAAAATACCTAGGTTGTGTTCATCTTCATTCTGTGTCGTCATTCACAATGTATAAAACAGAGTAATTGATTTTGCTCCTCTAACAAACAGAATCCTCTCATTTTTATGGAATATAACTTTACAGTTTCTGAAGAGGTTTCTTGTCTGAGAAATTCCTTGCTATTTAGTGTACGATTGCACCCAGATTTAAAATTAATGCCTTGTATTCACATCACTGAGTAACTGTTGTGCATCACGTGTAGTGGAAAGTTGATGTAGGCAATTTTCCCTATAGATTTGTGCATATGTCACCTTTGGGCAAAAGATGAGCTAATAGAATTGAAATGAATGTAATTGGCAGAAGGTCAGCCACGGAGCCGTGTGTGTCTAGAGTTTCCAGAAAAGCCAGAGTTGTTTCATGTTGGCATGTTACTTGATTAGTATGCAGGTAAGGTGATTGTGCCTCAACAGAATAATTGGATCGTTCAAATATCTGCAAGCCCTGGTGTATCTACAAAGCCTGAACAGTGATTAGATCCTGCCTGTTCTTCGCAGCAAGCCTTGAAATTCTTCCCAGTGTGAAAAACTAATTTTCTGTGGGAATTTATTAAATAAGAAATCTGCATGCCACTTTACCTTGTAAGCATTACCAGCAGAATACAAAGATTTCTTTTGACTTTGATGTATGCACTTCACGGATGCTTTTATATCATTGTTTTGCCATTTTTCTGCATTCAGCACAAATTCCGGTATTTCTTTGTTACATAGATTTCTGGAGAAGAGTTACATCTCCATTCAATGATAAAGCAGCAGTTCATTTAAAGAGAAGGGAAAGGGAGGAGGGTGTGCTATGGAAAAAAAAGCGACATGATTAAAACATGACAATACATTTCAGTTGTTATGTTAAGAAAAAAGCCAGAACAAATATTCACAAGTTGTTGTTTTCCAATCTTCTCGTTTCTGTGCAGTAATTGATTACTGCTGCATCGGTAAACAAATTTTATCATGTCACCTGATTTCTGTTGTAAAAACAGAGAATGCTAATCTGTGCTAATAGGGAGCAACCAGTATTACAGTGTAAAATTTCCATGCTGCAAAGCAGGTTTGAAAAAAGGAATTTTGGCTTCATCACAGGTTTGCAATGTATACTGAAGTGCTCTCAAGGGCAAAATAACAAAGTCCTTTCTAAACTTCCAGCCTGAGATCATTTTGTGTCCTAAAAACTTTGGAGCCAGTGTCTCAGTTAAAAAGCCATTTCAGTAAGAGGATGCAGGGTCCAGTTCATCTTCTGATCTCAGCTAATGGCAGTCAGCTTGGTTGTAGTGGAATAGTCCAAGCATCTACCCTTCTTTGCTCTGGTTTGTTTGTGGTTTTTTTTTTCTTTTGTGTTTTTAAGTCCTTAGTGGCTGTAGTACAGCTACTCCTGGACACCAATCTACAGTTATAAACACAGTATCACTTAAGCTACAGTGTAGCAGAGCCACAGTAGAAGATAATCACCTAAAAAGAGCAAATCCTCTTGGGTTGAGGAAAAGAGTTGTACCAGAGCTAAATGAATAATTCACGGAAAATATTTTTTTCAGCTTGCAGAATGGCTTGAGATTCTCTCAGTTATGTATTAATTATTCAAATGTTTCTGAGAATTTTTTTCATAAACTTTTTTGTAAATATTGGAAATTTGTGCTTGATTTTTTCAATCATTGATTTAGAAGACTGTATGGACTTCTCAGAGTTTAACTGGTTGTGTATACAAGTACCTACAGGAATACATCCGATGCACATTTAAAACTGGTTTTCAATAAAATATCTATCCGATGAAACTTTAAAACTTCCTTTTCTCAGGCTATGTTTCTGTAGTAAAACACAACAGCTTTAATTTTTTATGAAAGCAAGCATCCAGCACGGCATAACATGCCTGAAAGTAATTAATTTGGAAACCCAAATGGATCTTTAAATACTTTTTCCTGCATAGTTTGCACAGCTCTACTTGTATGATACTAATCACTACTTCTTGGTTTTGAATTTACATTACTTAGCAGGGAAATTCTTCTTTGTTCCTTCCAAGCTGTAATCATCCCTATATTGCTACATGTCTGTATCCGAGTGGTTTGAGGATGGTACATTAATATCCATGTATTTGTTTAACGTGACACAGTCTTGCCTTAAAAATAAAAAAAGAAGCCCAAACTGTTACATAAACTGAATCGTACTGCTAGATTTCCTCATTTGTGCCAAAAGGAGGAGAAAGTGTTGTTGCCTTGGTAGTTTCATATCAGGATGCTAGAATGTATGAGAAATACAAAGACTGGTGTATTTTTAGTGTTTTTGTTGGCCACTTTGAGGCCCTTTGAGGGAAATGTTCATCAGATTGCTATCTAAAGTAGTGCCACAGCATAAACTCACAGACATGGGTGTTGGTAATAGATGGTCTATCTGGTTGAAATATCTTTTCGACACATATGTGGTCATTTATGCAAGACAGGGAAATATATTGCTAAAGTTCTTGCTAAGTTCCTGTCAGGTAAGTATGTTTTGCTTGCTTTGCCAGAGTAATTACAGTTTGCTTACCTTGCCATAGGTCTTCATCTGTTTTCCATCAAACAAAATTAAGCAGCAGTTTCCTACAAAAACTGTTACATAACGATTCTTCAAGTGCGTAATGCCTGTTGTGCTGTGTTCCACAAACAGCTGCGTTTCAGGGATGGTTACAGTAAAGCATCTGGATAGGGGGCTTATCTTGGATGGGAAAGGCGTTGTATAAACGCAAGGTGATATTACTACCTCCTTCCTCCTGCTCTGTTACTAGTTCTGTATCCAATGCCCTATTCTTACCTTCTAGTCTGTGACTCCCAGCCATTAATCTCTGATGTGTTTTCTTTTCAAATGCTTTTTGAAAAACTAAGCGCACTACAACCACAGTATTTCTCTTATCTGTCACAGCAGTAATATCTTCAAAGAACTCTAGGAGATTGTTTGAACATAACCTCCCCTGCCTATATCTGTGCTGGCTACCCTTAATCATACTGTGTTCTCTCAAATGCTCTTCAACCTTGTGCTTTATTTTCTCCTTCAATTGACTTTAGTTAAACTTAGGATGCATATATGGCGTTTACATGAAGATTAGGCATGTGTTAACAATATTATCAGTGAGCTTCTGCATGAGGAACAACAAGAAAAAGAAAAAGGGCTCTCCAGCCTCAAAAAAAAGGTGACTGAGGGAGCTTATGATGAAGATCTATGAAACCTGGCTGAAATTGAGGGGATTAATAGGAAATGATAGTTCATTGTCTCTTCCACTGCAAGAATTCAGACACCACAAATGAAACTAGCATGTAGCAGCTTCAAAACAAAAGGAACTGATTATTAACAGAACCTGTAATTAAGCCATGGAATTTCTTACTGTCAGGTTTTTATGGTTGATGAAGTTTACATAGGTTCAAAATGAGACTGGATGAATTCATGCAAGAGAAATCTGTCAAGGTCAGTTAAATGTCAAGTTACTGAAATGTCAGGAAATCCTCAGGCTACAAATAACAAGGAATTATCACTAAATGTTAGCCCTGTTCTTGTACTCTTTCCCTGGCATCATCTGTTAGCCCTGTGATATGACGCTATGTGGGCATTTGTATGGCCTGTTCTAGCCTTTGTTTTAAATTTTTCTGAGCCTACTGTAGTTCTAATTGACAGCTTCCTGGTCACTGAAATCTTCAAGAAATTTCGTCTGTATGTAGACTGACATAGGTTTCTCCCAAGAATAGAAGTTTAAAGTGGCTGAAGCGTTAGCTAAAATTCATGGGCAGTGCCGAACATGTCTTGCATAGTTTGCAGAAATTTAGCATTTAGATGACCTGTGCATTGATTGCAGATAGTTTGAAGTTATGTGAATGACTTCATTTTATCTCTGTCTTGAGTTCAGATTTTGTGATTGGTGGGGTTTTCTTGATCTTAATTAAAGGTTTATTTTTCAGAGCTCTAGAGTTTTCTTTTTCTTGCTGAACGATTTCCCCTCATCCTCTTCCCAAGGGATAGAATTATCTAGGTCAAGGTTGAAGGAAACATTAATTAAACTTAATGATAAAATAAAGTCTACAAAAATGGTGATTTGAATTTCTTGTCAATGAATCTGCTTATATAAGACGTTTTAAAAATTCATTAAATTTCATCACTAAAGGTAGCGTTGCAAAGCGGAGTATGTTTACAGTGTAAGAGTGTGCCTGCCAGGATATCAAAATCTGAAAATAAAAGACCATAATAACTCCCTATTTACTTGATTGGATTTTCAAGTCAGTACAGTAATTTAATTTTTTTTTCTGGTGACGTACAAAAAAAGGCATGATGGTTGATTGTATCTTTTTTGTTCAAAAATTCATTATCAGGCAATATATAGGGGTGGGGGAGTTTTCATCAGATTGACAGAGCTGACCTGGCAACAGGGTTAACGTTCTCATGGAGCAGGGAAGGGGAGAGACAACAAAAGAGGTTCTGCTGTGTGGGTAATATATCCAGTTTTACCTGACTTAAGACCCTGAATCAGAAAGAGAAGTGGTAAACAAATAAAATAAATGTCATGTACTGCCATCTCAAAAGAAAATAGCTGAAATATTTAAATAAGCAGTATAGCTTGGTCTCTGAAAGTAACGTCAAGTAAAAGTGTCCAACCTCTAGCTTTGGCAAGATTTCACATATCTGTTTTTATTTTTTTTTTTTAAGTATTTTATAAAGGAAATGGGTTTTAATGGACAATGCCTGAATTTAAGTAACATGCTCAAGCAATTTAGTGCAGCATCATCTAGACCTTCAGCTATGCTGGTATTTGGCATTTCTAAGTCTGTATAACCACTGAGTACCGAGCTGCTCAGTCAGCTTTCAAGTTCCAATACACTAAGATGAGAAATAAAAGTAATACTAATTAGAGATACTTATTAATGTGGTATGAGAGTAGTAATGCAGTTTTGCTCAACTGGAATTTTCATCTTTGCGTTTATGTTCCAGAAAGATATTTATGTAGTTGAGTTAGTCAGAAATGTTAATGAGAAATGTGCTTCTCAGTCTCATGCCTGATAATTGACACTGAGAAAGGAAAAGAGTAACTGTAGCTGTGCCCTACTGGATCGATCTGATGGCAGCCTAATATAGGAGAACATTTTTCTTGCTATCAGTAGACACTAAGTGTAGCCTGGGACAGTTTCTGACTAATCACAGCTACTGATCACAGTGTTCAAATGCCGAGCAGTGATGGAACCATTTTTGTTCACTCCATAAGAGTAGAGAAATGTGTAAAACTAAATTATCATATATTTCTGTGTAACAAATGTATTCATGGAAATCAGAATTTGCTCACTAACAGACCACAAGCATTAAAGGCAGCTATCTTCATCAGAGAAGTTATTCATTGCAAATTATTCAGTCAGGCCTAGCAATTTATTATTATTGATTAAAGAACCTTTGAAAAGAAAATAGAAGTCTTCATATTAATCAAGAGATGCTCTTTTTTGGTAGTTTATATCAAGTCACGTCAAACTGATGCTTCAATCTCATAAAACATAGATAGTAACATACATGATGGTGTAAGGATAATTTCTGTAGACAAAAATATATCCTGAAAGACACTGAAAGAATCAATAAGTTTTTTGGTTGAAATTAGGCAGCGTCTTGTAAGGAGACATGGTTGTGATGGGAAAAGGACAAGAGTTGTCCTGGGAATCCTCCTTGGTTACTGAAAGCACAGACAGGGATAAAACACCTGTGGTGGGATGAAATCCTGCACTCCAAGGGGATGGAGCAGAGGACTGGGGAATTAAGAGTTACTTCTTAGCTTTCGTCAGAGGGAGGAATAAATATGCCTAAGAGAAGATAAAAGAAAATAGTGGGATAAGAAATGTGGATGTGTACGTGTTCCTATTCACCTGCGTATTCCAGGTATCTCACGGTGAAAATGCTTAGAGCTATGGCTGGCTGTCCTTATAAACATCTGTGCTCATTCCCAATAAAGAGAATAATTTTTCTACTCTTTTGATTGTCGAATAAGGTACCTGATAACTTGCTCTTATTGCAACATTCAAGGTCTGCAAAATTATTTTTAAGATTTGGTCCAATCATTTTTTTTAATTAAACACTTTTAAAGCTCAGTGAGACTGAATAGCAAGATTGAAAGAGTGGAAGTTTTAAAATGAACTGACAATTATTCATGGGTCATCCCTTCTTAGATTTCATTTAATCAAAGACCCAATAAAAGCATATATTGCGAGGTGGTTCATTTTTTACAATTTCTTTAACTTTTACTCTCATTTTTAAAATTATAAGCATCATTAAGAGACTAATTTTTAGATTCTCACCAGAGTTTTCTTAATCAGACACATTTTCTTCTGTCTCTGGTAGCTGTGCAATAAGACTCAGTGAGCGAAGTAGTTAAATACCTGTTTAAGTATACGCCTCTGGCTGGGTAGCATTGAAGGCACTGAAGTGCATAGACAAATTGAGTCTACGACATAATATTGTTAACTAAGTAACAGTATTGTCATTAAATTAACTGGATGCATTAGGAAATTCCACTCTGATTTGAAGCATGTTGTTGTGATGTAGATTACCTTATATCTCTTCTACGATACTGTGGTAAATGAGTTTTTTATTTTTAGCTGTTTACTGATCGAATATAGTGCTAACTTTTTCGTGGTTTAAAATGTAAGAAGAAAGTATACTTTATCAGCTGTTTCATAAGAATAGGCTGTATTCTTCTGTCTCTTGTTCTATATTGATGAGAGGCTGAAGCAGGAGACATTACCTGGCTGAAAAGGCAGAAACCACAGATTTATATTTCTATATCCACTGAAAAACCATGGCATTTAGCACACCTTTGATTTTCAAAGCTATGTGAATGAGGAAGAAATTTAGGTTAAGAATATTGACTGAGCTGTAGGTTTGCAATTCAGGAAGTTATTGAGAAAATTGCTTGCATTAATAAACCATGAACAGGACTCTATCTGCTCTTTAGCATCATAATCCTCCCCACTATTTAATGAAAACGAGTTTGTTATCTTTATGTGGTAATTTAGCTTCATATCAAATACATTCATTTCAGTCTTTTAACGGGATTGATAAATTAAAAGCGTGCAGTCCGAGGCAGTTTTGTCACCTTCCCAATATCAGACAACATTGTATATTGTTGGGGGATGCAGGAGGCACCGAGCTCTGAGGTGATAGTGAGTTTCCACCGATGAAATATCTGGTGAAAAATGCCTAAAGGGGCTCCCTGGCTGTGCGCAGAGTTCAGTTACTTGGTAGGAAAAGTTTACACACTATGAAAGTGCCCTGGGCAGAGCTAAACGCAGAAACCTCAGTCAAAAATGTGATTAAATTGCATTACTCCTAAAGAAGTATCCACTTGAAAATTCCATGTGGATTTTAAATTGTGCACAAAATAGAGAGACGCTAGTCTAACTTTTGCTGAGATACAAGTTGAAATTGTAACTATTCAGCCTTCCCAAGCATTATATAGTGAATCTGAAACAGAGACATACAACTGTTACAGCTGTGACAAGTAAAACAATGCAGCAAATGCCACCAGTGTGTGACTAACTTATTAGACTCATTAAAAGGACAAACAGTAAAGCTTGAAAACTTCCTTTGTCTGCAGAAACCCAGATCTAACAGACTTTCATGGGGACTTGGAATTTTAAAAAAAAATCCTTTAAGAAAAGATTACAGAGTTCTTATAATGACAACTTCAAAGCAACTCTGCAGTATATGTCATCCAGGACTCATGCTATATATACAAACAAGAAAATACTTCATGTATCTGAATAGAATGGTCTGTAGTCTACCTTAAGAAAATGCAAGGAGCAAGGTAAATCAGTTCATCTTTCTGGTTAAAAAAAAAAAAAAAAAAGGCTTTTCAAATTGCTCAGCTCCCTGCTGTTTCTGAGAGTGATGTAGATCTGCCTTCTTTCTGTTGAAGCCTCGTGGAAACTATGAAGTATTCAAGAGGGGTTGTTTGGGTTTTCTTTAACATGGTTAGTAGGTTGTAGAATAGAAGTTGAATTAAACTATGATATTTTTGCTCTTTGGCCTTCTTAATATCCCATGCTTAATCAGTATTCAGGGTCTAAAAAGAACGTTTGGAGGTTTGGAGATACATGCTCAGTGCTCGTGAGCTGTTCTGTTCAGGGGTGGCAGGGCTGACTTTACCCTCCCTTCCCACCGCCCCTCTGCTCTCCTGCTGCTAGCTATGAATGTGCTGCATAAATAAGCACAACTATATCTTGCCACAGTGATTCCACATAGATACCGAAATACAGAAGTTTCTGCATCAGCAGCCTGGGATCATAATAGACTGCAAGTTAAATTGAAAGCTGTTCACTTCCCTTTAAATTGCTGTGTTCGGGTCCTGATGTTCTTCACAAACAATTAAATTTAAAACCATCTCTGGGAGATTTCACTCTCTTCCAGAAATGAGTTAATAAGACTTTTCATTTTCTGCTTGTAAGTCTTAGGCAGAGGTGGAAGCTATGAGAACACAATTGCACTTTGTCAATGCAGTCTGCCTCTCCAGCCCACTGTGGTCTCTGGAACCACGTGAGGGAGGCCATTTCCCCATCCTTTCCTCCTGTTACCCAGGCTCTGAACTTTAGGTGGACCTCCCAGTTCTGGTAGAATTGACTCTATGTGTATGAGATCATTTCCATTAATTTCTGTAGTAGCACTGGGAAATGGAGTATGTGACTGTTAATGTACTTACTGTGTGCACCTGCCGAGCCCTTTTGTTATTATTTATCCTATACGGAGATTCCAGAAATGCATCTTTTTCACCTGGGGCATTGTGCTTTATTTAATGTAGTTCAGATATTCTTCTCTTACTCAGAAATCTCGGATGGTGGTCTTTGCTAGGGAACAGACCGCCAGGCTTTGAGGACTCAGTGATTTGATTCAGCATGTCAAAAATTTTGTTTTCTGGTGAACGTTTCCAGAATGCTTTTTATCTGAAAGCCAATCCAAGGGTGTTGTGGTTGATTCTGTGTTATAGAGCAAAGCATCAGCTAATTATACATTCCTTTTACTTTTTCAGAGATATCATTTCAATCATTTGCTCTGATCCTTTTCTTAATGTTTAATAAATTCTTGGCTGTCACACTTTTATTCATTAAGTTCACTTTCAAAAGGATCGACTCCGCTTTTTCAGATGTGTACACAAACGTGAAAGAATAGAGCCAAGATGCTTGATTCTTTCACGTCATGATCCCAGATGCCTCCAAACTAGTTTGATGATCATTATCCGGCTGTAGTAGTTTAAGCGCCTTATTGCCAGGACTCTTTCTAAGAGTGCGATTAGTAACTCTGAGCTGTTAGTCTGCTTCTGTATTCTTGGTTGAGAGCATTTCACATTTTCTCTATTAGTTTTGAGAGTCTTTGTGATTGGGCTAATGATGTTCAAATGCACTTTAAACGGCGAGACAGTAACCTTGTGCCTTTCTTGCACTTTTTTTCAGTACATTGGTTTAAAAAATTTTCTGAGGTTAAGAAAAGGCCTGAGAATAAATATACAATTAAAATATCAGTCTTTTGGAAGTGCTGGATAGTGTCACACAAGTCTTTGGAGGTGGATTCTAGTACCAACAGTTACTATGTAGAAATGCCTTAGTTTTACTTCAGTAGGCAGATTCTATAGTATTCCCTAGCAATAGCTCTCAAAAATACTTCCTTCTTGCAGCTTCTCGCCCCTGATTTTGTAATTTTGTGATTTTGTAATGTTTATCTGCATTAGTAAAATGGACAGAGTACACCAGCAGCTGATTCAGAGACATCACGCTCTCCCTTGTGAACAAGCAGTAAACCAGTATCAGAGCAGACAACAGGACACCTATTTCACGAACTAACTCTACAGTGAGACAAACAGATCTTTGGTACAATCTCTGATCATCTATGCTGGAACAAACTGCAGCTGTGCGTTATAACTTTAAAATACTCTGGAATTAATAGCAGTACTGTGTGAGGAAATAATCTTTAATCTTGTTTGATGGAACCTGTGGTGGTTTGTCATTATGATAAGATCCTGTAGTGGGGTAAACACCATGAGCTCCCTTAATGTCTACATATATGTAATAGATACTTACTCAACATCCATATATATATATATATATATGTATATTTTATTGACCTGTTCTTCCAGCTCGTTAAACACAGCTGCCACTTACTATCAGGAGAAAATGCAATGGAAGTAATTTGAAGAGGGAGATGATAGGTTGTATTAAATCTGCCATGTGTTGTTTATTTTACTTTGTAAATGAGAAGCCATTTTATTGCAGATGGTTGCCAAAACCTAGTGATCATTAAGTGGGGTGAAGAGAGAAAGTGACAGACAAGTATAATCGGATTCACCTAGTGGGAGAAAAAGCCTTTTCCAGTGTTGCTGGGTAATATGTGTCCTCCTGGCAAAAATGTAGAGAAACGGTAGAAAGAGCTTACCTGAGCTCTTCATTTTAAAAAACATTTTGATTTCTAGCCTACGTTGACAATGAACAGCTATTAATGCTATTTTCATGTCCTCTAATTGTTTAGAGGGGGGGAATATAGACCAAGGTGTGTGATAAGCTCTCAGCTCTCATTCATTTCAAAATCATGTTGGACTTCCTTATTCCATGAAAATTTTCTGCCTCGTTCCTTAAGTTATCCTGTTATGTGTGCTTCTGAACCAATTGATGACATTAAATTAAATGTGTATCTCACATGTGATACTAAGGGTCTGAAGGGAATTGACTGACTGTTCTCTCTCCTTGGTGGAGTTGTTTAACATGATTCTGCATCACTAACTTCCAGAAGAACTTGCTGAGCTTTTACTTTTTTTTTTTAATGAATTTTATTTTCAAGTCAACATTCAGGAATTTTTATGAAGTTGTGGATACAGTTTATGTCAACAAAAAGAAGTTTTGAAAGGGATCCACCCAAGAATACCATTGTAGTCACTATGCTTTCCTTCAACATCTATTCAGTCAGTCAAACAGAAAAAATCTGCTCACTTCTCTCATGGAACTGGGTATTTCATGAAGTGAGGTTTATTTTACAGGTGCAGGTGTGTATCTGAAAGGACAGTCTATAGAAACAGATTAGTTTAGTGCTGCAAGGAAAGGGCAAGAGAAACCTATTGCTCTTCCTGCAAAAGACAGTGAGTACGTCCGTTTTGAAATGTGATGGTTAATGCTGCCCTACATTTCTGCTTTATCTTCCTCTGCCCACTTTACAGAGTTACTCACTAAAGAGCTGTGTAAAAATTGTCATATTCCAAGACTAATAACTTCTGTCACTGGCTAATAAGAATAACCTCCAGAAATACTGCCATGTGCAACATTGCACGGTGGACGATAAATATTACTTTTGTGCCAAATACTTTATAAGCAGAAAAGTAACAACAATTTTGTAGCCTACGTGTTTTAACTAGTCTGCAGATGCCTATTCTGGTAGATCAAGGAGAGAGCAATCTCTGTAATCTTTCATAGTTGCAAAGATTTAGAAATAATAGCTGTTAAAGGGAAAAAAAAAAAGAAAAGGATATTTGGTTTCACTAACTGAATTTTTTTAAAAAGCAAAACACCAACCCCCAAGTTGTTAGATACCTTTATTTCTAACAGGGATGCTTCTCCATGCTCCTAGTTTTTATAAAAGCAGAGAAAGCAAAATGCCATCAGCACCAAAGTGGTGTATTGGCTACACATCTTTTATACAACTAGGCATTATGTCCTCGGGATGTTACAAAGAAGCAGCTGATTGAAGCATTAATGTGTCCCGAGTGCTTTTCACTAATAGACACAAGGTCACTGGGTTGAGTTCGGAAATGGGAAGTTGATGCCTGGTTTCTTTCCATCCTTCTTGCTCTGACTATGCGTTAATCACTGCCTATAGTACTTAGTCTGTTTTGGAGGGGGGAGGAGGTTAAAACAGCCTGAAGAAATGAATATTTATATACGTATTTCTGTAATTTAAATTCACTCATTGAATCCAGCTAGTACATACAGCTTCTGCTAGTGGGAGGACCAAAATCTGTAGAAGTGCAAATACTGCTGGTGAGAAAGCTTTCTTCACTAAAGTAAAAAGAAATGGAAGCAAACCTTGTAGTTAATGATGATGAATATCATCAAAATGAGGGCATTCAGAGGAAACGCGTACTCTCAAATGTGCTGTATGTATTATCCTCATGTTTTTCTTTCACAGCAAAAACGAGAAGCACAAAAAGAAGCATATGTATATGTCATAGGAACGCTGTTCCCTTTTATAATGATCATTACTTAACTGTTCAAAATAGGTGGCAAGTCCAGCTTGCTTACTTGGGAGGGAGTGCAGACATGGTAAAGGCGAAAATGCATTTTATACCGGCTTTCCTGACTTTAGTCTCCAATTAATTGTCCTTAAACCGATAATCAAAGAGAGAAGAACACATTTTTACTCTATAATACATTAAGTGGTTTTCGTTAATACCACAAACCAAAGCTGGGCTTAGCAGTGATGCCCCTGACACTGCCATAGCCCAGGGAAGCAAAAAGCCCTTCACCTCGTGGCTGCAGCAGGGACTGCTTTGGACAGCTGACGTTGTCTCTCCTGACCCAGCATTCAGGGCACTGCTGACAATGGGAAACAGCAGTCTCCTAGTGTGCAAGAATCCAGAAAGGTTGCAAAGAGTGATTATTGAAGGAAAACTAGAAGCTCTGCTGAGCTTACACCAATGCTCTGAACATTTCTCACTTACAGTTTTTATTTATTGTCTATTTATTTAGTCTTTCTAATGAACAACCTCAGTATGTAACCTCATAATGAAAACATTACAGAATATTTCATGCTTAGCTGGAGCTGAATTTGCCTCTTTGTTTAACCAAGGCACACATTTGTAGGGTTATTAGAAAATAATGCATCCACTGTGTATTTTAAAATAATTGCCTCACATTGATTTTGAAACTCTGAAAATTATTAGAGAATAACAATAATGATATTATTGATAATGCATACTCATTAACGCTGTTGCTTTTATCATTAGTAGACAGTTCCTTGGAGCCACAATTTTTAATTAAGCCTGTGCACTAGCCCCTTTATAAAATCAGTCCAAAACCACAGACTTTGCCATATAAAGCTTATGATCTAAATATAAGATAAGAGATGACAATAAGATGTGACTGTAGGCATAACATCCACAGTCTTAAGTTTTATTAACTGGGAAGGGCATTGCAGCAAAGGTGGTTTTTTTATTATTATGATTGCAAGTGTGGAAGAAGTTGTAAGAGGGTGTCTTGTAAAATGAACAGCTGGGGCAGTGGATATCGATACCTGCATCGATCTGGAGCAGGCCACTTGCCATTTACTTAATATCGTGAGAGTTCTTGAGCCATGAGATCAACAGGGACCTTTCTGCTGACTAACAGCTAATTAAAAGCTAGTTATTGGTAACCATAGCAGAAGATATGTTTGGTAACACTATCAGATTCAGTAACTAATATTTTCAGTGGTCTTGTATTATTTAACATAACATAAAATACTCAAGTTACTTAAAAATTTAAAAAGTGTAGTATCTGTCAGTTACTGGCCTGACCTAGAAGTCCTTCTCAGGCAAGGTGGGGCTCATCAAAATAAAAATTTATATAAGCTCATGATACGATCTTAGAAATTTGCTATTAAAATTCTTATAAAACAATGTTATATGTGATTTAATGTTAAGCCCCTGAGAGCATGCACTGACATAATAGATGCAGTAATCTTTCCATCCCCTGCTGGTGGTGGCTTTTCAAAAGGTACGTTCATACGTATGTCACAAAGATTCATGTGATCTCTGCTGCCACAGACCTTTCTGAGTTAGCTCCCACCAATACTAGAAGTTGACTTCTTGTGCCAAGGCATAACTTGCATTCCATGTAGTCCACCTTCTAGAAATTTCCCCCTTCCTGGCTCTGGAGACAGCACACATCTTCAGGACAGCAGTCTCTGGTAGCCTTTGACAAAGGCAGCAAGCACAATGCCCTAATTAGCCATTGTCTTTACCAAACCTGTTTGCAGCAGTGGTGCTGTGAGCAGGATGTCCTATTGATTAACCACACTGTGACAGAGGGAAGATGAGAGGAGGAAAACCACAGCGCAGTGGGTTTGCAAAGACAAAAAAAAAATAAACTGTGACAGGGTATTTTAAAATTCCAGGTAGTGAATTTGTTCTTAGGTTAAAATGGACATTCTAATAGCAAACAAGTCGTCCTGGTAACAGTCCTCCTAAAAAAAATGTTTCCGAATGTGAATGGGAAAAGCTGTTTGAGGTATTGTAATTTTAAAGTGGTTTCCCAAATCATCACAGCTTTCAAGAATTTTTGAAGCAAATGAAATACATAATGAAAATACGCAAACTGAGAAACGTAATTTTCCAGTTAATTGAATATAATAACGCTTTGTGACACACAAGCAGAATAATAATTTGATCAGAAAAAATAACAGGTGAAACAAACATTCCTCCACTTGAAATAGCCTGGGTGGGTGTCTCTCCTGTTCTTTTAAAGTTTGCATTACAAAACAGGAAAGGTAATACCATATCAAAAACTGGAAAGCTCAAAGATGTATGTTAATCCTTAAAGACAGACCTTGGAGTAGATTAAATAATTTTAAAAAAGAATCTATATTCATTCTGTATCTGTCTAAACTGATGTATTGTCAGAGGCTTTTAATGGGTCCAAAGTCCCTGGAGGCCTCCAGACTTCAAGAGACAGAAATGAATCTGACGGAGGGCTTTTCAAATGCATTTATAAAGGTTTCAGGAGCTTCCTGTTGTTCTTGCATATTATGATCCTTGCCAGCTGTTGTAGAGAACTATTTGTTTTCTGATTTAGTTTACCCAGACTGAGACACAATAATTCAGTAAATCAAAAGTTAGTCATTAAGCATACTTTGTTTTCATTTTGAAGATTTCCAGGTTTTGCTAACAAGGAAGGTATGAACTTTTCATCATGAAAAATCAACATGACCTTTTACAGAAATTAGGTGCAAGCATTTCAGCATTTGGATGTTTTCGCATTATGATAAAAGACTAAACGAATTTTAACACATAATACGTCTTACAATATGAATAGTAACAGAAGTTGCTTTCCCTCACCTGGCTTGATATTTATTCATTATTTTGAAGTGGCATAACAGTTCACCTAAGTAATAATGAAGAAGCTTGACTAGGGAAAAAAAAAAAGGGAAATTTTAGGTAAATTCCTTAGAGTTAATTTCTTGAACACTCCTCAGCAGTATATATCATATGTTTGCTGCCAATTTTTGATTTTATTTGTTGCTTGCATGGCATGAAGAAATTTCTCCAAATGGAATCTAAAGCATGTCATTGGCTGTTTAAAACCCTTTAGAATTTGGAGCTGATGTGATGGGCAGGCTCATTATAGATACTGCCTAATGTATGTTGCTAACAGTAAACGTGAAGCATGGAAGAACCATTGCAAGCTGCTCTTATTGTAGAAGTCTCTAGTAAACATTATCCCAAGAGTGGCAGGAATTGTTGGTTGCCAAAGGATTATGGCTTAAGAGGAGAAATTGTTACGCACAAATTTGACTTTATCAGTATGGCGTGGCCATCTGGTATCAATGTAGCTGCTCAACAGAGTAAAGGTAAGGATATAGTTGTAGGCACTGCTGGACTGGAGTTTAATTGAGGAATGAGTTCTAGCAAATAGGTATTTTAGAGCAAAGGAGTTCAACTACACTGGACCAACACACTTCTGCAGTTTGTAGGTAGAACACCTTACCTGATAGTTATTTGAATAAGTGTTGAATACACTCAATAACAAGAATTTTTAATGATAAAAATGTTTTATTCTTCACTTGTACGTGAGCCAGATTACATGATCATAGCTTAAAGCGTGTGAATGGGTGAGCATTTAGGATTATATTTCTGGCACACTGAACTTAACTGTAGTTGAAACTCAGAGGAATAAGTTAAACCCCTCCTTCCTAGCTCATTTATTGCTGAAAAGACTCTTTTTGGAAGCAGAAATGTTGGCTTATACGTAATGTTTCAAGAACATGCACCTGGAATTTTAGCAAATCAGAACAAATTAATAGAAAAACACAGGTTTTGTTGGTTTATTTTTTCCTAGGCTATCACATCTGTGAGGTTTATATAGCATCCAGTGCCTAAGTTTTAAGTATAGATAAAGGGTAAAAGTAAACCTGTAAAGAATTACCTTTAATAATCATAGAATCATAGAACAGTTCAGGTTGGAAAAGACCCTTGGGATCATCAAGTCCAACCATTAACCCTACACTACAAGTTCACCCCTAAGCCATATCACCCAACACCACATCTAAGCGACACTTAAACACATCCAGGGATGGCGACTCAACCACTTCCCTGGGCAGTCTGTTCCAGTGTCTGACCACTCTTTCCGTGAAGAATTTCTTCCTCATGTCCAGGCTAAACTTGCCCTGTTGCAACTTGAACCCATTCCCCCTGGTTCTGTCCCTAATGACCTGTGAGAAGAGACCAGCACCAACCTCTCTGCAATGTCCTTTCAAGTAATTGTAGAGCATGATGAGGTCCCCGCTCAGCCTCCTCATCCTCAAACTGAACAGTCCCAGCTGCCTCAATCGCTCCTCATAAGGTCTATTCTCCAGGCCCTTCACCAGCTTTGTCGCCCTCTTCTGCACTCACTCCAGCACCTCCATATCCCTCTTATACTGAGGTGCCCCAAACTGAACACAATACTCAAGGTGTGGCCTCACCAGTGCTGAGTACAGGGGGACAATCACCTCCCTACTTCTGCTGGTCACACAATTTCTAATACAAGCCAGGATGCCGTTGGGCTTCTTGGCCTCCTGGGCACACTGCTGGCTCATACTCAGCCGGCTGTCAATCAGAACGCCCAGGTCCTTTTCCGCCAGACAGCCAAACAGCCACCCCTCCCCAAGCCTGTAGCGTTGCAGGGGGTTGCAGGACCCTGCACTTGGCTCTGTTGAAATGCCTGCAGTTGGCCTGGGCCCATCCATCCAGTCTGGCCAGGTCCCTCTGTAGAGCCTTTCTACCCTCCAGCAGATCGACACTCCCTCCCAGCTTGGTGTCATCTGCAAACCTGCTGAGGGTGCACTCGATCCCTTCATCTAGATCATTGATGAAGAGGGTGACAGAACCCTGGAACAGGCTGCCCAGAGAGGTTGTGGAGTCTCCTTCTCTGGAGATATTCAAGACCTGCCTGGACACGTTCCTATGTAGCTTATCTAGGCGTTCCTGCTCTGGCAGGGGGATTGGACTTGATGATCTTTCGAGGTCCCTTCCAATCCCTGACATTCTGTGATTCTGTAAATCGGAGTGGCCCCAGCACCGAGCCCTGAGGGACACCACTCGTGACTTGCCGCCAACTGGATTTAACTCCATTGACCACAACTCTTTGGGCCCGGCCATCCAGCCAGTGTTTCACCCAGCAGAGCATGTGACCATCCAAGCCATGGGCAGCCAACTTGGCCATGAGGATATTGTGGGGGACGGTAAGTGAAGTCCAGGTAAACGACATCGACAGCCTTTCCCTCATCCACTAAGCAGGTCACCCTGTTATAGAACAAGATTAGATTGGTCAAGCAGGATCTGCCCCTCATGAATCCACGCTGGCTGGGACCGATCTCCCTGTTGGCTTTTAATTGTTCTGTGATGGCTCTTGAGCTTATTCATTCCATCACCTTTCCCGGCACTGAGGTAACACTGACAGGTCTGTAGCTACCAGGATCCTCCTTCCTGCCCTTCTTGAAGACGGGCGTTACATTCGCCAGCCTCCAGTCCACTGGGACGTCCCCAGTTAACCAGGACTGCTGAAAGATGAAGGAGAGTGGCTTGGCAACCACATCCGCCAGCTCCCTCAGCACTCTAGGGTGTAATCCATCATGTCCCATGGATTTATGAGGATTCAGCTTATGAAGCAGATCCATAACCAGTTCCTCCTGGATTACGTAGGTCCTATTCTGTTCTTCATCCCTTTCTTCCAGCTCAGGGAGCTGTGTGCCCAGAGAACAGGTGATCTTAGTGTTGAAGACTGAAGCAAAGAAGGCATTAAGCACCTCAGCTTTTTCCGTATCCGTGGTCACTGTGTTTCCCTCTGCATCCAATAAGGGATGGAGATTCTCCCTGGACTTCCTCTTAGTATTAACGTATTTATAGAAACTTTTCTTGTTATTCTTAACCACAGTGGCCATGTTTAGCTCTAGATGGGCTTTGGCCTTTCTAATTTTCTCCCTGCACAGCTTCACTTCTTGTTTATAATCCTCATAGCTTGCCTGTCCCCTCTTCCATAGGCCATAAACTCTCCTTTTGTTCCTAAGTTCCAGCCAAAGCTCTCTGTTCAGCCAGGCTGGTCTCCTTCCCCGTTGGCTCATCTTTCGTGACTTGGGTATAGTTAGTTCCCGCACCTTTAAAATTAATTCCTTCAAGTATGTCCAGCCTTCCTGGGCTCCCACACCCTCCAGAACAGCCTCCCAAGGAACTCCCTTAACCATGGACCTGAAGAGACCAAAGTCAGCCCTCCGAAAGTCCAAAGTGGCAATTCTGCTGAGCCCTCTCCTTACCTTGCCAAAATGGAGAATTCTAACATTACATGATCACTTTGTCCAAGACAGCCTCTTAACAGTTACATCCCCCACAAGACCTTCTCTATTAACAAGGAGCAGGTCCAGGAGTGCACTTCCCCTCGTTGGCTCTGTCACCATCTGTGTCAGGAAGTTATCTCCCACACACTTCAGGAACCTCCGGGACTGTTCTCTCTCTGTTGTATTTTATTTCCAGCAGATGTCTGGGAAGTTAAAATCCCCCATGAGAACAAGAGGCAGAGTCCGTGCAACTTCACCCAATTGCCTATAAAGTATCTTATCTATTTCTTCATCCTGGTTGGGTGGTCTGTAGCAGACTCCCACAGTCATGTCAGTCTTGTTGGCTTTTCCTTTGATCCTAACCCATAAGCTCTCAACCCTGTCATCACATTGATTAATTTCTAAGCATTCATATCCCTCCCTAATATAGAGGGCCACCCCACCACCTCTCCTACCGCGTCTATCTCTTCTGAAAAGCTGATATCCATCAACTGCAGTACTCCAATTGTGTGAGTCATCCCACCACGTTTCTGTTATAACAACTACCTCATCTGCAGAATGGCCTCCAGTTCCTCCTGTTTGTTACCCATGCTGCGTGCATTAGTGTAGATGCACCTCAGCCGGGTCACCTTTTGTAAAGGAAAAGCCCTAATACCTTCCTGGTGATACTCAGATGTTTCCGCAGTAACTGACCTCTTGACAACCCTTGTTATCTGTCTGCAACTTGATGTGACATTTTGATCGTTAGCTAATTCACAAGATTGTTTGATCTTACTACTACTTTCCTCCCCCACAAGCACTGGCATATTACATACTGGCTCCTTTTCAGTGATTTCGCTTTTACCCCCACCCCCTTCCATACCTAGTTTAAAGCTCTGCCTACTTCCATTAGATCCAGCTATAACCCCATCCCCCTTCATATCTAGTTTAAAGACCGCTCTATGAGTCCCGCCAGCTCATGACCAAGGATCCTTTTTCCCCTTTGTGTCATTTGAACCCCATCTGGTTTCAGTAGACCAGGTGCCCTGTAGATCTCTCCATGGTTAAAAAATCCAAAGCTAGACCGCTGGCACCACCCCTTTAGCCAAGTATTAATCTGCTGCACTTTGTCAAACCTACCACTATTTTTCCTCGTAATTGAAGGAATAGAGGCAAACACAACCTGTGCGCCTGATCCTTCTAGCATCCGCCCCAGTGCCCTAAAGTCCCTTTTGATTGCTTCTGGCCGTCTCTCTACTATCTCATCATTACCGATCTGCATAACCAAAAGCGGGTAATAGTCCGTGGGTTTGACCAGACCAGGAAGCTTCTTGATAACATCCTTAACTCGGGCCCCAGGGAGGCAGCAGACTTCCCTGTGGGTCGAATCTGGGCGGCAGATAGATGTTTTTTATTTACTAGAAATACTCTAAACTCTTGGCACCCCTTTGTTTTCTCTATGCTCTAGGGTTTCTCTGTCTTTTAAAATAGTTTCCACCATTTTAGTTTACCTGAGTTCTGAAAGACAGCAAATATCATTTCAGTAGGTATTGCTTGGCTGTTATTCTTTTCCAGATGGCTCAGAGCACCTCCCTTCAAAGAAAGAAATTCATGTCAAAGTAGTTACATAGAATTCTTGTGCACCAACAATGCATTTTTGTGTCAGCAAAATAGTTCTGACAGCTGAAGGGAACGCTTGTACTTGAGGATATTCTGAGGAAATAACCTCTTCAGTTAAATGCATGTAAAGTTTCCATTGTGGTGGTTCAGTCCTGCTGTTTTCACTTAAGGAAAAACCTGTCTGGTTACTAAGCACGTTCCTCGCATTGGTGCGATGCATTGGCATTTGGGTTAGTGCCTGTCATTACCTGTTTTTTGCGTGGTTTGGTTTTCTCCGTTGGTTACGCGCAGACTAAGTTCTGTGTCGCCCAAAGCCCACTGCTCAAGTCACGCAGCGAAGCTATCCGTCCTGCCTGTTACATCTGTGGCAATTCTACCCAGAGGAGATGTTGCAAGACAGTGAGTCCCCAGTGGGATGTAATAGAATGGAAGCAGATGGCGAGCTGAGGAAAATTTCAGGGGAGGATTACATTTTCCAGTTACTGTCTTTTTGATTTCACTGTTATTGTCTGATGAATTGTGTCAGATTTGATCCTTCAGATTGAAAAGCTGCTTCTCAGTGTGCTCCCAAATGGACAGATAAAGTAAATGGTTGCTGCCAACGTACTCTTTTAGAAACTTAATTTTTTTAATGCGTCTTAAAAAGGGTGTCTTGTTTTGTCATGTCTGCTAGATGATTTTTGCCTTCAACTGCAGGTTTTTGTTTTCTGTCATAGTCTGTGTTGATTGCTGGGGTTTCAGTAGGCTGCTGTGGTTTGATCCCTGATAATATATGCCTATGTGCTTATAAGTTGTTCTTGAACAAGGCAAGCAGAACTGCTTTCTCTTGCTCTGGCTGATTTGCACAACCTTCCTTTGGCTTATTTGTAGTCTCTGATTAACGTGGGTCTGTATAACCCTGTTTGCAAAAGCGAGACTAAAGCGAGAAGGGAGACACAGACCCTGAGACTTCAGATCTGAAACTAACGTGGACACATGGCCAGAGTCCGCTCCTTGTGGCAGAGTCAGCCCAGCCTCTGTGGAATGAAGCCACCAAGAAGGTGGCTCCTGCCCCACCTAAAGGCTTAAAGCTGCCTGCAAAACTGAGGAGAAGCCAGATGTTGAAGCAGAGCTAACCCTGAGAAGCGTGGCAGCTTTATCTCTTCTTTACAATTTTCAGGAAACTATATCAAAGTAGAGGAGGGTAAAATGAAGTCATGAGGTATTGTAGGAAGCAGTGCTCTGTGCTGTGCAGAAAGCAGAGTCCGGTGTTGAGGCTGATCCATTTTGTACAAAATAGGGCACAAATTGGAGTATCTTCACTATAAGAATACAGGGTACTCTGGAATCAGTGTGAGGTTTTGTGCATTTGATCTTCACTCCAATTTCTTTCTAATAAACTAGTTATTGGGCTAGAAAGTGTAGGACATTTAATTAGTGGTTTGGACAATGGTTGAGATGGGAGATGGTTTGCCTTTATGTAGCAGAATGATTTTTATCCTGCTCTCCCAATTCTTCAGTGCCCCACACGGTATAGCTGGCACCAGTGCCTCACCCCTCTTGCTTCTTTTTGACTCTTTCCTAATTAAAAACCTGTCATGATTGACAAGCAGATATTTGCCAGATTATATAATATCTGCGAAATAGACTGAAACAATATTTTTAATTATAGAAAAAAAAACCCAAACCAACAAGAAACAAGCCCCAAACTATTTGCCTTCTAAATGATAATGGAAAAGTTCACCTAGCCATGACTTCCCTTACTTTAACCTAATGATGCTTAATTTGTTAATTCTAAGTGAGCATGTGATCTTACACAGTAACTCTCGCTCAAGATGTAGATGCTTGATGACAACTTCATCAAGCACACTCTGAAAGGACAACACTGTATTTCCAAAACTGTCCCATAGCCCTAGTACTCAGGATATAAGTAGCTGTTACTAAGAGGAACAGTTTTCCTCAAAAATGACGTGAAAATAAATATTGTGCAGAATGATCAGCCCTCAGCTGAGTTCAAACTGGAAAGTCTGTATTGGTGCAAACCCAAATACAACTGGTGAATTACGAGCAAACATTTCTGTGTTGCCTGAGATCTTCCAGACTTTTCAGTCCATGACTGATTATTAATTATGATTAAAATTCAAGAGAACTAAGAAATGTCAGGTTCCTATTAACAAATAAAACATTTTCTGTTCAATACAAAAAGGTAATATTCTTTCTTCATTGTTTCATCCTCTCCATGTCATTTTCATCCACAATCGAGGACTGAATCTACTGTTCTTCTAACCATGATTCCCTGCTACAAATGCAGTAATAATAGCCAAGAAGATTACTGAATGCACAAACATTATCTACATCCATCTTATCAATAAATGTGTCATGAGCCAATTTGATGCAATTACATAGAGGTGCCCTTTCTACAATACTAGTAGATCACAGTGATGTGCAACTTAAATAATAATACTTTAAAATAGTCATGGGGAAAAAAAAGAAAATCAGAACATATTTTTAGCAAAAGGATATTCTCTAGATATTCATTGAAGAGAAGGCTTATAATTTAAATTAAAAAGAACAGCAGTAGCAAATGTTTAATATAAATTATATGGAATCAGGACTTAAATCTCGGATACAGTTAAGTCCTGCCCCTAGCTATGGCCAGACACTGTTGTGCCTAGCCCCATACTAGATGTTACTGGAGATAAGAGTAGGTTTTTGTTTCTTAGTAGGAAATGATCATGACTCCTTTGGTGGCTATACATATGAAAGTGCAAACAGAAACAGATCTTTTCTGTACCACTTCTTTCTATATGCTTATATCATGCTCAGTTTTATGTTTCTTTTCTCTCAGTTAAATGCTGCATGTTGTTTTATTCCATTAAACAAGACAAGGTTATAAAAGTTTTGCACTGAATTGAGGTGTGAGGAGTGGGTAAATCTAAATGAAGTTTTTAGTAGGTCGTAATGACAGCTTTCTGACTGCTTCCTTTTATTTAGTTGCTTTATTTACTCGGGCTTAGAAACCCATAAACATTGTAAATACATGTATAAATGTCATGAACTTCTTTTCCAAACTGTTGTGGCTCAGCTTCCCTTGTTACATTTTAAAAATTGCAATTTCATGTATTTCTTTGATCTTCTTCTTGTACTGACATTGCAAATAACTTGGATATTTGAGCTACCTGCTATTGTTGTAACCTAAGTACTGTGGTTACATGATTTAACATGCTTTGAAAGGGTACATGTTTAACGCTTTTCCTGTGAGACTGACTTAGAAGGATTGGAAGTTTCCAGTAATCCAGAATGTTTGACTCAGCTGCCATGTGTTGCTTTCTGGAGCCTAAGAAAACAAGAGGTTCATCAGTTTTGAGAGAAAAATAGGCTGGGGAATTCATATCTATAATTGTGAGAGACTGGCCAAATTAGTGCACAGCTGTATAGCCTTTACAAAGGCTGCTGCTCAAGCAGCTACGCTGCTAATCTCATCATGCCGTTTTTCGTGGGAAGAGTAGCGCTACATTAGAAGAACGTAAAAGTTCTGTAAAAGAAGGAGCATACAGTGAGAGAGAATGTTTGATTTCACAAACAGCCTGGCTGGGACAACATGGTTGGGGAAGAAATAGGACACGAATTGGTAAGCAGGATTCAGAGTACAAACCATTTCATTATCACTTCCTTTACAGACCAAGTTTTGATACCTACAATGTAACTTGTGAATTTTGTGTAGTTTATTAGCCTAGTCAGTAGTTGGCAAGGGTTAGGGCTGAGCTGGCCACTGAATGCTGGCAGATGGGAAGGGAAAGGGAATAAGGCAGAGAGACTTACGGACTGGAAAAGTAAACTAAAACAGCTTTAATGAGCAATAAGAGTACTAGTAAGGAAGTAATGAAAATAATGATAAATATATACAAATATATACAAACCCGATTCCTCCCCCGATGTCAATCCCCAGTGATGCTGCAGAGCAGGCGGCACCGGGGCAGCCCCAGGCTCAGCGGCAGAGGGGAGCCAGGCACAGGGGCTGGATTCAGGAACTCAGCATCGTGATCAAAGGCAGAAGAACTGACAGAGTCCTCCTCAAACGCCGGCCATTAGAGCAAGAGGGCTTAATGCCTGTGATCCCTCACCTTTATACTGAATATGATATACAGAATGGAATGCTCTTGTTGGTCAGCTGTCCTGTCTGTCTTTCCCCGAAGGTGCAACGTTTTACTTCCTTACGACCCCTTTTACTTCAGGGCACCCTCAGCGTGACACACAAGAGATCCTACTGTGACCTTGGTCACCATAGAAGCGAGTATAAGCAAGAGCCTTTCTGCATCCTAATACCTGGCAATAACTGTAAACGTCAGGCGCTACCATTTCTAGTAGCAGACTGTCTGCAAAAACATGCTGCTAACTTCAGAAAGTGCAGCCTCTTAGACGAGACTGAGCTGAAAACTGAAATCACTGACGAGAATTAGTTCTGCTTAGTTTGAATGAGAGGTGTATAGACATAATTATTATTGTCTTGTGTAAGGGCAGATATTTTGCAATTCTCAACATCTGTCAATACCGATGGACATCATACCATAAATATGCACATTGTTCTGTCAAACTCTGCATTCATCCAGCACTCTAGGAAAAGATGTACATGTGCACCTACCCACAGAGACCATCCTCTCTTACTCTGCTTAAGTCAGGTAGAGGGAACTGCATGTGAGTCATCCCACATTTCTATGCACTCTGGCTGCAAAAATAGCTGTTCCATGGGAAACAACAAAACCAAAATAAGATAACTACACTTCAACAAGCACTAGAATTTAACAGCATCTAAATGAAAATGAGTATTTAGTTCAAGTTTTGATTTATGCCTTCATTAATCAGAGTCCAAACTCTTGATTCTGTTTCAACCTGGCTTGCATTATTCCTATAGGATGGAATTAATAAAAGAAGTATCCTCAGTTTATTCTCCATAAAGGGAATTTGGAGCTGCATTTGGCCATTTTAGGAGTTCTTTCAAGCACTCCTATGTTCCAGCAATCTCCATGCTATGAAAGCCCCTTAGGGTTTTAGACAGTTCTATATATCTTTTTGTTCCTCTCTAATGAAGCTATAATAAGGCACCAAATCTCTCAGAACTATTTTTTCTAAAACGAAGTGCAAAACCAGTGCTGTGTTGTGCTACTGCAGCGCTGTCAGCACTATGTGATAAAGTAATATAAATAGAAATTACAGGAGCAACAGGGTTGGGTTTTTTTTTCTGCACAAAGGTAGGAAACATTACTTTTCTATGCATGTTTTTGATTTATCATAAGTGCTCACTGAACTGAAACAGCTCTGGGGATTATCGTACATGAATTTCAGGATTGGTATAATAGCCATGGAGCCACTCTCTGCTAACCCTTATGAGGTTAAAGGCAGTAGGAAGAACAGAATTCTCATTACCTTTGGAAAAACATTGGAAAGTGAAATTAAATAGCTTATTGTTAAAACAAACCAGAAGAGAATGTCACGACGACTTCCTGTGACTGTCATGAGCACTGGTGTCTGTGCTTCTGAATGACCACAGTTTCTGCAGACTGTTAAGACATAAATAACTCTTGAAATAGACTTCAAAAGTAACCTTTCTTTTTTTTTTTTTTTTTTTGGTAAGTATGTGAAAATTCCACAACAGAGTTGCAGCTATGTAATTCAGTATTTCTTTCATAATCAATGATTTCCTCTGAGTGTGTTCATTCCCCTTTCCCACGCTTCTTATTGCGCACAGAAGAGTCATGCCTGGCTTCCCTGAGCTACCTCATGCAATTCAAGGTAATACATCTGTTTCCCTCTCACTTTGAAAAATAAGGTCCTTTCAAAATCATTAGGTAACGATATTGCTCTAAAAGAAGCACATAATAATTTAGCAGCAGGGCTTCTCTTAGTAGTGGTTTAATAAGTGTGGAAATGCAGGATTTAAAGTGACTGTGGTTCAGAATATTGCAGGTAAGTGCTACTTCCACTCTCCTCATGAAAAATATTTTCTCATAGATACTTCTGAAGTACTTTAAGTAGTGTGGACTGATAGAAGTATTTTAGTGTGTTTGTGTATTTGTTTTTGAACCTCCTAACTGAATAAATTTGTGAATTACACGTATTTGTTTTTCTTATCCCAGCATACATAAATTGTATAGATAAAATCCATAAATCCATAAATTTTGATAAAACCAAAATTAGACCTCAACATAGATAAATACTTCAGATTTTTTTCAGGAAGCTGTGAAAGATGCATGGGACTGATTTCTTTAGCATGGATAAGAATCTGTACCGTGAGTTTCTTGAGCCAGTGCTTCTCTACAATTGCAAGAGAGAGAGAACACTGACCACATAGTGAATGAATGGGTTTGTGGACTTGTTTAAATTTAGAAAGTAATACTTTCACTGGTATTTTTCTGTCCTCTTTCTGCCTGCTTTAGCATTCTCCTTTTCCATTCAACAGGCTTACACAACTTCATGTTTGTTTACCCTAATTAACTTTTAATTAGAGTTTATAGGCCACTGTAAAGGGCTTTAGTGTAAAATCAAAGCAGATTCTCTAGTAATCATGGTTTTGAAATAAACGGAAAACACCTTTACAGGACCGTCCTAAAGCGCATTGGTGTAAAGAAGTGAGAATACAGAAAAGGCAATAACCCAACTTATTCCTCAGGAAACTACAGGCAAGCCGTAGAATTTAGCTGCAGCGGTTTACTGTGGAAAAATCTTTGAAAGTTATGCTGTTTATTAGTGCACTCAAAAACTAAAGAGAGTAGCTGAAAAAAAATTAAAGGGAAAAAAAATGAAAAAAATGAAAAAAATGAAAAAAATGAAAAAAATAAAAAAAATGAAGAAAGTCGTTGAAAATATGTAACTTAGTGAAGAAGTTAAAACAGCGGAGAGTGTTCCTCTGTAGGACAGTAACCTCCCTTGTATGTGGAAAATGTTAATGTTCTTAATGAAAACAAATTTGTGACTTCAGTTCACTGGTAAGACAGTGGATGTGTTGAATTGCTGATAAATAAATACCAGTGCAGTGAGAAGGACTGGATTTCCTGGGCACTGTGAAGGTAAAACCAAGCCGGAGTCATCCGCCTGGCAGCACTGTCCTGCTGAACACCCTGAACTGGACTTGTCAGTCCTTGCCATCTCAGTTCAGTCGCGATGAAGGAGGGAGCACTCCTTCAGCAGTAAATGTTAGGCAGGAGGAAGTAAGCTACCACCCGTAGCAATTCTTTTAAGGGAAGAGACCACTGGAGAGATTGCACATATGTGATAATGATGGAAAGAAAAGAAAGCCTCTACAGACTTTCTATTTCGTGCTAAATGCCTAGGTCTGACTTAAATTAGGACTGTGGGAAAGAAGTTTTGACAGTTATGACACATTTCCGCAATTGTTGCTGCTTAGTCTCGGTCACAATAAGGAACAGCATCGAGGTTGCTCAAACTTGTGTCCTTAGTTTGCAGTGCAAGAAATATCAGGTGAGATTGTGCTCTTGCTGAGCCTCTAATATTAATGCATACCTAAGAGACAAATAACAAGGCACAAGCAATCTGAACAGTTTAATGGCAACCGAGACTGTATCAAGAGAAATTAGTTTTCATCATAATGTAATTATCAAGTCTGGAGTCTTAAAAGATGCACACACGTACCGATACACATGCATACATGAGCACACACACATACATGCACACCCAGAGAAGGAGTGTGAGTTACCTGTTAGATGCAAGCAGGTTGAGTCCGTATCACACTGGAAAGGGCAGAGAAAGGAAGCCGACTCTGGCTCCGAACCACACAGTCCTGTGTGGAGTCATGAGGAATCTTTAGTATAAAAAGAATCTCTTGATAACCCTTCCTGGTCTCTGTAAATAATAGACTTGAGTGAAGCGGTGCTTGTTTTGTAAGGTTAAATGTATATCTGTCATTAATTGAGTGCTTGTTTTTCTTTTCCTTTGAATAGGGCTAAGGTTAACACAAAAGTGCATCCTGCTACATCTTTTTTGACCATGATATTGTGTATTTTATTCAATTCTTTAGTATGTCTGAGAACTGTGTTCCTTTCAGCTTGTTCTTAATGTTAGAGTTTTCTATTTTCTGTTACTTTACTGGAAGGAGGCAGAACCCCTGAGAAAATCCTTCAAAATGTGGAACTTTAATTATTAATACATGATCCAGATTTAGAAGACTTCTATCAACTGTGTAGAAATTCATTTTTTGAGTACATATTTTGTACAAAGCTATGAACCTTGGTTAATTTTAGAAAGTCTGATGAGCTAAAATAGATGTCCTCTGCTTTAAAGTCAGACGATTTGGTTGAACCCGAGACCCTTGAGCTTTTCAGGGCTGCATGGGTACGAAGGCTCTGACTTTTGCAACGGCGGTGGATTAATGAAATGGAAAACAGGAATGTTTGGCTTTTTCTTCTACTGTTAAAACATTTTTCTGCAGTATGCTCAATGTTTTTTCTGAAAATGTGTGAAGGTATTACACTAGTGATAATAGTGATTTGGATCATGTAGTCAAGGAATTCTGTTCTATATTTCTGAGGACTATTTTCCTTCTTTGACCCATGCCATATACTGCACTTCTATCCCATCCTCTGACAGGAACTGGTAAGATATGGGCTGGCTTTGGTTTACTTTCACTCTCCAAACAGATTTTCTTGCAGAGGTGTGCAAGGAGGAAGAAACAGGGGAACTGGATTCAGAAAAACATCTTCCATTTGAAACTTCTTTAAAGCCAGATATGCCATGTGTGAAACCCCTGTTCCTCCAAGCTGTCAAAAATCTGTCTGTCAGTGATGTGGCCTGATTTTCAAAGCACGTAACAACTGTGTGTCCTGCTAACTAGCTTAGGAATTGAATGTTCAGCACACTCCTAAGTGATTCTGTGGCTTCTTACTTGTTTGGATGTGTGCCTGAAGAATGGTGGAGGACAAAGTAAAGATTTGTAAGCCGAACCTGTAAGAAGTTGAAGTGAAAATTCTCACTTCTTTTCTGTCATTATTCTTATTAGGCAGCCTTTGAAATTTAGAAAAAGTATAATGACATTGCAAGTTCTCACCAGATTTTTAGGTGGAAAAATCATTGCGATTTGAAAGGAAAAGGAAAGGAAAAATCGTTACAGACCCAAAATAGAACACACATACAAAGCTGAATGGATGCACATTCCACCACGTGTACAAATTCTCTTTCAAGGCCTTGTTCATATTTGAATCTGCCTCTGGTTCTCCTGGCAGGTTTGTTGTTTGGACCCCACATTTGTAGCACTGAAACAGTCTCAGGCCTTTAGTGAAAGAACACTTTGGAATCAGATCTTTGGAAGGTATTAGGATTGAAAACAATTAATTACAAACAAGGCTTTCAAATATAGACTAGAATGTTTCCTCTAGGAAAACGAAAGTGTCACCAGATTGGATATCTTTCAAGGAAACCTCAATTTATCGATTTTGTTCTGTCAAAATGGTTCAGTATTTGTGGTTACATCACAAGGACAGTGTGTTTTCAACTTTGTAAGGACAGTATATTTTGAGACACTGAATGAATTCTGCTGTGTAGGGGTAAAGTAAGTCTGTCCAGACAAAAATTATGGCAAGTTTCAGATTACCTTAGTTGAAATACTTTAACGGTAAAGGTAACGTCAAATAGTAAAGCTTCATGACACAGAATTTGAGTACCTCAGTGTAGCAGTTTGGGGGAGAGAGTACTGGGGAAGTGTTCTGGCATTTAGCAGGAGATTTAACTGGGTTTACTGGCAGGTGTATGATGTGTAATCCTTTATTCACAGTACAGTTGGAAACATGTAGAGTCTGGATTGCAGAGATGCTCCTAAATGTTACATGAAAATGAACGGTGTGCATGGACCATACGTATTTGTGTGTATTTCAGTTTTGCATATTGTGCTTTTAGCGTGTTGTACACAATGCACAAAATGATAGCCACCCAAATTGCAGGTATTTCAAGATAAATTTTTCCAGTGACACTCAATTTTCCAAAGACAGTTTTCATAACATATCCATGCTGTTTGGCTGCAGACTGCTATTTTTTCAAACACAGATAACTAAATCTAAAGTGTACTCTATTTCTTTTGCTTTTTATTGAAGGTAGAACTTCAATGCATAAACCAGATTTTATATTAAAATCAGGATATCACTTGCATTGTTCTCTGGAGCACCTGGTACAGATACTAGAAAACAAAAGCTAAACTTTACAGAGCAGTAACTATTAATTTCTCTTACTGAGAAGTACATAGAGGCTTCTCTGGTTCTAAATTGCTTTCATGTCTTACATTGTTTCCTGGATTCTGCGCTGTGCACATCCTTTAAGAACACTTTAGCCTATAAAAGCTGCAAAAGCATGTAACAGCAACATTCTAGTTGGCTAAGACAGCATAAGCCACAGAGAAGTGAGTTAATTCCACTTTTCCCTAACATATAAGCACCTGTAATTTCTCTTCCACTTGTTGATGTCTGGGTGCACCTGTCTGTTGCTGTGATTCATGATGGTAGCTTCAACTGAAATTGTATTTTGAATTTGCTAATAGCTCTCGTTGTAATTACTGTGTAATACTTAATTGGAATTCATGTAATTATTATTTTAAACTACTTTGCATGTTCTGATTTGAATTTTTATTTATAAAACACATAGTCAGATCTTCGGTCTGATTCCCTTCGGATCACTGAGGATGGAGCATACATTTTAATATTTCAGGTTATTTGTATGCAACAGAATTTTCCCAATCTAGACTCCTGAATATATGCTAGTACTTGGATGTCTAAAAGTACTGTCAGGACATCATAATACATTCAAAGTTTAGATTTGAGGTTCTTTTATAAAATTGTATATGTATAAAATACTTTGTCTTACAAAGTACAACTAAAAGATACATTTATGTGCCTTTTTTACATGCACACTGTTAATAAAAATCTAGTTGTACATATATGCAATTTTTTATTGCTCTATATTTCAGAGATCTAAATATTTTATTATCAAATTTAGAAGTAAACTGCATAGCTAGATGCTAGGAAATGATTAAACAGGTATGATTTACAGAGATGTGGATCAGCTTCCAACCTAGCTGTGGCCTCTGGATGAGGTTACAACTAGCAGATGTTGTATTATTCTTTTTCTGTAAAAGTACGGGGTCATTTGCATCCAAGGCCTGGGGAAGTGTTTCTCTTAGGAATGGTTACAGTCCTGGTGTCCTGATAAGTTGGCTTCAGTGAGAATAAATAATTCTGAAGCAGGGGCTAAAGTATCACCAGGATCTTATCTAGCGGCACCAAGCCTGTCCAATATAGGAAATAATAAGGCAGACACTATTTTAGTACAATAATTTGGACATCTTTACTTTTTCCAGTCCGTCTCCAAATGTTATAGAAAAGAGTGATACAATTATCTGTATTCTGTTATTGAAAGGATAAGTATGTCTCACGAAGAAAAATCTCAAAAAGATTTTAATTAAGTTAAACTAAAATAAGAACTGAAGTATGGAAAGCGCCCTAAAGAATCTTTAATATCGAAATGAGCTCATAGCATCTTCCAACATAAAATTAATACAGGCAATTCGGTACTCCTTCAGTAAAGAAAATGAGAACAGAATTATATATTTAGTTTTAGAGATCTTGAGTACTTGAGTCTTATCAAGTCCTGTTTTCTTTCCATCTGTCTCTCAACTAGACCATGAGTGAGCCAAGGCTCAGTGGGGATATGTCTTTCATGTCTCACAGAAAACGGAATGTCCTTATTGCTGAGAAACTTCCTGGTGCCCTGCTCTTCATGCGTAGAAAAGAATCTTATCTTATAGAAGGCCATTGTGGAATCTGGTGCCATGGAAGGTAGTTTCCTTACAGTGTGTGTGAATTCAGTTCATTAATTTTAATTCAGGAAAAAATACCCTTTACTATAATCTCAAAGCAGCAAGTAACCTGTTAACATCATCCACTAACAGTGTGTATCTCTGTTAGCAACATGGAAAGGAAATCATACTGTGAGAAAACGTTGGGATGCTATTTGCAGCAGGACAAGTTTGTAGATCTTTTGTTTCTAACCTGGAAAAGTTGGTGAGTGCCTGCAGATTGTCAGATGCCAAATGATACGTGAGCTCCAGCAGCCGTGCAGTGCAGTGAGTGACCTACCGTTTCAGCGGTTTCAAGTCTGAGGCTGGATGATTTGTGTCAAGTTTCTTCTTAACGTCTGTGTAAATGCCTTACAGCTTGTGCTTCACGTACGACTTAAAGGCCAGCATTAACATTTTCAAACCAAAGCGTATGCACACCTGAGTCTCTTCAGGTACATGTACCTCCTGGGCTCATTGCCGCACTGGCCCCATGTCCAGCATTTGTTCATACGTTTCCTTGTAGTTTTTTCTTCATCTTTGTTTCTGCTGCTGCTTCCTGTATGTTTGCTCATAAAAAACTTTTTTTATTTTTATTTTTTTCCCCTCTAACCTTGATGAATGGCCTGTATCTCAGTGCTGAAGCTCACCTTTTTCTTAACTGAAAATGATTGATAGAGCAAGAATAACAGTAGAGCAGTTTATGTATCCTGACAACCTCAGCTTTTGCTAGGGCTTCCCTCAAGGGATTGGCAGAAGTGTTATTCTGTGCTGGAATTTAGATACCTATGAATCTAGTGAGAAACCAAGTGGGATTTTGAAACTCCTGCTAAGTAGTCTGAATACCTTTTAAAAATTGCAAGCCCGAAGTACTCTGGTGGATTTTACCATGGAATACTTTGAGGGATAAATATTCCTTTTTGGTTTGCCCAGATGGCCTAATTTTGGCAGATGAATTTCACATTATCAAATGCAGGTTCACATACTTGTATTTGTTTAAAACGTTAAGAAATAAGATGAAAGAACATGAATGTACTTTGTTCAAAAACATTCGTTCCTGTATCTACATATACATTGATGCTACGTAATTCTACAGTGTTCAAAGACTGTTTATTACCTTTCTTGCTCTACTATGATTTAAACATGCTCTTCTTCCTTAGCATGTTCTCCATACATTTTTACTATTAAAATGTATGTAACAATAGCAGTTTTGAAAGAATGTCTAGGGAGATTAGTTACAGTTTAAAATGTAATAAGCTCTTAAGGACAGATTTTCAAGTGGTATGGCAAGGTGGCTTCACTAAGATTAGGGCACATGGCACATTACACCTACGGAAGATGTGACTATAAAGCATAAGACAGTTGTTTATTAAATGTGCATGTCTAAATTTAGGCAGAGAGGGGGAAAAAAATCAAAAAGCTACTCAAGTAAAACAGATGTCTAAGTGATATTGACTTTCACAGGTTCCTAAGCCATGAAGAGTTACGACAGTTTTGCTCCTTGATCTGTAGATACAAACGTGCTGGGAGAAGTTAATGGCTTTGAAAATAGAAAACCAAAGTACAGTAACATCCTTGAAAATGCTGACTTCATAAGTCAACATTTAATTGGGAGCCTGTCTTCCTACTAAATAGCTTTTCAACTGCTTTCTTATCATAGTAGTCCTTAATTAAAATAGTTCAAAGGAGTTGGGTAATAAAACTGCATTGTTTTTTGTGCTAAAAAGAACTTCTGCACTCAGCAAGACTTTGTCAGTTCTCATAACATAGTAGTTGAGTCAAGAATCTTCTTTTCACTATGGTGAACCACACATTGTGTATGCCATAAGCCATTACTTAATCTTTAAATCTCAGGGTTAGTTCAGGACCACAGTGGTCTAATTAGAAAGTGCTTCAATGTATCATTGATTTCTTTATATGATGACAAAGTCCTACTTAATTCTGTATTGCTTTGAAACCAACAATGCTTATAGCCAAGCTTTCTACATAAGCATTGAAGGCTAGAGAGAGACACACATGTCCATGCATGCAGTTTGTAGCAGCAGAAAGGGTACAAAAAAATCAAGGAAGATCAGAAAATAGCAGGATTTAACTCACTGGGGAAAGGAAGGTCTATGATACTGGTTTAAAATACTTGTTCAATCAGCCAATCTAACTAAACTCTGCAGGAAGATAGGCTGTTGTTTTCTTAAGAGGAAGCTTTGCAGAAAGTACTGCGTTGCTAGCATCAGGCATTGGGCTTCAGTGATCTATTCGCTTGTCAAAACATCCACATCACAAATTCATTATATTGCCTTACGAATGACCTCCTCTTAGCCCTGCTTTCTGTAGCTTAGAGTTTCATTCATTTATCATGTTGCAATCCTATTTCTGGTTTAAATTTCCACTTCTGTTGAAGACATAAGTCCAAGTAGTCGTGTAAAAACAGCCCATAACCTCATTCATAACTGTCATGACCTTTAATTCAGAAGCTGTAGCTCCAGAATAGCTGCAGTTAATAGTCTTTTCAGGAAGCCTATCCAGTCTTTGACTGAAAATTCATATGGTAACGTTCATTGAGAAGTTAAAAAGGCTCATGTCGAAAGCGAGTTGGAAAATAGAATTTTTCCTGTTTTTCTAAGAGAGAAAAAAAAGAAATTGCAAATTTTCAGTCTTTTTATTATGACTATTTCAATTCATTTGTTTTTCTAACATGCTTCTTCCTTCGATACTTCTCTTCAGTTTTGTGCTTAGTGGTATTTTTACAGTGCATGAAAGCAGTTATCTTATGGAGTCTGGTGCCATGAGAGGATGCTGTCTACTTGTATAACTCTCAATCAAGAGTAAGATGTAAGAAAATTGAATGCTAACATCAACAGTGTCAAACTAATCAGGAGAAATATTTTGCTTTTTAGACATTTGAATTTCTGTTAAATATATTCTCCATATGAAGCTGCTGCTCATTCATCACTAAAAAGTTTCCCTAGAAAAAAAATCAATCAGCAGTCTCTACCTTGCTACCATTAATGAAAATAAGATAGTATAGCCTACATCCATTTATACTAACAGCTGTGAGCTGTTTATTAAGGGGAGGCTATAAAAATCTCACTCTGATTGTGTTTGCTTTTATGGACTCTGTAATCAGGATACTAGCTCAAGCAGAACAGAACTTTCCTATTTCTTTGGAGTTAAACCTGGCTGATTAGAAGCCAAATTAGATATCTTCCATAGGACAGAATAAACTTCAAATATTTCATCCTGGAGACTTTCAGAAAGTTGAGTATGTGAAGGACTTAAAAGAAAAAGTGTAAAACTAAATTGAGAGCTCAAGTCCCCATGTCTTCTCAAAATTCCTCTCCTGGTATTTAGAATTCTATTTACACCGAAAGCAGCTCTACTGTCGAGGGAATGGCATCTGTGAGAGTCAGTGCCGTCAATGTGATGTGCCAGTAAATCCTTTATATTTTTGCATCTTTTCCCACATTTCAGGAATTGCTTTGACATGTTGAAACAAACGCCACCAAAGCCATTTTCACAAATTTTCATTGTACTGAAATTCTTAGTATATTTCTGCTTCTTGCCTTTTCTGTAATAATGCATTAACTTCACCATCACATACACAGTGTTAGAATATTACCCAGCTTCTATAACTACTTTGAATGGAGCATCTTCTTGTTCATAGTGAAGTCAGGGTCTCTCACTTGTGCGTGTATTAACTCCCTCCCCAATTATTTCAATACCGTTGTGTAGTTGAACTTCTCCCAGAGCATCAGTAATAGTGTCAAATGCTTTACAATCACACGTGGTAGAAAGGAAGCTACCTTCTCCTACTCTCAATATATGCTGGGACTTGCTTCTTACAGCAAAAAAAAAGTGTACTTGATGTAGCTCATATAGGGTTGTTTCCTATATTTCTTGAGAATTGTTTTGAGGATTTTAACAGCTCCTTTCTTACTCCCAGCTCACCATGTCAAGCTGCTTAACTCCATAGGACTATGAAGCCTCTTATGATCTCTTAATCCCAAGGATTCAGACAAAGATCTGCTTCCAGCTTCATGCCAGGCTGGGTAATGTAGCAACTTGTCCAGATGGCACCTGCCAGAGATGCTTGACAGTCACCATTGCCCTCAGATTCTGCCCTTTTATGGTTTCTTACAGAGCTCTAAAGGGAAAAAAAAAATTAAAATCTCATTACTGTGTTGCAAAGTCCATAGTGTTTAAATTGTACTGACTCTGGTCAGAGTTCCGTACAAGAAACTGTCTAGGAAATATTTTTTGACTCAGATAAAGTTTTGGGAAACATATTATGTATTGCTTGCAATTTTGAAATGTAGCAAGTGCTGTAAAATGTTTTTTCTTCAACTGACCCAAACCCATGAACAATAGACAGCCCGTTGCATGTAAAAGCACCTTGCCTTTTCCTTTTGAAACTGAAAATACATTTAGATGGGTGTCTTTGTTATTATTTTCCCATATATTCCATAAGGCATTGATAATCTTCACCAATTCTTTATTTTCAAGAAGAAAATTATAGACACACAGTGCTGCTAGTGTCATTAAACATTATTGCTTTATGTAAAATATAATTCATACAAATAAAAGCCTGAATTTCATAAAAAAATTAATATATTCAAATGTTTAAGAAACAGCTCTTTTCTTTGAGTTGTTCAAGTTATTTTGAATGACTGTGATAGCTCTATAAAAATATTTTAGCTTTTTTATGCATGGTAAGTTGAACTAGTTTCAAAAATGAATATATAAATGTACAAGATACTTGAATTTTGTCTCTTGCAACAAAATTTGGGAGTGTTGGAATTTTCTGCATTAGCAAGCATTAAAATCTAGGCCATTTATCTCTTAGGAAGCAAGGTACAGAAGTAGTTCCTTGGAAAATACTCATTTTGAATCCAGGAGGTTTGTGTTTCTGTATGAGTACATGTAAAATTCAGAGTCTGAAATGCCATTGGCAGGTGCTGAGGTTAACCCAGGTAGGCAGCTAAGCCTCTGCCAGTTGCCAGTGAAATAAGGGAGAGAATTGGAAGGGCAAAAGTGAGGAAAACTAGTAACTTGAGATAAAGATGGTTTAATAGATAAAGAAAAGGTGCAGACAGAAGCCAAGAGAAATAAGGAATTCATTCACTACCTCTCGTTGTTGTGCAGATATTTTGCAATTCCCAGGAACGCAGGGCTTCATCACGCTTATAAGCTTGTCTGGGAAGACAAATGCAGTAACTCTAATCATCCCCCCATCCTCTCTCTTTCCCCCAGCTTTTATTGCCGAGCATGATGTCCCATTGTCTGGGACATCCCTTTGGTGGGTCGGGATCAGCTGTCCTGGCCATGTCCTGTCCCAGCACCTTTTGCGTCCCCAGCCCACTCACTGGAGGGGCAGCCTGAGAACCAGAAAAGGCCCTGAGGCTGCGTAAGCACTGCTCGGCAATAGCTAACATGTCCCTCTGTTATCATCTCTGTTTTGGTCACAGATCCAAAACATGGCAACATAGGGGCTGCTATCAAGAAAATTAACTCCATCCAAGCCAAAGCCAGTGTAATAGGTTTCGCTGGATCTCAAAGAACTTCCCGCAAACTGTAGAAAATTTATTAATAATTTTTTACTCCCTGGACTAGTGTTAATATATTTCTCAATTCACAGTGTGGACTGATGTAGAAATGGACTGATGTAGAAATGAGGTATTTCTGATCAAAAGAATACTATTCCTAAAAAAACCCAACACCCAAGCATTATAATAGTCAATGCGTTATCGTAGTAGTCCTATTCCCTTCACCTTCCCTCTCCGTAAGCATAACTATCTGCTCTCAGACAAGTCTCCTTAACTTTAAAAATCCCCAAACCCTGCCATCATAGCAGTGGTAGTTTGAATTGAAAAACTGCGCAACTCGAACAATTTACGAATTGTCTATTGCTTATCTCAGTGCACACATGATGGGGTTGTTAATACTTTCACCAGTGACATATGTTTTAAAAGCAGCAGCCTTGCCCGTAGCGATACATCCAAACGGCTTGTGCTTGCTGCTTTGCTCTTCAACCATTAGTCCTTACTAAGAGCCATGTAGTTTAGACCAGCATTTTGTGATGTTGAACTCCCAAATACTCCCAAATACAACTGCAGTTTGAAAGCATATGGCTCAGAAATGGTTCACAGGTTGCATTGTTCAGGTTGAAATGCATTTGACCAGCCATGGAAGTTTCTTGACTTAATTGTATGAACTAAGGATGTGGACATGGTTTGCAAAGTTAACTAGTGACTTCAGTTGCTATAGGTTTGTAATGCTTGACTTGGCACATTTCAGTTTGGTTTTATTGGTGGATGCACAGCATTATTTTAAGCTTAAGAATCTGTTTGAATGCAAACAGCACTTTTCAACATCTTGGAGTCTACCAGTGCGTCTCTCTCTCTCTCTCTCTCAGGTAAACAAAGCGATTTCTAATTCTGCCTAAGAAATCACAAATACTGTGCTTAACTGTTGGTATCTGAGGCTACTTCAGCACATGTGAAGTAAGCAAAGTGGTTAGTGACTCATTAGAAATTAATACATTTCCCAATAGAATTTGCAGGGATTCAGCTGTGAAATTCCTGCTGTACTCTACAGGAGTTACATGACTTAATCCTCATGACCTGCACTTTATAAGTAACCTTTTGGGAAAATAAGCAACTTAAAACAGCTGGAGACATGCAGTTACAAGGTATTGCGTGGTGTTACGGCACTCCAGATAAAAATCATTCTTGAAATGAAAACGTTATTGAGAGACTTAAACTGGAAACGGAGAATCAAAAAAAGCTATGTTGATAATGACTGGCTTCGAGGGGATTCATGCTCCAAATATTGAAAGCTTCATGGTATTACCCATGATGAGGCTGAAAAAGGACATGATGAGTTGAGTTTCACTATAGTATTCACCCATGTGCAGTCACTCAGTCTACCCATTCCTTCTAGCATATGAGTATATGTTATAAATACATCATGAAAGTTTCTAGAAGACATAAAAATATTGTGATTAGAGACAAGTATGGTAGTGTAGGAATACGGTGTCTTTGACCTCCAAATATATATGCAGTAATCCATTAAAAATGTAGTTCACGAAGGAGAAAGGAACATGTGCGGTGTGCTGAGAAGGTCCTTTCTGCAGAAATGCTGTAAATATCAGCTGTTTCTGAAGTGCATTATCAAATCGGTTCTTCATCCATCTCAGCAAAATACAGAATCTTCATGTATTCATTCATTTTTGCGTGTGTTCCATTATTCTAGCTTCACACAGAATCTTTTTCTTCCCCTAGTCTACAGAAATTATTTTTGATGAAAGGAGTGATGTGCAGGACATTTTTCTGTGCCTTTAAATGCAAATACTTGACTTTTAACCCAAAGAAACAGTTAGTTGTTTTACAGACTTGCATAGATAGCTCTCCTGGAGCCAATTATGTTTGTAATACCTTTCTAAACTTATACTGTACTTAAATATCAAAGTATATTTCTTGCTTTGAGCCATACTTGCCTATAGTGGTGTTTAATGAGGTTAGCATATCCATTGACCTTGTTTATGGCTACACACGGGATCGGACTGCTTCACTCTCAGAAAGTAGATGAAAACTGTGTGATGCCGAAATTATTTATTTCATATAAATAACCAAAGCACGATCATTAACCTTATTCCAGCACTGTGACCGTACCCTCTTCTCTGCACACTGCTCTTTTAATCACATCATTGATCATTCATCATCTTTCATACCATATTCAGTGACGTCGTCCTTGCTGCAAGGGATATACTCAGTTTCTAAATACTGTTCTCTAAACATGTAAAGTTGTAAGGAAATGGGAAGCAAAAGTAAACATTTTGCACTTTTCTATCTATACTTATATGCAACTGTGTTTATGATTTAATTCTTCAGATACTCAAACCATGACTCTTCAGGATATGTATTTTTTATGCGTATCACTTAGTGCACGGGTACAAACCAGCATTTAGCTTGACTTAAATCTGGTGTTTATTTTGCTGTTGTAACAGCAAACCATAGATGTACCTTTACAATTGCCATTACAATAGTTCCCCTCAGAAGAGGCAAGGTACTGTGTTATAAAAGGCTCACTACCTTCAGCAATGAGAGTCTGCTCATTGACTTTGATGGGCATTAATCAGGCCTGGTGCCAGTGATTGTTTATGTGCGTATTTTTATTTAAGCTGTAAACACCGGAAGTATTCATTAAGCTTAACAGTAAAAGTGGCTGACCTCTCGGTATCAAAAACAGTCACATAACAAATAATAAATTAAATCAAGCATTAATCAAAACTGTAAAATAGCCTGCTTAATTCTTTCAGAAACAACACACCCACAGCCTTCCCCCAAACCCTTGTCAAGTAAATGATTTTTGCAGCGTATCTGGAAGGTCATCAAGTCCTGGGCTATTTCAGGAGCAAGTTCCAGATGGTCTCTAACATGCTGAATAATGTATGTCTATGTGGGAGTGGGGAGAGAGGGGCTCCAAGGAACTATTCTTTTGATATGAGTAAAACTATGCATTTTACATTCATATATGACAAGCTAGGTGTTATAATTAAAAAAGCTCTTGCATCCCTTGTTTCAAGTGGCAAAAATAACTTGTTTTGAGAACCTTTACAGAAAATATCAATTTAATATTTCACTTGGCAACACTTTCCATTCTAAAAAACCTTTAGCTTTTGTCTGGACTTCATGCGTCTTGATTGCGGGAGCAGTAGTATTTTGGTATGTGGTATTCTTAGCTTGACATTCCATGAGCAGTAGTGTTTTATCTTGTAATTCTTAAAGTGCCATAAAACGGAAATCTAACAGCTATATATGTATTATACAGGTCCTGCACATGAGTCGGGGCAATACTAAGCGTAAATACAGGCTGGCTGATAAATGGGTTGAGAGCAGCTCTGCAGAGAAGGACTTGAGGGTGTTGGCGGAAAAAAAAAAACAAACCACCTGCAAATAAGCCAGCAATATGTGCTCACAGCTCAGAAAGCCAGTCGCAGCCTTGGGCTGCATCAAAAGCAGCATGGTCAGCAGGTCAGGTCGAGGGAGGGGATTCTGCCCCTCTGCTCTCATGAGAACCCTGCCGGCAGTTCTGTGTCCAGCTCTGGGGTCATCAGCATAAGAAAGCCATGGACCTGTTGGACTGAGTCCAGAGGCCAGAAGATCAGGGTGCTGGAGAACCTCCCCTGTGAGGACAGGCTGAGAGAGTTGGGCTGTTCAGCCTGGAGAAGAGGAGGCACCAGGGAGACCGTATCGCACCTTCTGTTACTCAGAGGGGGCTACAGGAAAGCTGGGCAGGGACTCTTGATCAGGGAGTGCAGTGATAGGACAAGGGGTAACAGTTTCAGACTGAAAGAGAGGGGATGTAGGTTAGGTATAAGTAAGAAATTCTTCACTGTGAGGGTTGCCCAGGGAAACTGTAGGAGCCACCTCCCTGGAAGTGCTCAAGGCCAGGTTGGAGGGGGCTTGCAGCAACCTCGTCTGGTGGGGGGTGTCCCTGCCCATGGCTGCAGGGTGAAACGAGACCATCTTTTTAAGGTCCCTTCAAACGCAAACCATTCTGTGACTATTATACGGAAGAGAATTATGTTGTATAGTGCAAACATAAAGGTTTAAGACTGTTCTGCATGAATTTATTTCAAATGCACAGGGCAGGAAGACAGCAAATGCTTTTTGAGCATAATAAGTAAAACTACTTATATGCCTCGAACTAGATCACACCTTGAATAAGTTTGTTTTGAGGCTGCCTGTCTGCCCACATTATGTGTAATAGGGAAAAACACTTAGCAGATATTAAGCTAAGAGCAAAAGCAGACAACCTGAGGCAGTTGTTTACTTAGGTCAGAGGTGAAAGTGGGATTTATTAACCAATGGTCCTCTTCAGCACTGGAGCTCTTAGCCCTTGTGTTACATTCTGACCAATGCTATGGTGGAAGTTGAAGGACATGGAGTGAATATACTCCTGGTGCCTGCATTTCTGCACGCAGGAAGATAGAGATGGCATTGTATTGATATCAATTATAAGATTATTATCCTCTCATATTATTGGGTTTAGGGTGTTTTAATGATGCTAATTATGCTATGGAATGGAAAAACTCCTTGTGGCCACAGCTCTAAATTGTGGTGAAATTCTGTTTATGTGTAAAGAGACCAAAGACATGGAAAAAATTACACGTAGATAAATCAGTGCATTGTTTTTGTCCTAAGGTAATAATATTTCAAAGTACTTTCATTCTGATGGTTTTAAGAATAGCTATTTGAAATTAATTGTTGGCCTTGGACAAATTCCTGGAGGAGTGAGTGACGTGCATGTCACAAAAGAAATCATTGTTATAAGCATAGCTGGTTGACAGTTCTCAGTGTTGGCAAACAGGTAAGTTGACATAAAGCCTACCATTCAATTACTGGCATAAAGAAATCTCCTCTAAAACAAGATTGAAGGCATGGCCTGTGACACTTCAAGTTTGAGCAATAGAGCAATGGTAAAAAAATAAATAATATCAGTGATGCAGTAAGAGAAAAATTTAATTTCTAATCCTTGTCGTGTGCTTGTTCAGTGAACTAATACAAAATCTTAAATTTCCTATACAATCAGTGTTCAATAATTGACTTTTTATAATATTTAGTACCTAACTAAGAACATGCTTCAAGTTTGACACTGTGGCTATTAATTCAAGATTTCTGAACTCTCTGTTAAGAATTTTCTTCTTTGGGTGTGTTCCTGAGCTCCAGGTGCACTGATATCATTCAGCCAATTGACTTAGCAAAAGAATACACAAAACCATTCATATCAGCAAATTGTTTCCTGGAAACTTTGGGTCACTAATGTCATAGACTATTGACAAAGTGTTATCCAGAAGACAATAGAGAACCAAAATAAAAATTATTATCAAACAGCTGCTATCACTACAGCATACAGTAGTGCTCAGTCTTGACTTCAGCTGGACAGTGTTTTGAGATATATTTTAGGGTGACTGAAATTAGGTGTGAGAGCTCTGCAAGATCATGTCCTTTGAAGAGAAATCTAATGAAAAAAATATGGAAATCACGAGTTTCCCGCTGATGGCTAGCTACGAGTGTTTTTAGGAGGATGCATATGAGCGAATGAGAACTACAGATATTATTTACGTATGGTTGTGATTAATGGGCATGTGATGTGAAAAGTAGACAGTAGTATGGACAGATAAGTCTTTAATGATTGTACACATCCCAAAGTCCAAAAAGAAGTAGAATATGTACAAGGAATTCTAACGACTTGGAGAAGGGGAAAATTAAGTCATTAGGCTCAATCTTTTCTGTGTGTCAAAATCTAGTGAATTCCATAGGATTTTGCCCCTAATAATCCCTCTGGGGATTATTCCAACTGGCAGGTTTAAGCTTGTACTCTGTATATTGATTCATCTGTTCCAAATAGGCATTTCTAAATGCATAAATTATCATGTCAATAAAGGAGTAACGTAATAATATTCAACTGGACTACTCACAAAAGTAACAGGTGTATGTTTTCTTCATTATTCTGCATGACTGTTGTAACTTTGAGTTAGTCAAGACAACCCCAACCTTTTAAATAGCTGAGCTCACTGCAGCATCAGCTTCTCCTTCCGAAATAAAACTGTTGATCCAGTCAGGTTGCTCACAGTATCCAAGGACAGTTGCAGTAACTCTGTGTTTCCTAGAAGATGAAGTTGTGTTCTGCTTCTGCATACGCTAGTGTGACTTCATCACCCTCTACCTTCTGATGTATATACCTGTGCTTTGAAAGTCAGTACAGATTCTTAAGCACTTCGTTTTATAACCGGAGTTCTGCAGGAGATGAGAAAGAGGAACTAATGATATTATTACACATCAAAATTTTACTTTACGAGATAACAAAGAAACAGCCATGTCATTAGGTTGAGCCATTTGATTGTTTCTGTCCAAAACCAGATGATAAAATAATATGCTACGTAACTAAAAGTTACTCAGAGGACCTTTATAAAAGCATATTTGTTACTCAGGTGATTTTCCTATAGCTTCCTTGCTGCATTAATGCTCTTCCTTGGGATTCAGATCTCTGCTTCTTTTTTTTTTTAAGTTTAATGAAATGATAAGTTTAGTAAAAGATTCTGCATTTGTTTTCTCTTTTTCATATGGAGAAATTTTATATTTTTTCTATTCTAAGGCTTAATTTCCAGTAAGCAAATGTTTTACTCTTCTGTATCATGTATGTGAACAGGCTCCTTAAATCTTAATGTCCAAATCCTCTGTGTGTTTCTAGTTGTTTGGAATATATATGTACTTTGCTGTACATTCGAGCTTATCTGTGACTTAGGAGGAACTAAAATGAGGTTATTTCACATGTAAAATATAGTAAAGTTTAAGAGTAATTTTTTAAGAATAAAAGCAAGCTGAAAGATCCATTATAAGTCAGCATCCATTCGCAAGACTACTCCCCAACCCTGCACAAGAGAATTGTGATGGATTAACTGAGTGCATAACAGATATTGTTTTAGTGCATTAGCCCTGATTTCCTGTTGCAAGTGATTGATTGAGCCTCAGTCAAGACAGTGTCCACAGCAAATATTAAGCAAACTTACCCAGACACAATCAATCACTCTTATCAAAGGATCACCACATTTAAGCAAAAAAATGCTGAAGAACTACCTGCTTTGCACTGTGTTCATCCAAGTTTGTTTATGTTCATCCAAGTTTGTTTATTTTTCTTAAAAGCACAGAAAAGCAAATTGCTTGGGAAGCTATTGTTTTCTTCACTGTATTTCTTCAGGTTGGTCAGCTGGGATGTACATAGGTGTAATTTGCTTGTATTACAATGCGTTTGCTATTTTAAAACTGGTGAAAGCATCATAAGCTAGTTCAAATATTTAGAGAGTAACCTTACGCTAAGAAGCATCATTTGTTTGTAAAAAGTGACCTTGGTTGTTTCAGCCATTGTTGATTACAACTAGTAACAATACTTTCTCTCTGAGGATGGCATTTCTAAAGAAATCTGCTATATTCTGCTATTATCTTACTTAGATTATTTAACAATTATTTAAGCATCTATCTATATTTTTAGACATAGTCAAAAGGTCTTATATATAGCAGGCAAATGTGATTTTATCATTTCAAGGGTTATGGAAGATTCTATTTGTCTTTATAAGTGGCATGACTGAGCTTTGTGGTGCTCAGTGTTACAGCAGGCTGTCCTTAAGCAAGATGTTATGGCTTCCTGTTCACATGGGTCTCTGTCTGCAAACTCCAACAACAAACTGAGGCAGCACAGAATTTTGTGAGCTCTGTATTGGATGGTGGAGTTTAAACTCCCAACACACTTAGTAGGATCCTATGCAATCACCAGAAGAAAAACTTTTTTTTTTTTTTTTTTAACCGTAGGCAGGTGTAAAATGACGTGGTAAACTGATCTAAAACAGAGTACAAAGAATAATGAACCTGCGCTATAGGAGAGAAGTGAATTAGCAACATTTCATGACTAAGGGTTATTTTTTCTTCAAAGCTAAGAAATTACTTACAAAAATCAGTGGAAGAATGGAAAACCAGGATTTAGGAAGTTAGTACTCAACTACAGGAGAAAGTGCAGAGTAAGAATTACTCTGTGGCCCAAGGTTTCCCCAGCGATATAAGCTTCTGAACTTTCTCCACTGGCGTGGGAGTTATAAAGTAGTGATATCAGACATGTTCCCCTGGTGGAATTCTCTCTGTAAATCACTGCGGCATCTTTATGGCCACTATGAACCGTCAGCCCACTAGAAAACAATTGAATAGAGTTTTCTAATTTATCATCAGTACTAGCATATACTTTTTTAAGATCACTGTTGTTAGCTCAAGATACTACAACTGTTTCAGCTTTTTTTTTTTTTTTTTTTTAACATAATCTCTTGAAACTAACCTCTTCTTCCCTGGTAAAAGGATTCTTCCCCTGCTGTTCATGTCCTAGCTCGAAACAAGAGTTTTCCCCACTACTACAACTCAATGTTGAATCCATGCGCATTGCTGCGATTTTCAGTTGCCTTCCATCTGAATTAACTCACTGGAGTGACTGTCTGGAGTCTAACATTCCACAGACCTCTAATAATCCTAGTTAGATGGATTTTTACAGCATAAGTAGAGTAAACCAACTTCTTATGGTTCAGACAAGAACACAAATGCCTGTCCTGTTTGTATCCAAGAGAGCATCTGCAACGGACTTTAGTTACTTCAGAGCACGCAGTGGGAATGTCTTCAAATGAATTTAAATCGCAAGCTTGGTCAACTAAAATGCTCTTAATTGTTCATTGGCAGCCATTCAACCCGATTTTTACACTCTGATTGTAGCGCGTAGCTGCTTTGGTGTATGCATGTTAATAATACATAGATATATCCATGCAAAAAAATGTTTTCTAAATGTGACACCATGTGTCAGAGTTTTAAAAAACTACAGTAATAGAAAATATATTGGTGTTATAAAATTCACCCAGTAAGCACGTAGTTTCCTCCTCCCATATTTTCGATTTCTTCCTTCACCTATAAAACGAAAGAGGAATGAGGGAAGTGAGAGGGCCGCAGCGAAGAAACTGCAGCGCTCCCCTCCTGCCTCCGTCTTCTACCTCCTGCCCCCAGGTGCTTCCAGCGTTCTCCAGAGCAGTGCAGAGCTGGTCACAGAAGGACAGGTGACGCCTCCTTCCCCATTGCTTGCTCAGAGAAGCTCTTTCCCTTTTTGCTAGTGGTAGGAGAGTTAATATAGGAGGAAGCAGAAGCAATAAAACTGTCTGTACACACATGGAATATTTCACTGTCCCTCTCCAGACTTTTTTGCTTTTTATCTTATAAGTCCCAGAGAGTCAAGTTTGAAGAATTTATAGCAAAACTGTGGTTTTTGAAGTATTGTCCTACTTTGGCTCATCATAACTATACAGTCCTTTGCCTGTAGGCCACTTTATTTTTTTTTGCAGTACCTTTTCTTACAATAAATCTGATGAAAGTCTTTTGGTGTATGAAGTATGAGGGGAAGCCGTGTGTGCTTTTTCTTATGCCTTATTGTATGAAAAATTCAAGCTAGCGGTGGAATTTGCCTTTCTGCATTACTGATTCAGTTATAGCAACATGTAGATGATTTATGTAATAGATTTTTTTTTTTTTTAATTAACCTCATTAAGGTCTTTTAAATTTCTCAGTATTTCTATCTCCATTGCATGCTGGCCATGCATACTGGACTTATGTGGCAAGGGTTTTTTTTTTTGGAGGGGGTGCTGTAGGGGAGCTGCTTCCATGTTGAGCTGAGCTAGTTTCAGACAGCTTTAAAATGAACCCACCACTGCCCAAAGCTGAGCGCATCCACGATGCTGGTGGCAGCTTGTGATAAGGTATTTAAGAAATCGAGAAAATGCTACATTGTATCTTCTAGGCCACAGCTTCTTAAAAGTGAACAAACATGGAATTACACCCACAACAAAAAAGAACAGACTTCAGAGTAATCATAATAAAATCCACGAGAGTGCACATACCTGCCATGGCTGCATTGGGGGTTCTGCAGAGTGTTCTGGCTTGGTTAAGTATTTTTTTTCATGCTATATGTAGTAGTCTTGGCTCAAGCTGTTCTGCAGCAATCATTAAGTTGTACAAGTTGCCTAAATGTTCAAAGAGGGTATCTTACAGCATTTGTAATTAAGATATTTTAGAAATATAAAGAAATACGTTCTATTAATTTTCCTTACCCGTCCCTCTGCACCCCTCCAGGGAAGAAGAAGTAGAGGAGTCAGAAATTAAGGTCTGAAGTTGAGCCTGGGGAATAAATAGGGATGGGGGGCGGGGAAGGTGTTTTACCTTTTGTCTGTGTTTCTCACCATCCAAATCTATTTTTACTTGGCAATAAATTAATTTTCCCCAGTTCAAGTCTGTGTTGCTCATGACAGTAACTGGCAAACAAACTCTCTGACTTAATCTTGACCCATGAGGTTTTCCATTGTATTTTCTTCCCCTGTCCTGATGAGGAGGGGGAGGGAGAGAGCAGTTGGTTGGGCACAGGCAGCCAGGCAAGGTCAACCCATCACATCTAGGAAATGAAGATGTCTTCATTTTGTGCCGATACATGTGTGTTTTCAACATTCTTGCACTCCTGACCTTGCTATGTAATGTTTATTTTTTCTTTCTTATACATCAGAAAAAACATAATTATGATCTGAAGGTATAATCAGAGCTTAGCTTTGTTTAGCAGGACAGTTTTCAGCTAAAACTCTGCAGGCTTTTTTTATATTTGGTTATTTTCTGTATTATTAATGAGCTCATAATTCTGTCAAAACAAAGACTGGAAAAAATGACACATAATTTAATATTCACCTTTTTAAAGGACGTAGCTTTTCTGAGTACAGGAACAGGATTCAGGGCTGAATGTTAAAATTCACAAATTTAGCAAGGCCTACTGTGTTTTTCAATGCTAAGTAATGTTATGCATCCCTGGAATTAGAGTAAGGGCTAGGTCTTTGAAATTCTGTTGTCTATCTTATTAATTATTTTTTGCATTTATCAAGGAGACATTTTTCCCATTACCAGATTGGTGTGGACAATTTGAAGGTGGTTTTTTTGTAGATGGGATTTCTTTTTTTCTTTTCTCGTCAGGGAGTCCTGCTAGTTAGGCTTGATTTTAAAGCTCATTTTTAACATTTAATGATAGAAGGCCAGTACATGAGATCCCTACATGGAAGAAACAGAAAGTGTGTTAGAGCAAGACTATGTCTCAGGAACAGTCCTCTGAGGAGAATTTAAGCTGCGATGCTATTTAATGTCAGGCTATGTTCTATTTTCCAATGAATTTCTTAGAAATACAGTGACTACTTTTCTCACCTGGTCTTGATTTCACTTGTTTACAAGTCATCTTTTTATCGTTGATTCGAGAAAGTACAGGAGATGATGAAATATTTTAAACTTTACCATAAAGACTTGCTGGTTTTATTTCTTCCATCTTGCCAGGCATCCTTCTGCATTCTTGAGGCTTTTTGTTTGTTTGTTCCTTTTCTACTGATCCTCTACGAGCAGAGGGATGGTAGCGTTTCTTTAGCTGTTTGTACTCACGTGTCACGCACTTCTCAGGACTTAGTTATTCCAGTCTCTCTCCCTTCCTCAGTTCTTGATGTTCTGACAGTCAGATGAGTCACCAAATGCATTATTTTTTTGGTTGTTAGATTGATTTCATATGTGAAATTCATTTCAAATGCCTGTGCTGAATATACTTGTCTACCTTCAATTTGCCTGGCATATTGAACAGAATTCGATTAGCTGTGTTTATAAAATGACTTATCTCCAGGCCTGCAATTCAGCTGCAAGTGTGAGATGACTGGGGAATTTGTAGCTTACAGGCTTCAGTTGCTGGAACGTACTGAATCATCAAATGTATCTTCCTTCGTAGATGCAAAGCAAGTTTCACCTTAGGTATTTAATTACAGCATGCAGCATAGCTGGTCAGCGCGTGAGAGTTAATGTCAGCTGAGTCTATAGTAGTACCTAGAGAGCCTTGCTTTATCTAAAGACTAGATGTGTGTTCATAAACCTGGACGTATAACTTATATTTGAAACTTGTGTGATAAGGTGTGAAATTCCCTGTGCAAAACGCAAAGTATTTGCCACACGTTTCTATTTCAAGTTTTGTTCCTAAGTCTGATGTTTGTCTAGAAGAGGCTTCCTTCCAACTGGCTGTGAGAACTTGATTTTATATATGTATATAGGGTTATATTGCTGTATCCTCTTGACTCTGTATAATTATGAGAGGTTGTTCCAACTGTTGTTTTAGGCTTCTTTCCAGCCTTACTTTGAAAACCAATTGTGATTGCAAGCTGAAAAATAGGGTAACTTGAAGAAGGTCCCTTCGGAGAGCCGGCCAAGTTAGCGATCATCACACCAATACGGCTACAGATCGTCCTCCCTTTATTGCTCCGGACAGCTCAATCTATACAGTTCAGCAGTGTCCCCGCGCCTGCCCCTTCACAGAGTTGGTCGGTTACAGGTTTACACGCGCCAGCGTTTTATTGGGCAGTGCCATTCCACTATGCAAGCGGCTATCACCCCCTCTTCTCCCCCCGGGGCCAGCACCTCCCGCCAAGCATCTCGCAAAGCTCTCACAAAACAGATAAAACCTCCTCCTCCCTGTGTTCCAAGGCAGCTTCAAGGACAGAGCCTCTGTTTAGGCCTACGCTGGGTTGTCCACACTTTTAAAGTTATACCGCACCTCTGCTCCACAAGAAATTCCTCTACATATCCCCCTTTTTCTTTTTGGACAACCCAGGCTTCATCCGCTAGCTTGCTTATCATTTTCTTGATTATACTTATCAAACAACTAAACATAACTAAGCCTATAACAATTAAAACTGCAATAACCAAAAATGTCTTAACTAAACTCTTAATTCATCCTGTCAAAGTTCTCACACCCATCACCCTAAATCGTACTTTGATCCTTAATCACACACTTCTAACAAAGCAAAAGGCAGCTGGTTTCCCTGCCTTGTTTTTAGCTAAAGAAAGATCACTCTGCTGGTTAGTACATAAACCTTAACACCTACTATGTGGCTTTGATTACACAACCAATATAAGCTTCATTGTTAGTCACGCAAAGAGGATACTTATTAATACAACAGGTAACATTGAGAACAGTCACATTTTCCCACAATTGCTCTACCATCAGCTGTAAGCATCTTCTGCCAGTCCAGTCCATATCATCGTTGGTAATCGGTACCTCAGGGTCCCATCACGTCACTGGGCGAAACAAAGGGATTCAACAGGCAGGCCCAGTGCATGGTCATGTTGCTGCTGCGCTGTTGAAGTGACAGGATGCTGCACAGCCACATCATGCAGGATCATGCGGTTCTCAAGTCCCTTGTCCGTTATTAATAATAACAGGACACGCAATCGAACTGGCTGCTTCCCAATCTCCCTCTATTATAACGTCTCTGATGACACCGCTCCATCACTGTTGCAAAGGATCCTTTATGGTTCAAGCTTGAAAATCAGGCTTGAGTGAGGGAGCTGATGGTAGCGGGGGAGCTGAACTGGTTTAAGGGTTTCTTCTATTTCTTGCTGTCCAGTTGATAATTCAGCGAGTTTGTTCAGGATCTCTTTCAGGGGTTCATCCTGATCTTCCTTCTTCCCCCCCTCTCTTTTTTTTTTTTTTTTCCTTTTTTTTTTTCTTTTTTTTTTTTTTTCTTATTAGCTCAAGTATTACTTCGATCACGCTGTTATCACACAGGAAGAGCAGAATTTCCCAGGTCTGTTTTGATCATACTCTCCCGTTCACTCCCATGCACATCTGGTGTACAAGAAGCGTCTTATCTTCATTCTCATGGACAAGCTCTCAACATGAGCTGTACCTGGCTGGTCAGGGTCTCTTTTCATAATTAGCAAGCAAGAGTTATGCACTTGTTCAGAAAAGAGCTCAGCTCAAGGACGAAAGTCTTAATTCTGCAACGCAGTGCAGTTTCTCCTTTTTTTTTTTTTTTTTTTTTTTTTCTTTTTCTTCCACCCAGTCGGGACGAGCAGGGAGTTTCTTCCTTTGCCTTTTTCCTTTCCTGCCCTCCCCCCAACGCTTCGATCGCTGCCACAGCAACTTTCTTTTCTGCTTGCATGATTTCTAGAGTGCGTATAATGATTTTCCAAACTGTTCCTAGATCTTTCACTTCCTTTCCTTCTTTTCCTCCCTCTAGAGTACAGTCCCACAAAAAGTCTCCTACTTCACGCCATTCCGTGGAACTAAAGATTAATGGCGGGTCGTTCATTTTCTCCCGTTTCCAAGCCCATGGGGCTAATAGGTCTCGCTCCTTTACTTTTCCTCCTCTGTTAGAGAGTATACTAAGGAGGCGAGTTGCCGCGTCCGTTTCCATCGCGGTCTTACCTTGGCAGGGGCTTGATCAGCTGCTCAAGCTCTGGTCTCCGGTGCCCTTTTGGTCACACTCGGAACTCTCCTGCCTCCAGCTCTCCGGCTCCCAAATCGGCTCACGTCCGATGCTTCGGAGTCTTCCCGCATTTAAGCAATCCGCATTTAAGCGTCCATAGAGGGTCCCTTGTTCAGGCGCCAGATGAAGAAGGTCCCTTCGGAGAGCCGGCCAAGTTAACGATCATCACACCAATACGGCTACAGATCGTCCTCCCTTTATTGCTCCGGACAGCTCAATATATACAGTTCAGCAGTGTCCCCGCGCCTGCCCCTTCACAGAGTTGGTCGGTTACAGGTTTACACGCGCCAGCGTTTTATTGGGCAGTGCCATTCCACTATGCAAGCGGCTATCACCCCCTCTTCTCCCCCCGGGGCCAGCACCTCCCGCCAAGCATCTCGCAAAGCTCTCACAAAACAGATAAAACCTCCTCCTCCCTGTGTTCCAAGGCAGCTTCAAGGACAGAGCCTCTGTTTAGGCCTACGCTGGGTTGTCCACACTTTTAAAGTTATACCGCACCTCTGCTCCACAAGAAATTCCTCTACAGTAACTGGCATGTTTACAAGCATTTCTAGTATGCTTTGGTAATAGAAAATAAATAGACATTCTTTAATATTATAAGAAGTGGTATGTATTATGACAATGGCCATGACTAAATGTCTGATAGGAGCAGATGGATATTATAGTGATTTTTTTACTGTCAGAGTGTGAATGTAGTTCTACTGGTATATTTACATTTCACTCTATCAGCTAACAATGATTATAGCAGCTCTAGGTGAAAATTGGCAGAGAAAAATTTATTTCAGTTTTAATCAGCAAAGTTGTATATGATTTTAAAACTGTATACACGGAGCAGATGATCTTCCAAAAAAACAATAATAATCCTAAAATTGCATGTGTACAATGAGAAGATTCTTTAGTTCATTTCTGTCCAGGCAGATTAGAGTAACACAGGTGCTGCTTTTTCTATTTATTTATCATATAGTGTGATTATATCTAAAGGTTCTAAGGCTATGTTCTCTGCTTGACTACTGCCGTATGGGAGTGTTACTAGTAAGCCACTATAGAATGTGCAGTCTATCTACCATTATCTTTTATGGAATTTGTGCTGGTGCTGACTTTGAGGAATGCATCATTAAAGCCCCTTATCCTTAACACAGACCGTTAAAGCAACGTTTCTGATGATGTACTGCTGTGATACATCATCAGCACCTGGCACTTTGCTGCCACCTTACTCGGAGCATAGTATTGCAAAAGAAAAATTAGAAGGAGGAATACCGCAAAAATGTGGTGTTAACTTTGAAAAGTTAACATACTGAATACGTTGTGGTACCTCTTTTGTTGACTCAGGTCCTCAATCTCTTCTCCGCATAGTGCCAATATGGTGTCAGAAAATTCGTACGACTATGACGAACAAATTTAGTCATCAATTATTTTCACTGCTTTGTTTGTAAATATTTGCTTGCTCATGCAAATATTTTCTTAAAATGTGAATATGATTCCAACAAAAAGTGTGTATGAAAACACAGCCCAAAATTGACAAAGTTCAGGCACAGGTTTTACAGCCAAGGCCTTTTGTCAATCAGAGCTTGAAACCCATCAGAGGAAAGGGGCCATAAAATCAATTCTAAGTAATCTTGGAAATGAGACAATAGTCCATTAATCTCATCAATATAAGCATGAAACTTTCTGCAGCACTTCATGCCTATACATTTGTAAGGAATTTATCAGTGAAAATGGGACATAAGCCATAGGATTTCTGTAGGGCTGACTTCCTCACACTTCCACTGCAGGTTTCTTTCCAATTTACTTCTTTAAATTTTTTTTTCCTTGCTAAAACTACATAATTCATTTGTGGAATGATGCCAACCAAAACTTGTTACTGGTTCCATATTAAACAAGAATTAGTGGCAAGCTTTTTATGTATGACTCATAAATCAGTATTGGAAGTTGGAGTGGTGAGTATTAGAGAAAGCAATACCGTGAGCTGCAGGGTATCATTCAAGGTGTGGACTGATCAAACTACTTGGGAACTATTATGAGTGCATGTTGTTATTTCAGTGTAGTTGTGCCTCGCTTCACTATGTAGAAACCACTGGATAATACTCAAAAATTGTTCCTTAAAAAAGAAGTCTTCCTTTGAGAGGTTGATTTGTTAGCACGCAGTTCGAGCAGACAGCTCCTTCTCTCACCTGACTGATTGTTAAAAGCAGCACAAAGCTCTAGATGGAAGCAGCACTGTCTATTTATTCTTACAGCTCTTTCAAATTTTTGTGTTACTGTGCTGCAAGACAGAAGGCATTCTAGTGAATCACCTGCAATTCTGTAGAATGCACAAGTGTGCAATATCAGACTTATAACTGTAAAACACTGCTCACTGTCATGGTTAATGTTTTTTGAGCACTTGCCACAGCTTCACATAATATTTGCCTTCAATAAAAATAAAGCAGTTGCATGCATATGCGATATTCTCACCTAGAACGCTAAAAAATGCCTATGCCTGTAGTCGCTGGGTAAATTACGAGCCTCCTTTTGGATCAGAAGCACTTGCATCATAGGCAAATATTCCATGTTGATACATAATTTCAGGCTTAATTAGTCCTTCTGACCTTTCTCTCTTTGGCAGAGAGGAGTGAGTGGCTAAGCTGTGTGTACTGAAGCTGTCTTGGTTTGCAGTGAAAACCCAGTCGAGGTGACTCTTTTGTCATTGATTATTGGGGAGGTTTTCTCCAGCTGGATGCCTTCTGCCTGGTCGCCATAAATTAGTTTTGTGTCACTGCCTCTAACAACCAAAACACACTGATAGTCTTTAAATGATGGTTTGTATGACCTGAGAAAAGATCTAGCCTTGTTTTTCTGCTCTATTACTTTCAAAGAATAGTATTTCTATTATTAACATGCTGTAGGAAAATAATATTAAATTCCTTTGAAATTTATAGTGGTTTTGTTCGTTGCATCTCATGAATGCCCACCTACTAGAGTTGTAAACTATTAATGAGCAGGTGTATGTATATGTATTTTAGTAATGTGATAATGTGATTTTTTTAGATTGTTTTTATTGTTTTAGAACAGTTTACAGTTTGATGGTTTTTCAACACTTCTTGCTTGTTTTTTCTACAGCTGTATAGATAGGATAGAAATTCTCTGGCAGTATGATGAGGTTATAAAAATACAAGCTATCTGTGAGGGCACGGTTGTGGCTGTAAGCAATTAAATCTACTCTAGCAGGTACAGCAGGCAGAGTCAAACTGAGAATACAGCCATCAAATTTCTGATGTTGGTTTCCTGCATGTGTAGGAAGCAGCAATAACAGTTTATAGATATAGGAAGTCTTCCAGGTTTTCTGGGGGTTAACATGGGAATTTAGGCATAGCTACTTATGTGGCAGTGTTAACTATTCTGTTAATGAACAATTCAGGGAAAAAAAAATCTCAACAAAAAATGTGTACTTCCTTATTCCCAAATCAATTTCTGCCTTTTTGGTTGTTTCCTACCTAATTAAATCGATGGTTCTATTGCTGAGCTTAAAATGAAACTGACACTAAACTCCCAAAATGCTGCCGAAACCAAGGGTCCTTGCAAAAGGTCTTCGTTTTTGTTGCCACACAGTTCATATGTGTTACATCTGTTTTATTAACTGAACTAAATGTTTACACCATCCTGTTCCAGTATTTACCAAATCCCCACTACAAGGAGGTTTCCTGTTAGTATTAGAGAAGTACAACCCCAGTGTCACACAAAGAAGGAGAGAGAAATCTTGTCACAGATACATACTTCTCATCAGCTACAAGGACAATGTTACCCGTCCATCAAGGTCAGTTTTTTATTTTTAATTGTGCTGAAAGATTTTACCTGTTGTTGGTGTAAAAATACAACATAAATCCTAGTTTCATATGCTTCTGGAATCTTTTACCTAGGAATCCTTACATATGGATCATAGTCCACCCCTTTTCAGGCCTGGGAAGAATGAAATTTGTGAAATGCTTCTTTTTTCTTGAAAGCATTTTTAAAGACAGGTTCTTTTTTTTTCTGGCCACACATAAAAAGCATTGTCTTATTCCGCAGTTAGTTTCCCTGCAGTCAAATAAAGGGCATAGATTAATTGGAGAACCACTAGAAATATTTTAAAAGGATTAACATTAATGGAGAAACAAATTATCTTTCTATCAAATGAGGTTAACAACAAAAATTAGTAGTGGCTCCTCACACTTAGTCAAAAAGCTTTCAGAGTCTGCTAAAGATTAATCAAGCAACATTTTCTAGAAAATCTACAGAATTTTTAAGTGGTTTAGGGTCCTAACTCTCATTCTGACACGGGTTGAAAGTCTTGGAAGCCTAACTTGTACTGCCACGTCAGATTTTAAAAACTTGTTTCCTCAAGGAATAACTTGTAACCAAAAGGGATTTTCTGAAGTAGTAGGTGGTAGTTGAACTCCCACTAAAACTCATGCTATGCAGAGTCCAGGTTGGCCTATTGCACTCTGTCTTGTTCTCAGTGTGAAATTACTCTAGGTTCATTAACACTTTTAACTCCTAATTAAGCTTAGTAGTATTCTGGAAGAGTTTTTTTTTTATTAATATGTTTAAGAAAGAAACCATAATTGTTTCATCTCCTACAATATTTAGAACACTTCTGCAATTAACATGTGGCCTTTGTTTGCATAAAGGCAATTTGCAAAAGTGGTTTGTAAAACCATAATAAACATCCTTTTGATCTGTGTATTGACGTGATATTTTCTCTATTTATTGGCTGGCTGTAAATACATGCTAGAAAGTCTTTGGCATGTGTCAAAGTACCGACGTGCGCGATGGTGCTGCAGTACAACTATCATCACTTTAGCTGATTATTTCAAGGCATTTCTTACCAAGAAAAGTACTGTCTTTTTTAAGAGAGGTACAACTGAAATAGCCATAGCTATGTAATATTGTATGTTTGTGCATTGAGTCTTTTTGTAAGTAGAAGTGACTTAAGGATTGCTATTTGCTTTTTTTTTTTCTTAATTAAAACATTTGGCTCAGGGACAATTCTCAGATTTCTTCCCAACTCGTCTGCACCTGGACAGCCTGTAGGCTACTAGCAGAAGTAGGAAGAGTAAGTCAGGTGTAATTTTTAATTTCTTAAAATAGGAATGTACCATAGTAAATGGTGATAAATGGAGGGCACTGGACACAGTTCTTCAGTGGTGTTCTGTGCAGCTGCAGACTGGTCCATAAGTACAAATCCGACATCTCTTTTGATTAAGGTCTCAAGGTGCTGATATATCCAACCTTGTAAAGCAAAAAATAAATGCCTCCTTTCAGTCACTTTCTCAGGGAAATTCTTCTGACAGATTAAGCACGGGCAAAGTATTTAAATTTTCTTAAAATCTTATTAAAACCCGATTGAAACTCTAATTCCATAGATGCAGTTATAGAGGTGAACTTAGTAACTATCCACGTACACAATTTTTAGTATGGCCTATCCGTGCATTAGAGGCCTTCAGCATCTCGTTGTCTCAACGCTGGAGAGGAGTTGTCCTTCACAGCATCATAGGCTGAAATTCATTAGAGCCAAAATGCTGCAGCTCGAGTGGCCCAAGTGTTACGCTAGGAATCACTCCAAGACTGCCATTTACCATCTGCCAGGAGCAAGGTGGGGATCAATCTCCATGTCATCTCTCTCAAGCATATTAAAACGCTGGTTAAGGTTTCATACATTATCACATACCATAAAAATCCCATTAATCTAACCCATAGTACAAGCCGCATGAAAAACCTAATACAAATAGTGGCACGTGCTCCTGCCCCTGTCTATGCTTGCTTTCAAGTCTGACTCTGAAGTCCTCCCACCTAACAACACAGGGTAGAAATTATTCAGTTAAGAAGGTTGCTTTTTTTTAACAGTTGTATAGCCAAAGGTCCCTGGTGAGGTGGTTTTCCTAATATTTTTCCAATAAAGAAAAGAAAAACCTTAAAGTTGGTATTTGCAGGGGAGTATATTATTAGAAAGAATTGATATTTGGGAAGCTTTATTTTGTTGAAAATGTGCAAGAACTCCTCTGTATCTAGTTTCACATGAAGCTTAGCGAAAGGTTAGAAAATTAGCTCCCATGTGCTGTTTATACAGTTCGATGGATGAAGGAGACTTTATGTTTCACAACTTCTTGTTTCTGACAAGTTCCAGAGTTCCAGTGAATAATTTATGTGGCCACTTGTCCTATAAAGATGGAACTGAGGGTACAAACTGAGTTCACAAATGCTACCAGAAAGCCTTCAGGTGATAAGATGAAATGGGTCTTGGTCGCTGCTGATCTCAAACTTGGACTTGAATTTGTGGCCTACGGATAAAGGGTTTTGTGTCTTACATTTTTTCATCTCTAACTCCTGAATTTTTGCAGTTTATGAACAATTCATGAACTTCTATTTATCTTCAGCAATTGCCTTATGAATCAAGGATTTAACTGGAATAAGATAATCTAGGAAATAGTAAATTTCAATTCGTTTTTATGAATCTAATATATATTCCACATACGAGAGCAGAGATGTGAATACATTAGTGATAAAAATACTAGAAAGAAATTACCCATTTAATTCCCAAAGAGGTGTAGTCAGAGATTGTGGCAGATCTGACTTTTTGCAGCTCTTGGATTTTCTGGGACTCTGCCCTTAGAAGTGAGTGAATACACCTCTGCTGTTTTTTCCCTCTGTTATTTCATATTTATAATGGGCTACTTTTCAGCTCGATTCTCTATCTAAAGCGATACGGATCCACAGCTAAATGTTTTGGAAAATATTTCATTGTTTCCAGAAAATTTCTTTCTCTTACTCATGGCTAAACAATAGCTTCTCCATATTTGTTGTCGATAAAACTATTTAAAATCCTTTCTCTGCTGCCCAGCATAGAATCAATTGTGAAGTTAGGCAAGTGGTTGTCAGTTAACATTAGTCCACGCTCCAGGATTTGCTGTCTTCAATTCTGGAGTAACGTCAAACCCACACTGTTGGGCTGAGGGGCAGGTGGTAAACTCGAGAAGAAACTTCTTCTCAGTGAGGGTGACGGAGCCCTGGAACAGGCTGCCCAGAGAGGCTGTGGAGTCTCCTTCTCTGGAGACATTCAAGACCCGCCTGGACACGTTCCTGTGTGGCATAGTCTAGGCATTCCTGCTCTGGCAGGGGGATTGGACTTGATGATCTTTCGAGGTCCCTTCCAATCCCTAACATTCTATGATTCTACGATTCTATGATTCTAGGATTTTAAAATCTGATAATTTGTGAGATACAATGGCAAGCTAGCAAGTCCTGGTTTGGAGCACTGAGAATCAAATAGTTTTCATGAAAGATTTTTTCAAATTCTGTCTTTGAGCACGAGTATTTCAATTAATGCCTCAAGTAAGGATGTTAAGTTTTGTACATATGTAAATGCAGGTGTCAGTCAGCTCTTCAAACGTAGGGCGAAAAGTTAGAGGTTATGATGGAAATGTTTGCACATTCTGAGGATGTTGTAGATGCCAGTTTGTTCAGACAGCTCTAGAAAGAGTAAACTGAATTATCTGCAAGTGTGGAAAAAGTGCTTCCATACCTGTACAAATGATTCTATATTTTAAAAGTTTATTAATTATGACATAATGACAAGAAGCTACACTTGAAGAAACCATAAAATTGTCAGTCCTTCAATCACTCTGAATCCTGGGGGATTGCAAGAATTAAAGACAATCTATTACAGCACCAAATATACCCTGAATATCTTCGAAAAATTGCTTAACAATTCTGCACTTCAGATGCTTTCCCATGAATTATTGCCTAAGTATTAAGAAGATGAGTATGCCCTCTTGTCTGTCAAGGCACTCATATTTATGTCAAGAAGTACAAAACCTTTCTGTAGCATTTGTTGTATTTACTTTGCTTAAAAAAGAAGAGCGTACTCCTTGGACCAGTAGCATCATGTTCCATACAGACAAGCGCAGAATTCTTCAGTAGCTGGCTGTGTGCTTGCAGCTAAATAGGCTAGTGGATCTTTTACAAAGAAAGTCAGGATCATTGCTCTCATTTTACAGGGAAGAAAATCATTTGGGAATGGAAGAGAAAGGGGAAGTAGCTTGTGCTTTGTGAAAGTGGCATCCTCAAGAGTCACATGGGGACGGAATTGGATTAAAATTTTCTGGACTCCTGCTCTGTTTTTTAAGTACCAGGACATGCCTCCTGCCTTGCAAATGTCCTAAACTTAAAGAAAAAAAATACTATGTCATTGCTTTTAATAATACTTTTCAACACTTCTGTAGCCCTGCCTAACTATAAATAGAAATGAAAATAGAAAGGGAAGCATAGAACCTGGCAATGTTTGATCTGGGAACCAATCTATCCACATAGCATAACAAAGGACAACATGCAAACCTGTAATTTCCCTACAAAGCAGGTCAGTTAAACCAGCTTGACCTTTTTTCCACAATGAGCTAGTTGAAGAGTCTGCAATCCCACGGCACTTTTAAAGTAACCTGGAGATAAAGCGGAGATAAAAATCAGTAGATGCTGATGAGTTCAGCATGCAATTGTTTCTTTGAGATGTTTCTTCAAGAGAAATTTTACATATGCTGTAAGTCAGAGTCACGAGAGACAAAAATTGTATTTCAGAACAACAACTCCCTTGAGGAATGAAACCGATTAACATTTCATCACAGACAAATGTGTTGGAACCTCTCTAAATTATAGATGCTTAGATATAAGCATATGAAGGTACTGCTATTAGGACATTAAGAAGTATTATCTTTTTAGTTAAAGATTCTACTAAATTACGATTTTTTTTTTCTACTGCAGCAATCATCGCTTATCTGTTTATCCTGTGTAATTGCATTATTGAGCATTAACTTAGCTCCAGAGACATGAGGCACTGAACATAGTGCTGTCTCATTGTACTTACATGCCTCCGGTTTCTTATGTTCCACGAGGGTTGGTGTTCTCAGACCGAGAGGCAGTTTAGGTTGTGTTGGGGGATTGTTAACTTGAGCTCAGCTGTGAATAACATCTCCTTTAGCCGACAGGCCTCCTGCTATCAGCTGCTTAGCCCTGTGTTTCGAACGCGATAGAGAGAAAGAAAGACTCTCGTCTTGCCTCATGGTGCTGAATGGATGATCAGAAGAGAGACGGAAATATTTCAGTAAAGCTGGGAAAACTGCTCATTAAATAATTTCCTTAAGTAACCCCTTCTTCAAGTATCGGTTTTTAGTCCAGCAACTTCAAGTGGGTTTTGGGGTTGAGCAGGTTTTGCAGAGGCCCAGCCAGGCCTGCCTTGCGCTGTGCTCCTCGCTGCCCGCCGCCTTCCCCCTTGAGGGTGTGTCTGCTCCACGTCCCGCTCCACGAACTCTTGAGTTTTCAGTGGGAGTCTTCTATTCCAAGACATTCTGCCCGTTCCAGAATTCAGCAGCCAAGAAAACAAGAACAGTTTTTCGTTTGCTGACCTGCTGATTTCTTACAGAAAGCGCAAAAGAGTTAGGTGGTTGGGTTTTTTGTTTGGTTTGGGGTTTTTGTTTGTTTTTTTTAAAAATAAGAATCTGGGTGTCTCCCGACTAGAATAATCACACACCAGTTTTATTTCCACTAAAACTGTGGGGGAAAAAAATTTGGAAGTAAACTCTTAAACCATTTTATTTGAAAAGGAAAAATGTTTCCAATTTTAAGAAAATGTGGAATAGGCTTTTAGTCAGAAAATAAATTTTTAAAATACTTTGAGAGTTAATCCCTGACTCGGAATTTGTTCAAAGCATTGTGTTTCATCACAGCCTTTCATTGCCTCCCATTTATTTTGTTCTCTTGCTATTGATAATTTCCTTTAAATTGGAAAATTTCTCCTTCCAAAGCCAACTTGTTTTAGTGCCTGACTAGATAATTATATTTCAATTTGTGTATTTTCTTTGTAAATGTTTTCTACAGGAATTGCTGTGAATTTTGGCTTCATGCAACTATGAAATAGGGTAGAATCACCAACATTATTTTTTATGGAATGCTTTAAAGGTACTGTGTATTACAAAGGAGAATAAATAGCAAAATACCTTTCTGAAGATGGTTACTGTCTAGGAGATAGGCAGGTACGTTTGGATATATCATGTTTAGGAAAAAAAAATATTTGAACTCACGGAGCTCTAGAAGAGAATGGAATATTTGGGTGCTATTCTCTGCTCTACCACTGACCTGTATAAGAATACGATGCTGTGTGTTTCGGCTTCCATTTCTCTGCCCGTAGTTTACCTGTTTTATCCTCTAATCAACAGCTGTTTCTTCCTTTAGCTGCTGCCCAACCTAAATTAACAACAGCAGGGAGCCTATATGTACTAATAACGGCAAACTTTTGAGTGTGGAGTTCTTGTAAGAAAGATAGGACTTGCAGTTCCAAGTTCTTTCTTGAGAAGGGAACAAAGGGAAAACAGGTGTGAAAAATAGCCCAAGAGAAACTTTTTGACAGTGTTTGTAGGAAGGGAGAATATACACGTATTGAAACTCCAAAACACATGTGATAGATACCCATTCTGTAATCAAGGACAGCTGAAACTAGCAAACACCTGGACTGGATTTAGTTTTAATCTTGTGAGTAATCCTTAATACTCCAGTGAGTATTCACCACTCAGTGTGAATGCTCAACATGAATGCTTAAAGATAACTTTTCATTAATTCCAGTTTGTGAGATTTTTCTGTTCTTTAATGAAGGTTTTGTTATAGCTCATGTATTCGCTTGAGTTTCACCTGTTTATTATTTTAGCACCTTAAAATAGCTTTTAATTCTTTATGCATGAGACTGCCAGCTGGCTGGAGAATTACTGCCAATATTGTGCAGGTTGCTGAGTGGATGTTGAAAGACTACAGTTCAGAGTCTGAAAGAAATTGAGATACCTAAAAATCTTTGCAAGTCTGATTCTTAGTGCCACCCCGGAAATCGCAGGGTGAAGAGAAAGGGATTCTAGGCTGCTTCATCTGAGAAGGCGCTGCCTGGCTTTTTCTTTCTTGTTCTGTTTCCTAAATGTAGGCCTCCATGGTCCTGTGCAGGGTCTGAGTGTGGGGCCAAGAGGATCTAATATTAGTCTGAAGCAATCAGTGGTGAGCTGGGATTTATCCCGAAGAACTTAATGGCAAAAATTTCACCAGGAAGAAAATTTGGCTCATATTGCAAGAGCATATATCATCAAATGGTAGATTTTTTTTTTTTATGTGGAAGTTTGTCTTGCAAGTTTTTTATCAGTTCAGTCTCACCTCCTGCGCTGTCAGCACCTTTGTTATTCGGCCATATGACAAACCTGTTAAAGGAGTCAGTAGTATTTAAGCAGAATGTTGAAAACTATTTTCTTATAAGGGGGCCTAAATGTACAAATTAAGGAAAAGCTGAAGAATTTTTTCCAGCATTGTGTTTAATTTGTACTCACTGAGCTTCTGCTGGTATTGCTTTCTCGTGGACAGATTAATAAATATGGCTTTAGGTATCTTCTACTCCAAAGAATATCCAATAACCATACATCACTGTAAATAATTTTGTAGTAGTTCAATGAACTTTAGCATAAAGTTTTGACCTCAAATTTACATTTGTTGGACGTATAAACCTCCCATAGCTGCCATTGTGTTAATTTTGGAGAGAATTGGGAGGCTGAAAATAGAAATGAAGGAAACCCACAGGGCAAATTGAAAGATCCATCCAGGGATCTTCGCATGAACTTAAGGGGGATCAGCCTATGGAGTGGGACATACATTTTGAAGGAATCTGTTGTAACAGTTTGATAATGTAAATTTTAATCCTGAAAATGAACTTTTGACTGATTTTATACCTCTCAATAATCTGACAGATTTAAACAAGGTGGAGCTATAAGTTTCCATCCATCCAGTTAAAACACTGCTTCCTGTTGGTTAAGGAATAATAAATTCAGAACTACTGTTCAAAACATGCCAGCTCCCTAACCTGGTGTGATTTGGTAAAGGTACACTCGTGATCAGTTCTACTGAGTTAACGTGTGTAGGGGATACACAATCCCATCTCGGGCCTTAAAATAGCAAAAGAAACAGGCCAAGTCTCAAAGCCATAAGTAGAGGCAGTGGGATATAGATATGTACTTTTGAGATACTTTTGTACCTGATATATATGTGCGAACTACAGCTGAACTTAAGAATACTGTAGCCATGTTCATTTTCCACACAGATGAAACAATTCATAGGCATATTATTTGTGTAAAGTTGTTTGGGCTTTTTTAAAGGAATCTTGCACTTATTATTTAAAGCTTGCTTCCTTGTTATCATCTCTACTATTACTAGTTTTCATTTATTATCTATATACTTAAAACAACTCCCTACTCCTAGACCACAGAGGGTAGCATGTCTGTCTTAGACTACCCATATGTGATTGATACAAGTTTACATGTTGGATTAAATCTCAATGACATTAATTTATTGAAACTGAAGGCTGAGCAGCACGAACGTATTTGATCATTGCAGAATTAATACCTAATGTATTGAAAATGACAAGGCGGTGTTCTTACAGGTCTTGATGTTTTGGGGTTTTTTTTCAAACTTTCTCATAAATAGCTGCTGTCAGCCTGATTTAACATTAGTTCATGCGTTTTAGGGGTGCTGCGATGCTCTTCTCATTAGCCGAGCGTTAGAATTTTTGTAAGATCTGGTTTTCTTTGGGGGAGAGGAAGGGGAGGAAGCGGCAGAGATGTCTGAGTATCGCCAAGGGCATCGTTTTAATCAGCACTTTCCCGAGTGCCACTTTGCGTGCGTGCGCTTATGCGTTGGTCTCCCTCCCGCATCCAGCAGTGACAAACCCCAGCCCGGTCGGGCCGGGGAGCCCCCGGCTCTCCGGGACAAGCCCCGGGGGCCACCGCTCCGCCGAGGACAGAAAGTTGTGACCGCGCCGCCGTCGAGCCGGGGCGGTTCCCTCCGTGGCCGGTCCCCGGGTGCCTCCCGGTGCCCCGGGGTGCCCTCGGTGCGCGGCGGGGGATGGGGGCGGCGCGGGGGGGGGGCCGCGCCTCCGGGCCCCGCGGGCTGCCCGGGCGCCGCCGCGCGGCCGCCAATCCGGGGCGCGGGCGTGCCTTCCGCCTGCCGGGGACACCCGCTCCCCCGCCCGGCGCCGCGGGGGCTCCGCGCCGCCGCCGCCCCGCTGCATTTCGCCGCCGCTCCCGGGCGGCTGGGTGCTGCCGCCGCCTCCCTCGGCGCAACGGCCCCCCCGCCGCTCTCCCCCCAGCCCAGCCCGCCCCGCCGGGCTTGAAGGTCACCTCCGCCCGCTCCGGAGCCACTTTCCGCGCCGGCTGGAGAGCGGCAGCGCCTCCGCCCCCGGGAAGGTCCCTGTCCGGCCGGTGCGGGGCTCCCGCCGGCCGCGGCGGAGCAGAGCGGGGGGAAGCCGCCTGCTCGCCCCCTCCATCCGTCCCCGTCCCCCCCCCCCCCACTCCCCGCCGCGGCGGGGACGGCCCCCGGGGTCTCGCTGCTGCCCGCGCAGCCCGCGGGCGGGCCGGGTGCCCCCGCTGCCGGTTCGCGCCGAGCCCGGAGGGAGCCGGGCGGCGGCGGGGGGCGCGGCATGCGGCGGTGAGGGCGGCGGCGCTGCCCGCGGGGAAGGGGCTGCAGCGGGGAGCCGCGTCCCGCTGCCGCTTGCCTGGCGGGGCCGCTCGCTCCGGACGGGAGAGGCGCCGCGACCCTTCGCCTCCGCTTGGCTCTTTATGGTGAGTTTCGGCGGGGGGTGCTGGGGGGCAGCGGGGCCGCTCGGCACGGGGCATCCCGGCAGGTGCGCGGCGGCGGGCACGGCGGCCCCGCTCCGCCCTGCCCGGCCTCTCCCCGCGCAGGAGGCGCTCCCGCTGGCGCCGGTCGCCACGGCCCCAAAGTTTCCGGGGCGGCCCGGGCGGAGGGCTGGGCGTCCGCGGAGAGGGGCTCTGGGGGGTCGGGGCTGCGGTGAGAGCCGGCGGCGAGGAGGCGCCGGGGAAGGGGCTGGACCGGAGCGCCCGGCTCCGTGCAGCGCTGCCCCAAGTGCGCGGCGCCGAGCGGCACCGCACCGGCTTAGCCTGCCTCCTGCGAAACGTCGTGAAAGGTGCTGCGGGTGAAAACGCGGTCGCGGGAGGTGGCTCGCAAAATACGAGGACGAATCAGAAAAAAATGGCCAGTTTGGTTTCTGATGAGTTACTGATTAAAAGAGTGCAGATATCTAGCTGCTGGGAAACTACTTGCCTGTAAGTCATCAATATTTACGTATTTTACAGGAAATTAATCATATAATTTTTTCTCATATGCTTCTGTCAGGAAAAGAAAGTGTCGCAGTTGACATATAGATATGCGTTCACTACAGGTGGAGCAAGGCTATATACATTTAAAATGTACAGACGCTTCTAGCTAGAACTGCCACTCTTCAGCAGAGACGTGGTTTTGCAGCGTGAGAGTGGCGCCCGTTCTGCATTTCCAAAATTTGAAATGTGGCTTTTGGACATCATGCTGCCAACTTAATTTGGTTCACACAGATGGTGAAGCAAATGTGGTCTGAAGTTTGACTCTGGAGTGATTCACATCAGCGAAGTGTGAAAGATCTTGTCCAAATCTGCAGCTTTTGTTCATCTACTCTCTGAATTGCAAATGTGGCGTAGTATGTTAGATTCTTAAGTGGTTTAGTGTTGACTTTTTTTTCACTATAAATAAAACTTAGCTTAATCAAGACTAATTGGATCATAAAATACAACAGACGATGAAGATGGTGTCCCAGGAATGTCAAGTCTCTTGCTTCACTTCTCACTCTAGGCTTGATGATACTTAAGAGACAAAAGATACTGTATGTTTTGTTTGTCATTTAGAAGTGTGAAAGCGGTTGTATGTCTGGGCTATAAAAGTAGAAGGAAGATTTTATCACTCTGTGGTAGAGATTGATGATTGTGAATCTATTACAATCTAAAATGGAGTTAGTCCTCGTAACCAAATACTTATTTTTTAGAGACCAAATAGCTCAGCTGCTTGAGAGAGTACATATATTGGAAAGAGCAATAGGGAATTGTGTGTGTGAACTTTTAATGCATATCTCAATAGATTATTTAGGTTTTAGGGAAGTATTTGGTATCACATGGTTCAATATCAGGACTATAGTAGTGATTTAGAATAGTTCAAACTCTGGTGTTTTTAATTTATTTACTTACTGCTTGACTGATTTTGAGTAACTGAGTCTTTGGGAAACTATTTTTGTGTAGCATTTTTGATTTTAGTCTAGATTTACTATCTATCTTATATATTCTTTAAAGACTTGGCTAAGCACGTTTCATTTACAATTTATTTTTCTGGTAAATACATTAGGCTAAAGATTTGGCATTTCCTGAAATGAAGTATCTGTTCATAGTGTCAAGACTGTATTTCTTTTTTCTATTAGTACTTAACTGAGTATCAGTAATATAGCTGACAAATGTAATGAATAAAATTTACAGTACTTTAATGATTTTTATGGTTCTTGTAATTGAAGTACTTGGTGTCCTTGACGTGATGAGGATGCTTTTCTGGTTTTCATGAAAGGGTACCCTTAAATGACAGAAATACTGGCAGGAGTCAAGTGTCAACAAAGAGAGCAGGGTTGTTAATTCTTGGATGCGTTTGCAGTATAGAATATAAATACAGATGTAGGGTCCAATTCCCAGCATCGTGAACTGCCGTAGCAATGCCTACACACTCTACGTGTATGTAATCCCTTACTGACATGTACCACTGACTTGCTGCAAAGGAGAGAGAATGTTATGTCCTTAGGCCATGGCTGCCAACACTGGTGTTTTTTGAAGTTTCTCCTCACTTTCCAAGCTGCAGTCCTACACAAAGGCCCTTTGAAGTTAAACATGGAATAGCAAGGCCAAAGGGGACTCAGCCACTCATGTAGTCAAATATTTCTGCCCAGGGCAGGATCAGCTCGAACCTGTGTCATCTCTGATGGATGTTTGTAGACTTTCTGTTCCCCTTTTCCTCTTACTTTTCTTTCTCCTTTTGCTATTTTTTCCTTTTTTTTTTTTTTTTTTAGTCTTAGTGGTGTGCCCTTACCTAATTCTTTTCTAAAGAATCTTAGCTCATTCCCTCCAAACTGACTCTCTCCCTGGTATGTCTGGTCAGTTTGGTCTTCCAGTACTTTTTATTGCTTTCTAGAGGACTTGCTGCTTCTCTACCAGCCCTGCATATGTGCCGGTTTCATCATTTTTTTGCCTAGTTTTTAGAGGGGATTTAATTGAAATATTATCCTTGGTTTCACTTTGTGCAGACAGGTGAGATTTGTTTAAACCAAAAGATCTGATTGGTATTCACTTGTGCTGGAGGATGTTGATGTGGTTGGAAATACAGGACAGAAGAGACCAGTGGCTGAGTTACATAATTCACTGTTCCTAATTTATCACACAATAGCTTTGAAATGGTGTTACCTGATTTTTAATTCTAATTGTAAGCATCATATAGAATTCCTGGTGGTGGCTGCAAGAAGGAACATTATTTACCTTTATGGGAGGCAGAGCTACATTAAGCATTCAGTTGTCTGCAAAGTGTATTAGTCTGAAAAAGATAAATGTTCCGTACTTAAGATTGATGCATGATGCTACAGCTTGAGAGATACAGAGTAGTTGAAAAATGTTTTCCTTTTAACTGTGCTTATTTTGTGCATCTGTCAGAACTCACTCTACTGATTTCTTGGATCTTCACTCCTACCCATTTCCTGTGGAAGACTGGGAATGCTGCTGACCCTTGCACCTTTGTAAAAATGGTCTGTGAATAAACTGAGGAGGTAGGGAACAGGTGAGGGGACAGGGCTTAAAAGAGTAGCAAACAGAGGGTTGGTTGGCCTGAGTGTTTGTGACCTTGATTGTGAAATCATTTACATCTGTGGCAGAACTTCAGTTGACTTGATTGTGCAGAACTTGAGCTGTAATATTTCCTGAGAGCAGAAGCCTCCTATGTCTGAGGATCTTTTCCCAAGTCATTGATAAGAAGCCTTATTTTTGTTGGTGCCCATTTCTTTTACTTCTTTGGTTAGTTGCACTGTTTTTTAAGTAGTTTAGTTATTTTAAATAAATAGTTGAATTTTTCAGTCCCCATAATGATTTTTCAGCGCAAATACTCCTTCTTGAAAGTATAATGCCATATCTGAAACTTTGTTTTATGTTCTTGAATATATAATTAGTAGATACTGGTTTTTATCACTTATTCAGAATGTATGCTTCTGTGATTAAACAGGAAACTGTTTATGAAATTCTCTGTCCATGTTTATTACACTTTCCCTTCTTAACTGTGTTATTTTACAAAAATTTAATATGCTAGAAATCACAATTTGCTGTAAATAAGTTAAATTTAGCTGTGTCGTTTAAGTTGATGCACTGAAAAAATAATGGGAATGGAAAAGAAATCTTACCTGACACAGGAAAACATGTTTAGGAGCCTGGAATTTATAGTGGTACATAATAGCAGTACTGAGGCACAGGTAGCATTCTGAAGAACACAAAGAAACGTTCGTGTTTGATGCACAGTGTGGATTATAATTACGTATCAGCAATATCAAATGCTAAAAATGTGCTCGTCATACTTTGAGATACTATTTTTTCCAGGTAGGTGTAATTTAATGTCTCTACTCTCCTGCTACAGATTTTGTACTTTGCCGAGAACCTGTCCAGAAGTAAGACATATTTATAAGTGGGGTTTTTAATGAAAGTTTCAGAGGTGTGTTATGAGTTATTAACTGTTTGGTTCTTTTCAAGGGGAAAGAAACTGTTATGTAGTTTGGAAGTATGTATCTATCAGCAATTTAAAAGTTGGTTGAAGTATCTCCAAAATAGGACAGGTACACAAACCTGAAGCTCTGTGACAGCCAGTTAAAAACCCTGGAACATTTTGCAACTTCACATGCAATTCCAAAAATCCTGTGTTTCCAAACAGCAAGATGTTATTGTAGCTAATACCCTGAAAGGAACAAGGTAAAAACCCCAGTTCTAGAATGACAGACGCCTTAGTACCTACCGATGCAGTTCAGTGCCCTAAAATTAAAGATAACTGCCTGGAGTGGGAAACACTATGCCACAAACTAGGAGTGTCTGTCAGCGGGAGACTGGCTGCAGTCAGTCAGGGAGATTTTGTAAAAACGACTGAGCAAACTCATTAAAATAATTGCCTCTCTGCTTCAGACAGAAAGGTGTGAGGGAATATCGTTACAGCACATTGAGCTCAAAGTCTTGGATTGTGTTAAAGGGCAAACATTCAAAACTAAATCACTTTTCAGATAAATGGCATAATGATGACTGTAGGGCCAGACGTAGCTGTTTGTGACCAGCCTTACAAATGCTGTAAAAATATACAGATTTTCTCAGTTTACAGCATGGTTGACTTCAAACCTCCAGTGTACAACCCCTGACCAAGAAAGCTTAGGGTATGAAACGACATTATGATGTGAAAAAGAGGAATTACAAGGAAACAATCTAGAATATTGTTTCAAGTGATTGCTGTTTTTTAAGCTTCTCATTGCTAAAGAAATGGTAGTGGGAGCTGGAGTTAGTGAATCTCAGCTTTCTGCTATTTTTTGTAGTTCATTGATTTTGAGTCTGTCACTGTCCTAGTTGTAATTCAAACTCTTCCTTTGCTTTTGGACCTTTATTAATAAATATTTTTTATTTATTTTTAAGTATGAATATATGCTGATGTACTTTGCTTGATGAGGAAACTCATAGGATCTTGATCTTCTGATTGCTAGTTCCAAAGGTTTTCTAGGGACTTTATTGCCTCTGAGCTCAAGCATTGTATTAGATGTGAGCAAATATTGTATGATCAGAACAGTAAGCTAGCCTGAAAAAAAAAAAAAAAAATATATTTTGTCCTGAGAAATTCAGGAAACTCAAACTTGGTGTAGAAATTTTCAACTCTAAATGCATACTGCTCTGAAGATGTGAGTATGTGAAAATGCGGGCAGGAAATGTAGGAGAAGTTTTGTATGAGGAAGCGGTACTATTTCAGATCGAAGTATTCCAGTAGTTAAAACAGTTGTAGACAAGGGGGAAGAACACCTATATATAGGTGGCAGAAAATGCAGTTTGCCAGTTGTACTTGTGTTAAAAATAACAGGACAGAAGTTCTGCTGCGTTGAGATCAACGCCATCATCACATAAGATAAACCAGCAGTAAATGTGTATGTGCTGTCCTCGTGGGAAAGCCCAATGCATTTGTACATGGGTTTCTTGAACATAGGTTGCCCTGTAGCCTGTCTTTTGGGCTTTTTTATCTTTCAAATATTTATAGTTTACAGGTGGAGAAAAAAGGTTATGTGCGTAGCGCTCTTACAAAAAACTCTTACAAAAAACTCTTACAAAAACTGACAGCCTTGTGGAGTTTCTTTAGCAAAATGTGTGTTAAGCCTTTGAGAACCTCAAAGAGATCCAGAGCCCTGGATTTCAAAGCAAAAATGTTGTCTAATTGTCTTGTCTTGAAAAAGCATACCTGTTTATATGTTTGTCCATTGTATAAAGATAGTTGTCTTTCACAAAAGTAGTTTTGTGACAAACAGGCATTACTCTTCCTGTGGGTAGCCAGTTCCTGAGTTTCTGCTTTTATCTTTTAAATTTATTGTTTTGTTAAATAGGTCTTAGATGTCTGTTTTTTTTCCACCATATGTTGTAGAAGATTGACATTTTATAGTTTGGGGAGAGAGAAATTAGACAATGTTAAATGGCACTGATCCAGAAAAAAAGGCTTGACAGTCTTTGTCAGAGCCAATATCGGTATCTTTGACTGCCCTGGAAAAAAAATTCCAGATTTTTCAGAATTAGCTGTTTTTCCTAAAGGAAGTATTATGTGATACTATGCAGATATTTTTGTTTAGCAAATTACTTTGTTAGTAAATGAAGATACTGCAAACAGTCCCTATATGAAAATACAGGATATAGTATTAAGCACTGGTTTCAGAAGAATCTTCCTTCTTCAGATGTATGTAATTCTGTCACGTGTTCCTTTGGGATGCAGCATAGTCTATGCAGTCCTTGACCGCAGAGCCTAAAGGCTTGCAGTTTGGGTGGGAAGAGACACTGAGGCATCAGTTTCAAGTCATGCTGCTGGGTGGCTGTCTCTTAGCAGTGTCACAGGAAATAGTTTGATGAACTATTATCTGCTGTTACAATGAAACTCTACAGTAAAGCTCGAGGACTTTTAAAAAAATAAAATAATCTCACTGCACTACAGACAGTCTGCCGTGTATGTGAGGAGTTACTTAAATGTCCTTTCCTCCAGCATTGAAGATGAGCTGGCTAAAATGTCATCTACCACATGGTGATACCCATTTTAAGTCTGCAGCAATATAAATGCTAAGGAAGTCCCAGAGTGCAGTTTGAATTGGGCCACATAGAGTGACCCAGCAGGAAGATTAATGGATCTAGATATCCTCCTGATCTTTCTGTGATACTAGACCCCCTTTTCCCACTCCTTAATTTAGGACAGTCTCCAAATGCCTCCTTCACTTCCCGACGACCTCTTCTCTGTTGCCATTGTGATAATATGTTAGTCTGCAGCTGCCTCAACAGGAGACCGATTGGGTTTCCCTTGGTCATTACAAGTATTGAACTCTGGCCAAACACCAAAATTGTCCTTATTGTGTGCTTTGCACACTTGCTTTGTTGTGAATGTCCTCAACTTAAAAACATATTATTTTGTCATTATTGTTTTCCATACCCTAATTCCTATCTATGGGTTTTTGATTTATGCTTTTATTTCATCGTTTCTATTTTACGGTGTTGCTTGCGTTTGGGGTGGGAAAAACCAACCAGCAAGCCCAGTTAACAGATGGAGCAGGTTAGGGGCTTACCTAGGAGCTTAATGCACAGAGCGCTCTGAGGTACAACATACAAATAGACCCCTTTGCTTTGTGTAAGCCTTATTCTAAAATCATATGTTCTTTGATACTGAAGTCATCTTTTACTTCTCCTGTTGTAAAATGTCTTCAAGTTAGTCAGATTTGGTGCTGTTCTGATCTTTCATCCTCACTCTGGGAACTGTCATATCCAGTAAGCTTTATGAGTAATCAGTACTTTTTGGGACGTGTAGGTTCAAATTGGCAGAATGGTGCAGTCAAGTAGTTTGGCTCCTTTCATCACTTGCAGCGTAGTTTTGTTTTCTGCAATTGCCATTTCAGTGCAGCCAAGTATGTAATCAGATAACCCTTCTTGCCTTTAAATCAGCTCAAACTTCTGTTACATTGTAGCCAGAGAACCACTTTTCTTGGCATGTATGTTTGTTAGAATCTGAGTAGATTTCGAAAACGTCGGAGCCTTGCTTGAAGTCTCATGTACAAACATGTCTGTTTAGGAACCTAAGTATGGAGGTGCTTTTTTTGCTATGATGTATCCAAATGTGTCTCACAATTAACTTCTGGCATTGTGATACACAGAGCTCTGCAGATTTGTAGGGGTCGCCTGAAGCTGAAAAGGACGGTGAGGTCATGATACCATCTCTGAGTACTAGGTAAAAACCTGGTCTTTAATGACAAGATGAAGTGATCAAATTTAGGAAGATATAAATTCTGTATAAAGCGTGTAACTTAACAAGATAATAAAAGCATACAATAAAATAAAAACAAATACCTAAATAATTAGACTTACATGGTTTTAATTTGCTCAAAAGTTGAATAAAAGATACAAATTAGGTTGAAATAATAACTGCTCTAATACTTGGATTAGTTCTGTTATGAACTTTCATGGTACATGCTCATACTGTTCACAAAATAATACACACAAGGAAAGTAGAAATTGAGAGCAAGTGAATTAGGTGATAAACTTTTCCTTTCTTAATATTCCTGACTTGTTTGCCAAAATCAAACTTTTCAGCACCTCTAGTTGTCTGTACTTTGCCGTGTAAGAGTTACACTTTGCTTATAAATGAGTGCTTTTTTAGTTGCATAAGTGGATGCACCTTTATTAGTTGAGGTAAATTTTAGGCAGTAAATTGGATTATTTATTCCTGTAAATGTGTTTAGATTGAGCACTGCACCTGTCATTTTAGTAGCTGTGAGTACTGCTGTCTTTTAAGCAGCACATCCATAGCTAATGTGTGTTCCACATTGTCATAAAAAATGACTCGCTGAGTTAAGTTGTACTAACTCTTGGTGCTACACGTGCTGTTTATTTTGCTATTTAAAATGAGCTATAGTTTGGTCTCAGATTTCATCTTCCAAAGTCTAAAGAGCTATAGAGCTTGTCATTTAAATCACTAGGAAATAGTATTGATCATAGCGGGGACAAGGAAAGTTGGTGTCTTTAATCGTGTATCATTTGGGCTCCTCTTCCTACCTCCCGTGTTAGTTTTGCCAGGACGCATCAGAGCAGGTCATAGTGGGGCTTGAACCATTGAGGATCATCGCACTTTGAGTCCTCTGAATTACTAAGGGGAAAGCTGGTCTAAAGTTCTCTTTGTTTTTAATGTCTCGGGCCTAATATTTGTGCAATGACTGTGGCGGTAGCATGGAGTGGGTTGACTGGGGAAAGCCAATGGTCTCATAGTCAAAGACTGGCTTGGGGGACCTCCAAAGGCTGTGTTTCTCCTCTGCCTGTGCTGAAAGGCAGGCTGTTGTACTCGGTGGGTTTTGAGAATCTAGAATCATGTTAAAGAGTAGGAAGATTTTAGGGTAGAAACATATTCCCCTTTTCTTTCCTTTTTTTCTCCCCCCACGAATTTGCTCTGTTAATGTTTAATATATAAGAAGTTTAAATAATTTAATAAAACTGTCTCAAATGAGGAAATTGAAAGGGAATTGCAAATGAGTGCTATAACGCAGTACTGCTGGAGCTTGACACCTCCGTGTGGGTGGTCCTTCCTGGCCTGATGCTGAAAGAGTAAGAAATGCCTCGTCATAGGGCTGTAGAAGCTTGCGCACCTGTGAAAGATGGACAGGCTGCCAACAAGAGAAGCACTGCTGTTGTCACGAGGGGACCTGTGTGTTTTTTCTGATACTTGAACATGCAAATTAGATAGTGTCTGCTATGGAGTATGTGAGTAGTAGGATTCTTGTGACATTGCTTATGAATTACTTGCAGATGCTGTGTGTGGTGTGTAAACGCTTAGGGCTCTCTTGTTGGGCCTCTCTGTGTGTCGGTGGTAGCCAGCTCAGTTCCCTGGCAAGCTCTGGGAAGCTCTCAGGGAGTGCTGGATTTTACATTGCTGCATATTGTTTGTTTTGCTTAAGAGGTTGGTGCACACTGTCTTGTTCCTCTGAGCAGAAGGTTGTATGAACCATTGCGTCATGGCTGAGACGTGCCACTGTGAGCCGGACAAGCTGGTGCGGCGATTCCTGCTTGCCAGAACCACATATTTATCTGTGGACTGTAAGGTTTTTAGTTAAACATTTGCAAGGAGGAGAGCTGTGTATTTTTTCCTGTTTAAAAACTACTGTCATTTCTTCTAGTATGTCTAACCTAAGAACTATAGATGCTGGTTAGTGCATACAGTAAAATACACAAGCGTGTATGTAAAAATTCATGCAAATAAGGCATTAGAAGGGTGAATTTGGTGTTTCTATGTATCCTTTCACATCTATGAAATGTATATAGCTAATGACTGATAAAAGAAATTGACCTTGCAGCTGACAGTTGATTTGGAAATGCAGAAATACTAAGGTAGGTATTTATGATATGCACTAAACAAAGCTTGGTAATTGTTCATATTTAATGATTTGTATAATTGTTTCTAGTAGTAAATTTGTGCCTCGGTATCTATGTGCAACATATCCGAGTTGCTGACACTATGAACTACAGTTTTTAATTCCTTCTGTTTTGCGTTTAAATTACCAACCATAAATTTATGTTACACAAGGGAGGAAATGTTAAGCTATAATTCCAACAGTAAGCATTAAATGAATATATCACATGCTTTTCAAATAATAAATTTACAGAATATTCCATATTCTCAGTGATGCCAAGTTAGAGCTGCTTTAGGAGCTATATGTGTTAACTAGAGTTTCTGAGTTTTACATGTTGTGTATTTGAAAGCTGTTCAGTCTTCTGGACTGTGTTCTGGTTATCAGAATTCCTGTGCTTATTGTGTTGAATGAAGAGAGATAATGGATCTTCTCCTGTGTATTTAGGTACCGCTTCCACTGTGTGGTTTGCTAGAGGATTACTGTGTTATCTTTACGTGTATCCTTTGACCACGGTGCTAATACAAATAAATTCTGTTTTCTTAATTTGGTAACCATTACTGTGAAACAGTATGTACTGTTATGAGCCTCGCCTCAGTGACAGGTACAGTTACATTTTTGGATAGTAAATTGGAAGTACTATTCTGTTGTTGGCAAAGAAATTAGGGAAATAATTATTTGAATGTACTTTTTCTGCCCTATCACTGAGCATTTTTATACAAATTAGGCGAAAATAATTTCCTGTGATACTTTAGAAATCAAATATGAAGATAAGTACATTTGTGTAGACATTTTAGCTACAGAATGTCACACACAGTTTAACATTTGGAAGTACAGAATACTATTTGAATTTTTCATATTCAGATATGGACAATGTTAATTTGTTATGCAACCCCATTAGATAAGAAAAAAAATGTGAGTGTGTTAAATCCTAATCTTTAGAGAAATGCATTTATAGAATACCAGCAGATGTCAGTATGTTCTTGTCATATAGCCCTTTTGTTTTTAAACAATAATTTTCCTTGGGTTAAATAATACAGGAGGAAATAATACATGTAACACTGTCTTAACACAGGTTTAATCCAAATATTTTACTGAAAAGTTGTTTTTTTTTTCCTGTTTCGTAGACCTGGGCTGGCATGACATCCATGTACAGACTAGCTTTCACTGCATATAACTACTCATCCGACTGCTTAAAGAACATAGTTTAAAATAATTTGCTAAATGGAGATGTGTTATTGATAGTGTAGCGCCTTAGTTTCTACTTGGGTTTTTTTTTTTTTCCCCTGTAGAACTTTTTTTTTTTGATATAGATTTCCTTCATATATTCTGAGGCATTTTGAACATGCTAGAGCACTTCTTTCTGTTTGCCTAGCTAGTGAGTGTGTTTGAACTCCGATGTGTTTAATCAAACCTGTCTCTCTAATTTGGAGATTATTTTGTCACTGTGTATACATGGTAATCAAAAACAGATGAGCTGTTTCTTATCTTCCTTGTCTTTAAAAAATCAATACCATTGTAACACTGTGGAGAAACCTTTCCTTCTCCCGAAGCGCACAATAATGCCGTATAGCGAAAAGGATACAGAATTCATAGTCCGGAGTACTTGCAATATTAAGCTGACCTCGGTTTTTTAAATGGTGACTTAAACATCATGGGAAGTTGCCAAGTTGCACTTTTAGGGCAGGGGCCAGATGGTGCTTTTATAAGATATGGATCGATGAAGAGATGGAACCTGTAGAAGGAAATTTGCAACCTCCTGACAGGTAATCCAAACCGAATCCTTACCTCAGATTGCTGCACTGGTAGCACAGAGATGATATGAAAACTCCCCGTGAAGTTTTGGGGTTTGTTTTTCTCCCAGTGTTTGTCAGTAGTATATCTCTAAGGAGGGATATTTTGTACCTCAAAAAAAGGTTTCTCCTAACATAAATACTTCAATCTCGGTCTGATCATTTTGGCCGCTGTCCGTCATTGCCAGCACCACCACTACCAGCGGGGTAAACTCCGTGACTTTCAGTTTTAGTTACCTGAAGAACTTAGTGCCTCAGTGTTAGGTGTTGAAAGAAGTGGTAAGAATCCTCTCTGAGGACCAAAGGCCATTTACTTACGCTTCTGTTAGGGAGCTGATGTAGAGTTTGGCCTGGTATGTTCTTTCTTTGTAAACTCACAGTCATAAAATACTGCAACTGTACCTTAGGCTTTTTAATTTCATTCCCAAGCAGAAATTTATTTTATATTTTTTCTTTCTTCAACCCTCTTTTCTTGCTCTTAAAAAGTTTGTTTTACATGCAAGACCTATTTATTGTAACTTATTACTTGTTTCTTCTCATCTCAGACTTTTTGCCTGATTTTCAGATCATGCAAATCAGAATCAAAACAGAAAGATATTTACTTACCCAAACCCACAGCACTGCTGAGGTTATAGTTTTGGAAGGGTGGTTTTAGTGCATTTCATATATGCAGAAATTATGTGGAATTGTTAGAATATATCTCATAATAGGGATTATAAGATTCTAGCAGTAAAACTTCTGATTGCAGTTCAGTTTTAACAACAAAATTTAGCAAAAATTTTTAAGTTAGAGGTGTTTTGTTGTGTTTGGAGTTTTTTTATGTTGGCAGCAGTTTATCATTCCTAATTCCTACAGTTTGCTTTACTGAGGCTTTCCAGGACACCAGACACATTGTCACCTCTGTGCTCTTTCTTCTTCTTTGTCATCTGGTGCTGTGACAGCCCTCTCTCAACTGCGCTGGGAATGGGGAAGCAAGCAACTAGACTTCATAGCAATCTCTCATGATCTCAGCTGAAACGACAAAACCCTACATTCTCTCTCTCTCCATAGGTACCTTCCCCTCTGTCATCCAAGTTTTGCATTTCCAATAGTTTTTTTTCTGACCATGGCAACAGCAACATCTGCCAGAGTGCTGCAGCTGCCCTGTCACCTCAGTGGTGTCTGTGTTCAGCTGGGCAGCTTCTGCTCCACTGCTTTGTCCTTCTGCTCAAAGTCCGGATGCTCGCTGCATATGCAACAAATCTGACCCCGAAAGAAAAGACCACCAAGTAAAAACGGGCTCTGAAAGCTGTGATGTGAATGAGGTTGCATTCTAATCACAGATCATTTATCAGCATTAACAAGCAATAGAGAATTAAATTCTGAAATTGCAGGTTCTAGGTAAGTGAAGGCTACTCTTCCTGAGCACAGATGCAAATTTATTCTGTATTAACTTTTATTTGTTCCAAATAGAATTCATAGAATTCCTGGAAAGAAGACCCTAACCTGAAAACTATAACAATACTTTTGAAAAGCAAAGTCTCACTCCACTATTTCTCATATGGGAGGTGTCAAGACTGTGTGACGAGAAGGTGGCACGACTCACCATCCCTGTGAGCTGCACGTCACACACGTCCCGACACACATTGCAATAAGCATATTCTTGGTGCCTGCATTGCTTGGTAAAGCACATGGAGTGGCTACAGGGTAGAGCAAACTGACCGGGTTAACTGTTGGTTGAAAGAAGACGCCTAAAATGTGAGTCTCTTGACATGCAAATAGAGAGGAACAAATGAAGTAAATATCACCAGTAATACAAATGTCCTACTGGACCTGTAGCTAGTTCTTCTGTTTCCCACCAACATAAGGAACGTGCACCAGCACTGCTGTTCCTGGAGGAGTAGCTGTCTGTCGGAGATCAGTTTGAGGGTCAGCAATATGATTGTGGTTACTTGGGGAAATGCAACTGTCTAAAACACAATCTTTCTTTGCAGCCTATTCCCTCAAAACATTGTTGATGATGTTAGTACCAAGCAAACCAGCTTTATGGCACTAGAGTGAGTGACTGGCTGGTGCGGCAAAGGTGTCGCTGTGGGTGGTGACTTGGTCTTGGCTGGTGACCGTGTGCCCGTGGGGGCCCAGCTGAAGACGGGGAGATCACTTACCGCTTGTCCTCATGGGCAAACCAGAATCAACTTGGTTTAACTTACTGCCAATTAAAATAACATTAGATGACAAGAAATAAAGAGAAAAAAAAATAATCCAAACCCACATCCACCCCTTTCTTCCCAGAATCAACTTCACCTCCTGTCCTGACTCCTCTGCCTCCCGACCCAAGCGGCACGAGGGCACCAGCCCATCATGGCTCCTCTTGGCTGCTCCTTCCTCCTCACACCCTTCCTCTGCTCCGTCCTGGTCTCCTCACCAGGGGCTGCCGGGAACCTCTGCCCGGCGCCCACAGCCCCTCCTGCCACCCTCCCCGGCCGCTCGCAGGGCTGGTTCTCACCCTTTCCTCCTCACGCCTGGGCACCACTTTGCCCTTTCCTCAGCCCTTCTCCCAGAGGCGTCCCCAGCCTCGCTGAGGGGCTCGGCCGGGCCCTGGGCCGGGACCCCGGAGAACCGGCTGGGACCGGCCGTGTCCAGTGTGGGGCAGCCCCGGCCGCTCCCCACAGGGGCCCCACCCCAGCGCCTGGCACCCACCCAGGCTTCGCTATGTCCTAGCAAGACCCGTGGTTGTGTTCCCTTTCTTGCTGTAAGCTCTCACGGACTGTCTCGTCCGTGATGGGAGGAGAGCAGGGAGGTTGGTGCTGGCGGGGAGGCGGCCGCGGGGACCCGCGGTTGAGCAGGCGGGGGATGGCAAAGTGGAGGCCTCAGCGTCTCAGGACTTTGGTCTCTTCCAGAGAGTAGACTTGGAGTAGTCCTGTGGTCAGGAATTCCTGTTCATGGTTCGTAAAAGATGTGCACCAGATGGATGTCTAATTCAGGTAACCTTGAGCTTTGTTTGGGGTGCCAAATGGTTTTGGAAGCATCATCACTAGATTTTCCGCAGTTGTGGTCGGGGCTGTCTGCTGCCCACCGGAATGCAAATTCATATTTTGACTCTAACTCTTGCTCCTATTTCTAACCATTTAAAGACAACGTATTTCTTCTTATGTTGTCCAGTTACCTTTGGAGATACAGACAGGATGGAGACTGCAGTAGGAGATGCCTACAATGTTTAATTTGTTTTTAAATTGAGGACAGATTTCTGCTGAGTATACCCTGTTAGCGAGCAACATATAGTGTAGGAGAAAATAATAATTTTTGTTTGTTTGCTGATCAGTGATGTGCTTCATTATACTGAAAGACCTCTGCTCTGCCACACTTTGTGTTCTTCAGTAGAATGAGTCCGGTCATTTTGAGTGGAGTAGGAAACTGTGATTTGCTGACTGGTTTACTTCATCCTGGGAACAGGTCTGTGATATATTAAGTCTAGCTGCAAACGAGGCACTGTTTTTAATGTGAGATTTAATTTTAAACAGTTAAACACCTGCAGGGATGTCTGTGAGCAGCTACTGATTTAAAAAAAAATGGGCAGCATGTGACATTTATAGTTTTCTCCTGCTCAGGGTATTGCAGTGGGAGATGGAGAATGATTCTCTCATAGCTGTTGGAAAAGTCTGATTTTTCAGGGTTTAGGCAGTGTTAAGTGTTTTAAGCTTTGTATGCTAGGTTCTTCACTGTCTTCAGAAAATTTCTTTTACTTATTGAATTATTTTTTTAGGCTCAGTCCTCATTTAAAAAAAAAAAAAAAAGAGGAGAGGGGGAAGTCTTGATTTCCCAGATAAGAAAAATGTTTGTGATGTTAATGTGTATAAGAAGCCTGTGCCTGTGGAAGGATTCCCTTTAAGAGAAAAGCAAGTTCAAGACTGGGCCTGGGGAGCCCTAATTTCATGGTGCTGCAAGGATAGTGATCTTCTCTAACAAGGTGGAAACAAATCTTTTCGAGCTGAGGCTGTAAGACTTGTGTTTATTCACACCAAAAAAGTGCAGGCAACAAGCCAATTGCAGCTACATGGACTCTGTTACTGCAGTATGGGACTGTATTCCCTCCCTATGGTGAAAAGGAGAAGAATGATCTTATTCTCTTGTTTTGCCTTTTGGTGGTCTTTGCCTGCTTTTGCAAATTACTAGGTAAGGCTAGACCAGGTAGTCGTTTCGCAATTAGCTGTAGCAGGATGGTTGATTGTTAATGCTCTTTCTTGACAACCACTTCTGTGAAGCTTCAGTTTTGCATAAGCTTCCTGGGACACAATTTAGCCAGCAAGCAGAACACTGCAGTAAAATTTATCTGGGGTGTGTGTGGTCTAAGTCATGGCAGGAGGGGTGAATTGAGATCCATTATGTTAAACTTTGAAAGTCAGCAAACTGACCTAGGACTGAAACGTGTATTAGCGAGAGCGGTGTTTTGCATTGCTGAGCAGATAAGTTGCTGAATTGGGAATGAGCCAGAGCATCCTCAGGGTCTGGCAGCAAGTGATAGTCTGGTTTGCATGTTGCACACGTGGTGCTCAGGATGGTCAGATTTGCATTTAGCAAGCTGCAGATGGTGGTGTGAGCACCCCATGAGACGAGTTGGATTTTCAAAATATCTGTTTCCTCCCTTTCAGAGTAACCCCTAGGATCTGAAACAAGATTTGCTATGTTCTTTGTGATATTGGACCTCAGAATAGATCAAAATACCTTTAGGGGACAGTGATAATAAAAGACTTTTTTTTTTGTTAGTTGTTGTTTCTTCTAATTGAAATATGCACTTTATATGTTGAGAAGAAAATAATTTGAGATTTTGCAATCAACACTTTGGATTATGGATTTTGGGCTTCTAAAATAGCTAGGTTTATCGTGTGCTGGGTAAATTATATTCTTACAAACTGAATGTAACCCTAAATTTGAATTGTCAGTTTTCTTCCCTATGGTATTGATACTCATTTAATACTGCTTTCACGGTGACTTTCAGCATGAAGTTGTGAAGGGGTTAGCAGCAATTTGTTTCACCTGTCTGTAGCTGAAGTTTCCTTGGAAAGTTTCATTAACACACTATCATGGTTTAAAAATAGAAACTCAAGAGAATTACTCCAACTCAATTAAGTACTGTAATGCATCAAGAAGCTTTTCATTTTATATTCAATATTCCAAAGCACTTCAGCCACTTTTCTATTGTGAGGAGAGTTCTAAACCATTTTTTATCCCAAAATTGAGTTTGTTTACAAATTCTACATCTGTGTGTAGATTACTTGCAGTACTCCTGTTGTCCTTGTTTCTTCTCTGCTGTGGAATGAAAAAATCCATCATTTAGTAAACTCTTAAATGAGTTTTGTTGCTCATTGTGTATGTAGCGATAAAGAGGAGAGTGAAACAGCCGAAATGTCTGCAGTGCTCTGTGGATTGCAGAGCACGACATGGGTTATATCTCACTCCAAGTAGCAATGGGGTGCTTTTCAAGCCCCAATGCTTTTTGAATTCTAGTCAGGTAAAGTTCATTTCTCTCTCCTTTCCCTCCCCCAGCCCCTCACAAGAAGAAATAACTGTTCTTGATAGTATGTTGTCCCCTGGACAGCTGTCTCTGTTGAAACAGCAGAAATTTTTCTTCAGTATTTAGCTATTGAATGTTTATAGTAAATTGACCTAAATGTTGGTTGGTGTTTTAAACACAAAATAAATAAGCATTTCTTTACTCCTGTGTTAATTTAGAGACATGTCAGTTTCTCTGTAAACTGGATTCCAAAGAGTTCTCAGTCAGCTGGTTAACTTACCAGTTTAAAAATGTCTGCTGTTTATTTTGAGCACCACATTATTTTTTATCTTCTGGGCATGTTTTGTGCTTGGTGATGATTGTTTTGTTTTGCATATTTTACCTGTGTATTTGCGTATAGCGTAGCTTGGTGTAGGTTGGAAGCAACCTCTGCAGGTCATCTGTTCCAACCCAATTGCTCAAGCAGGATCACCTAGAGCTGGTCGCCTAGGACCATGTCCAGGTGTCTTTTGGATATCTCCAAGGATGAAGACTCCACAACCTCCCTGTGCAACCTGTGCCAGTGCTCAATCCCCCTCACAGTGCAAAAACCTTTCCTGATGTTCAGAGGGATCTTTCTGCCTTTCAGTTTGTACCCATTACCTCTGTTCCTGTCACTGGGCACTATTGAGAAGAGCCTGGCTCCACTGTCTCTTCATGCCACCTTCAGATTTTTGTACACATAATAAGATTCCTCTTCAGCCTTGTCTTTTCCAGGCTAAGCAGTCCCAGCTCTCTCAGCCTTTCCTCACATGCCTCAGTGTGTTCATGTTTCCTCAACGCACCCTCAGCTCCTTGCAGCAAGGGCACGTTGCTGGCTCATGTTCAGCCCGGTGTCTGCCAGGAGTCCCAGGACCTTTTCTGCAAAGCCGTTTTCCAGCCCGTTGGCTCCAAGCGTATATTGGTGCATGGGGTTGTTCCTCCCCAGGTACAGGACTTTGCATTTCTGTCACCTGATTTCTCCAGCCCCTCAAGGTCCCTCTGGATGGCAGTGCTACCCTCTGGTGTATCAGCCAGTCCTCCCAGTTTTGTGCCATCAGCAGCCTTGCTGAGGTCACATTGTGCCCCATCACGAGATACTTAATGAAGATGTTAAATAGAACTGGACCCAGTATTGACTCCTCTTATTTTAAAGTTCGGTTTTATACACAGCTCAGTACTCCCAAAACTTACAGGTACTCCAAAATTAGCACCTTGCTTTTTCCTCTCTACTCAACATTGCTTCCTTTGGCCTTGTCCTAACTGTGAGTCTATAGTTGGAAGGGAGCACACTAGTATTCTGTTATTTCTCTCTGGCATCTCTGTAAATGGTAAGGTGGACAGGTGCAACAAACCTATTACTTGCAAAGCCATACACATTTTTCATGAAACAGCAGCCTCTTTATATTACCTTGTTGTCCAGATGGCTAAGTATATGGTAGAACAGAATTAATAGGTGTTGGGGAAATCCACCTCCATGTGGAACAGAGAGTAGCATTGGCAACCAGTCAAAAAACCCTCAGAAAGGTTGCAGCTGAAGGACACCACTGTTGAAAACACAGACAAAGATATATTCCTGAACTCGGGAAGGAAGCACAGAGGATGCATTATTGTATGGAATGATTAGACGACTGACTAATGAGCCTTGAGGGGCAAGGAAATTGGCTACAAAAGCAATTAAATAAGCACCTGACATTCCAGGGTACTCTGTATAAACACGAAACTTGTATGTTTAGTTGGCAAAGCAAAAGTGGCATTTAAGAATACAAGGCAAACTGTTACTAGAAAAAACCAACTGTGTTAAACAGACTGTTCTTCCCAAAGTGTGTTAGTAAATGCTTTTGTTTTTCGGAAGGTGTGATAACACATTGTAATATTAGTCTTCTAAGTCACTGTCAACAGTTTTCATTAGTTATTCCTGCTGTTCAAACCAATATGACACTGCATTAAACCCCATATTCTGCTTTAATCAGTCTACTGTTAGATATCGATGGTTATCTTTTTTTTTTTTTTTCCTCCTCTAGAGACAAAACTTATGCATAGGAGTTGATTTTTTAAAGTGTGTTTACTGACTGAAGGATTCTGCCTTGCTTAGTAACGATAGCTGTACAATGTGAACACAAGGGCACAAATGGAACTAAAAGTTTTCCTTCAGGCCTAGGTGGTTAAACTATGTTATGCCAATTCTCATAATACACTGCTTCAGTGTGTGAAGATCTTGACTGTGCGTGGTGAGGGTAAGGAGTTCCGTGGGCTTCTACACTGACAGAGGGGAATTTTTCTACAGGAGGGAACTGACGTGAGTGTTTTGCTCATGTTTCTCTTTTGAGGGTACTTTCAAATTACTTGGTGAAGTATTTAATTCATAGTTTCCAGCAGAAGCAACAACGTTGAAATTCTGCTGTCGGGTAGTTCTGAAGAAACCTGTCAAGGTCAGGTAGTGATTTGAAAGGCAGTCCTAGTGAACCAAAGTTGAAGTCTTCATAATATTTCAAGGGCAAAACTAGCTATTCTGGTAATATTGCTTCAGTGGTGGCTTTGGGAGCAATGAAATTAGGTGGGATTTTTCGTCTTCAAAAATAGTTACAAGCACTTGGAAGTGTTGAATAATGTTAAATTTGCTGTCAAATTTTTTATATTTATTTATTTACCTCTTTAAAATCAGATTCAAAGGCCCCGCTGTACTTGGAGTTTACAGTATGTGCTGCTGAACTCCTAAAATGTTGTATAAACCTTGGTTTCTTAACAGGATAAGAATTTACGATTTCTGATCTGAAAGGGATTTATTATGAAGTGACGTATCTGGCTTTAGAGACAGAGGTGGAACTGGTACATCTGAAATGTATGAATAATATATAACAACTGATACTAGCTTTGCGTCATGAGTTGGCCTTACTATTTATCCTCAAGCAGAAGCAAGAATCATCATCGTAGAATCATAGAATGGCCTGGGCTGGAAGGGGCCTTAGAGATCATTTTAATCCAACCTCCCTGTTGTGATCAGGGACGCCACCTCTCGACTAGGTCAGGCAACACGTGAGAACCGAACAAGAAACACAAAAAAAGAAGGTTGTTAAGGTAGAATGTTCGATATTTAATACCAGTGTCTGTGCTGTACATTCTCCTTTTGTTGTATTCATGGAAATATGTTTTGGAACTGAAGGAAAATGTTATTTATATTACAGTAGTGGCAGAAAGGGCATATTTCATCGAGGTATCAAAGTGCTAGACTTCGTAGAAGACTTGAGAGAGAGAGTTCTTGGATTAGACTTGAAATTTTCACTGTTATAGTCCAATTTCATTTGGGATATACTGAGTCCAATTTTTTTTTTTTTTCATAAGGAGGTAGGTAACCTGGTAGCAATAAGAGGTGGTTGTTTTCCCGTTAGCAGCTTTATTTTCCAAACCCTCTGGATTTTTTCCCCATCAGTTACAACACACCAGATGTAACGCACATCTTGTGTGCTGCCTTCTGTCATTAAAAAATTGTCAGCCTCTCAGGTACAAAAATAGCATTTGGATTTCTGTTTTCTGGGCAAAAAGAGGAATTGGATGTTACACAAAAGAAAGGGTTTGGAATGGATCTTTGGGTGAAAACATCAGAAATGGTTAGAAAAATCTGAACTTAAGTATTTTTCTTCTATCACCCTGGAAGATGTAGTTGGAGTGTTATGATATGTTTGAGATTTTTATTATTTGATTTGGCAGTTATAAGTGAAGATAAAAACATGCCTACCTGTTTGCAGCTGCGCATGTTGCAGCACTGTTGCACGTGTGTTCTGGACTGGTGATCATTCAAGCTGTGTGGAAGGGTAGATGTTTCAAGGGTTTTGATATTCATCTGGAAATAAGAATTAAATACAGATTTAGATGCCTTGTTCTTTAAAAAAAAAACACCTTTACAAAGCTAAATATTTTTCTCTTTGGATGTTTTAAATATTTTTAAGTAAGGTTTGATGTTTGCATCTCTGTGCTTTCTCACAAAGATGGAGTGAGGGCTTCTCTAGTTTGCATGGACACAGTATTTGAAACAAATTAAGTGTGGAAGCTGAAATCTACCAAGCGCAATTGAATAATCACTTATTCATAAAATGTGTAAGAAGAAAAATGTAACCTCAAAGTTTGGAAAGATTAATAGCACTAAAATCGCACTGAAAGTGCTGCAGTATTTGCTTCCAGGGGCTGAACAGTGAACTCCAGGAGTGGTTCTGTGCTGCTGGTAGGCTTGGTGAGTGGGTACCATGCAGAGCTCAGAGAACTTAGTGGGATTTCACTGAGCTTTTTGGAACACTGCTGCTAGTAAGAAGACGTGATTTTAGGTTGCTGTTGCTTGTGATAGAACTGATCAGCAGCCTTAGGCAGGCGTTGTTAAAAGAGAATAATACACCTGAGGAATAGAGCTTGAGGAAGACTGTAAATGAATTTAACTTTTCTTCTGATTGTTTGCTGAATACATGGATAAGGTTTTTAAGCAAGCCAGTTCTCTGACCAGTCTGGACAGAATGATTTACTAGTTATGTTAAAAGTATGTTTTAGATTACATAGCATGTACAACCTAATTTTGTAATTTAATAAAATATAAATTCTCTTCAGAAATATGAGAAATATGCTTTGTTATCTTCCCCATTGACTTAAGCTACTGTATATAATACAATAGAAAATATTTAAAATTTTTAGTGTTGCCCATTTTAAGCCTGAAGAGAACGGGAGGTAAGGTAATCTAGCTCAGCTCTCCATGACACAACCTCCTTTACAGCTTCCTGGCTGCAACGACAGAGTCATGGTAAGAGTGTGGGTTAATCCTTACATGTCTAAGTCACAGAAATAGAAGGTGACCATTGCATTTGCATGGTCTTAAGTAATGTTTTGTACATAGGAATAGAGAGGGTCGGTGTGGAAGTAGGATGGGGAGCTGAAGTGCTTCAGTGAACCAGGACCTCATCTGGGTTCCCCAAGCTGAAGCAGTGAGCTTCAGCAACAGCTGAGAGAGCATGAGCATAAATTCGAATGTGTTTTATCTGTGCTGCTCAGAGTTCAGGAAATTTAGGGCAGTGTAATGGAAGGAGTCAGATTCTCTGAGCAAAGTGCATTTGAGTTTCGTTAGTTGTTTATATCAAGAAAAAACAAAGATAAAAATAATACCAGATTATAAGCGGTATCAGTTAAGAGTTTACACATCTTTGTGCAATGTTTTCAGAATGAAGGAGGATGTGCATCAAGGACAGATATGGGATTTTATCAGTTTGTATTTATGTATTTCGTGCTTTTGCATATAGTTTGTCTATAATTTGATATTGTAAGTTTTACAGGGCCTTTGTGATTCCTGAAATAAAACAGACCCAACTCCCTCTCCCACAAGCCTGGTTAGAGTGGATTGTGTTTTAGAAAGTAAATGATACTGCAAAGTAATGATGTTACGGGATATGTTCTGATGCTCTTTGGGCTTCAGTTTAAATACATAATTTATTTACAAGTTGCCCGTTGTAGACTAACAGATGTGGTGAGTTGCTTTGTGTAGAAAAGATTACATTCCAGACTAATAGCCTAACAAATAGTAGAGAAATCACAATTAAGTAATGTGTTTTAGTCTTTAGATGCTAATAATGTACTTTCAAAGACCCAGAGGAGGCCTATGTAATTAGCAAATTGCCAAACAGATACTTAAGTATCTTCTATCCAATTTTCCTGTTACGCTTTAAATTAGAGTAACTATGTGAAGGGATATATCTTAGAAGCTGTCAGGAGATGGATCTGAAGGACCACTTAATTTTTATTTTTTTATACAAGTATTTACTGGATAGAGGTCACATTAATAGAATTATGGAGAATTAGGCATAAAACCTGGTCTTTGTTTGGAATAAAATATGTCCTGCAACTACAAGAGTGGAAAGCAAGGACTGTTGAATATTTTGAAGAAAATCAGTTTTGAGATGACAGGTAATAGTAGTACAGGACCTCCTGGTTGTTAGTCAAGTCAATTCAGAATCAAGTCTACTAGTAGAATGCTTTTTTTCTGTTATGATTTTATTCCATATGTTTACTTTGAAGTACTTTCTGTAGCTAATGTATTTCAAATATAGAAATGTATCTGTGCCAAACGGTAATAGGCTCCTTGTCCAAATAATGTGTGCTTCAGAAGTGCAGTTGACTTGAGGATCACTTTTCACCACATGGAGGGCATTTAACTATAATTCTAGAGTTGAAAAGAATGCCTGAGATACACAATAAATTGATGGGTAGAATAAAAAAGATTTTTATGCAGTAGGTATAAAATTATAACAATTTCCCCCTCGTATTTACTGATGAAGGACAATTTAGTTCTCGAGGGGAATTTGTTTCTCCAGATTTCTGGCATAAATGATTATGTGCTATACATACTCCCCACGGTAGCCTTAGTAGCAAATGCTGTGTACTAGATCTTCACAAAGCAGAAGTGTCTGTAGCACCTGGTGTCATACACTCAGTTTAAAATACAGTGCAGATAACCTGTTTGTTTCTTTTTCAAGTCTTGAGTTCATTTTAACTATAAAGTTAGGAAGAACTTCTTTTTTTTTTTTTTCCACACACCCTTCACCTTCCCCCCTTCATGAGATTTAGACACAAGTTCTGCCAGTGGTCCCAGTTTTTCATGCAGACCTATGACTAATACACTCGGAAAAACATCCGTAAAGATTCAGGTCCCTGAACTGTGACACAGACAGACTCTAAGCATCTCAGTTTCAGGCTTCCAGTTCTTACTTTAAAATATAAGAATTATATTCATTCTTCTGTGGCGCCTAAAATTGTCTGCTTCTGCTTCCTGCGAAGTTGCCATACTTTTGATGTGTGTGTGAATTTGCATGCTTTATCATAGAATGGCATTTTGGGTTGGAAAGGACCTTTAAAGGTCATCTAGTCCAACTCCAACACCAGTGATTTTACATCTGTGGGAACAAAAATGTAGGTATTTTTCTAAGTAAATCTTAGGGTAGCAAGGCTGGGGTGATTTTCTGCACACACAATATAACTAAATTATTGGTTTTCTCAGAAACTCTTACCTCTCGGAGTGCTTTGGGGTGTTCTTTTTTTCTGTAACTGGCTGGAAGAAATGGATGTGATATTTGCAGTACTTGTTCCTGCTGTAGCTGAGTGATTTAAATGTTTGTCCAGGGAGCACGTGAAAGATGCATGTTTTATGCCCACTTTCTGGTGGGGGAAGAATGCTACACTTGCATCATAAGTCTCCACAGAGAGACCCTAAATCGTGTAGGCTCCTGGTAGCAAAGGTGGTGAGCTCCTCTCCTCCTGCTGAAGCTGTGTAAGCTTTAGTTTGGAGTGCTGCTGTTAAGATTTTTGAGGGGGTGGGTTTTATTTTGTATAAGTTGGCAAGTGCTGGAAGAAGTGTAACTTCTGAAGTTTGGATCATGCCTTATAGGCAGACAAAAGTTTTGGACTCTGCTCTTGGGATAAATCTGTGTGGTATCTGATGGTTTTGTTCAAAATAAAAAATGGGAGACTAGAACATGGTACTCTGAGGCCTGCTGAGGCAGTAGCATTTTCTGTTGTACCTGTCTTGTCTTTCACAATGAATCTTGATCATAGCTTTCTTCTTTTCTAGCTACGTTGAACACTGTAAAAAGCAAAGTGGCAAATATTTTCATCCAAAATACTGTACAGCCTGTGACTTTGTAGCTTGAGCTGTCTTCTAGAAGGATATAAATAGAAGTATTTATTTTTGTCTCTTGGGCAGTGAACCAAATTCATCCTGGATTTCTTAGTTACTGGATGACTGCTCTAACCACTATACTGATGTACAATTGTTTGTTTGGGGGAAATTGAGTTTTGAAAGCCTCAATGAGTCCTTAGCTGTTGTCACTGGGGAACAAAAACATGAATCGGAGAATATGATGCTGTAGGAGTCTCTCTGTAGATGTTCAGAAAGGGAATGCAGTAGAAAAATACATGACATACATTTTAATAGAACTATGTATTTATTTTTGTATGTAATCTGCATCTAGAAAGACTGTCTCATTATAAAATCTTGTTGCTAAAAGATTGGAACAGGAAGGAGTTGTGTTACCTTTTCTGTCCCTTAACCTCACTTGTACCAGTATATGTGGAAGTTGTGAATGATGGTGTGCATGCTACAATTGCAGCCACGCTTTATTTATGTTCTCCTAGCTGGTTTTGTTGAATGAGTGAACTGAGTAGGAGGATGGAGTTGATTCAGCCTTCCAAAAGTACTATCATACGTAAGTTAGACGAGAGAGGGGAAGACGTAGAAAAGCTGTGTACTCCTTAATAGATATTCATGGTTTTTAGCATTTCATAATTCCTTTTTGATTGAGTCATCTGTAGCAGTTGTGTAAGTTGCTTCTGATGATGCAGTATTGCTGAAGAATTTTGTTTTTACTTTGCAGTGTGTTGTTATTAGCTCTGAGGTAAAGAAACATGTATAGTTTGGTCTGCATAAATGACGTGTAAGAGAAAAAGAGTGAATTCAAATCAAGAGGAGAAGGAAATGCAAACCTTTGCCACAGATGTTTTCTTTAGAAAGGAAATATAAATTGTCACTTTGTAAAGTGAACTTAATGGAACATCTGTGAAGGTTTTGTTGGTTTTTTTTTTTCATTCTTCAAGACTTGATTCTCTTCTGTTTCTACTGGTCTTAGAGATGCATATTCATTTTGCTCCTGCCTCCATTGCCTGCTAATTTCAGCAGTGCTCGGCAAAGCATTTTTATGAGAAGAAAACAGTGAAAAACAAAAAAATCAGTTGAGATCACTGTATCTCAACCAGGCTAAAAACCTACTGGATAGCATGGGTTGGGCAGCAGTTGCTAGTGCAAGCATTAGCACCGATCAGACGTCAGTGTGAGGTTGCAATGCACAGACAACGTGCCCATTTTTTTTAAGTGGAAGGAAAGTAAGAAATGTAAAAGAAAAGGCTGTTGTTTTTTTTTTCTTTTTCCCCCCCCCTCTATTATTGGTAGTGTACAATAAAATGAACCTTGATGAGCTATGGTTATTCAGGTTAGTGTTAATGATTCTCAGAGTTGCAGCCCAGAAAGAAAGAGCTTATGGTGATTAAGTCTGGCCTTTATTCTTTTGATTCTGAAACAGTTTTCGCTTTCCAAGGTAATTTGTTTAGCTCTTGAATGAGTACAGCAGATTCCCAAGGTTTCTTTACACACCTTGAAGGCATCTATGGAGCATTACACAACTGGGCAGCATTCTCAGTTTGTCTTCCCTGTGGTATGTTTTCTCATGAGCCCGTTCCTATGGCAGAGCTTAGGAGAGCTCTCCAGGATGCTCCTGTTGCTCTCCGTGGTGCAGACACGGTTCCATTAGGTGTGCAGTGTCATGTGAAGTCTTCATCTGTGCCCTCAGCTCAGCTTCCTTCTCTGATAGTCACCTGTTCTGGGTGTCCGTGTCCAGCTTTTGGTAGTGGGGCAGGGCTGCTTACCGAATAAACTCTGTCAGGAGGAAGGAGTTTTCCCTCTTGCATATTCATCTGGACTCAAGTCTCAGTCTCAATTTAATGGTTAAAGCTTACTCCAGTACGTGATTCTGTGGAATTTGTTTTTAAAAGCTGTCAATTTCTTCTACTTGGTGCTTATGTCCAGGAAATCAGATTTTAGATTTTAAGAATCAAAAAACTCAGACTCAAATGTCGTAGTGGCATGGTTGTAGACTGGAATTTAAATGAAATTGTAGCCAAAGTATCTTTCATCAAAGAACAAATGCAAACAAATAGATCTTTGACTGGCTACACAGGTCATGTAAATGACCGATTTATTTGTGGCCGCCAACTGTAAACAAACTGGAAGTAAAATGGAGGAGAAAACCCCAGACAGATACTGCAGTGGCAGTGTTGGATTGTTTTGTAGGATGAATAGGATGATTTATTTTTTTTTGTATTATTTCTCCTGCCACACACACCTTTTACCACTGAACTTCAAAACTGGATAATTATATTTTGTAGCCATCCTGCTCTGCATAAATGTTGTGGTGTTTCCAGTATCACGACGAGAGAAGAGCACTGTCTGCTCTAGTAAATGGTGTTAGTGCCAGAGTAAGGGGCTGTGAGGACAGAGAGCAGACCCCCAGCTCTTCCACTCTGGCCTGATTAATTCTCTTCAGTTGGATGAGAAATGGATACCAAGTTAGATCCATTTGAAGTCCATTCCTTTTCTGACTTTGCTGATGCCGTACCTTGTCAATGCAAAGACAGTGGTACAGGGGAGAGGGTGACAGCTGAATGCTGAGGAAGTGAAAACCAGAGGGCAGCTCTTTGTTGGCAGTTACCTGGAAACATGGCAGCACTTTATCCCAAGCCCAGAGCTAATGAGGACAGAGGGCTGTGCTGCTTTTGTGTCCATGTTATGTGTCTGGCTGAGAGGGGAATAAAAACTCCAGGAGTCCCTAAATCCCCTTGTTAACTAGAGATGAAATACGGTTTTCACGACACTATTAAAAAGCAAGCAAATATTATCAATTTCCTCATCTCATAGGTTGAACAACTGAGAAGTTGTACAGTTGTTTTTGAAGAATCTAGAAATAGATCCCCGACCCCTGCTTGGCAGGCACAAATCTCATGCACAAGCCGCAGGAGGGATGTGCTACATGAGTTAATATGTTTGGCTATATTGCCTCTAATTTCCATCCAGAGATCCCATCCAAAGCAGGAATCATAACTGTTAATATTCGGCTGCTGTCTGGTTACATTAGCCACTTGCAAAATTTGTTTCATGGTTCCATCTTGCTGATTTTCTTCACAGTGGATGAAGAATGCTGTCACTTATTTATGCCTTGTCTTTGAGCAGTCGAGGTCTGTGCAGTGACCGTAAAGATACTGAATTTAAACCTTGTTAATCACAATGTTTGTTGTCCATATGGTTCTGCTTTGTAGAGTCAGTTTTATTTTATTCAATGTCACTTTCTAGTTTCTCGTCTTAGTTTTAATGTAGAAGAATTGTAACATTGCATTTCAGAACAAAACATGCAAGCTTAGTTTGATATTTAGCTTTTGTTATTTAATCTTGTCTCCTTGATTTGGATTTGAAGGACTTTCTGTTCAAGTTATTTTTGTAACAGGATAAAACCAGTTCTGACTGTTTTTCTAGAACTTGCATTCAGAGAACATTTTTATTTGAAAACATTTATGTGCTGTATGTTACATTTTGTTTAAAGCATTTAAAACTTTTTTTTTTTAAATAAAAAGCCTTCTTTATCTACAAATAAGAACAATTCTTTCAGCACCTAAAGTGCTGCTTTAATTTTTATTTATCTGATCTGCGTTGACCGTGCATCCAGTGTTTGACAGGGATTAGGTGTGTGTGTGTATATACCACATACCTGTATTTTTCTTACATAAATGACTAATTTTTTGTTAAGGTTCTTTCAGTTCTTTATGTTATTTTATACTGGAGGTATAGTGAAGGAATCCTTATGTACTAAAACATATATGCTTTGGGTGGCTGCAAAGGGATCATGAATGATGTTGGTGGTGTGACAGTGATGCTAAGCCAGCATCTGAACCTGCTATTTTTTTTTTTCTACTAGAGAGACTTAATCTTTGCCTTCAGTTCATAGTATCAGTGTGACTGTCATGGAACAGTTAGTAAATCATGAAAGCACCGAGAGGTGCTTTCCATGCAAGATGTATATTTTTAGGCTGTAATATTACACAGCTGTGATTAGAATTAGTTTTTTCTTCTGGTACTTGGTCTTTTAAAATATTTAGCAGCCAGCAGAGAGATCTTAGAAACTGTTATTAATCTTGATCAGTAATACAATACAGGCAAGTTCAGTCAATTTGACATAATACTGTTAGCATTCTTCTGTAGTCCTACATGAATACTGTAAACATCACAGAATCACACAATGTTTGGGGTTGTAAGGGACCTCGAAAGATCATCTAGTCCAACCCCCCTGCCAGAGCAGGAGCACCCAGAGTAGGTCACACAGGAACATATCTAGGCAGGTTTTCAATGTCTTCGGAGAAGGAGACTCCACAACCTCCCTGGGTCTCCTTCTCTGGAGACATTCAAAACCTACCTGGATGTGTTCCTGCATGACCTACTCTAGGTGATCCTGCTCTGGCAGGATCTGCACTGGACTCTTACAGGCAGTTCCCTGTCCTTCTTGAGGTGAGGGGCCCAGAACTGGACACAGTATCCCAGATGCAGCCTCACCAGGGCAGAGTAGTGCCTTTTCCCTACGTTGCTCTCCAGCAGGTCAGTCCCCAACCTGTACTGGTATCAGGGGTTTATTCTTTCACAAATGGAAGACTCTGCACTTGCCTTTGTTGTATTTTATAAAATTTTTCGCCACCCGATTCTCCAGCCTGTCTAGGTCTTGCTCAATGGCAGCACAGCCTTCTGGTGCGTCAGCCACTCCTCCCAGGTTTGTGCCATCAGCAAACTTGCTGGCGGTGCGCTGTGTTCCCTCTGCTAGATACAGGCCTCTGTCCCACTGACCACAACTTCCTGACTTCTTCATTCAACCAGTTCACAATCCACCTCACTACCCGATCATCCAGATGATACTTCCTCCGTTTAGATGTGTTTAAATTCAACATTTCCCTTTTAATATATTATACACGTTCAGAATTTAGGTCACTAGTTTTTGTTCTGGCGAGATAAAACGGTAGTTTCTGGCTGAAGGACAGTAGTGTGGTCACTGTTTTGTGTCCGGACAGGTAGGTACCTGTGTTCATGTTCACTGCTGGTAGTTTCTGTTAGAAGTGGAGGTTGTTGAACAGTCTCACTGTGGGGCGTGTTCCCCTCCAATTTTAGGAAAGTGGTATATTGTCAGGGCACAGCAGGGAACTTCGCATCACCACAGCTAGCACCATGCCTAGTCTGTGAATAAACTGACTTCATCTTCTTCTGCTATTGATCCATCAGTTTTCATGCAAGCACTAAATTCATCCTTAAAAAATAATTTGCTCCAGTGTCTTGGCAGAATTCCAAGTAGGCAATTACGTTCTGCCTGCTTAAAAATACCCCCTGTTGTCACAATTGGATAACTTATAGTGACAAGTGATTGTGTGTTTTGTGATATGTTTTTGGTGTGGCTTTTTGTCAGTGTGAAGTCTGCTGAAATGCTGCAAATACCTCACGCTGCAAGAACCTATTGACTAGCCTGGTGTATTTGCATGACAAAGAGAAGTGTCTATGGAAAATATTTCCCCAATATTTGGAAGACAAAAGAAGAAAGATGTAGATGTTCCTTTCAGGCTTCAGAATTTTGAAGGCAGTATCTGTAATGTGCCTTCAGGCCTCTCTGTGCATTGATTTGTAAGAGAAAAGCAAAACTGAACCACTTGGGCTGACATTTGAAATGGCTGAGATTTGAGAGGGAAGATACTGATTTTGTTTGTTGACTGCACCACATTGGGTTCAATTTGATGTTGGATTATTTCAGAAACATTGCTTAATAGAAAAAAAAATAGATCTGGAATAAAATATATATTAGTTAATGCTTCACTTTGCAAGGGTGGAAGGGAGTTTTCACATTTCATGGGCTTGTCCTTTGTTATTAGTGTAGATACTCAAAAGGGAAGATATGATCTAGACATCAAGTCCTGGGAATTCTATACTGTCAAAGGAGTATTTTAGGAGAACAACTTAGGGGAAAAAAAAAAAAGATGTTAGCAGCCAATATGAAGGCTTTTCTCCCCTTCTGTTTTGTCTTCTGGTGGTGGAAAAACAGGCTATTTTTAGGAGTTCTCTTTATGATGTGAAAATGTGGCATCTTTGACACAAGTTGGAGAGAGTTTAGCAAACCTTGCAAATTCAAACATTAAGAAGTAATAATTTTAGTCTTTTCAGCTGAAGAGCTTGAGAGTTAAGAGTGAGTCCTTTCCCTTTTATGTTTAATAAATACTTTTAAAAAGAAATTTCTTCTTCCTTCTGGATGCATAGGTTTTGGGAGATTATAGTAGAATTTTTAGGCAGTTCTTTTTTCATGTCTATGTGTCTTCTGTCTGAATTACAAGGGATCAACATTCCATTTGTATTACAGAGACCTGGGCAGCTTCACACTTCATGAAGAGCTAAAATAAATAATCTTACTGATCTTGTTAATTGTGACAGCCAGGAATATTTTGATGAGCAAGGGGGGAAATTTGAAGTTGAAAAGTTTCATTGAATCTTCTGCTAACTTTCTTAATTTGGACAAAGTTGTTCGTTTTGTAAGTTCTTAGAAAAAAACTTTGGAACAATTTTGAGAATAACATAGTAGCTCAGGTGGTTAATGTATGTTCAGGGATTCAGTTATTGCCTCTGCCTTTTCTTTTTCAGTTCTTTATGTCTTGTTCTGTCTATAAGCAGTAAAACCTGTTTGTCTAGAAATTGAAGAGGTACCTCCATCACACAGCATCTATTTTCAAACTGCGTATTATTTAGGAAGCGATCAGTATACCCACTTTATGTTTCCAATGTGGATCTTCAGTATAAATTCCCATCTACAAGCAAACACTGAGAATACGCACTCATTTAAGAGTTTCATCCCAAGTAGTTTTACTTTTTTTTTGCTACATGTCGTTATGCGTGCTCTTTATAATTTATTTAACACTACCTCAATTTGGCATAACTGGTGCACCTTCAATAGTGCGATTTAATGATTTAATGCTGTAGTACCAGTAATTCATTCAACATTTGTTTTGCATTTGAAGTAACAATTTCTGTGGTTTTCCTTTTTCTGAATATTGGTGTAATCATTTCAAGTTAAACGAGCAGCAAAAAAGCCTTATGCCAGGTTTGTTTTTTTTTAATCTGGTTTTCTTTTTACAAGGTCTCTCTGCCCATAGTAGCATATTTGATTTCATTTCAGAATAGTGAAAGTTGTGGTTACCTCTTGTTATGGGTATTTTGTGTTGTCTTGGGCCTTAACCTGTGTGCTCTAGGGACCCAAATAGCTTAACATACGTGTATGTAGCCATTTTCTCACTTGGCTTTTTTGCCTTGTTGGTTTTTCCTTTTCTTCGGACATCTTTCCGTAAATTCACCATCCGTAAGAATGACTACAAAACCATTTGTAGAGATGAGATACTGAAATGGTGCTGCAGTCACCTTTTGAGATTAAACCCTAATGCATTCTTTAGGTTTTCATCAGTCTGGTGTACAAAGCTAAACTTATGCCATGAGTAGCAATAAAGCTGCGTAACTCTGAATATCTGAAGAATTCCTTGCTTGCTTTCTTAATAAGATCAAATTGCCGTCCTGCCTCTTTATGGCAATACCCGGTGTTGTGAGAGATTAAGATCTCTTATGTCACATAATTTCAAACTGGTTTAGGCTACAGGACTACAGAGCTTTTTTTTTTTTTTCCCTGTCTCTTATCAACAGATCAATTATTTTTTCACTGTAAATTTCAAATTACACTTTGCCAAGGCAGAGCATGTGATAGCAGCTTTGGCAGGCATATACAGTCTATGGTATGTGCAGGTCTGCCACTTAAGGTGTTCCCTAGTCCTTTTTCAGTAGTATGCATATGACGTGATAGTAGTCTGGAGGAAGCTCACGAGGGGCACTGCAAGAAAGTGATGATTGATAGAGGCTGAAACCTCTTTATTCCCGATGTGCAAGCACCATAATGCTTTAAATACACTGGTGATGGATTCATGTCTAGCTTTTCTGAAATATAGAAGAGGGTGGTTTTTTTTTTACAGTATAATAACAGCACCTCACCTGTGGATTCAAAATGTGGTGTCTGCTAGTTTATTGCGTCTTCTCATTTCTTGGGTACCTCAGAAACATTGCCTTTTGCAGTGAAGGATGTGAGTTGGCATTTATTCTTCTGTACATAGACTTGGAGCAACTATGTGTTCCTAAGACCACTGTTTCCATTCTGATGTGACGAGATGCCTGCATACCTACTGTGGAATCTGTTTTGGTTATGTCATTCACACGACATGTGGTTGTTGCTGGTCATGGATTTGTCAAGACTGAGTTTTGATTGGTGAAGTACTGGCTACCTACGCTTGTTATAAAACCTCTGCTGTGGGAGCTCACTTCAGCTTTAGAGTTTGACTCAGAGTGGAAAAAGCATTCCAGCACCATGGGCTTTCCAGAAAACCTTTGCATTTGCTGAGCCTCCAGTTAGAAAGTCAATTTTTTAAGTCCTAAAGTAATATGGTAATTGCACAAGTTGTATTTAAACTCGCAAGACCACTCTGACATGCAAATTGGGGATTGATTTTTAACTGAAAGATGACAAAGTAGGGAATATCAATTGAGAGTGAACTATATATGACTAACTATATATAACTCCACTGAAACAAGTGAAGGTCTACTGGTGCGAAACTAGAGTGAGAAACATCTGGACTTTTTAGGTAAACCCTTCTGGAGAAATCACAGGAGTCACAGAATGGAAACATCCAATAGTTTTTACTGTGTCTTTTTCCCTTGTTGCCACACACTTCTGTTGCCAGGGTAACCGATCATGAATTGTTCATAGTAAGTGACCTTGTCATTGCTCTTATACACGCCATGAGTTATTGTGCAGAGGATATTTATAGAATTATAGAGGTGATTGTGACTGCCTGAAGACAAGCAGGTTTTGTTTCATTTATTTTTCTGTAGAATAGGAGACTGAAAAAGATAAAAAGAGGAAGATGCTAACATTTGTCTGCAGAGTAAATCTTGCTGTTACTCAGATAGGGGCAAATACAGGTAATAAGTCATAAGGCAGTTGGATGAAAAGTGGTCAGCTCAGCCTCCCGTATGCAGTGTTTTCATTTGATGCTCTTCTGGACTGCAGTTAGATATATTTAGATTTACTCTTCTGTGATTGATATTTTTAGAGATGCCAGAATTTCTTTAAGCTGTGTCAAAAAAGTGTGCATGATACACACTTAAAACTCCCACACAACACTCAAAACTCCCCTTCAAAACAACAAAAACAACAAACTGGGTTTCGCAACCGTTCTGAACAGTAGGAGCTACTGCTCCTCAGGTGAGGAATTTAGCCAGTCCCATGCAGCTCTTACTGTGCATATAGACCAGGTAATTGGCATTACCTGCATGCTGGAGATGTGTTGATTAATTCCTTGCACAGAGCACATAGCAGTCCTGGAAACCCCCACATGTGATTCTTGCTGTAGAATTTACCATGCTGTACACAGGTACTTTTAAATAGCCACTAGAAACTATTTTTTGCAGTGGCAGGAATGACCATTAAGGTCAGTTACAGTAATTTGGAGATATTTTGTACGTTGTTTAAGATAACTAATAGCAATGGGTCATTTAAATGCTTGAATACTTCTGTTGGACCACAGGCCACTTGGATTGTATGAATTCAGCAAAGCAGTGGCTCAGGCAGTCTCACCGGATCCAACTGAAGATGCATTGCAAGGACCCTGTCTGCAACTGAGCAGCAGCTGATCATCCTGCTCCAAAGATCCAATTCTTTACGTGAATGCTACACTAAACATCCCAATATCTTAATTGTTATTGTGGAGGTCTTCATAAGCAGTGTGCCTGTCTGTGTCTTTGTGGCAAAAGGAACTGACTTCTTTCCATTTAGCAGCCAGCTGGAATTTGATGATCAACTAATGATATCTTGAAACATCTGTTATGCCTCTGGAATTACCTATTGATATTTTTATGGATTACATATTGAGTTAACTTTAGATGAGTTACAGCACTGAGTCCATCAGTAGAAGAGCTCTTACTCAATATTTTGCATGCAAGAAAGCAATAAGCAAAAAGTAGAGAAGAGGCTGTCCTGCGAATTTTGTATGCTAAACATCAAGTACTCAATTGGACTAAATGGCATAGCAGTACAGCACTGAGCCATTTCAACTGTCATTTCTAAATGGCTGGGAATGGTAATCTCAAGGGAGGGATAAGTAGTCTAATGTACCTTCCCATTCATTATTCACTTACAATGTTCTTTTTTTCCCATGTCATAGGTATGTTATAATAAGACCAAGCTTACCAGCCTGACATTCAATAAATCTATACAAAGAACTAATACTTTGGGTGTAGTTCCACTTAATTTGCCATCAAGGTAGTCTAATTTTGTGCAGATGCTACTATGCGTTTATTTAGTGTATCTTGAGTTATAGAATCATTAAGGTTGGAAAAGACTTCTAAGATCATCTACCCAACACTACCATGACCACTAAACCATGTCCCGAAGGGCCACATCTCTAAGTTTTTGAACACTTCCAGGGATGACAACTCCACCACTTCCCTGGGCAGCCTGTTCCAATGCCTCACCACTCTTTCATCAAAGAAGTTTTTCCTAATGTCTAATCTAAACTTTCCCTGGTGCAACTTGAGGCCATTTCCTCTTGTCCTATGGGTTGTTACTTGGTAGAAGAGACAACACCCACCTCACTACAACGTCCTTCCAGGTAGTTGTAGAGAGTGAGAAGGTCTCCCCTTGGCCTCCTTCAGACTAAACAATCCCAGCTCCCTCAGCTGGTCTTCGTAAGACTTGTTCTTCAGACCCTTCACCAGCTTCGTTGCCCTTCTCTGGACCCGCTCCAGCACCTCAGTGTCTTTCTTACACTGCAGTGCCCAAAACTGAACACAGTGCTCAAGCTGTGGCCTCACCAGTGGCGTGTACAGGGGCATGATCACTTCCCTACTCCTGCTAGACAGACTGTTCCTGATACAGGCCAGGATGGTGTTGACCTTCTTGGCCACCTGGGCACACAACTGGCTCCTGTTAACCCAGCTGCCCACCAGCACCCCCAGGTCCTCTTCTGCCGGGCAGCTTTCCAACTACTCTTCCCCAAGCCAGTGGAGATAAGGACAGGTGACAGAAGCCAGGTACTTCAGATAAACTTAGAGCCTGTTAGACTTCTTGCTTTCAAGAAGTAGCTACACGAAGTATCGGATCTGTAGGCTTCCTCTGCGTAGACCTGGGCATCATCTTGGAAACACTTATTTTGTGTTGTGACTCTCCTTGTGTGAAGAATAAAAGTAATTATTAAGATCTTTCAGTTTGTTTGGTATCAATAGGTTTACATTAATTTTTCTTATCTTGTATTCTTGCACCTCCTGAGTGTACTTTTTTAAATCAAGCAAGTTAGCATCCTGTTGCCATCCAGTGCTGTAAGTCATCTTGATTACATTTGAATGTTTTAAACAAGGCTTAAAAATATAGTGTTAGCACTCTTCTGTAAATGATTTTGAGAAACCCATTTATTATCCATTTGCTTGAGGGATTTGCTCAAACTGCAGTGGTCAGAAGCAGTTATGCTAAATGAGAGAATGTACAGAAGAGGTCTGCATTTATGCAGAAAGGAAAAAAAACCACAGGACATCAGCTACTTCCACTGTGTGTGGAGAAATTCCTTTTTATACATTAGGATGCTGTTGTGAGTAGACTGTATTTTTTAAGTCACGTACCAAGCCTAGATCACAATGTGGAGAGCACATTGAACAGTGTGGACACTGAAAGAAGTCTCTGGATTTGTAGTTGGAACTTCAGCGGTGATGGGTTTTTTTTTTTTCAAACCCTTGAACTCCTGGCATGTAAGTAAATACTTTTAATCAACCACATTAGGGCAAAAGGGAACGTCAGGAAATGAGCAAAACCAGGGAGTATTTGAAAATATTTTTACATTCTCTCATGTTTCTTTTAAATAGATTGGATGAGATTACTCAGAGCAACTGGCCTATAACATTACTGACTGCATGGTCAAGAATGATCAGTTCCAAAGTGCAGACTGCGGCCTGCAATTCTACATAGATATATAAATTTATTCCTTTGCACATCTGGGGCTAAGATACCCGTGATACTTTCTAACTTAGGTGATTTTGAATGACTGGTTCTACTTATGAGAACCAAACCTACATGCCTATGTCATGTGCTTGATGCAGAAGCCTGAAGTTGATCCAGAAGCGTAAGGTCAAAGGAGGCTTAATATTTTCAGCTGGATTCAGGTTTTGAAGCCAGCATGCAACATTTTCTTATAAAAGACACTTAAAATGTCTTTTCTGGTAAAGGCTTAAGAGTTGAATTATTAATCCCATGGGATCTGAAAAAAATCATAAAAAGGCTATTCAGTTGAAAATTATATAGAGTTCTTTTAAAATACGTAGTAGGGTTTGTAACGTGCTTGATACAAATCAGTTGCCTGTAGAACTTTGAGTCACTTTCTTCACAGGCCAGGCTAGTTCATTGCATGAATTTATGTTTTACAGGAATGTTTGTTCTAACAGTAATTAGAACAATTAGGCATATAAATAAAAATTGCCTGTGGGTAAATACCTATCTGATATTTGGGAAAGAACAAAGTACTACTGAACATCCTTCTAAAGCTCTAGAAAAGAGATATTACACTATGGAAAAAGATAAAGCTTTTTATTATTTTTACACTCTTATGAATGGATTGGGTAGGAAATATGTTACTGCTTTTCTGCATATTGAATCTCAGGTATTCCGTCTATGAGGTTTTACATATTGAGGTGTAACACAGGCAGTTAAGAATGGAAAAGAGAAACTGAAAATGAAACTCACTTCTCTGTTAGAATGGGAACAGTTTGGATCGTTCAGACAAAGACGCCCTCAGCATCCAGCGCAGGGCAGTCCATTCCCTGTCCTCCTGTCACACATGCAGAAGGTGCAGATGCGGACAAGGTGTAATGACTCTAAAGCAATTCGGAGATGCTAAGGTATCTTGTTGCGTAGTAGCCTGGGGGAGATATCTGTCTTCCAGCTTGTATCTTAGCTTATATGCCTTCGTACTTCTCTGCTGCCTTAAGTTTGGCACAGGTGAATTACACAAATACCTCGCTGGCACCAGGGTATGTGCAACAGTGTGTTTTCATGCCAAAGAGTGGTCACCTCTACCTAGCCTTGCTTGGCTACCCGCTGCCTAGTTCTTGATATTGAAATAGGAACCAAAAACTCTGCTAAATGAGGATGCGTTATCAAACAAGCTGCCTGGGACCCTGGTCTAACTCAGCCACGTTTGAATTTTGTTTGGTTATGGCTGTGTGGTGATCTGTTTGGTAGTTGGCGTTATCTGAATGTTGATGATTTGCAAATAAAATATGGTGGCGTGCTAATATAAAATATGGTGGCGTGCTAATATCTGAAATGTTTGTAGCTAATCAGAGTATTGCTAACTGCAATCCGTTTTTAAACTTGCTAACCTATTTTCTGATGCTGAACTTATTGTAGCTATTAAAGGGAACTTGTAACCTTTGTCTAACACTGGAGTATCTCAATTCTCTTCCAGTCATTTGTTACTATTACAAACTCTAAAGTGAGTATTAGTAATCTTCTGTACAGGCAGATACTCTGGCTCATGTTCATTCAAATTCTAGCTCCATACTTATAAATAAGAAATGAGGCTTGGGAATCTCTCTGGAGATTTCTAAATGAATACATGGTCTGGTTTAACCTGTCAGACCATTGGAGATGCTGTTCCATTGACACTGCTGTTCCACACTGATAAAGGTGTATGAGTGGTGTGTAAGAATGAAATTTCACTCTTAAAAATGGCCATTTAGCTGTAAGACCTTCAGCTATTTAAAATGATGTTTATAAATTAGTCCCTGGTAACGGCAGTTGTGAAGCCTGGCGCAGCACGGCATACAAACGCTGTTCTGCAACGATAGTGCACTTCCATTTGCTTCGGCAGTGATATTGAAGCAAATGAAAGCACACACACTCATTTTCTTAGCGCTACTAGGTTGCATGGTACATTATATCCTACTTTATTTAGTTGCAGAATCAAATGACTCATGTCTGAGTTGAAAGGAGTGAAACTGCTGATTTTCTATAGGCCAAATGACAAATAAATGCAGATTAGGAGGGTACACCTACAACTCATGCTCCAGAGGTGCCAACATTTCTTTTCAAGGTAGTCAAAATAACATGTATCTATATAAATGCTAAGCAATTTTTCTGAAGTTGTGTTTATCTTTGAGGGCAGCTTTGAGAGTTGCTGAATCTATTTCAGAATTGCAGAAGGTTCTATTTAAAAACTTGACTAGTTTTTTCAGTTATATGTCTGTTTAACCAAAGATAATTTCTTCCACTTAAAAGCCTTTTTTTTACTCCCAACCCAATCAAAATAAGAAATGGGCACCCTAGTATTCAGGCAGTATAAAAAATAGTTGATATCTAATATTAGACAGCTCGAGTTTTTTTCTTTTTACTTTCCGTATTACTTTTGGGTCACTCAAGCCCTGATCTTAGAAGTACATCAGTGGTTTGTTTTTACGTACATGAGTAGTCTCAGTTTGGTTAGAATGTGTTTGCAGAATGCAGATCCATAATGTTCTACAGACACTCTGATACGCTTTTTCAGTATTAAGTTAATTGTTATAAATTTTGATGACAATAGCTAAGCTTCCGTGTGAGATATATGTCGGAGTAGGGAAGCTTCAGGTACTGAGATAAGGACTCCCTGCAAAGTGTTTCTTTTAACCAGCCACTTCGATATCTTTAATAAGAGCCTCCATTTTACCTGACTCAATAAAAAGTTTTGTTTTTTCAATCTTTCCCCCTTTCCCTGAGGAAATAGCTGAGCCTAGTTTTCTAATGACTGGAACTGTTGGCTTTTAAAAATTAGCTTGAAATACCTCCAGGAACATTATTTGACCAACTTCAAGGCAGCTCCTAAAATGCCTAATGCTTTTGAAAGTCAAATTAAAGGTTTGTTTCATTTAAGTTGCATAGCTGGATAAGATTAAACAAAGTGCTCTACTTGCACATAGCAATCTCTGTGAAATGGTTTTTTGATCGTCTTCATGCATATCTAAAATACACCTCCAATTTCTTTTCAGGATCTCGGCTTATTCAGCTTTTACCATGATGGTTCATTAGCCTCCTAGGCTTTTTCTTAAGAGTTGCAGTCAATTTCTCATCTTTGCTTTTTTACATTAAATCATTTCAATTTCCTAAATGTGTAGTAAGGGGAGAGAAAAAGCAAGACTCATGGAAAGAGGGGTTATTCGGTGTGGATACATAATTTCTGCTTCACAGCATACTTCCAATATTGCAAAGTTTTCGCCTCTGGCCTCAGCTCTGCGAAATTTGTCAAATATTCCTAATTCCTAGAGAATGATTTAAGTGTGTGCTGCAGATATCACTTCTTGTTTGTGCTCATTATTTTGAGATCAATGGGACTTTACATGTGAATAGAGCCAAGAAAGGGTTTAAACCTTCATCTTACTGCAGCATGTTGCAGTGCTCCACTCTAAATCTCTTTGAAAACCTGATAGTTCCTCTTTTACATGCTTCCAAGGAATGGAACTGAAATGAAAAATATATCTGTAGTGTTTATATAGTTTTGGAACATGCTTTATATCCCTTTTGGTGATGTGCTGTGTGATGTTTTGGCTCTGGTTGCAGATGCAGACGGTTTGAATTTCTTTGGACCATGTGTGTAACTAGATGGAGATTTATGTGGTTAACTCCCCATCCTTGTTAAATAGAAGAGAGAAGTTGCAGCCTGTTGAGCTAAGCTTTTCTTCTTTGTTTCAAAGGGATGAAGTTCTCCCTTTACTCCAGGGATCACGTGATCTGTTATACTGTGAGGTATTTGCTGTTTTTCTCCCCAGAAATCACTGTTTCACTGGTATATGCTCTATTTAGCACAAAAATGCATCAGAGCTGTAGTGGGTTCACCCTAGCCAGCAGCTAAGCACCCACACAGATGCTCATTGACTCTTTCTGTGCAGCAGAATGGGGGAAGAGAATAGAAAGAAAAGCAGCAAGAAGACTTGTGAGTTGAAATAAGACACTTTACTAACAGAAAGACAGGGGAAAAAAACGAAAACCAAGAAGTGATTCACCACATTCCACCAGCAGACTGATGCCCTGCCAGTGTCTGAGCAATGTCCCGTACCCTTTCTTCCCCTACCCTCAGTTTTTACTGGTGAACAGGACATTTGATGGCATGTTATGTCCCTTTCCTCAGGCCAGGTCAGCTGTCCTGGCTATGTCCCCTCCCAGTCTCTTGCTCATCTGCGGCCTGTTTGCCAGAGGGACAGCGTAATTCGTCACTGAAGTTTTTCCTACTAGGAGTTCAGCGTTTATGAGCTTAGTACCTTTGTCAGAAATATTGGAAGAAAGGTTCTTGGTGTATGCAAGAAGCACAGGGATTCACTGGTGTTAGCAAACACAGCAAAGCAAAACCCAGCAACATTATTTTTTTTCCCAAAAACTGTCATCTTCGTTTTCTACAAGTTTACTGGTAACGTGAGGTGATAACGTTTCTTAAACAAAATCTGTCCATAAACCCAATGTAAATGTGCTAGGATATTGCTGACCTCTTAATTAACCACTTCCATAAAATCTCTTATTAACCCTGCTCTAGAGAGTTTTAATACCTTTTGTACCATTAAACTGAAATGCAATTTAATGAAAAGCACGGTTTAGTTCCCCTGATCTTTAATCTTTTTAACGCTTTCTTGGCAACTACATTCGTAGACTAGCAAGCAGCTCCAGGCTATAGGACTCCTGCACTTTTGCAGTACTGACAGAACTGTACCCTTGAGAGACACGGGACATTCTTTCTGTCCTGTTGGTAGCAAGATCTGGGCCCTTAAGTATAATTTTCAATGTGGGAAATGAAGAACAAATGCTACTTGCGCAGTAATACAAATTATAGGGGGTGAGGGTGGTGTTTTGATGGGTCATGACATGTCCTGTATTTCATGATGCGCAGTGTTTAACTGGCAAAACCTCCCGTGGCAGCACAGACTAATTTACTTGTAGCATTTCATACCGTGAAGTACTGGCTGCTGAGATCTGGATTAATTTCTTTCTTGCAGCTTGAGGTATTGCCAGAAGGATGTTTTTGCTATGCTGAAGTGCTCTATTTAATTAATGGTATCCTGCTGTATTTCATTGTTTCTGTCTCAAACTGAAAAAAATTTAGTTCAAGTTGCAATCACCGTGATGTCACTTTCTGTATATATTTTCTAAAGCTGTTTGCCTTACAAGTACTTATCTATCAGTGATCAAGTAAGAGTGCAGCTGATTCCACTCCACATAACATACAGTTGAGAGACAGGTTTACGTCTTTTGAAAATGTGATGGTGAGTATACCTCCCTCAAAGTACGAGAAATCTGTAGGGGTATGAGTTAATGCACAGTAGTCATTGTTTTGAGAAGCCAACAGTTTTCTGAGTCCACAGTGAAAAGCAAATGCCTTTGGTGTAGGCAAATGAGCTGAGAAGATTTCTGATGCTTTAGAGGTGATAAATATCTTATTTTTCATCTTTTCTCCTTTTCATATCTTGTCGTTAGAAAGGCACTCATAAAAACAAATCTAAGTGATGGAAAACAGTTCTATTTTGGAGAGCTTAATCTATATATGGTTTTAATTTCTATTGCTTTGAGAGATCAATTTTCAAAGCTATGAATCATAAAGATGAAGAGGGTGACAATTGTGAAGGGTGGATAAGAAACAAAAGACTGTTGCTGTTGGAGTGAAACAATCGTTTATCTGGAAAGTTTCTCTATAGTAGAAAATTGAGATGAATGAGCACAGATTTTTCTCTAGTAATTAACTTTCTAGTCCGTATGTATTAGTTAGCTTTTCATAACATTTAAATAGTTTTTAATCTGTCTATATGATAGCTCTGCAGGGCATTTAGAGAGGCATACTGAAGTATGTGAAGGATTTAAGTTTCATAATTTCTGGTTTGTAGTTAAGAAAGATGTACCCTGTGCCCATTCCATTTCTTTAAAAATGCAAGGAAATACCCAAATTTGGGGGCAGAAGAGGTAAAATTTAGCAAGGACTGAAACAGAAGCAGTGATTTGCTGAGGTTTTCACAGTGATACTTCTTTTGTGAAGTGGTAGTGAAATGGTAAATATCTTGGTTATAAAATGTTTCAGAGTCTCTGTTTGAACTCCTGAATGCTATTCAAAGAAGAGGAATGCTGAGTGGATGCTGAATGAAGTTACAGGTGAGCTGTGGCTTCAGCCTCTTGTACTCCTAAATGGCCAATCCTCATTCTGTTGCATTTTGGAAAAGCTTTCAAGGAGATTACAAAATGAGACCTCAGTGGTGGGTGTGGTTGGGAGGTCAGAAACAAAAAATATTGAGCAGTAATATTAGTGTACTGGCAACCTGACCTGGCAAGAGAGAGATTTTATTTTATTTTTTTTGGTGTTTTGTTGTGGAGGTGATATGGTTGGTGCAACTTGAAAGCAGTCAGAGAAGGTAAATCTCCAGTTCTTTAAATCTGTCTTCTGTCTCCCAGCAGGCAGCATGGGGGAGGTGCGTGGTCTTTTGTAAATGCTTTCTTTTGAGAATGTACCCAGCAGGAGACAGACGTTGACATCGCCTGTTGGGAGAGCAGAGGTCACTTCTCCGTGATGAACAGAAAAGAACCATAGGGTGAGGATGGGCCAAAAATAATCTATTTTCATTTTTACTTGGAGTCAGAAAACAGAACATGTAGAAAATGTTTTTTTTTCTTTAAGTAAGTTAATTCTGTAGCAAATTTGATGCTTTCGAAGTAATTGATGTAAAGGATATAATAAATATAGCAACAAATGCTGCATTGAAAATTCCCATGAAATCCTCTTGAATGTAGGAAGTTTAACAAGAAATTGAGAGAAAACTCAATATATTAGTAGCATACTAACAGAGCATATGTTGATACTGCTGTACTGCTACAGAGAAACTATACCTGTGCTCAGGTTTTTAATTACCTACAGTTGTAGGATGTTGTGAATTGGTTTTAACTTAGATCTCCAGTATACACCTCGACTTCGGCCTAATTGTTACATAGTATTACAAAAAGCGATGTTCCTCAATTTGATGTCTTAGAAGCATGTGTGTGTAACTTGGAGGTCGGCAGATCTAACCCCCTCAGGCTGTGGGCAGTGAAGTGATTAATGATTGCCACTAAGTTAGGCCACAGTGAAATACCTGCATGGTCATCTTGACGCTGAATCAGGTTCTCTCCATCATTTCTTCTGGAAATGGGATTTGTGAAATACCCAAACAGTGGAATAAAGCGGTCAATTTCTTGCAGAACTTAGTCCTTAGAGGCTTGAGGAAGGACCATGAAGTGATCCATGGGGACACAAAAAACATTTAATGCAGCCAAGAAGTCTTTTTTTTTTAATTGCAGAACTAATTAAGATAGGAGGAATCTGCTGCCAAGAAAACAGCCTGTGAAGAGGAGAACCTGTGTGTTGGTGGGATTGTCCTGGACACCACAGCAGTGGGCAAACCAAAGGACAAGTTATGGTCAAAATTATCATGAAAACTGGGGCCAGTGTGGATTTTCAGTATGTGGTCTGGATTTCAACATCTCTAAAAGTAACTTAAGAACAGAGCAAGTGCTTTTGGAAAGTCTGTGTGATTGTTTGCAGCAGCTACTGCATTTCTTCCTTGCTGGTGCAGTGTAACGCCAGTGTGGCTTTGTGGCCACCAGACGGCCGGAAGAAGCATGAGCTTGTGTCTGCCAGCACCTAAAGTTACACAGTCCCGACGCCATCCCCGAGCTCCCTTCAGATTTATACAAAAGTTGCTTCCCAGTGGTAAGTGGTGGCAGACTTTCTGAAGTATGACATCACACCCAATATCGTTTTAAAAATAGATTACAGAAATCTGACTTTCTGCTTCTCTTCTCCTGCTGCCTTGTTTTGTGCAATTTGTGTCCTGTCATTTAAAGGGGTACAATGAATAATTTTCAAGGCAATAAACCTTCAAGTTTATTTTAGTTTCACAAAGCGAATTCTTGAAAGGACTTATTTGCATAATGCATTTTTGGTTGTTTCAAGATAAAAACACAAACAGGAAATATAACTATCCTAGAAAAACAGAGTAAGAGGCTTTTGAGTTGGGAGCATAGCTATTTGCAGGATGTCTGTGCCGGGACACAACATCAAAATTACTTGAGCTTGTGCAAGTTAAATGACTTTCTCATCTCAGAGATATATTTGCAATGTAAGTGTATGAGATACATATGAAAGGCAATAGATCTAAACAAGGAAGCACAGCCTTTGCTTGTCCTAGTGTGTTTTTTTCATGCAGGTGTAAGAAGTATTTAAAAAAAAAAAAAAAGGCAAGAAGTGCTATGGAATCCTGAGAGAAAAGCCAAGCAAAGCATGGCAATCTTATGGAATCTTGAGTGGAGGAGGGAGGAAAGCTCCCTATTTCTCTCAGCAAATCTAAACTGCTGTGGAAAATCGAACCATAACTTTAAATAGTTAAGAAACCTTTCCTGCCAGATATGGTTCAGTGGCATCACTCAGTGTGCCTTGCGGTAGTTGATATTTGAGTTATCTTTTAGTCCTCGTGGTGGATGGAGGTAATGAGTAATAGTAATAAACAAGAATAAGACTTTTCTCCTGATTTTTAAGGGACAGATAAATCCCACATATTCAGTGGTACCAATTAGCATTTCGTCAAGTAAGAAATGCGGTTGCTGTAGGCTTTGGGATCTTGACAGCATTACAGCAAAAGTAATGTGTAAGTTGCAGAGTGTACTGGCAGCTGTTGAGTTTAAATTGATAAAATTATTAAGGCAACAGAACTTAAATAGTGTAGAACTGATCTGTAACAGAGTGAACAGCTAAGCGTAAGGGCTGAGGAGGTTGGGCTATTTCTGGAGCAAAGGTTCTTGCACAGCTTCTGAAGGCAGATTACTTAGTCTGCTTTGAAAAAGCTCCAGGAGCCTAAAAGTAAGGAAGATATTTTTGTTACCTGATCAGCAAGTTACATAAGCATGGTTTTATTTTACTTATTTTTTTAAGTCATAAATTTGGAGTGTGATTTTTTCACACTTTGTGTTATTCATAGTGAGGAGTAGATTAAACTTTGGAAAAAGCCCACAAACATATCCCATCCTCTTCTGCACTTCTTTGCCCCATGACACCTCTCTTCCTGGTTTTTGTTATTTAATAGACGTCAGGCTCTAACCTGGTTTGGAAACACAGCCTGTGCTAACATGGGAAGTCTGAACATTGATGACGGTAGAACGTACAGAGCAACCAAGCTATCGTGTTCACTTGTTCCATCTTCTCTCCTTTTATGCCCATTGATATTTATTGTTTGTGCCTAATGTTATTGGTGTTCATGTGTATTTCAGTGTGTGCGTGTGTGTGCGTGCATACAGGAGTATTACTGCTCCCCTGCGTAGGAAAGATTGGAAAAGGGAACAGACTTCCTGCATTATATTACAGTGGTCATTGAGGTCAGTGGTTTATTTCTCTGCTTAAGAAGATTTAATTTTTTTTAAATTTGGTTCTTGCACTAATATTTTTTCAGTTTTTAGTGTCTCACCATAAATCTTATGTAGAAAACCTGTTCGGAAGGTGACAACTGAAAAAGGAAAAAAAACCAGTGAAATATCTTGGTTCATTTAAATAACTTAATAAATATAATAATGTCATGCTGATCATATATAACATTAGACATATAATACATACCTGTCTGAAAATTATCCTTTACTTGGCCAAGGAAAAAGTCCACCATTCTGGTGGCATAAAATTGCTTATCTAGGCAGGACAGTTGAGTTGCTGTTTTGGTCCCTTTAGAAACAGAGTGAAATAGTTTCCTGAGGAGATTATGCTGTTAATCACTGAAACCACTTGAGCAGCACTAAATAAGCCATGTTAATGTAACTTCAAGGATACCTGATGTCTGGAAACCCATCTAGAAATCTTCTGTATTCTCCTAGTATAAATCAGTGTGATATAAAGTAATAAATAAATACTAGTCAAGTGACCTTTGGTTTTGGAAGCACAAGCTTCATCCAGCATTTTGAAAACCGGTTTGCTGTATTTAACAGGAGCACTTACCTGACGCCTGCGTGATCCTTCACATTTGTCTTACTAACATGAGGTTTTGACTCGTGTCACTTTGGCGTGCGAGGGGCCCCCAGGACCGTTCTGTGCTGTTAGGAGTGTCGGGGTTCTGCTTTCTGGTGTGCTCAGGGGACTGTTCAGCCCTTCAGTGGCTGGGTGTGCAGGCTTGTGGGCTGCTTCCGTCTGACACAATAGTCGTGGGAGCTTACGTGCGGTTCAGTACATGGGTATAAAGAAAAGCAGTTACACAGATTTCTATTTGATCAAGTGAAACAATAAATAAGGCATTGAAGCTTCCCAGAGTTTACCATCTTTCTGTGCACATGGACATTTTAAAGACCAAGTTTGTATTTATTGCTCTCGGTGTAAGATCTCTTAATCAATCTGTGATGTATGACAAATCGTAGTCATTGCACATGTAATGGCAGGCATGCAAGAACGAACTTTATTCCACTCTCACAATTTAAAAGGCTGTGACCCAGAAAATAGGATAGAGTTGTATTTTGCTATTTATGAGGTAATCAAAGTTTATTAAATGTTAATCTAGAGGGTTTTAAAATAAAATACTTTTTAAAATCTAACAATAGTTTACCAGTGTTTCGGAAGGGAGACTGGAGGAAGACCAGTTGACACCAGTCAAATTCTTACCTGTAATGACTATTTTCATAATAAACTAGATCTTTCCATAATCACAGTAGCATCATAAAGCAGATAGTAATTCCTTGAGCCTTCTTGATGTAAAGCTTTTCCTTGGTTTAGTTTATCAAATTGTTGTAGATCTTTCTTCATCTTTTAAAATCTGCTTTCCCATCAGAGAAGTTTCTTTTTTAGCCAACAGCTGGTGCCACACAGTGTCACAGTATTTTTGCCCAGGTAACCTTTGGGCAGTTGTTCAAATTAACATTTAAATCCTATCTGAAGTTTAGTGTACAAACGAGCCCTTGCACTTTTGTTTTATCATAGCATTTTAATTTCCTTTGTATTTGTTCATGGTTAATTAAATTCTCATTTGAAATCTGTAAGCATTCAACTGAAATTGATAATGTATTTGGGTGAGATTTTGTTTTATTTGAGTATTCAATTGAAAAGATAATCAATACTTCTGTATTTTTACTGGACGAGGAATGAAACTATGCCATGGAATGTTTCTCATTTTATCTTCTTTATTTACACAATAATGAATTCATCATGTATATCAGACAAGTATGTTATTTCATAGTGCACAATCAATATTAATTTTAAAATGCTTCTTTTTCTGCAACTTCAGGAAGATCAATTCCTGTATGATAGCCTGTTTTAACTGTTCATATGTCCTTTTAACTGTTCATATGTTTCAGAACTCATATGCTATCAGCACTATTTGAATAAAAAGTCTGCTTATTTTATTTTCTTAAAATATATGAGGTTGTCGTGGTTTGACCCTGGCCGACCGCCAGGTACCCACACAGCCGCTCTCTCACTGCCACTTCACTGCTAGACAGGGGGAGAAAATATTTCCAAGGGCTCAGGGTTTGAGATAAGGACAGGGAGATCACCCTCATTTACCGTCCCGGGCAAAACAGACTCAGTTTTGGGGAAATTAGGTACATTTATTAAAAGAACCAATCAGAGAGGAGTAGTGAGAAGTGAGAAAGAGCAAACAGATCTTAACAGACAGAACACCTTCCCCCCATCCCTCCCTTCTTCCCGGGCTTAACATCAATCCCGGTTTCTCCACCTCCTCCCCCCGAGCGGCGCAGGGGGACAGGGAGTGGGGGTTACGGTCAGTTCATCCGACGTTGGTTCCACCGCTGCTTCTTCACTCCGGGGGAGGACTCTTCACTCTTCCCCAGGGCCATTGTGGGGTCCCTCTCACGGGAGACAAGCTTCACGCTCCCTTCTCCGCGTGAGTCGTCCCACGAAGGGCAATTCATCACAAACTGCCCAACGGGAGACACCTCACGAGGGGCAGCCCACCCCCCGTGAGTCTGAGGCGCAGTCCTTCGGGGGAAACTGCTCAGCGTGAGCCACCCGCAGCGTCCCAAAAGTCCCACCGGCCAACCTGCTCCAGCGTGGGCATTCCCTCTTCCTCGGGCTACAGGTTCTGGCAGCGACTTGCTCTGGTGCCGCTTCCCACGGGCTACAGCCCCCTTCAGGCATCCACCCACACGGCGTGGAGTCCTCTGCACAGTGGACATCTACGCGGTGATCCTCACGGTGGACATCTGCACCTCGCCCATGGGCTGCAGGGGGACAACCCGCTTCACCATGGTCTTCACCACAGACCCGGGGGACTCTCTCTGCTCCGGCGCCTGGAGCTCATCCTCCCCCCCTCCTTCTTCACTGACCTTGGTGTCTGCACAGATTCTCACTCCTCCATCTCTGTGCCAGCTGTTGCGGCGCAGTTCTTTTCCCCATTCTTAAATATGTTTTTCACAGAGGCGTTCCTCTGCTATCACCTTACTGATAGACTCAGCCTTGGCCAGCGGCGGGTCCCTTTTTGGAGCCGGCTGGCATTGGCTCTGTCAAACACGGGGAGCTTCGAGCAGCTTCTTGCAGAAGCCACCCTGCAGCTCCCCCGCCCCCACCGCCAAAATCCGGCCAGGCCAAACCAAAACAGAGGTTTTAGAAAAATTTAAAAACTGCTCCATATAGCGTTTATGCATTGAGATGCATGAGAAGTAATTTCAGAAGTCAAACTATTGTTAACCAACAAAGTAAAACCAGGCCATTTTGGAGGTCAGCCACATGAGCCAATTCGTTAGTGAACATTTGTTGGGGATTCCTTTTATTAATAATACCTACTTTAAGTCAGTTGGTTTTGCACAGCAGAAGTTTTTAATCAATTTTGCGTTTGAAAGCAGCACTGGCAATTGCAACATCTTGAACTGCCATTCTTCCAAGTGTTCTTTGTGTGATTTCAACACCATGAGGAGTGTTAGGATTAACTTGCATCAGTTGGATAGGATTGTTATACATGTAATGGCAAATTTAATATTTTTGTCTATTTGTTCATGAATTAAGCTGTCAAGGAGAAAGGGAAACAACATATGTTGTATTCATGTAAAGTAAGGGAAGTTATTTTATAATTACTAAGTAGAATTACTGTGGCAAAGTTATCATACTTTGTCTGGAGACTGCAGTGGCTGGAAAGCCTTGGGCAGCCCAACCAGCTGTTTAGGTGTAACAGGCTAATGGTCTCTTCCTTTGCCTGCATCCCCAAGTACGGACCTATCTTAGAAGTCATAAATGCATTTATTACAGTAAGTGGATTTGAAGCATTCAGTTAATGTATCTTACATTAAGGACAGGGGAAAAAAAATATTTCTAAAGCTTCTCCCCCCACCATGAAAGTCAAATCATCCCCATGAACGTATGGCTCATAATTCTGAACAGCGAAGCAAACCAGAGCCCTGAAATACCACAATTAATAAAAGTGATCTAGACAACACAATTGGAGATCATCAGCACTTGGCAGTCGAAGTGGCCAGGTTGGCAGCTTGAAAAGCCCTGGTTGCTTTATAGTGATGTGAAATAGGTATGTCTTTGCAAGTGCTGCGGCAGCAGTGTGCTGTGCTAGGGACATATACAAAGTTTATAGATGTACATGATTTCTCTTATTATGTATTTACTACCTGTCTCTTCCTTCATCTCCTCCAGTGACTAGTTTACCTCCTTCATTCCTCTCCTCCTATTGTCTTTTCTTCAACCGTTCCCTTGCTTGTAGGTAGTATCGGGTTTTTTTGCCTTACTCTCAGGTTGTATTTAGTTTTCAAAACTGCTGCTTTTGGTTTAGACCTGAAGATGACGTTGTGTGGCAATTTTTTTTTTCCACGTGTACTAGTAAGTTTAGGATTGCCAATCAGCTACATACAAATCTGTCTCAGTCCATATGCTATATACATATTTAATTCTCTATATCCTATATGTGCAGGAAACCTAACTGTTTTACTCAGTAACAATGCTAGATTTGAAATAGAAATCCTTGTGGAGTTCTGTGATATGTTTCTATAATGAGCATGTCATAAACCCCATACAGGTTTGATACTAAGTTTTCACTTGAGATCTCATAAGAATAGGCTTTGCCAGGGGTATTGCCCAAGATGCATCGTATTACTAGTAAGATCATGATCGAAGCATGTTGTTAATAATAGACTGTAAAAAACAAAACAAAACCAAAAAACCCACAACCCAAACCAAACAAAAAAACCCCACAACCAAACACCAAAAAATAAAAATTCTGAGATTCTGATTACCAACTGGAAATAATGAAGTGTAATCTTATAGTGAAATTCTATCTGTAACTTTTTTTTTTTCTCAGCCGTACACGTTACTTTGTTTCCATGGTTTTGCAGATAAGTTGCTTGTCTTGCTAAATAACCCGCTTTCATGCAGAAACTTGTGTCTGTTTTCTGCTAAGTCTCTCTTCAGTCGTTGAAGATTCTCAGAAAGATTAAAGTGAAATGCTTATTAACAGAACAACTGGATTCTGTATGAGTAGAATCGGCTAGATAACCACGTAAATAAATTTCTTGATGATAAAATCAAATATTTATTAATTACCTTAATTAAAATGATTTTTAGCAATGAATGAGAAATTTATCTTTCATCTGTCATGTGCACATACTTTTCCAGTCCAATTCCCTTTTGTATTGCACTGAAGGAGTTACCACATTCTCCTAACCCTGCTGTTCTGTCATGGAAGCAATTTGTTACATTCTGTGAAGAAAATTAGACACGTCCAATTTTTAATAATACTCTTTTAAATAGGAGCAAAGGACCATCTTTGCAGTAATTTTAGTTTTATGAGCGCAGAATGTTTAGCTAGAAAATTTCATCATTTGATTGTACAATAGCAATTTCAGTGTTTTACAGCATCGAATAATTCTCATTGTAATTGGTTGCAGTTTTAGTCTCTGATACATGCAGGTAAGTAGATGGTTAACTAGCGTTGAAGAGAACTAGTAAGAAGAGTTCTGTTTTTTTCGTGTATCTTGATTCTTTTGCCGTATCTGAGTCCTGAACATTTCATATCGATCATTAGAGCAGTGCTTTCAGTATGTGAAGGCCAAGGAAGGGGATAGATTCTCATGTCCTGTTGAAACTTTGTACATTTAACATCCCTGTAGATGTGTGTATGTACATGTCTGAAGCCCACCTCAACCCCTTTTGTAGCAATATCTGCTGTCTTCAAGGTAAAATATGTCTTTACATAATTGTAGGAATTTCTTACGTGTTTAACTTTCACAGATTGCTGACAGGAAAGAGAGGAGATAAGAAAGGAGGTAACTTTTCTTCTTACTCATGACACATGCAGGCTAGGGGGAGAGCATAGGGAATGCTGAATTTACTCTGAGACTTTGTTTCCGTCTCTAGTAGACCATTGAACTTAATCTTCCTTTTTCATTAATTGGCATTATGTCATATAAATTGTATTTTTATTGATGTAATTATTGATATTTTATGCCTTTTTTTCAGTGTTGCCGAATTTTGGGATACAGTAATAATCCACAAAATATTTTTTTTTCTCTGCCTCTCCAAAGTCAGATGTTGAAACCACGTTGTCTCTTAACTTCAGGATAAAACATACAGAATTCAGTGCTCAAAGTGATAATCAGTATAAGAACGTTGTATGATTTCAGAAAAATTGGGAAAGGCTACAATCTGTAGAAATCTCAGTGGTTATAACATCATACTTGTGTAACTAGTGTTATGTGGGTCCATGTTTACCTTACTGAACATCAAAAGAAGTGAACTTATTTTGAGATAACTGGAGACTCTTCTTTCAATTTCTACTGAATTTCTACTCCAAAAAACCAGTAGTACTTGTAGTTTATGAATTTAATTGCACATGGAGAATTATGAATTAAAAAGCAGATTTTCTTCAAGATAACGAAAGAATTCCTTTTTCCAGTAGCAAATCCATATGTATATCAACATTTGTGTATTTAGCTGGTCAAGTGTTTTCACTGTAGAATTTAAGCACAGTAAGAAACACAGACTTGCAATCATTGTCTCAAGGGAAGTTCAGAAAGTCTAGAAATATCTATAAAAATCTTAATTTTAAAACTGCAAATATGGGTTATTCTGCAGTCTCTTCAGACTTTTCAAAATATCCCTTATGAACAAATATGTTAGAGTACAATATTTGTCAGTATTCTAAACTATTAATAATTTCAAAAGTTCTGAATATGTCAAAATAACTATGACGTTAAGAGGGATGTAATTAATTTTGATGAGACACAGAACTGCTGATACATAAAAAAACCAAAACCAAAAGCTACAAGGAAAAAATTTCTTCTACCCAAGAGCAGAATATATTCTTTAATTTAAAAATAATTTAATAATAGTAAATAGAAAAAAAAATATAGCACATTTATGCTGCTGATGTTTCAGATGGCATGAATTCCTGCAGTCAGTTTCGTTTGGACATTTTGCAGACAAACTGGTTTTATTTTATTGAACTTTTTAAGATACATGGGAAAATAGATACTATTTCAGTTTCATGTAATAATCATTCTTAATCATTTGCTTAGCAAAACAATTTATTAAGCAGTGAAGGATAACGAACCATAAAGTTTTAATTTGCCTTTTTTAATTGAGTTGTTAATTAGTACCCCTCCACAGTTGGTAACTCCCAACTTGCTTTTTGTTGCTTCTGTATCCAAGACAGTTTAAGGAACCTAATCTATCTTAGTTATTCCAAGAAGACACTTCCATGAATCAAATCTATAGGTGATTATGTTCTAGCTGTGCTGGGGCTTCTCTGAGTGCATATTAATTATGTCAGTGGTTAATGATCAGGCCAGAAATATGTGAATGCCAGCAATGATCGTTTAGCAGAAACTGAAGAAATATCCTGTGTTTTCTGAAATTCTAAGTTCTGCCGCCTCAGTCAGGGTAGAAACTCACAGTCACATTATACAATAAGGGCATTGGCAGGGGCTCTCTTTGTTACTTTTGATTTATGAGAACTGTTGAGATGTTATCCGTAGTATTAAATATCAAGCATCTATTTCATTTAGCTGCAGACATTTGTCATGATTTTATTTTACTCATATATTAAATTGCAAATTTTACTCCTAATGAAAAAATCAAGCTGGGAGCTCTCAAGTCTTGTTTTGGTGAACTTCATGGAGCTAAAAGCCCAGGTTATTGGATCATGCAAAGTGTTTGGTTGAATGGAAATGCCAAAACAAGGATTAAATATACTTGAATTGCCTGCAAAATGTGTGCAGTCTGGAATTGACTGTGGCATTCCCTTTGATTGCCAGGATGCAGGACCAAGCCCTCAAAGAGAGCTTATCCATTAGGAAACAAATTTCCGTTTCCACTTACTGTATTTATTCCAAGTTTCTTTATTTAGCATAGACTGCCTTTTCTGTTTTGCATCATAGATCATATTCCTAGAGAAATGAGTGGTTTAACAGAGGATGATGCTATCTTAATTTACTTATTTTAAATGGTACAGGGTAATTCAATAAAAAAGTATTCAGCAGCAATTTGCAGCATCTGAAATTCATTTAAAGACCTTTCGTTCTATTTGGAATAACCACATGTTTAAACAACAGCAAATAAAAGGAACAAAGGTGTATCTGGAAGTGGTAGCATGATCATGAATTAGTGAAATTTAAATAGTCATGGAAATGCAGGGAAAAAACAGGTAATGACTGTTGTCTAATGGAAAATCTGAGCTGGAACAGTTTTGTGCTGATTTTTTTTTTCTTTACTGAAAGCCATTTCTTAATGGGAAAGACTCAGAGGTTAGAGGAAAGATTGTAGGAAGGAATTATCTGCAGTTCCTCAGCCTCTAAAGACCTTTCACCCCTGTCCACACTTTCACATAATCCAAGGCAGCAGCAGATGACTGATTTACAACATCAGGTTCTGCTGCCTAAGGAAACGTATGCCAAGTGTCAATTGATAAGACAGGCTGGTGAATTATGAGAGACAGATTGATTTATATGCCCGATCTCAACTTTTTTAATTGAAGGCATGCCTTTCTATCACTTAGATGTCAGTCACTTTCGATAGGTCTAGTGCAGGAGCATGTAGGGTTTAGACCTTAAAATTCCATAGCTCATAACTCTGTGGGGATTCTTGGTTCAAATACATGCACATATACATGTGTACAGAAAAAACACATGTAGCTACTGTAAAAATATGCTAGCTTCTTAAAAACCAACATATTTATTTCTTAGCTTCTTAAAAGCTAACTGCGGTAATGGTGTTGGTATAACTTGATTTTGGTTTTAACCATGCATGAAAGAGCCTGAACCTCCCCCTTTGTTTTCATAGTGACGGCTGCTCAGTGTTTGGCCTTACATAGCTAACAGAGGAACGGACTTGTTGAGGACGTGTTGACTCACATGTCCTCAGTTAATGTCCTATTTAATAGGTTATTTAAATCCTGGAAACAAATGAAAGAAAATGCTAGGGAAGAAATGTACTTTCTTCATATTAATAAAAACAGAAGCTTAGACATGGATGTGTTCCCATTTGTAGGCTAGAATATTCTTCCAGTTCATGAAACCGTATTGCTGCTTTTAGTAAATGATCATGGTATTAACTGATTTCCTAGATGTGGTGTTATCAAGAGATTACTCTTCTGCTTAGTGAGCTTCATCTCCTTATTTTGGCTTGTACTAACTATTTGTATTTCCTTGTTGAACACTCCCAGGATCCAGTCTCTCTCTTGCCACTTGCCCTCCCACAAAGGAATCTCTACACAGCTTTAATAAGCCATGCATTGCCATAGAATATTATTGTTCCATAGAAGCAACCAACGTGATGGTCCTTGTGACAATTGGAAGGCTGATTGTGAACCAAACCACAGGTGGCTTTTCCCCAGTAGATTTCTGCATGTTACTTGCCCTGTGTCCGCTGGCCTGCTGGCCAGAGCGGGGTACGAGAGGGTAGGGGTGGCAGGGCAGAACAGCCAGCGTGCCAAATAGATGCCGTGACGATCTGTACCAAGTTACGAGATAAATGCATGGAGGGCGTTAAGTAGGTAGGGGAGGTGGTGAATGAGAGTACCACAGGACAAAACCTGCTTCCCAGGGCTCTTAGAAGGCTTCAGGCTACTGCTAATACTCAGCACTGTGTCTGTCAGCCATGTGCCCCAGCAACTTTATCAAACACGGCGCTGGAGTTGAGGTGAGAGGATAATGTGACTGAAGTCCACAAAGCACAGTGGAAACTCAGGCACATTCTCTTAGTCATGTTTCCTGTTATCTTTTTATGTAGATATCCATAGTGACATCTTGCCAGTTTTATGGAATAATTTTTGTAAGTGACCCAGCCTTCCCTGTATGAGGCTTTTTTCAGTTTTGCGAGTGTTCTCTGCTCTGTACCAGAGGCAGTCTAGTAAAGGAGTTTTGGAATCAGTATGATTGAAGTTTATGTTACGGGATTAACTAGGAAGTTTCCTTAGCATTCATAAATCTGCTACCAAAGTGATTTTTAAATGTGAAATTTGGTTTAAACATTTAAGTTCCTTTAGCTGTGAAGAAAGCATTCACAATATTGATGCAATGTGAATCCCCTCTCCTTCCTAGCTTCTTAAGGATTTTAGTCTTGCTGCTGCTGCTTCCCCTTTGTAGAAGCGAATTTGGTTGGGCTTTTTGTTCCAGAAGTACAATGAAGTATCTTGGGTTAGTGCTGGTAGCTGGCATGAATGTAGAGGTAAGCTATCTAGTTCTCCCTCAAGAATCTTTTAATAGGCAGCAACCCAGTAAGACTATTAAAAGCATAATGAAACCCTCCTTCAGTTCCCTGTCAGTTTTCAGAGCTATAAGTGGCTTCTTATTTGCACGAGATTGGAATAGCATTGAAGAATTACAGTAACTAAGTGAAAGACTCAGTGGTTTTGCAATTTTCTGATAGCATCCCTTGTAATTTCTTGTAATGCATTTGTAGCTAAGTACAATGACAAATGTCAAGGCTCATTGTACGGGTTTTACGCACATCAGCGCGAGACTGGGAGGTGTAATGTCAGCTGCTATCTCGGGAAAAACGAGCGAAACTGCTGGATGCTTTCCCATTGCTCGTTATCTTATAGAAAGAACCGTTGTTTTTTGATGGGGGGGGGGAGTGGAGAAAATAATTGCTTTCCAGATATTTTCTACTACTTTCATTTTTATTTATTATTTTATTTTGTAGAAATTCCAGTGATAAAAAGTAAGCCTGAGAGGCCTACTAAAAAATTAGTCTGACAGTAGCAAATGAGCTCTAGATATCCACTAAGTATTTCCCACGACAAACTACAGAGCCAGTGGTTATTAGTCAAAGCAAAACCATATATACTTTTAAGCTAGCATTGTGTAGTTTGCTTGCTTGAATTACTTAAGATGAATAGTCATGTGCAACAGTAGACTACAATAATATCCTCATAGTAACGTGGTAACAACTGGTGATCTAGATTTGAGATGAACACAGATGAATGATTCAGTGAAAATAGAAACCAAATACAGTTTAGCAAATGCTTGAGAAAGTGATTACATACAGTGCGGTTTATCTGAAGTAAATAAAAAGAAGTTGCTGTTGATCTATTATTCCTCCGCAACACACTTTGTCTATTATGTAAAGTGGATGGAAGATTAATGTGACTGTGAACAGAGATTTATGAACATGGATAATTGCTTGAAGCTGACTTTCCTCTTGCCGTTATGTTGCTTGGGTGGAAATAACTGTATTGATTTTAGTAGCGGAAAAAAAAGAAAAGAAAAAATAATTTCTTTTCTTTTTGGTAAACCTTTAATAACTTTTGAGTTATGTGTTTAGGGACTGATCAAGCAGAGAAGCCTTAATTAAGACAATATTTAGTAAATTTCATGTGACTGGGTTACTGAACGCTGTTCTGAATGACAAGTGACTAAAAAATACCTTCTGCAAGTATTCACATGTTAGAGTACTCACAATATTCATAGACCCTGAACTTGTCTTACTGCAGTTGCTGTTTATTCTCCACTGGGCATTTCATGCCAACCTCATACAGCCTATGTCCGCCGTTTTCTACCATTTTCCATGAGCCACTTCCAGAGTTACTGAGAGTGTCCTTATGTCATTCATTTTCCTTGCTCATGTCTCATAATTTTGTCCTAATCACTCCCTCTTGTAAGACCTATGTGAAGATTAGTAGGTTCAGATTTATAACTAGTAAGAGGAATAGATTAATTTTGATTTTGATAGACAGCTGTTGCCTGTGTGTATGACAAAATTCATATGTGATGTGTAGCATAGTTTGTTGTTGTGTATGTAGCTCATAGTGAGAAAGTAATTTCACCTGTTAAACAGAAAAGCAAGCAATATTGCTGGTTCCTCAGCTAAGGTCTGGCTTTTAAAAATTACAGAAAATGCCTTGTTTTTTACTTACAAGGAACTAAGTATATTCATTGTCATTAAAAACCAGATCTCTTGAGAAGAAAAAAAGGAGTTTTTCTGTGACCTTTAGAAAGATGTCAGATCTCATTCTCCAGCATTCTTGCTGTGCGAGGGAAAAAAAACCCAACTTAGCTTCTTACTGATTCCTTTCCAAAGTATTGATTAGAAATGTAAGTGCATTGCAATACTGTCTGGTCAGAATTTTTTTCCTGACCTATACTTGAGAGTTTTCAAATAGATTGATGGGTTAGAAAGTCTCTTTCCTGTTAGACCTATTCATACAGCTAAAGAGCGTTCATTTTGTACGTCATGAAAAAGGATTGCTTTTTTTAGTTAGCTATACAATTGATTCTGTCATTTATCGCCAAAATCGGAATCATGAGCTTTTTTTAATGATAAGAACTGAAACATTTTTTGGATGCTTTTCTTCAGGGAAAGCTCTATTTTGGAGTATTTTACTCGTGAGAAAAATGCTTCTGTGACAGTGGTTTAATTCTTCTAAACAGAAAAATGAGTGCAACTTCTAAACTAGACAGGTTGCATATAATTTCATATTTGTATTCTTTTTAAAACTACTTAAAAGATTTTTAAATTTTGCAATGTATTGTGTGCATTATGCAAATACAGAGTTACAGAAATTAGGTCTAAAAAACCTGATGCATCCAAATTGTTTTTAGACTGTAAAGCATAATAGAGAACAGAACATGGTATGAGTTGAGAAGTCACATTGCAAATTTTGCAAGCCATGCTGAAAGATATCGTGATTTGAGAAATGTTCATTTTAGCCACAGTTGTTCTCTTTTAACCTCTGAAACACATTGGAACAGATCTTCATCAGTTGGGGTCATTCTGCAGAATTGTGCCTATGTTTTCAGTACAAGGGTAAAGTGAAAGGTAGATGTTTAGGTAATCATTAGATGCATTTAAAAAGAATCCTTGGGGAAAAAAGTCTTGTAGTTTTTAGTTTTCTAGCTAATACAAAAAATTGAAGCTGTCACCAAGTTGCAGAAGGGAAAACAGAAATTGAAATAAAGCAATTTATAAGGTCATCTTATATAGATCTCACTAGCTAGTAAAATTATTAGCTGCTTCAGCTGATTCTTAGTGCAGCAGTGCTCATCTTAATCGGATTTTGTCAGTAGGGTATGTGTGTTTCTTCAATGACATTTGTAATGAGTAGATTTAAAACCGAAATACAATGGATTTGCTTGTTCCTCGTTTCAACCACGCTCATTACGGAGGTACTCTTAAATTAGTGTTTAATATTTTGCTAAGCCAGCACTCGAAAGAATGAGTGAAAATGTTGCAGGTTAAGGAGTCTTTGGACTTCAGGTCTCAAAACTTAGGTGTTGTTGATACAAGTGCCTAGGACTGTAAAAATGTGGCTGGGCACACCTGCAGCGTGTGAAGATCCCCCGCAGGCTCTGTCAGTACCACCCTGGAGTGGAGCTGTTGGCTCGAATGCTGAGGCGCTGCCCTGCCAGCCAGGCGCTGTGGGTGGGGTGTGTCACAGCCCGGAGGCTCTGTGGGGTTTCAGAAATAATTTGGTGAAGAGTCCCGACACTCCCCCTCCCTGTTCTTGGTGCCAGAAGTTCTCCTCTCGCCACAGTGATATGGGCACAGCAGCAACTTATCTTAACCTCCCACTGCCTGCCCTGTAGGGTTTGTCGAATGAAGAGTTAGAAAAACCACAAACTCTGTAGTTTTATGTCGGTTGTGTTTCCAAGGGTGCTAGCTCTGTTACTGATGGTTGTGGTCTGGATTGAGGTGATTTTTCATTTCCTGCTGCTCTGATTTGCACTTGAATAAGCACAATGGCTGATTTAAATGGCAAGATCATGTGGGCAGCAGGAAAGGCAGAAAGCCATGCCAGCGCAAGGAACTGGGGAGATGGAGGAAACAGAGGGGAGGGTGGTGATAGATGGTTCCCACCTCAAGCAGACAGTAAAGTGGTTGTGCAAGTTGGGGATGGGAGAAAACATGCCGAGTGATGACAAACTGTCTCCTTGGCTAGCTTTCATAGGTCACAACTCTAGTGCTGCTTAAAAAAAAAAGCTTCAGTCCTTTGTTTACATAGCATATGGAGTTATTTATTAGCATTGAACCATACTTTATCTAACCTTATTGAAAACAACTGATCCAGAAATGAAATGGCTTTTTACTTCTGCAGTAATGTTGCCTTGTGTTATACATTCCTTGGGACTCCTTTTTTTTTCAGTGTATGAAAAGGGAGAATGGAAATTACTGTTAACTGAAGCTTTGATACACGTTCCATGGTAGAGTCTAAATATTTAATTCTTTTTAAAAATAATCTGATGCAGTCTTAGAGTTTGATAATGTAATCAGCTTTTAATAATTTTTTTTTCCTGCTCAGTGATTCACATGCCTTTTTTTTTTTTTCATTAAACCACTCCAAGGGTCAGCAGGTAGAGAATATGAAGGACCCCAGATATCTCTTCAGCATAATCAGTTCACTTCAAATTGGCTGCTGGCCATAATTTAACTATGTAGATTCTTTAAATGAATCACTGGATTTTTTTTATCTTCTGTTGTTTTAGAAAATTAGTAAAACAGGAGCAAATATTTAGTTGATGCATCGGGCAGAATTCTTTAAGATGATGCTACGGTATTTTCAGGTCTCATAATTTTTCTTAGGAAGTTGAGGGAGTGTGCAGTAATATTAAGCTTGCATAAATTAACCATTTTAGGCTTCTGTAGCGTGCATATAATAAATTTTGCATGCTCAGTAGCTTTGGTAATATCAGTGTGGCATAATATAGTCCACAGGGGTGGACTCAAGTCCCGGTCTGCGAGAGAGGGCGGCTGGTCAAGCATCTGTCTGATTGCTGCTGTGGAGTATGCTGCAAACCCTTGGCAGTGCTAGGGCAGGTGCTGAAGTCCATAGGCATACTTGATCTAATTAATTAGAATTTTTAAAGAGCTGTACTAGGAGGGGATGTTTGCAGATTCCCTGGTCTCCTGATTTATTTCTGACTACAGCTGGGGCTTGCAAGCACAAACATGGTGGGCAAAGTACCGAGTTTTACATTTCTTTTTTACTTTGAATCCTGCAATTTAAATATGGGCTTAAATTTTTGGTTTTGGCTTTTAGGAGCTGAGTGCAAATGTATTAAGTAAAATGAATGAGACGCTTTAGTCTAGTTGACTGACTAACAGCTGACTGATGAACTACTGTTGTGAAATATGTATAGCCATTACTTTGGTGTCTGACTTTTCCTCACTTTCAAGCCTTATTTAAATTCTTAATGACCTTTATTAGTTAGAGGAGAAAAGATTCCACCCGGAAGCCTTCAACCACCATCAAAACTGATAGAACACCCTAATAAAATCATGTGCCATATTAAAAGCAAGAATTATAATGTAGTCTAATATTGTCTAAGCTAATGCAATAAATTAATTGAGTTTTTGGTAATTAATTTGTAGGACAAATAATCTGAAAACTGATTTAAAAAATGTTTTATTGGCTGTAGTTTTGTTCATCAGAATGTACCTAGAGAATAATGGCCGCTGAAATTCCCAGAGGAGTGCTTTCTTCAAGGTGAACTGAGAGTGCTGCTGTAATTCAGGAGACAGCTTTTGGTATAAGGTTAAAGTCAGATCAGCTCAAGTTTAGGTCATAATTTAGGGGCCTCTCGGGAGTGTTTATGCTTGTAACTGTTGTCCAGATAACTTAGTGGAAGAAATTGTTCAGTCTGGCAGGTCATGAATCTAATTACCTTAGAAACATTACTAAAGGAACTTGACTGAAAATTACTGTGTAATGTGTGCCATTTGTGGCTTTTCCTTTTAGATTGTGTCTACTGGATGAACAACATAATCCCTGTGGTCTTGAACAGCCATAACTAACCAGATCATATTTTTCTATGGAAAATATATCCCAGGAAACTTCTTCTTCAGAGTATTTACCTGCAAGAGGCACTGTGCATAGATTCTCTATCTACACAGATAGTTTCGGCTCCTACAATTCAAAGAAAACTAAGCTTTTCTTAGAAAATAGGGAAGGAGTTCTGGTTTTAAGAAGTTAAATATGAGAAATGAATGTTGAGGAAGGAGGGCTAGCAAGCATAAGGTTGAAGGTAAAGCTTTAAATTGAATTACATTTGTGGCTTTAAAATAGTTGGTATTTTCTTTGTCTTGAAGCTATTGACTTGACGTGGTTCTTTCATGGAAAAGCTATCCAGAATTGATAGAACTCCTGGTTATCTTTCAGCAAACAATGAAAAAGGGAGGAGACATATTAAGTCATACAGTAATAGTAATATCTCCAATGTTCTTCATAAGGAAGTCTCTGAAGTGCCTTTAACTTGTGTTTTTCTCCTCCTGGTTTTATTTGAAAATTCAAGAAGATGCCTGAATGGAACTAGTATTCACTGAGAACCATGGACACGGGAAGCCTTGCTGTTGGCACTGGTGGAACACTGCTCTTGGAAAATACAGCTGTGGAGCAGCTGTGCTGGAGGCTGGCGGAGCTGGATATTTATGGATGCTGAAGGTCATAGCATGTTTTGTAAAAGTGCTGGGATTTGGATTTCATGACCTAAGAGTGTTGGGCTGCAGGTCATACCTCCTCCCATTGTGTTCTGTTAAACGATCCAGTTGTGAAATTTACAGTAGCTCTGTTCTGCTTCACTGTGAGGAGGAACTGAGCAGGCTGCCATCCCTGAGACAGGGGGATCTGCAGGTTCTGTAGGTTAAATGTCAGTTTTTCTTTCATGAAAAATCTGGTGAGGGTTCAGCGATTGGCAAATAATCACACAGGTGCCAAACTTACGCAGAGCTTAAAATAATTTTTATTTATACTCTCGACCTTTATACACATTAATGAGGTTGCTCTTCATTGTGGTTGTATTTATTAAGTTATCTCGTCGATATTAAAAAAGAGGAAAACTAGTTAACTCCTTGCTGAAAATGAAAAATGGCGTTCTGAAGTTACTGAAATCTCCTTTTGGCATCGAAGGCCTTTGTGAAGTCTGTGGAGTAACCTCCTAGTTACACCAACCCTCTTTGCCCTTTGGGAATGTGCATTAAAACGCCGCTTGCTTGCTCTGCTGGAGCTGGTTCTTCCCTCCTGTCCTCCGGGGAGGCGTGGAGGAAAACATGCCTGAGGAGCAGAAATTGAAGTATCATGTCATAGAACAAGAGATTAATTAATTAAACCTTCCTAAATGTAATTCGAAAATAAATACTGTAGTCAGTTAGAGTATTAGAACACATTTAAAAACATATATTGAAAAGCTCTTACTGATTTTTCTTGTGCCTTTAGTTGCCAGTTTGCATGTTGGAAGGAACAGATCATTAAATATAGTGTGGAGGTTTTTTTAAACCACCTGAAGAGTGTGAATTGGTTAGTAGCCTAAAATTCTAGTAGGAAAAGTAGGAGAAAATTCCAATCAGGTAATGTCTAAGCTGATTTTACTTTTGTGGAAATAAATCTATCTAAATTTGTTAATTGAGGATTGTGGCAGTTGTATCTTTTGTAGTATATTATAATTTTCTTGTCACTTTTTTCCTAGATTTCCCTATGGTGACTTAATCATTGAAAAAGCTAATGCTATTGTGTTAGTGTTGCTTATTGTTGAGATGTAGGACAATAGAAAATAAGACACCTAATGTTACTTATGAGTGATGAAGAAATACCGTGTCTAAGGTTTAGAACAAATCAGGCCAAGGAGAAATCCACTGACGTTTGAATTACAGTCATTTTACTTCATTCATTTTTCCTTTTGAAACAGACAAATGTCAGTTTCCTAAGGCGTAACTATTATTACTCAACATGTGCATGATATTTCTTATATTTTGTTTTCAGTAAATTGTAATTACAGAATCACAGAATCACAGAATCACAGAATGTTAGAGGTTGGAAGGGACCTTAAAGATCATCTAGTCCAACCCCCCTGCCGGAGCAGGATAAATTACTGTTTTAAATAAATTACTGTTTTAAAATATATCTGCATTTATGGATTTTCTAATGTGTGTGAAAATACATATATGTCTGTGTGTATTCTCATTTCCCCCGTCCTCTTGGTATCCTTGGGAAGATACATGTTTAGAAGTACTCGGAAAAATTTGCCTTAACAATTTTTATGCCTTTTTAATGGCAATGAGTTATTTTTCAAGTAACAAAGAATGAGCTTTGTTAATTTTAAGGAAGATGTAAATACATATATCATGTGCCTTAATGTCATTACTGGGTAGGACACTTAGTTCAAGGACACTAAAAGCACAGGTGAAGCAGCTGGATGTTTTTATGTTTATGTTTTTTTTTAAAAGGAGTATTTGGCTTTAGAAAACCGTTCAAGTTTAAATATTTACTGTTTTGTGAGGTAGATTGCTACGTTTACGTGCACTTACTTGTGTGTTCTTGTAAAAGGTCGCAATTTGAACATTTTTCAGTTTACTTTTTCTGGGGTGGAGAATTGTCTTAAAGCCTGTTAGACAAAGTACATCACAACAATTTCCGTTGTTATATTTTTACAGGGTTGAAATAACCATGGACATAGCTTTTCTTTATCAAATGCTTCCCCTGTATCAGTGAAACAAAGATCCTTCAAGAGAATCCTCACAAACTCCAGCAGTTTAAAGTAATAGGCTTTCCATGTTTTTTGGAGTGGGATTAGTACAGCCAAAGGCAGGATGAATGTAAATCGCATCTACTGGGCGGCAGTGACGAGCGGTGGTGGTGGTGGCTGGCCTTGGCACAGAAACCTCCTCCTCTCGTCCCCTGGGTTTTGCCCGTTCCTCAGCCCTTCTCCTGGCGATGTCCCCAGCCTGGCTGAGGGGACCGGCTGTGTCCCGCGTGGGGCAGCCCCGGCCGCTCCCCACAGGTCCCCGCAGCCCCAGCCCAGCCCAGGGACGCGGTACGGTGATGTACAGTAAAACTAGTATTTTTGTTCAATTTTTTTCTTCTCTAAAATTCTTTGTTCTTTGGATCCTCTTTAGTTATTTCTACAAATATGGAAAAAAAAGGAAACGAAGGGATGTCGTAACCTGGGGTCGGTCCTCACTAGCGGTGGGGGGAAATCACGCGGTGGAGCAGGTCGGAGCTCCCTGCGGGCTGCGCGCCCTAAAGGCTCGACCGGAGCACTTGTCTCTTTCGGTGATGCGAAGGTGCCTGTGAATTCCCAGCACCTGTGGAAGCAGTGTGCATAGGGATCCCTACTTTAGAGTTTTTTTGAGAATGGCAGGCTAACTTAATGTACTCCATTGGTAATCATAGTTTAATTCTTACGTGTACTCTGTACTGCTCAATTTTATTGCTGAAGTGGTTTTTATGAGAAATCCATACCTATTCTCCTTTTGCTGTTCTCCCTCCCCCCTCCAGCTGTCAGTACTGCAGACTCAGCCAGGGAGCTGAAAATCCTTTTATTCCTCACTGGCAATAAAAGTTCAACACATCAAATTATCTCCCCATTTATTACTGTGCCACCTCATCAAAAGGCTGCTGCAGGAAAATTTGTGAGAAATGATATATCCTGCAGATATAACTGAGCCAAGACATAACCAAGGGTCTCTTAAAATAAAAAATGTTACTCTCAGCTGAGTCTGTTCTGCTTTGTCCTATCACTCACCTCCCCCCCGCAATTCTCCTTCATTTTCTTTCCCCCCTGAGATTTTCTGTCAGTTTCCCTCTTTCTTGCTTAGTCAGTCTAGAACACAAACCTACAGGTGGTTCCCCAATTTGATCAGACCTGAAAAAGGTGCCTTCCTCATCCAGCTTTCGTGATCATGGTTTTCTGTTGTTTGTAGTTTTGGTTTTGTGGTTTTTTTGTGGTTTTTGGGGTGGGGGGAGTTGGGAAGGGAAGGATCCATTATGAAATTAAGGAGGGAAGCCATAGATACTGCCTTAACATGGGCAGTGCTGGAAATCACCAGCTCTGTTACAGAACTGTCCAGTAAAGATGAGCTTCTTGTCAGCAGCCTGTAGCTTGTGGGAACAAGCTGGCCAGGAACTGCTCAAAATGCACATTTGGTAGGACGTGTTTCGTGAACTGGATTTTTCTGAGAAGCACCAAGTTTCACATGCATAGCTGGACTCTGCTGCATTTGGACACCCAGCCACAGGCTGTGGAAGTGGGTAGAAATTTTGAAAATGGGTAGAAATTTGATGTCCTGTGAGTTTCTTCAGGCATCGTGAAGAAATGTAGCTGTGTCGCAAAGATGTGAGATGTAATGAAATCATAGAATCATAGAATGGCCCAGGCTGGAAGGGACCTTAGAGATCATCTAATCCAACCTCCCTGTTGTGGGCAGGAAATGCTGCTCTATAGATTCAGGCTCACTGAATTTTGTGCGTTACTGGAGCTCCCTTGTCTCACAGAAATGGGTTACTTTTGTTCAGCTTGTTGGAGTTACGTTGGCTCTGTGAAAAAGAAACTGAGGTTGAAATCAAATCCTTCAATTCTTCTTGCCGCACCAGGGAGTAGAAGTTACTGCGCTTGTCCTGGAATGCAGTTTTCCTAAAAGTCTTGTCATTGTCCGTTTGATTCACTAGGCTCAGACGTTGATGTAAATACCTAGCATAGTATAACTCCAAGATATAAAACAGCACTGAGATATGAAATGGAATTAGTGAGGCAAATTCTTTCAAAAAAACCCCTTAGGATTTCTACTTGAGCATCCCAGTCTTTATCTATGTTAGTGGTTGTGTGTACTTTAATTTCAGTCTTAAAATTAACTTAAGAAAAATCACTGTTGTTAAGAAAATTTTGCAGTTATGTATGGGTAATGAGATCTTTTATGTGTTTAGAGAACAGGTTTGAGTACTTTTTCACCAGACTTTTTTAATTTTATTTTTTTTAATTCCTCTTTAGGGATTGTAAAATTATTATTATTATTTTACCCTGAATTATTCATACTTGAAACTGGTGAATACTGACTGTCTGTAAATAGGATGTCCTAACTATGGGGAGAAGTTAAACATTTAAATAAAGTTTTACGTTGATGTCTAGTTTTTAGTGTGGAACTGCCCGTCTTTAAAACTAGTTAACAGCAGTTGCAGTGGGTAACACAGTGCCCTGAACAGCAGCCAAAATTGCAGCTGCTGTTGCTTCAGCTTTTAAGAGCCCTGGATGTGAAGCTTTGTTACCCATGGCTGGAAGTTTGTTCTCTTCTTCCACTTTGTGTCATGATCTTCCCTGGCACTTTTTAATAAGGTGAGGTAAATTAGAATAAGTAATTCATTTGTACTCATTTCAGATGTATTTTTTGTAAGTATAAAGGGTTGGGTTTTTTTAGCTTTGCAAAGATCTAACATAAGGTACTGTTACATTGTTAAAAATTCGTAGCAAGTGTTATATACCTGCCCTAAAATATTTCTAGTTAAGTCTGAAAATGTAAACAACAGAGTAAATTCCGTCTCTTATGTTTATGGTCATTGCCTTGTTTTGCTTTCACAGAAGTAGGCAATTAAAACGTGTATGTATTACATTACATTAGAGTAAAAATTGGATTTGCATATGATGTTTTGTTATCTTTCATCTTTTAAACTATATTTCAAACCATGCTTATCAATTGGTTTTACGATTTTAATTCCAGGTTATCTCTGTTTATACTGGTGTGTGCCAGACATACAAAGCAGCCTGAAATCACGCTGCCCTGGCATTGTGACAACACACTTGATAAAAATGTTAAGAGATGACACGAGTAGCGTTTCTAAAGAATCTGGTTTTTTTTCCTGTTTCTGTTCTTCTGTTGGAAGAGGTAGACTGTATACCTTCTAGCTAAATGTCGTGTATGTGGCTTATTGCATATGGCATTTATTGCAAGTTGGTCAGCAAATCAATGCTTCAGAAATAAATCCAGGAATTGCACATATTTTGTCATGCTTATGGAGCCCTTTATCTTGGATTAAATACGGATCTCAGGATGATGTAGCAGTGTAACATATAGTACTGTGGCCCCTTACCAATGTGTCTTCTGTTTATTGATTAACTTTCTTCTAGTGAGCAGTAGGTAATACAAAAAAATCGAGACAAAAAATTATTAGCTTTGTGGTCATTTTCTTGTGTTCTCCTTTTTTTTTTTAGGAGAGATACATGAGAAAACAGTTGTTAAATAAGAGCATATATTTAAGGTTTAAGTGTAGATTCTCCAGGCTTGATATTTCTGCGTTTGTGCGGTGGGTACAGATTTCTTGATATGTGCAGGACATGAAGCAATGACTTGTATAACAGATTTAATTGACGTTAAACAAAAATTTGCTGCTGAAAAACAGAGGAATTCAGGCCCTTTGGAGCTTAATAATGCCTGCTGCTCTGGCACTGGTGTATCTGCAGTGACCTTTCGCAGTATGGTTCAGGAGACAAGCTTCAAGATATTTTTGTTTCCCCTGGAAAATGTTTGAAACACCAGAGAAGCATTTGTGAGATAAAGTTAAGCTCATTTCTGAGTTTCTGTTGAAAGCCACTGTTCTCAAAATATGCTTCTGTTTTTCTTAAAAAAAAATTTATTAATTCAAATGTAATTCCAGTATTTTAGAGACCAAATAACTTCCACTTGTATTTGGTACAACACAGTGGATGACAATGTAATGAAGTGTATCTTTTGGTAACTTTTTGGAAATTAGCTGGTAAAAGTTGTACGTTAAAACCAAAGCCTAAGGCTGTGTCAGTAATGCATACAACTAAAAAATTAGTTATGTCTGTTAGGAAACAGCAAAAATCGACATGTGAATTGAGCTGTTGATTTTTTTTGTTGAATGACAGGTCATGAGTTTTGTTTTTTCAACAGTTGTGCTTTATTTATTTCTTCTAATTACCTTCTGTCGTACTGTTTGGTTTAGCAACATAAGCTCAAGGAATGACAGCAGCTCCTTACATATGTCACGTGTTTGAATGTACTTACACAGGTTGTGAGACAGAAATCGCTACTTTTAGGACTGTCATGACTTGGTGCTATAGACCTCAGTAGTCCCCAAACCAATAATTTTCATCTAGGCTGAAAAATAAATGGAAATGTGTTTTGCAGTGTGTCAGAGCTAGTATAAGGATTGGGAAATTCCTTTAACTTAGTCATGTGTTTGCACGGGATCATGATTATGAGCAACTCCATGGCCCCTTCGCATGTGTGCTGTTAAGATAATTTTAGAGTGGAGAGAGATAACAAGGAGATTTTCAAAGTGATGGTCTTGTCGTGCACTGAAAGCTGTGACCTATTTCGTAACGTGTTAATTAACAAGGAATAAGTAAAAAACAATGCCCATTTAATGGAAAGGACAATTTCAACTTTAATAGAAAGGAATCATTTGCAAAGTAATAATGAGTAAGAAACATAGTACAGCATTTCATATACTGTACCTTATTTCACATCCAGCTGGTCTATCAATTATAACCTGTACTCTACAGATGGTGCAATATATCAGAATTAAGTCAGTCAGTTAGTTTGTTCCCAATTAAGTGCTAATACTCCCAGTGGAGAAAATTACCCTGAGTCTTAGTTAAGTGCCTGTCTTCTAATATCCCTTTATGGTCTTATTTTGTCATTTTAAAGAGATACCCTGTCACGTAGACCAGAAATTTCTGGCTCGTTCTTCCAAGTGCTACTTGTGTTGCAGTCCTTGGCTTTATCTGTAAGTTAGAGAGAGGATTTGGTATTTCAGAGAGCTTGGAGCAGAGATATTGTGAAAAGGAATCTTAGGAAAAGCTGGCACTACAGTGTATGGGCACCACGTATTTAGGTGCATACATGTACTTGCCGTTACAAAATCTGAATGCTTGAGAAGGGAGTACCATTTCAGCAAGAAACTAGTGCTGCGATGTCCAACCACTCTGTCTGTGGATTAGAAGCTTAATGAACTTGACTCATGAAGCTTACCAGCCTTACAGGGCTTGCTCTTTTCAGTGACTTACTAGACAGATTACTTGAGTTTGCCCATCTGTCCTCTCTTGCTTGGCTTTGCCAGCCATTTCAGGCTTGCCACTAGCAGATTGATATCCAGTTCCATTACACTGCCTTCCACTTTTAGGTCTTAGTCTTTGCCCAGTTAAAGGCTGGTTAATTTTCTCACACTTTTCCTTTGCAACTGAATGTCAAGCTGATTGCAGATTTAGTCACTTGATCCAATGAACTTGCTGTCTTCCCCTGTTAGTCTCTAAGGTGACCCTTCAGTGAGAGGAAACCCGTTGACAGAATTTGTTTTCTGAAGTGACTCCAGAGATTCCGTGCAATTACATGAGCTTTAGAATATCTTTATTTAGAAGTTTAAAAGGCGTGCTCTTCTAGCACTGCTTATATTACCCTCGTGGATTTGTTGCCGTGTTATGGGAAATCTCTGTTACAGGGTATTCATGGAATCACAGTTATTTCAGCAGTGTCTTTGTTATGGAGAGATGTATAAAAAAGTTACCAGTTTCAAAGTGTCAGTTTTAAGCCCTTTCTTGGCAGCCTGCTTAATAACTTACATGACAATGAGATGGAAAAATGCCTTGTATAGTTGTTGGCAAAAGCTTCTCTTTGGTACTTTTAGTCCCACCAGGAGTTAAAGTTTGGTAACATACTTAAATTTACGGGGAATTACCTAAACGTAATGAACTTTTTTTACATAATCTCTGACACAAAAAAAAAAAAAAAAGGAGATGTCAAAAATAACATATTTTTCTAGAAGTGAAATACTATTTGAGAAAGAATGTGTGTATCAAAGGAAAATAATCATTCAATTCTAGCCCCAGTTTTAAACAGTGGTAAAGCATTCTGTGGTAAGTACTACTTAGAATAGACCATAATTGATATAGATTCATATTCTCAAGGTTTAGACAATTGCAGCTTTGCTTTTCAGCACAACTTTGTGTGTTCTACAACAATTTCATCTTTACTAAGGGGCTTCTTTTTTAACTGTTCTCATTTGATCACCTTAACATTCCTGAAACATACTGTGATTATAAAAATAGATGCATTGATTTCATTTGCATCAAAATGAAAAAATAGCCTCATTTTGAGTTTTCTCACTAAATATTGACAAAATAAACCCAAATTGCTATACATTGCATACATATTAAAATCTGCCAGCTTTTTACTTTGCTTGAATTTTGCATTTTGTTTGGGTATTTTTTAATCTTTTTTTTTTTTCTCCCTGGAAAAAGTTAAATAGTGTTATGGCCAACAGCACAACTGTAATGGGCTCCTGCTATCTTTTCCATAATTTCTGCTTTATAAGATGTGCTGCCAGTTCTTCCAGCGTACAGTAAATGAAATTACTTCTGACACAGGGTTTCAAAAGAGGGTTTATAACCTTCCTCACTATAAGCAACTAGATTTTCAATTTTTGCTGCATTCTAAATCGGTGGAATAAAATAAAAAATATTTGTTTAATCTTCTGTTAAAATATGAAGCAGCTTCAGAACACAAATTTAATGGAATATTTTAAATAGTATTTTTCATTTCTTGAATATTTTGTTTTTATAAACAAATTGAAATTTATATTTCAATTAAAGTTTTTGAAGCTGAACGGGGGTTAAATTTCAGTGTTTTTAAGTAGCAGCTTTGCCACACATTGTAAATACATTCAAATATATTTGTTTAGATCAGGCTAGTCTTTTTGTTGTGTGTTCATGCTTGTGATTGAGTCCTCACATAGCTACGTGTGACATTGTGGGCTTTTGGTGGAAGGCAAGTGCTTTATTAGAAAGGTAATTTTGGTGCCATAGTTGTCCTGTCGTGCAAAGAAAAAGCAGGCAATGATGAGCTCTGTGTAAGAAACATGATAGTAATTATGTGCCACGGTACAAACTGTGCGTCTTGCAAGGCTGCACCCTCAACATTTCTCAGTAAGCAAAATGTATTTTTGTAAGCAGTGTGGAAAAGGTACTGGTAGAATATCAGCATGTAAGTTTCTATGTAAAAGACTTAATGACTTGACAGGATAAAAGCTTAGTATGCTCTATCCATTGAAAAGAAGCAAACAAAACTCCTGATAGTTGCTTGCTGCTTAACAGCTAAAAAATCAGCAGAGTTAATATCTGAAATGATTAAAACCTATGCAAATGTTTATATACATTGAAATAGAGGAAGAAAAGTAGCAGCTGGAAAATAATTGCCCGTGTAGCTTTGTATTTAAAATGTTTTCTACTTTGCATCATCTTTAGTATCATATGAGAAGACAGTCACTTCCTTGGTCGTTGGATAAAACTTATTAAGGAGTTATGTCATAAGAAATACGCCAGCCCCAAATCCGGAAATGTGCAGTTTTGTCTTTGCATCTTACTTGTAAACAGAGCATGGCACATACCTTGGCAATTAGTTACACTCCTCGTGGCTGCCGTTTGATGCCTCTGCTTGAATCTGGCAGGTACAACCTTGGATTTACAGGAGACTCGTGCCACCGAAGGAGAAGATGGAGTCCAGGCTGGGTATCCCACGGTGTCTGAAGTGGCTTGAGACACCTTTAGACAACTGACCACAGTTGGAAGGGACCATGTAGTCTGCCGGCCATGGGCGGGGACACCTCCCACCAGAGCAGGTTGCTCAAAGCCCCGTCCAGTCTGGCCTTGAACACTTCCAGGGTGGGGGCTCCTACAGCTTCTCTGGGTAACCTGTGGCGGGGTCTCACCGCTCTCTCACCTTGTTGCAAGGCAAAGTACATACCATGCAGGAAGGCTACTGTAATTGTGTCCATAACAAATAAACAAATACATGCCAAGACAGGACAATAAGTAAGGAAAACCGGCCAGAACTTTGATTTGGTAGGTCTGGAAGACTGGAAATACTGGTATAAAAGCACGAATGTGACTCCTTTCTCCTTTTCATCTCCACTACGTCAATTCAAAACACTTCCCCCCCCACCCCCTGAAAGCGTTGGCTGTGTAGCTTGCTTGTATTCAACATATGCTTTCCATTTTGTTAGTTCAATCAAGTTTTTGATTTTGCTTTTCTAGCAATAAAAGACGTCAGTAGTGCCATATTGTACATTTGGAACACACATGCTGCTGGCTAACAGTGGCTATATTAGTCACCTGACTCCCTTTAATTTTCTTTGTCATTATCTTAAATCTGAGATTTGATTGCTTGTAATGGAGCAGTAGAATGACCAAGATAAGGCTTGTGTGTAGACTGTTGGGAAGTGACAGAAAAGGTTGACGGAACATTGAATGAAGTGGTTTCCTTTCAGTGATTCTTCAGAAATAGTCAAAGGCCCACAGAGGGTGGGAGTCTGTAACTGCCTCATGTTTCTGTTGGCCTAACAGAATTTGCAGTCAGCTCTTGCACAGAAAGCTCCCGTTGTGCAGCTCCACGGCACAACTGTGTGGGCACACTGAAGGGGGCCTGCTGCTGGACTCTGAGCACAGCCCTTGGGTGCTGGCACAACAGGCAAATTAGGGGAAAATGGAATGGATCTAGCTGCAGCCAGTGAGGAAAAAAAATGGAAGTCTGTAGTTTTCCTCCAAGAGAAATGAAGGGAAATTGCAGGGAAAAAATATTCTGGAATTTTCAAATTTTTGTTTTAATAGTTTGCAAGCAAGCATGGAAGGAGCATAGAGAACATGGTGACTGAAAGTTACTTTCTGTACATTGACTCTGTATTTTATTAGTATTCGCTGCTAAAATTCTGTTTATTGATTCTTGGTGAGTAATCACTACATTTTAGGTAACTAAGATACTTTGATCCCTCATTGAAGCTCATGAGGATTTAAAAATTGTAGATCATGACCTTCTAGACACTTGCTGTAGAAGTAAAGGTAGTTTTGAGCAGCTGTAGGTGGTTGAGACTTGGGAACATGTAAGATACAATTTGGAAAGATAATTATTTGTGAGTTGTTGATATTTTAGTGCAAAAGGTGACAGCTTAAATAAAGTGCAGACTAATACAGAACATTGTTTAGTGAAAAACTGAATCTTCAGCATAAGATGATAAATTCTTGGTGTTAAATACTGTAATTACTATTAAATACTATTAAATAATTTTTAAAAGTAATTGTGAGTAACTAAAATGGATCTGTAAAATTGCTGTAAGTGGTTATTAAACATTTTATGATATTATGCAAAAACTGGAAAACAAACTGACTAGAACTGGAAAACCTTACCTTTAAAATGAGGCTTGAGTGAAAAACTTAGCTAATGTATTATAATTGGAACCAATGGCCTATGTTGCATTTATTTATTTGAAAATAATGGGGCAGGGGGAAAGAAGAAGAAAAATTCTTTGCTCCAGTGGGTCCTTAGAAGAGGATGAGTTGAATAAGGAGAATTGAATTTGTTTTCTATTGTAAAAAAGTTCCTCTTTTAAGATTCATTTCTCGTACACAAGCCGGGTGCGGTGAGTCCTTCTCTGTTCACAGGTAGATATCTTTACCATGCACGTATTGTTTGGAAGTATGTCCAACCCCATTAACTGGAATTGGTAGTGGGCCATCATCCATGTTCCGATAAATCGCATAAAGTGAGAGCGTACACTGGGATAATAGGGCTTATAACCATGTCAAGTCAAATAGCTGTTTGTATCTGACTAATGACTGGGGTGGAGATAGAGGTTGTATTTCTTTTTCCAGAGGAACCTGTGATAAGGTTAGAAATGTCCTTCACAGTTGCTGCTTTGTCCTGTTGCCACTGGCCTTCCCTAACCAGTTCTGGTAATTAAGATGGGACCATTAAACATCCTCTTATCCATAAGGCTAAAGGGAGGGAAACAGCCTGATGATAGAATCAATCCAAATAAATTATCTTTCAATGCTTCTTTTCAGCAAATCTCTAGAAAGGTTGAAACATGGGTGAAGCTGAAATCCAGAGGCCATACCTGCACAATATTCTGTGTTCCAAGTAATTTCCAGTAAAAAGAAACAAAAAAGCAGAAGTTTAATAATAATGTCAGTGATTCTGGGACATATAAAGCAACTGAAGTTGATTTGAGGCAAAAATTATACTCTCACAAATCTCGCTTTCCCCTCCCTGTCCTGTTGTGTCCAGAAATGCCACCGGTGTCAGAGGTTTGGTACATGCTGCGTGAACAGGAGAGAAAATTGATGATGAGACCATTGTGTAGAAAAGATTCGGGTTTTCAGACTGTGGGTCTTGTGAGCAGTAATCATCCTAATTCTTGTCTAATGAACATACTCCACAATTAAGAATGGCAATTTTTCTTAATTTTCACACTCTACTCTTGAGACCGGAGCGTGTCGGTGTAACTGTTGGTAGGTGCATTCCTCCCCACGATCTTTTAGTGGCGATCCTGCTGCTGCTGTGTACCATTGACAGCTTGTCTTCAAGTGCTCTGATTTTGCTGACATAAACCCCTAAATAATGATTCTGTTGTAGTACTTAGCAGAGGCATAATTAATATGACTGCCCTTTTTGGACACTCTTGAACCCATGTCTGCAGCATTATGTCCAATTTGGTTGGGTCTTCCAGAACAAGGAAGTTATTGAGTGGGGGCTGGAGCATGTAATGTGCTGGCAGATAATTGGTGAGCGCTGCTGTCAGCCGCCGCCTACACAAGTTGGAGAGGAGGCCGTGTGAGCCAGGGGCCACTCGGGGGTGTACAGCACACGAGCAGGAAGCAGTAGTTTGAAGTGGCACAAGGGAAATGCCCATGGGGAATGGGAGGAAGGAGGGGGAATTCTTTCATTTTCAGAGTGGGTTGCTATTGGAACAGGTATTTTGGAGAAGTTGTGGGGCATCTGTACTTGAAGTTATTGCAAGCATGACCTGATAAGACCATGAGAAACCTTATCTTATTTTCCAAGTATGGAGCATTTGAGCGAGAGGTAAGGCTAATTGATCTCTGGAGATCTATCCTTCTGGCCTCAGTTATTCTGCAGTTGTGTTTGTCCTGGTAAGGTTTACAAATACACATCCAGACCTGTATTTGTTTTTCCAGTAGGGAGCCTGAGCTGTTGAGCCCATGTTCACGACCTGAAAGTTTTAGGAAAAGCAATGAAAAAGTATGGTGATGTAAATTCGGTGTGGATCAGTTTTGCTATTAAAGTGTCTGCCCTAGTTTTTTTTTCCTTCACATTCAGTCTAAACCTCTAACCTGACTGTGTTTAATTGGCAGCTGGATTATTTTCTTTTCAAATGAAATGCATTTTTAATGGTTGCAAAAAACCTCAAAGTATTTGCCTAGATGAGCCAATTGCGATAAGTAGAATTAATAACCTGAAATAACTTTTTTTTTATAAGTGTCATATTAAGAATGTAGCCCTGAAGTGATTAATCTTGGAAGGGAAAAGTTGAGGGGCATTTTCTTTAGGAGCAATCATAAACAAATGGATTTCCTGTTCATCTTCTAGCCAAAAAATAATGTGGACAGCAGCTGCTCAACCTTCATTCGGTTTTTCCATGTTGTTCTAACTCTTCAGACCCTTTGGGAAAAACAGTCCCCAGGGGGAAAAAAAATAAAAAATCTGTCAGCAAACCCTTGCCCACCTATTTACTATTTTGAGATTGTGAGAAAGATAAATTTGCAATGATAATTTCCACAATGTAGATATTTATGCAGTGCCCTCAGCTGTGGTTCACTCTATTCTGAAGCCATCAAATTGCCTTTCTGCCATTGGACAGAAGCCTGAGGTGTGTTTGTTTGCTTAGTGAGGGACTGAACAAAAAAACCGCTTTTTACATTCATGTGGAATTTTATTACCAAAATATTGCCCAGGTATTTTTATGCAGAGTAATTTTGAAGAGAGGTGGAAAGAAGACATAGTGGCTTGAATCCATCACTCTATTACTATAGGTGATGATCCTGAGTGTGTGAAAGTCCAGGGTGAAAAGCAGTGTTGGTAACACGTTGGATTCTTCTAATGATAGAACCAGTTCTTCACAAGTCTCTGTTGTCCGTCATTTAAACATTGGTGTTGGATCTGACCTTTATTTTGTGCGATAACACATTTCTCTTCTGGTTTGCAGTGTCAAGGATTCCCTAGTTTTTCATAAGGGGTCGCTTTACTCTCTTTGAGAGCAGCGAAGAATTCAGCAACCAACAGCTTTTTCATTCGCAGAACTGTCAGTCACCTGGTGAAAACATCAAAACCTCCCCGGATTCACCATGGAAAAGCATTGTCTCTTTTTCTTGTTTGCAATGAAATGAGCATTACAGTAATATATAATAAGTAGTGGGGTGCATGCCTGAGCTATAATGACTGCAAAGCAAAACTAGATTTAGTGAGGCAAAAATGGGATTTAAACAGCTGCTTGAAGTGAAAATAGATAATCCTGCGAAATCACTACGAAACAGCATGTAGTACTACTAATGTCAACATTATTATTTTCACTTTTCTGACATGTCAGCATGTCGTTTGCAGCATTTTTCAGAATAATAGAATTTATTCAAACAATTTATCCTTAATGTGTGTACTAGAAATAGTTTATGTTGTGCTTATATATCATATTAACAATATTTGATTTGTGCTTTCTTTACAAATTGGAGACATTGATTTTCCTCCAGTTCACATTTTGCATTTAGGCTTTCGGTTCCCATTTTAGGTTCTGTGCTTTGAAGTAAGTCGATTTCTCATAATTTTATGCTCTTTCATAAGAGTGTCTCTGGATGCTATGTTCCTTTTTTAAACATTGCTTGCCTCTCTTTTGGAACAAATTAATGCCTTTAAGTTTAAACTCGCTTCATAAAGAGCACAAATAATGTTCTTCCCCTTACTCAGAACACAAACCTGCTCCCCTTGACCTCAGGTGATAGTATCGATCCTGCATTGTTATGTTTTAATTCTCTTCTTGCTTCTACTTTGTCCCAACAATTGTGACAAAATGGCCCAAGTCTCAGACTCTGCATACGACCATCAAAAGTTTCCACACACCTGCTGATTGCGAAGGAACTGTGTGTGTAGAATCTTTAGCTTGATGCTCTGAAGTTCTCAAACTTTCTATTCTTAATTTATCAACTAGGGAAATTTATCTGAACGTATTCATTAGTTCCTGCTTGAAATGTTTTTGAGGTGCCTTGTGAATCAGTCCACTGACATGTCAGTCCCACCGCAGATCCTTTTCCTTGATTCCATGACTCAGACATCGCCTCTAGATTTATGTTCTGCTGTTCCTGGCCTGTGATCAACTTGTAAAGATTTATGAAGTCATTCAAAACTCCCGTTAAGATTTAGATCTCCACATAGAATCTTTCAAGACTTGGTAACCGTAGTGAGAATCTGTAGGTACATGGGTCCTGGATTTTTGTTTTGTTTCATCTCATTTTCCTGTAGATTGAGGTAGTCATAAATAAAATAAGCAAATAAATAACAATTAGGCTGCCGATTCCATCGTCTTTTATTTACGTGTATTTCTGAATTTTTGCATTTGCCTGCAAATATGTAGAAATCCTCAAGTAGAGTTGCATGCAGGTGTTTTGCATCTATGTATACATTTATGGAAGGCATTAGTGTTGGGAGCAAATTTGAGCAGAAAAAGACTGTTTAGGAAAACTTCATGGGTTTGTAATGGTTGCTTCCAACACTTCACAAAGCAGAAATTGAAAGCTATCGGTACGTACCTGCAAAGATACGTGAATACGTAGGCAGATGTATGATTTGCATTAAGTGTCTTTCCATTAATTCACCTTCATTGTTATATTACAAAGATTGAAGACCTTTAGTTCAGAGTGCTACAAGAGTGATAAATCCGAGTTAGTTCTACCTTTTTAATCGCTCGGGATTAAACCTTTTGGTGAAGAGACCCATTAATGTGTTTTAAATCTATCGATTCATAGTAGAAAGACACAATTTAAACTCGGAAGTCGCTGAGTGAACTTTCCATTAAGTTAGGGAGACTGTGGTCACAGCTCATTTGATCTTTATGAAGTAGAAAATGTGATGTAGACCACACTGGCATTCTATTAGAGGAAATCATGCATTTAACCGTGTAGCAAAATACTGTAGCCAATTACATGAACATACACCTATTTTACACATGGCTGATCTTCTGAGCATAAAGTATTAACAATGTGCATACTATCTTGTTTTAAGGACTATTTACTTTTAGCCAGTGATATGGCTTAAAGTTTAGAGAGAAAAAAATTAATTTGTGATTTATATCAGTTTTCTAACTGGAAATCAGCCTCGCCTACAGGTGTGACGGCATCAACAAAGATTAATGACCCTGTTTTATTAAATGACATAACCTGAAATTGTATTTAGAAAAGAAAGAAAAATGTTCAGCATCAAACTTAATTTCTTAAAACTATTATATTTTAAAAATAATTTTGACTCTATTTAATTTCTGATCCATAGCTCCCCTTTTTTCTAGTTTAGCGTGTACATGAGGCTATCTAAAAATGTTTACGTTTCAGAACATACTTTCTGTAAAAAGTGCCTGGGTGAACTTGTTCTTGGCTTTGGATGTTTACGTTGTGATTTCTCCGTGCAGTGGGCTGGCAGTTGACTTGCTTAATGTTACTATGCCTTTTGAATTAATTTTTGTTTATATAAATATATGTATTTGCATGCAATTGTGCATAGACATTTAAAAACTGTCTTTTTACAATTTAGTCACGAAATTTAGTCACAGTAATACTTTCTTACTTTTAGGAAATTAAGTAACATACTGAAAGTTGATACAGAGGTTGCGATCTCAACTTTTACCTTAGAATGCTGTGGGTCCCATCTGAGGGTGGTTCAGCTTATGTTTGGACTTATTTTTCCATTCCTGTTCAGATATCCCAAAACCTGCTATCTAGGCTTTGAGCACTTGGAATGGCAGAAGGTATTGTATTTTTTTTTTCTGGGTCTTTTGGCCTTTATGCTTAAATGCTATTGGGAAGAAAGAAATACATAACGATGTAATTCATAATGACAGTAACTCTTTTGGACAGCAGTTTTGCCTTATTCTATTGCCTCAAATAAGTTATGAGCTGGGAAGTTATGACCTCTCTCATTATGGGCTTATTGTGTATATTGGCACTGCACAGTCAGGATACGCAGAGGAAGATGAATGTGTTGTACGCCAACATGTCCTTTCCTATGCAAAACATTCTGTGAGTATTGAGGTGATTTGTGCAAGAATTTCGCAGAGAATGCCAAAGCTAAGTCCAAGTAAATTAAACGTCCCCATCTGGCTTTACTTTCTTGGAAATGGCCACAGCAATATATTCCAATACAAACTGCTGTTTATTATAGCTCTTATTTACAGTGCAGTTTTTCTGAAGCTCTGCTATGTCATCCATTAGTCACAAATTTTCAAGGAAGATTTCTGGATCGTGAAGGTGTCTGCACAGAGGAAATGACTTACTCTATATTCCAGGTACCCAGCACATTCTTAAAATTGACATTAGTCTGACAATACTGCATCTGATTTCAGTGGCAAGAAAAGATACTTTTTTTCTGTTGCAAGATCCTAATTGTCAATGTCTAAAATAAATTTCCTAACCGTATCAGAATCGGAAAAGAGTTCTAGGGATTAGTCTTTCATTCAAGATAATTCTTTTCATACAGTTAACAAAGCAGCATGAAGTTCTAATTTTGAAAGATTGGCCTCAAATTATTTTTAAAGTTGTATGGTTTATTTCAGTGACACTTTTCAGAGTGATAGTCAAATATTAACGAAAAGGAAAAAAAAAAAAGAAAGAGAAAGAAAAAATAAAACTTAAACCCCAGTTCTCCACTATGGAATAAATCCAGGGAGCAAACCTGAGGTCATTGTGGCGATCAAGTCGTGTGGTTAGACAAGGCAGCATTCTCCCAGCAGCTCAAGACAGACCTACCTTCCTGCCCTATAGACTGGAACAATAACATCACCTACTTCAGAAATGAAAAAACATGGCATCTTTTAGTTGCGTGTGGAACTCAGGGAATGAAGAACTGGAAAACTGTTACAAGAAACATGATGATGTGAGTGTATGTATAGAGTTAGAGATGCATACACATAGAGATGCATACACATAGAGATGCATACACATACACCCGTACGTACAGTTCCCTTCAGACTGCGCTATCCTTTTTTCTCCTCTAATGAAGTTTTTCTTTGTTTCATGCACCCAGTGCTTATAAGACAGAGCACTGAATGTTGAGAGCACTTTGAGAAGTTAGATTGTATTGATTTTACTGGTTATGTTTTTTAAGGAAAGGTTTGCACTAGGTCTGCTAGTGAATTTTAAGATCTGTAGATTTTTGAACCTGTGCCATGTTACTCCTGACATCATGAAGTAGAAAGCTAACGTGGATATATTCAGGAAATGGAAAGTGCATATGAAGTCCCATTCAGGTCGGTATTTTTTGTTCTTTTTTAGGCAAATTTTATCATGAAAATTTATATTATATTGATAAAAGAAAGTGCACTGTACCTGACTGATGATAAATGTATTTCTAGATATCTGTGTGTGCATGTGTTTTTAGATACAAAATGCATATTTTTTTCATATACCTATGAGAGACTTGTGTATTCATAAACATGACACACTGTGCAAGTCACCAGTGTCTATAATCTCATAATTTCTGGACAGTTTTTTTTGGTTTACTAGCTAGAGGATGTATTTCCATCACTGAGCCGTGAATGAACTTGCAGATGACCTTCTGTAGAAGCAAGGATGGTCAAAAGTAACAATGAGATTCTGGTTGCTTATCAGTGAGTGCACATACTTCCCTTTTTTTACTGCCACCTGACCAATGTTATGTCTCATAAGAAAGTAATTACAGATAGTTCTAATCCTGTATTCCAAAATGTCAAGGCGAGGATTAGTCCAGATAGTAGTTTCCTCACAAAGTTTGCAATAAATACTCTGGATCAGGTCTGGTGGAATTTCCATTTCTGTGTAGTGGTTGGTACTAAGTGAGAGTTTGATACTGATGGCTGTTACTGGCCAGTCTCAAAGGATAAAAATAAGTATTTTTAACTAATTAATATTTGCTAAAAAATAGAGCGTTGTGTTTTCACATGATATTCAGTTTTTACCGTATAACTTTAGAAGTAAAAGTGGTCAGTAGCAGATGTAACCCAGCAAAATAGGAATTCATATCCTTTTCAGCTCAAGGAATGGGTGGTATAAATCTATTTAGATTATATCCACTTTTCTTACAGAAAGGTTAAGAGATGCAGTATTCTCCACAGCTTTGTCATATGAGTACTTACCTGGGTGCCAAGATTGTAGATTTCAATCTAATCTCCCTGGTTTCCTCAGGCCGATCACTTGATTACTGTGTCACAATTCTCCACCTTTGAAAGAGGAATCAGAGTGATGCTTCACCTCTACAGTCAGGGCAGGACTATCTTAAATTGCTAATATGTTGTACTGACACAGGAACTTTAATCTTGGTTAGAGTATCTTGCTCTTGATAAAATACAAATGCTAATAATCTTGATGAAAGTTATGTGAGACGTGCCACTAATAGCAAGTGGATTTTTACCGCTCAGATTATATTAAGAAGTGTTGTCACAGTAAATTGACGATTAATAAATACAGGCTGATACTGGAGAAGAATAATGGAGATAAAAGCTTTGTCACACAAAAATAAAGAGTAGCAAGTCCTGCATTTAAAGCTATGCAGAACAGAAATTAAACAAAGTACAGACAGTTGTGCTCTGTGAAACTCTGTGTGCACGTTGTTGGGTTATTTTTGTGCCAAGCTAAGGGTAAAGTAGAAGTACTTGTTTCTGCCCTACTGTACCCTGTTGCCCCCAAAGTGGATGGAAAAGATGAATGGTCTCAGCACAGTCTCTCAGTTGTGTGGCTTCACACATTTTCTTCTACTGTGTGCTAGGTGACTTACTTGTTTTTCTTGCTCCTTTTTTAATTTTCTTTAAAATTTGGAACGTTTGTTTAGAAAGAGAGCACAAACGGTTCTCTTGTGCTTCTTGCTTCTGTTTTGGTAGATGAGTACTGAGCTTAGATAAGTAATCAATTAATGAGTCTCCCTCTCTTTTTCCTTTTTTGTTAAAAAAAAGTTGAAAAATAGTACCTTTTCTTTGAGCTTTATGGGTGTCTTAAATGCTAGCACTTGGGATCAGGAAAACTTGGAGATAAACGCTAAAAACCGACTCGTCTTCTGATGAAGAATAGTTAAGACACTGAATATGTTGAAGAATGCTTAATAAAGGAATAAACAGCAGCCTACAGTAAATCTCAGGGTCACGATTTACTACAGCTTAGTGTAGAAAAAGATATATTTTGTTTGTTTGTTTGGGTTGGGGAAATGGGTGCTTTTTATTGGGTAGTTTGGGATTTTATGCTTTTGTTTTTTTCTTTTCCTAAATGCTAAAATGTTATCTGTGTATCCATAGAGTATAACAAAACTCATTAGTTCTTTTGAATGATTCAGTTGTGATCACATAGAAATGCTTTGGCTGACTGATTCAAAGAGTGACTGCATTCTTACTTTTCAGACTTCTAAAACCTTTGGAGACGCATATAAGAAATGGTAGTGCTAAAGTTTACTAGTGAAAGTCATCTTCAGTACAGTTGTTTATCTGATCTATGCATTCATTAATAAAGAGTCACTGCTGTCGTTGGCTCCAGCACAACTTAATTAATTACTATTTCAACTATGGATGTGGTAAACGATCCAACTTAGTGAAACAGGAGAACAGCTGTTACCTTCTTTCATGTTTGAAGTCACAGGCTTTTCTCCTTATTCGTGTGTGCCATCCCCTTTTTCATCTTATGACAGTAGTTCCATAAATTTTGGACCAGGATTCATCTGTAAGCCCTGATCCCTGTTTTGTTTTCCTACTGTTTAGTCTTGTTCTTCTCCGTACTCACCATTTTATCATCTCATCTTACAACCATCCATTATTCTCTCCCACTTTTCTCTGTCCTAGGTTTCCAAAATCCTGGTATCCTTTTTCTTTCCAGTTCCTTGCTTCAGTCATTCTGTGTTCCTGAAAGCCAAGTAAGTTGTTTGCCACTACACTGAAGAAATGATTACTTTTGCCATTGTTCCTTATGATGTGTCTTTCCAGCGGTATATGCCTGTGTGGTTTCTCAAAGCAACATTATGGAATTCATGAAAAGCTTTTCCTCAAAATTTCCCTTTTCTCTATTAGCCCTTCTACTATTTCCTCTGGTCAATTGCTGACCTAAAGTGTTTTTTGCTTATCTGTCCACCTACTGCTTTTTCTTTCTGGTTTCTTTTTCCTGTCTAGAACAGACACTGACAGCTGGTTTTTAAATAACACCTCCGATTGCTGCAGGCTTTCCTGTCAGCCACAGGCAACAGCTCTCCTGTGCAGTCAAGTGCTGTGGAGAGCGGAGGTAGAGATTTGTGTCCTGCACCCACAAACTCTATCAGTTACCATATCCTCAGTATCTTTCCCATGAGTATCCCATCAGTATCTAGCTGTGGCATTCTCTCACTTGATTTCTTTTATACTCTGAGGGGTTTTTTTTGAGATTTTTAGCTATGAAGCTTGGTTTGTTAAGCACTGCTTTAAGCTGACCGTGTCCTGAGCAGTGTGGATGGACTTTGATCTCCAGAGGCTCCTTCCAGACTCCACTGTTGTGTGATTCTGTGGTGTGCAAAAAGAACAATAACAGAGAAGGAAAAGGGAATGTGGAAAGCAGTGTGCGTTATCATGCAGAACTAACAAATGTTGTTGTAAAAGCAATTTAACCAACTTACCTCAGCATAGAAGATGTAAAACCCAATTGCAGTATGTCAGAGAAACTGAAACACCCAGCAGGATATATCATATATGGGTTTATTCTAAGATCAAGCCAAATAACAAGTAGTGTTCTAACTCCTTTATTTGTTCTGTTAGTTCTGTGGTGTACCATTTTGAATATTCTTTGGCAATATAGTTTTAATTTTTTTAAGGGAGAGACTAAAATGAAACCCTATGTTCACAAACCTAAGCACATCTTAAATCCTTGACATAACTCTTATGTGTGAAGGCATCTATTATTTTATTATTTCCGAAGAGGTTTTATGATTTCAGAGCTGAATAGCTGGGGAGGACTTATGGGTATTTATAGTATGTAGGACTAGAGAGACCTCTGAAAATAAAGTACAGTTGTTTATGCTTTTATAAATACAGAATGAAGAAAATTAAAAGTTATTTATCAAATTGTAGAAACAAAAGAGATCATGAGGTAATGAAAATGCTGAAAACATAAATCTAGGACTGTTTTATTTTAAGGAATGTGATTTACTTTCTCAAACTACCATTATAGAATCAGACATATACTTGTAAAAGCAAGCAAGTCTTGAAGCCATTTCCTTTTTGAAATGAGATGTTGGATTACAAAAAAGGACTTCATTTTCTTTATAGAAGTAGATGAAAGTCCCTCCATTGCACTTATATTTGATTCTGATTATCCTGGGCCACAGTGTAGGGGTTCAGGGAAAAGGAGTGGGAACAAGAATAGAGACAGAATTTCTCATTGTCCAAAAAAGTATTCACTTCAGTCCCTAAGAACTAAGAAAACTCATGCACCTGAACGAGTGAATGACAAATTTATCACTCTTAATGCATATGGAACTGAAAAAGCTCATGGAAAGTTTGTCTGTTGGATTCAGTCTACTTATTGGAGAGATTTATAAGGGAATGGTATTATTGCTGTTCTTTCCCTAGCTATTTAGGGTCAGCCATTTAGAGGAGTAATATGAATTATAAAAAATCAAATTATAATGTGTTATTACACCTATTGCTCATCGTTATACCTTATAATAAGTATCTCTTTTCCAGTTGCTGTCCTGGTAACTTTTTTTATGCCTTACTGCTGTCTCTTCCACTTCTTTCTTCTTCTTTCTGTCAGTTTTAAAAGTGGTAGATTCCAAATTATGCATGACTAGGCTATAAATGTTTATCAAGTCTAACTGAAGTCTTCTCCATATAGCAGTACCCCTTCCCTAGTCTGTTCTTCAAATTCTATTTTTTATTATTTTTTTTTTCAAAGACTGTCTTTATTTCCCCTCCGTTCTCTAATGTCGGATCTATTTTGTGCACTGTGAGCCAGACCTGAGAGGCTCCCACATGCACACCTGTGGTACAGCACAGCGCCAGAGCGCTACCCCGGAGTGGGGCGGGCACAGCTTTGCCTGATCCCCAGCTGGGAGAACGACGGCTCCGCTTGCCTGGCGCCGCGTGGTTCAGGTGTGAGGCTGCCGCTTCGGTCGGAGCGGATTTGCTTCGTGGTTCCTACTGCAATGCAGGGATAGAACTTGATAACGGTGTGCATACGGAAATGAATAAATAAGTTCCAAATGAGTATTGAGTCATGGAATATATGTTTGGGAAGAGCAGAGAGAGTCTTTTAGAGAAACGTTATCAGTCATTTTACCAACTGGTGGGCTCAGCTTTCCAGAGTAACTCCTGTTTTGTATACAGCATTGCACAGAGAAGATCAAAGTAGAAAGGAGAAAGTTAAAGAAGGGACTGTCTATTTGAGAGGATCATTCTCTCTTGAAACTAATAGTTTGGAAGGGAGGTTTGTTAATTAATTGTAGTGGTGGTCCTCCATCAGGTTTCATTCACCTTTTTTGTCCATCTTGCATGGTTGTTGATCATTGGCCTAGTTCCGCAGCTTTCGTAATGTTCACTCAGTTCTACCAGTGGCAAAGCAGACGCAGGAAGTAGAGAGAAATTTCACAGCTTATACAGTTAATGGTGTGTTTGTCAAAACTTGCTGATAGGTCATAGGGTTCACCATAGTTCTAAACATGCAAACCTCTGTGTCTTCCATACATTGGTTTGTCGTTTATTTTTGGAGGCAATTTGAAGAGTGGATTCCTGTGTTTTTCCATCGTTACATGCAGCATGTGTAGCACAGCTTTTGCTGCTAGCAGAGGTGTCATATATTGACACATTGCCCAAGATTAGAATAGAATAGACTATGAGACTACTAGAATAGACCACAGACTTGCATTCAGCTTCTGCATCCAGATTATTGATAAAGGTAATGAACGGAACTGGCCCTGGAACTGAACCCTGAAGAACACTGCTGGTGACCAGCACACTGTAAGCCTGCTTGTCCTACAGTTGGGCAACTTTTCTGGAAGGATGCTTTGAGGAACAGGATCTAAAGACTTAGGAAAATGCAGAGAAGCTACACCCACTGCCTTCCCTTCCTCTACTGGGTGGGTAACCCTAGCATAGAAGGATATCAAATTAATTAAACCGGACTTTCCTTTTGCAAACTCATGTTGACTATGCTGGATGATTTGGTTATTCTTCAAGTGCTATTCAGTAGAACCCAGAATAATCTTATCCATAATTTTTCCAGGAACTGAGGTTAGACTGATGGGCTGTTCTGGCTGAGGGTCTTGCATGTGTTATAGCCCCTTGATCAGAGATGATGACTCTGATACCCAAGCCATCAGAACGGTACATGCACTAGTTTTGCAAATTCATGTTCATTGCCAGTCAAAATGAATGAGAATTTTCCTGTGGGAAAGAAATACTAAGGCTACTAAGGGATAATATGTTCAGATATCCACATATCTGTTTCCCTAATATAGGTAAAATCCACATGGAAAAGTAGGGGAATCAAGAGTAGAGATTATATAGCCATATCAGGTAGTAATTTCTTTTTTATCAGCATTTGGATATCAGAGGTTTGGATTAACTGAAAAATGCCCTGTATACTACTATTGTTATCAGCAGGGTAACAAATAGCACTGAGGATAGTTAGTTATCATTCTCATCTGTTCCAGATAAAAGGAAAATAGTATTTGTATACAACAAATAGTGAGAAAAGACTGTTTTTACCAGATACTGCAATGGTGCGTGGATAGTACTCCTCAGTTTTATATGCTGGCAGAACCCACAGTACTAGTAAAGGATTATCTCAAAATTGTGCTGTGTTTTTTCCTTCTTATTTCCCCACCCTACAGCATATAGAAAACCAGTATTCATGGTATTCAAGGTCAATGTTCCCCAAATAGAAATGCTGTAGGTTCAAGGACCAAAACTACAATTCATTGAGCTTTTCAGATGTCTGTTGTTGAACACTTCAGAATATTTAAAACTACATATGTCACAAGGTGGTTTGTTGTTTGTTCTTTGTTTAAATGCACAACATAAGGATGGCTTTGGGAGAGGGACAGAAGAATTCTGGAAGTCAGTTGATTTGGTGGATGATGTTTAATAAAGCGCTTAAAGCTTTTCTCTTGTTTAACGTGGAGAAAAACGTATTTTGGAACATGTTTTCTTGTGGTATGTATTATGATTAAATTTCTGTCTTTATTCACTTCAAAACTTTAAAAAAAACAAAGAATAAAAATTCTAAATCTCGTTGGGGTCTCAGTTGAAAAGCTAAACGTTATTCAGGATGAATTACTCTTTTGTCCTAGAGTTGGTCTTTCTGATCAGGGCAGGAATATTTCACTGTGTCAGTGGAGATGAGTTTTATGGATGAAAGGAAATCTAGTGCCCAGAATGACAGAGACTTTGAAAATTAATTCACTGTTTATCTGATGTTCCACAACTGACTAATTAAAAAAATAAAAATAGAAATCTAATGTAAATTCCTGATGTAAAGAGAAATTTAGTGGTCTTCTGCCTGGAATAATTATGGGGACCCATTTGACTGCATCTGTGTTGAAAAATCTTGGACATGTTACGTGGCATCTTATATTACCTAACATACAGTTAACCAAGCCACTTATAGTAGTACGTGATTATAATAGAATTTGATTGTAGGAAAAGTTCAGGAATTTCTCAACTGGTATAATTGCTTGAGCTGTGATGAAACTGACTCACTTGTACTGAGCACAGCGAACTCAGATTTCCAGAGATTCATTTTTTAATGAAGTGCTTTAAAATTTCTCCAATAAAAAAAAAAAAAAAGACTTCAAAGAGGAGAGATTAAAAAAGAAACATAAATAAAATGGAAATAATATAATTAAGTTGTGACCCCATAAATTGTTAACCTTCAAAGCTAATGCTAGAGAAGCACAATATTATTAGCAATAAAAAGAATTTGCTTTGCCCTTTTAAAATTACCATAAACCAATTGAGTGAGATGGAATGATGTTAATATTTAAGATGTAGGACACTAGATTCTATTATCTCAGAAACTCTTGTCACCTGGTACACTCTGTAGTCCTGTTATCTAATTATTGTCCTTAAATTGCATTAGTGTGCCAGCAATTTGTCTACTGTTGAAAAAGTAATTGACATTTCGGTTACTGCTTCGTCTTTGGGAGACTCACTAGCTGGTTCCAAAGAGTCCTCTTCTGTCAAAGCAGATTAGCTTAATTTTACCTAAAAGAAAAGAGAAAGTCTATGTTTTAGAGTGTGTCACTTATATAGCACTCCTGTACTTTGTTATTAAAATTCAGGTTATATATCAAAGCTAATTGTTAACTGAAGAGGGTTGTGGGGGGAAGTGGCTGGTACCTGGCACTTCCCGCTGTGAGGGCGGTGCCAGCAGTCAGAGACCGCTGCAAAGAGCCAAGGTAAATACTGGGGCGATGTGCACCGAGGGGAGTGCTTGTTTCTTGGCATCCGCTGTACTGGGTAAATCTACAGATGTTTGGTCAGGAGATGGCTATTGTCACACACACATAAATGACACTGAGCTGTCACAAAGATGCTGAAAAGCTCTACTTTATCTAACAGAGAAACTGTGTGGGATTGCTTCGTACAACATGGCGTTGGCACGTCGGCCTCTTCTCAGTGGCGCCAAGCACCAGATTGCGAAGATTTCTTTGTAAGAGCTGATGCTTGTTCTGCCTCGGATTTACAGCGGGTGGGGTGATGAGGACTTCTGTTCGGCTTTCCCTATCTGTTTCTGCACGCTGGTGGCCCACTTTGTTTTCATTAGCTGTGACTTTTCTCTAGCAATACCTGCATGCTGTCATAAACATAAAAGGTACTTAGAATTCAAACAATACTTTTTCCAACTAAATACGTAGTCTTTCACCTGGTGTGTAGTGATTTTGGTTTCCTAGTTAGGTATTATTTGGAGGAGGAGTATTTCCAACCTTTTTTTTTTTTATACAATTCCTTTGATTAAAATTTAAACGATAGTTATTCCTCCATGTAGCCTGAATAAGGGAAGAGCAGCCTGTATTTCAGCAATTAAATTGCGGTGAATATATTTCGATGTCTCTGCAAAGGGTTTCGCTCATGAGTCTGTCCAGTTAAATGCTTGAAACTTTCCAGACCAAAGCAATTTGTGATCTAAAGCTGATTAGAGATGCATATTTACAAAACACACCTAATAATTTCTGTGACAGCCAGTATTAAATGTAAGAGATATTTTAAATTACCACAAGTGCTATAATTGTCTAGTAGTGATGATAATTGTGCTAATAAAATATATTTTGAGAGATTTTTGTTAGTGTTATAAATGAAGAAAAGCTTAAATCTCTTCAAAATTGTATTTTCACAGTGCTACTGCCTAAACTCAAGTTTAATGCTCAAACTTAGAAGATTGGTAGTGTCAGTATAATCCAAATGAAACATTTGGGAATGTTGGCTAGAACTGAACATCTCATCTGAATTTCTTTTAACTACAGCTTTCGAAAAAGATTCAGAGCACTGCTTGCACATCTTCAGAGGTCTCTGCCAACACATCTTTAAAAGCCTTCATCTTCCAATGGCAACTATCAGGATTGTCTCTCCTCTCGGTGGCTTACATAATATAATCACCTTTTTTCAACCATTTTTATGAGTTTATTAAGGCTTTTGTAGACTGTGTAAGTGGTGGACTATTTTGCATAAACCACACTTCGTCTCTTCCATCTCAAAATAAAAAATAAATAAATTAGGGAGCCTATAGAAAAGTATAAGTGAACGTGATAAAATTATTGAAGTGTTGAAAGGTTTCTGCAGTAATTTGTGATAGTGCAATTCTTTATTTAGAACCATATTTTGTAAACAAGCATTTTGCCCCAAAAATACCTGAAAAGGAAGTAAGTTTTCAAAAAATACACAAGTCGATTCTGCAGCCAAAGTGGTAATGCAGTTAAAGTTTGTATAGTGAGAATGGGAACATCTTTCATGAAGAAATTCTGAAAATTTTCAGAAGAACAATTAATTCTCATCTACTACATATTAATAGTGTGCTACTGTAACAAAACAGCTAAAGCTGTAATCTGAAAGCATCCGCAAAATACCAGTAGACCTGTTCCATTTCTGGATTGTTTTTTTTCTTCATCTGAGATTACTCTGAAGTTATTACTTTAAAAAAGTGCAACATTTTATTAGGAATTATGTATTTTTAAAATTTTTAAATGTCTAACTAGAGAGAGAGTGTGAGAGAACACTCTTAACTGATCAAGGGTATTCAGAGATAACGTCTCTGGTTTTTATAGATGTTAAGATTGTACCCAGAGAGGGACAGGTGACTTGCAGTGACCAGGGGGTTATGTTGGCATAACACGGTGAGTCTCCCGAGTCAAATGTTAAGCATTAATTTTGCTTTAAAATTCTAATAGTACCAGTAATGAGGCACCTTTACTGTAAAATCAGGAAGAGAAAAATAACCTCCTTGCCCCAGAGAACGGTGCGTTTAAAAGGTCAGACTTGTACCTGGAGGCAGAGAGATGCCTAGTGGTAATAATGGTAACCCAGAGTTCTGGAAATCAGTAAAAGTGTAAGTTTTCAGGAGGACAAAGGACATTGCAGAAGAAACAGCAATTTCGTAGGTTTAGGATTCTTGCTTACAGTGCTGTTAAGGAAGTTAGGTAAGGCCAGACTTTTAAAGAGCTCAGGACCAGAATTTCATATTCTCAGCCTACACAACAGCTGCTACTTTTCCAAAATAGCTCAACTCCTAACAGCTCCTGTTCTGCGAGGCACAGAGCTCTTACGAAAGTCTGGCTCTCTTTTGGGTGCCAAAATGAGATCTGAACTCATGAAAATCTGTGAGTACACTAATTTCCTGGGGAAAAAGAAAAAAATAATCTATAAAGTGGAAATGTAAATTAGATTATAGCAGTGTATGTATTTCTTTGCAATTAATTCCCTGGCACGACTATGATAGTATTCTGATAACCACAAGTCTTATCCTCTAAGTAGTTCTTCCAGGACTATACACGCTAACAATAAAAGATGGCCTCTCTATAATTTTGAATGGTCTCATCTCAGCAATGTTAACTTCCCTTTATGTTCTCTGTTTCTCTCTTTTTGAGGCAGACGAGCAATGGACTTTTCCTCTGAAGTTTAATTCAGACAGGGACAACTGTATGTGGAACGCACATGTACGTTTAATGCAGATACGCTGCCGACAATAGATGCAAACATTCCTAATTTAGATCTCCTGCAAAGCCAGTTGTCTCCCTGGCCCTTTAAATAGAAACAACTGAATTTCAATAGATGAAAAGAGGGAAATTTGGTATAACAGCCTGCGGTGAAAGGAAGAAAGAGAACTGCTAGCAGTACTTGTATCTTCACAATATTTCCGTAATTAATATATAAAATGTTACACCAGTGTTTGGGCTGTAATTTTCCTGCAATTACCTAGGAGTAAGCCTCGTAATAGGTTTTGGGTTTGGTTTTTTTTGTAAATGAAAAGATTACATTGTCGTTGCCCAGTTACCAAAATATATTTGCCTCAAAAGTTTATATATTTCTGCTACAATAAACTATAAAAAAACGTCTGTGTATTAAAAGTTCTCTGACAAGGTGTCACTGCAAGTCACGGCGTAAACTGGCAATTCTGTTGTAGCCACTGTGATACGCACTCTGAACTGTTCTGTTCTACATCTGTGAGACCTCCTTCAAACTTTAATAGACACTGAAGGTAGCAAACAAAGATGACAACGTTAAAAATTCTCTGTCTCTGCATGAATGACTTGGAGCTTTGCTGAGCTGAGCTCCAGGCTGACCTCAAGATTTTATTGACTTGAAGTTAAAGACCAAATTTCCCATGTTACTATTTATAGAGGAATCTAGAAAATGTGTAATGTTCTTTCTTCTTATTCCTCAATTATTTTTTTAAAGGCAGTAGTGGCATCTTTTTCCCTTTTACATAGAGTTAGTTGTTCAAAATGAATATTTTCTTAAAATAAATGCCAGAAGGCAAAAATTGTTGTCTTTGAATTGAGATGTTTAAAGAAAGTCACCTTGAAAATGTATTTATTTATAAAAGTTTTATGTCTGTAGCCATGCATGAGTGGACATTTAAATGTAGAAAAGGATTGCTAACACAGTACTCCTGTTGTTGAGCAGCACCCTCTTAAGACCACAGGCAGCGTATTCAACTGACTTAACAAACAAACCCATCGAAATTCATGAAACATTGTCTGCCAGAGTTAAAACAGGCAATTTGTCAATTACAGATTTTAGGACAAGCAGTGTAGTTTAACTTAAAATGAGAAACACCTACTTCTTATGTAGTATTGTCCGGGTTTGAGCTAAACAGAAGCAGGCAGGTTGCCACAGGTCCCACCACGTGACAGAGACCTGGCAGGGCACATCCATTCGCATCCATCTCACACTCCTGGCCAGCGTAGCCAGACAGACAGAGACAGGAGAACTTTGCGACAAGTAGGTACGCAAATGTTTTGAAATGTGCTGGGTGGCAAAGTAGTGAGCTCCACAGGGGTGTTTGCTGGGTGCTGAGACATGCTAGTAAGTCCTTGGAAGTTTTAATTGTTGAACTGAGGTAATATTTCTTTAGTCTTTTGAGACATCCGGATGCACATTACTGGTGCTCCTCAAAGTCTATCCAAAATCTCCTTCTTTATGTCTCCGAATAAAATTTGAAAGAGAATAAGGTGAAAATTTACAACAAAAACAAGAAATATTTTTATTTTTCTGCTCTGAGTTAAAGAATCGTTCGCAGATATGTTTTACTCCTTATCCTTTTGCCTTGAGTCATGCAGTTTTCAAAAGGATTTACCTTTTAGCCATGTTGGCTTTACATAATTGATCCACACAAGAATTGAATTGCCTGTAGGTCAAATATAAGTCAAATTTTAAAGTTTGGTGAGGTTTTTTTTAGGAATATTCTTGCCTTGCACTTACCATGCAGAAAGATCACAGTTGTAAAATTGCTTAACGCTATGAAGTGGACCTGGAATTTCACTAATAGATGCTTTCCTCAAAGGAAACGGGCTAACCCGGTGCTGTACGGTGTGTTCATCTGGAGGCTCGCCAGAGAGAGAAACAACAGAAGAGAAATTTGAAACACAGAATTTTGAAAAATAACTGTTTCTCGACATATGGGTGTGTAACTTGCCAGTCTTTATACATTTGGGGAAAATGTTTGTGCCCCACTCTGAAACTTGTCTCTGTGGCCATAACGAGTGAATCCTGGTTGTAGGAGTTAAGGGGGCTCCTCTGAGAGCCATGGTCATGCTCGTAGTATAGCAAAACTTTTGCGAGGCACCAAAAAAATAAAAGAGAAAATACTTGCCTTGATTTAGAAATGATAGGACTGTATGGAGGTGTAAGTGGGAAATGCACACCCTTTTCGATTAGCCTCTGTGTGCTTGGGGGTGGAGATCATAAAGACTTTCCTGTCCTTTGTTCTTGTTTTTTTTCCGCCATACCTGACATGTGAGGAGCGTCTTTTTTTAAATGTAACTTCGACTGACACTTCCCCTGCATCGCAGCCTCAGACCTTTGCTCTCTTTGAGTCTGTGTTCCTTTGCCTGCGATGCTTGGGCTGATCAAGTGAGTGAGTCTTGGATAAGTTGGATTAGAGAGTAATGCTTGTTTTGTTGATTTCTCACAGTAATTGTTTGGTTTAGGACATTGGACAATCTTTTTGATTTGTCATTTTAATGTATACTAGCGAGAGTCTCCTGGAGTGCTGAAGTGGAACATAGTCCTCATTTTTTTCTGGCATGTCTCTTGGGGAATTAATCTGTGTTTGCATTTCATATAGCTTCTACAACTCGGAAATCTTGGGCACTTCAGAGACTTTAATGAGCTCAGCCTCCCAACTTTGCTGTTACGTAAAGGAGGATCTGTTGCTGTTTTATACAAGGAAAGAAAAGCATATAGGTATTAAGTGATGTGCCCAAAGTTGCTTGACAAGATGGTGATTAACTGAGACAAAACTGGTGGACCTAATTTGTATTGCTTTACTTGAAGTGACTGTTATGAATCCTCTTTCAAAAGAGTGTTCAGAATCTTCCAGGTTCAGACTTCCAGACAGAGACTCTAAGAATGCGAGTTAACTTCCTACCCTGAAGAGCTTAAATCTGAGAGTGGGAAATAGGAAGGGCACAGAAGCACAGGGAAGTCATTACCTGCCTGAAGACACAGGCAGCTGCTGGCAAAAGAATGAAGTATTAGCCATTTTTCAAAATTATTGTCTTAATATATTTTTTGCTGGATATTTCTACACTCCTTGTTTGTCTGATAGTTCAAGGATTTTTTTTTTCATATTTCAGAAGCTCTGTAAAAGTGACATGTTTAATGGGAATGGCTTAGTCGTAAGTTCATTTTAAATATGGCTTAACAGGATGAAGAGTGTGTTTAAAGATTTATAAATATTAAAATTGGAACTGCTCATTTAGCCTGTCTGCAGGACTGGGCAGGAGATGCATACACAGGCCTTTTGTGAATAGTGATAAAATGCTGAGGATGAACTTTTCTGTTCCTGTTTGTTCTCTAAGATCTATAAACAAAGTCTGTATGTTAGAAACAATATCGGTTTTGTAATAACCTTTAATGTTCTATACTTTTTTCCTTTTAGTATGTTACACAGTCCTCATTAACTAGCCAGCAAGAGCATAGCACTGAAGTAAAAAATGTGCTCAGCCGCATATTAAGGCCAGCTTAGGTATGTGGCATGGTCATATTGTTTGTCTCCCTGACTTTTTAAGAGGAGAATCTCTGAAGTGTTTTTTTTTGAGACCACATCTATTTCCCCATACGTGTATAAGTGATAGCCATATATGTAATGTTCATAGTTGTTTAATGCCATACACTTTAAACGCTTGTTTATATGTTTGTTTATTTTATGATGGAAGTAGTTTCCAGGTCTGTAAAGACTGAAATTGAGAAAATTGAGGCTTTAGCAGTTCTGGAAGCTGAGAACAAGGCTAATGGCAGAAGTAACTGCTTCGTCTTTATGGGTGCAGGGTGTTAGGAAATTGATAATTTCTGAACCCAAAGGTTGCTGAGACTCTGCCAGTAACGGCAGTAGATATTTGTGCTCAGTACCTGCTGTACATCTTAGAAGAAACGGGAGGTTACCGAAATTCATAGTTGGAAGTTTTTTATATCCAGAGCCTCATTTGGCAGCTTTCTCTGAAACTGTTCTGTTTCACACAGCGTGAAGAAAGAAAGACTTTCTAGTCTAGATAAATGGATGAGAAGGTGGAATAAAAACTTCAAGTGTAGACTTTGCTGGAATAAAAATAATCTATTTTCATTACACTTACAGCACTGATGTATTTTTGCTTTCAGAGGAAGAATATAGGCTTGATGGTTCTTGAATTTGACACAGTTATGGCAGTAGTCCCCTAAGTGTCTCATGCTTTATCCAGTGCTCTGATAGCTTTGCTAATTCCCAAATAATATCGAAGAAAAATTCTAGATGGTGATCAAGTGTACTATGTGGGAGTCATCTTTGGGAAGAAGCTGGATGAAAGGAACAGCTTAATACTGAATATGGAAATTGTCTATTTCTTATCACTAGGGAAAGAGTTATTCAGCCCATAACTGTGGGAATTCAAAGCTTAAGCAGAAGACTGCACAGCTCCAGTGTGTTCTGAAGAACATACTAAAAATCAAAGCTTAAATACTGATCAAGCAACAGAAAAAGACATTATCATTCTTTCCATGCTGTAGTGAGATTGGAAATAATACAGTTCGTGATATAAATGCATTTTGTGTCTTACAACACTGTGTTCCATATCCTGTTAGGAAAGCTGTTAGGTTGTTGGTTGATTTGTTGGTTGATTGTTGCTTTTTAATTAAACCAACCAACCAACCAACTAAATAAATAGCTGAGGACCAAAGTGGTCATTTCACATTGACAGCAGAATAATTTGAAATAGTAAGAAAACCATTGCACACGAATTTGTTATTAATTTCTTTGGGAACTTGGATTGTGGTGTGGATTGCTTCCAGTGCTGCCTGGGGGAGGCCTTGTGACAGACCTGGAGGTCACCTGGTGGATTTAAAAGGCTTATTTGTGGAATTAGATTTGAGATACAAAAAAAAAAAGTTCAGTGAAGAATTAGCGCGTATGCTGGATTATAAAAGAAATTTCTTCTTTCCTTTTGAATAATAGCTCCAAATGTGAGTGGAATAGTTCAGCCCGTTGTTCTCAGATGACAGCTCCCTTGGGATGGAAGAGTCTTTATGCGTGGTATTATCTTTGTGGCAAATCACGTAGAAGGAGAGACAGAATGCGTGTGCCTGTGTGCGTGTGTGTCTGTTTCAAGTAGCCACTTGGAAAGCATTTGTGTTAGACATACATGAGTTGAGGCCCGGGTGGTTACTGACAGTCCCTGGGGATGTGGGAAAGCTGGTTTTACTATTTTGCTCAGGGAACAAGTAGTGCCCTTAAGGAATAAGTCTTTTTTTTTTTTTTAAATAAAAAGAAAAATGCAGTTTATGCAGGGGAAGGGTAAAAATAGCATAAAAAGAGAAAAAAGCGATATTGTGTACTTTGTTTTTTCTAATCCTTAGTACAAAAGATATTTTTTTCTGTAGTCATAAAAGATGTGTGACATAATACCAAGCTGACACCATACAATCTCCAAAACATTTCTGTTAATTGCTATATTGGCCACTTCTGGACAAGCAGAAAGGCAGTTTTTAGCATATGATTTTAGTTCTTTATACTCTTGTGTCAGTTCTGTTCATACATGTATATTCAGGTGGGATCTGTGTATCAATTACGTATTCAAAGACTGTAATTACATGTTTGTGAAGGTTCATAATGATGTAAAACCACCTTTTTTCTGTTTTAGTTCTGTGTGGTATGAAATTCTGAGCAAAATGTACTATAGATCATGTGGGTGGTTTGTTTGGGTTTTTTTCTCTTTCTTATATAAGTAAGGTGTTAGCTGATACGTATGTAAATGCAGAATGCTGAATTCTGTTCATTGCTTATATTTTAATAGGGTATAGTGTCTCCCTTTGCAACATCTTTCCAGTGCTTTAGTTTTTCTTTCATCCAACTTCAGCAGATGGCTGGGTATGTCCTTATTCCCTTCCATTCTTGCTTTTCAACCAGTTGAAGAAAGCTATTCAAACCTGTTCCAGAGTGCTCTGATGGTGATGCTATGCTTGGGCTTTTTATCCCCCCGTTCATTGTATTAGCCCTCTATCAGTGGAACTGAAATACATGAAGAGTGCGCTTTTCCATTCTTTAGGTGCCCCCAAAACCTCTTGCCAGATGATGTGCTATCCTTAATAAAGAAAAATAGGAGGGATGAAGGGAGTCAGTGAACAAGCTTCACTGTTAGAATCTGTGCAAGATGTGATGGGAGGTTATGATGCTTCAGCAGCATCCACTGCAAAAATACCAGGACTCTGGAGTTTGAGGAAGAGGATCGTGCTGAGTCCATAAATCCCTCTGAGATTCAGTGGTATCATTTGCTGCCTTCATTGCTGAAAGAAAATCCGGATGAAATGAACGTTTTGTGTAGCTTTCAGAATGCGAAGAGTGAAAATGTTTGCATGACTTGATGTTTCTCATACAAATATTTACTAATGACTGTTCATCAAAATAACTTAAAATCTCTGAGGGAGTTCATTTTAAGCAAAATGGAAGTTAAAATCGCCAAAGGGTTGCTACAAAATTTATTAATGATACCCAGTTATACTTCAGTCAGTAAAAACTGAAAGACAGTGCTCATATTGCTCCTTCTGGCATTTCGATGTTCTTCTCGTGGACCGTTTCCATGAGCTTTTATGGTGCGTTTGCCTCCCGCGGCCCCTCTCACTGCGCATCCCGAGTCTTTCTCCCTGGACAGAGGCTGGTGCAGTCAGTTGGTCCAGCTCTGTTTGACCTTCTTCTTAGGGAGGTGTCGGGTAGGGATTCTTCTTCCCTTTCCTAAACATTTCAATCTGAGATGAAATACTCATCTGAGACGAACAAAATTGACTGGCTTTATAAATTGCTTGTAGCATTTTAGTAGTCTGGGAGCTGTTTAAGGTGAAACAAAAATACGACTTGCCATTATTTACCTTGGGTGCGCCTTGGTTTTGGGCACTATGTAGTTGTTCAAATAAAATGAATTTGAGTATAAAATAACGCAAGGTTGTTTCGTAAGTCTTACAGGAAACATACTAAGGTAAAGAGGTTACAGAAGAAATTATTTTACTTTCTAGCTTTAATGTATAGCTTATTGTTTTTTCTTTTTCCTCGCTCTTCAGTTTGAGTCAAGGCGAAGAAGTGAACTTAGCTACATGTAATTTATCTACAAGTGAAAGTGACCTTACATATGATTTGTCTTCTTTCAGTGGGTCAAAGCTGAACATTTATTATTGTTGCAATCATAATTTTCATAGTTGAAATTAGTTCTTAATTTAATATTGCATTCTTTGCTCCGGGTACTCTTTAAAGCACAGAATGGGAACTGTAGCTTCTGCCTTGTGCTCCTGAGATGCATTGGCTGATATTTTTCTGTAGATATAGAATATAGCAAAAAGTCTTTTTCCTCAACTGTGACTAACCTGCATAATTAGTAAAATAAAACTAAATATTTTTTGAGTTGGCTTGAATGTTAATTCTAGTTTGGCTCTCTACATCAGGAAATAAGCACTATTTACCAGTGTGTTGACTAATATTAGAAAAACTGATAATCAGTACCATCGAATCAACAGCTACTAATTGCTTTTAGTATAATCTAAAAGATAATAGATGTTTCCTGCATAATTTTTAAACAGTGCAGTTTATCTTGTCTTGGAGTTTTCATTGTGATCATGGCACATACGTGACGTGCTGCACAACAAAGAATTCACAGCAATTTACTGAAATTCTTTTGTATTGCATCTTGTATATTTTGTGTGTCTAACGTGACACTTCCTTGCTAACCTTCCAGAGAAGATAAAGCGTAAATAAATAAAACAAAATGGATAAGCATGTCTTCACACAGAATCACAGAATGTTAGAGGTTGGAAGGGACCTCAAAGATCATCTAGTCCAGCCCCCCTGCCAGAGCAGGACCACCTACAGCAGAGCGCACAGGAACGCGTCCAGGCAGGTTTTGAATGTCTCCAGAGAAGGAGACTCCACAACCTCCCTGGGCAGCCTGGGCCAGGGCTCTGTCACCCTCACTGTGAAACAGTTTTATAGCTTTTCTGGTATTATAAGCTCTTTTGGCCAGTGGTTAAGTTAATAACATGTCATTATAACAGTATTATTCTGTCCTTTTTGATAATGAGCAAAGGGTAAATGTAAAATGTATCAGCCAGAACCATTAAAGCAGGTATCTAGTCTTTGGCCAGTGGTTTGTCATCCAGGTGCTGAAAGATGAAGTGCTATGTTTACAATTCTAGTTCTGAAACTTTCATTTTTGATTTTGATAACATTTTGAGGGTTAAGAGAAGCTCTGAAAACGGAGACTGTCTTAGGAGCTAAAACCACAGACATAAAACACTACTAGGAATGTGATCTTGAAACTTGTGGTCAAAGATATTAAATAGGAATCAGACAGCTGCACAGCTACCCCAGGGTGTCTCTGATAGAACATGAGAATACAAACAATTTGAATGCATGAGAAAAAATATAATTTATAGTTCCTGTGCATGAAATAAGGTCTAATCATCATGAATTGTTGCTGAAGATACTTATACTTGGAAAACGTGGTTGTGATTAATAAATTACTGCAGACTACTTTTAATGTAATAGTAGACTGCTAGAACCAGGAATGGGAAAAAATGATTACGTTTAATAGGGTAGCAGCTGTAAGGGTGCCATTATATTAAGTGACTTAATGAATACAGATCTTAAAGCAATAAATCAAAATGCAAACAATCTACTCTAATCAAGTAAGCAGAATATTTCAGATACTTAAATTATATTAAATGAACACTTCAATCAAGCGGTGTACCTGCACGTGTTCTTATGTTTAATCTAGTCATTGTTTGTGTAACATTACTTTTAGATTATATATTTAATGCAGACTTATTATTTTTTCTACTGCATTAGCAGCTGGGTTTTTTAGTTAGTTGTTTTTTTTTGTTCGTCTACTTTATTTAACTAAAGAAATTGCTTGCAGAATAATTAATAGTCCGTGTTAAATACTGTCCTGCTACTGAAGGGATTTCTAAAGATTGATCAATAAGAGGGTTATTGTGAAAGCCAAGGCAGTGATTTTTTCAGGCAGGGGTAGCTCTGCATTTGTAAATCTATTTAGAGGTGTTTGTGTATTTGGCATGTTTGTGTACGTATGGGCCTGTATACGTGTGTGTGTACGTGCACATGTAATGTCAGTTGCTACCCGCTAGTGCAGAACTTAGAAAGGTAGAAAAAAGTGATAGTACCATAAGTTTCTGGGAAACTAGTGTCGATTCTGATGTTGTAAATATGTAACGTGGAGATTAAAAGGAAATTACATTTTATATGCTGTATTCTAATTCTGGAGTCTCTTATGGGATTGTGAAAGTGTTCTTTTGCAGTCCAAATGCAGCTGGATTAGTTTAGGTCCTGAGCCTACAGACATCTATACGCATACAAAAAGGTACTCTTTCTGGAGACTATTTATAGCACTTGCTTCTGTCTTGCACTTGGCAAGGTGCTGGTCTTTCCTTGTTTAGTAAATATTTGCACACCTTGGCATTTTCCTGTTTATTTCAGTTTGCACAACTGTGTCAAGTTCATCAAGATTTATGATACAGTTGGTTTACTAATTGAGCAAACTGGTAATCCTGCAAGCAAGAGGGAGATGATGTGTATAGGGTTATTTCTGAGCCACACTTGTCTTTCTGCTTGAGAGTTGCCCAGGAATCCATCACTGCAGAGTCGATAGACACCTTTTATATTTTCTCAGTTTATACTTTGCTTTCTTTTGGGGGGTGTTGTTTTTTTTTAAAAAAAAAACTATTATTTTTAAGTGGAAAGTAATACCTGCAAGGCTTCTGTAGCTGATTAAAGTATTCAGAGGTCCTTGGTATTTGACTCTTCCCTATTTTGGGAATAGATTGATGGTTTTGCCTCATGAATCATTCAGCTTTGCTCCTAGTGTCTCTAGATTAGTCTGGCATCAGAAACATGCAGTTGTCCCACTTCTTGATAGTTCCACAACAGCAAACTTTAGCTATAACAGCAGAAGTAGAAAAAGAAAAGCAGAAAAAGAGGTATCTCAATTTTGTAGACTGGTTGTTAAAGCTGTGAGAAGCAGGTGAGGGTCTGCATTGTCCAACTGCAGAATAAGGAGGATGTAAATGTATTAATTTTGATGGTGGATAGAAGAGATGGACTGTCTTCAGAATAACAGAATTACGGAAGGGGATATTAGGGCTGCAGGGCGTAATTATACGATGCAGCTATAGAGTCTGGCTTTTCAGAGTGTGCAAGATGTAAGAATCCATCAGTAGGAAATCCAGTACAGCTATTTCTGAGTTAGGCAGGCACAGATCGTATGCTTGAGCTGCTGACAAGTACCTACCAGCACCTTGGATGGGTGGGTTTACTGAGCCGCTTTTTTACTGGTCCAACAGAAAAGCTAAATTGTACCAGACAAAATTGGTACAACCCTTATAACTGGCTATAGCTGTCCCTAATGGCAAGACACTTCTCTGAAATGCTCTAGTGTAGGTGTGAGGACAGATGTCAAGGGTTTTGGCATTCATTGCATTTAGTTAAACAAGTTATTGAAGAAAACAGCGGAGCAGTACCGAACTAATTTTCGTGTGTATCCAGCCCTACATATATTAAGAAAGAGCCAAGTGCAGTGGGACTTGAGCCTTTCTGCTTCTTGAAAAGTTTTTGTTCCTGTTTTGTTCTGTTGTTCCATTGTCAATGCACCATGGCACCAAAGCTGTCAGAGTTCAAGAAGTGTCTGGATGATGAACTTGGTCATATGATTTAGTTTGAAGTGGTCCCGTGAGGTGCAGGGGTTTGGACTCAGTGATCCTCATGGGTCTTACTCTGTGATCCTAATTAAACCATTTACATCAAGGGATCAGCGGGTGGGCTGTTTTTTAGCTCATTCTTCCTAGCTGGTGTTAAGGAGTGATAGATAATAGCTTTGTGAGCTGAGCTGATCTTTAGTTGTCCAGACTGCAGTTGTGGTTAGCCCAGGTTGGACGCCAGCAAGGAAAGTATTTGCTGAAGTTGCCCCAGAATTTTAGCTGTCGTTTGCGCAAGTTCCGGTACTGTAGACTCTGAGAGTACCTTTAATGTCACTTCTAAATCCTGCATGCTTTGAGTTATAAAAGAATAAATTTTGGTTTGCTGCTTTTAATGTGATGTTGCTGCAAAACCCAGACCAGGCCGTAAGCAGTTAATAGTGCAAGAAGAATCGTTCACATTGAGACTGTCAGTCTTGTGTGCACCGATGTTGATGGTACTGTCGGCTGACAGTGAGCTTTTATACTGAACCTGTTGAAGTACAGAAGGCAATGTTTCAGAAACCGTCATCAAAAGTGCCTCTGTTTTGTAAGAGCAGCACATCCGTTATTCTCTTATAATGGAATTTCCTATAGCAGATGAGACAGGCCAAAAGTTGAAAATGTTGTCGTAAGGAGTAATAGGTTAAAGTGCATTTATATTTGTTAATATTTTCTTTCCAAATTAAAAATTAATCTTAAAACATAATAGATTATTCACGTTGGTTATCTCACTTTTATGACTTTTATGACTTTTATGGTTTCCAACGTGATCTTTCACTGGTGATCTTTCAAAGCAAAGGTGTCTGTTAATTTGAGTAATGCAGCCCAAACCTAATTGCTTTGAAACTAATCCTGTGTCCTGGGTCACAAATGTTTGCTTCTTTGCTGCTTGTCACAGTGTAATGACTGGCATCATTAATTGTGTGAATAATCCCGAGAAGGGGCGAGATTTTTATGACTGTGGCCTATAGCTCGTTTTCAGTTTTAGCCTGATAGAGATGATAAAGTCCTAAACAAGGATGGATATGACATTATATCAGTCCATAAACTTTAACTGATTCTGTGAACACCTATCCATTTAAAATGTGAACTTTGATGGTAAATCAATGTTAAATGGGTATTTCAGAGTTCTTCTATGCATTCTGTTAGTGTCTGTGTTGGGTACCCTGTCTCTCAGTCCGCACTGCTATGGCTGAGGCAAAGGGACAGAAGTAACTGCTTTCAATAAGGTGCCATTTGTGTTACTGAGATGTCTACAAGATGCACTGGATTTTAAATTGTGGTTTTTTTAACTGAAGGGTGTGGAGAGTGCCTTGGTGAGGCCAAGAACTGTGGAAAGTTTGTCAAACTGGTTGTATTGCTCTCGTTACTTGGCTGACTGGCCTGGTGTGAGCGCCCCAGGCTGGCCGTCCCGGGGGCCTCCTGGCCCGGGGGCAGCTGCAGTGGGGGAGGAGCAGCTGAGCCTATGGGGAGGAGAGGGTGGGTCAGGTGACCCCAACGGACCAATCACAACGTCCCCTCCCACGGTGCTGGGTATATCAGGGCCCTCAGGAGAGCCCTGGGGCTGCGGTGCTGCTGGGCTGAGGGTTGGCGTCCCCTGTGCCTCAGCTCTCCCTGCGCCACTGGGGCTCCCGCCTCCTGCTTTCCCACCGCAGAGGAGCGCCCGTCATCGGGGCAGGTTGTTCTTCCCTGCCTCCCTGGGTGGGAGCAGCACAGCTCCTCTTCTGATTTTTTTTTTGGACTGTCATTGGGACTCTGGACTCGGGCGCTCCCATCTGCTGGCGAGTCCAGTCTGACCAAGTGCAGTACTGAGAAGGGGGAAAGGGAATGAGGAGGTCAGTCTGTAACTGACTGTACAATCAGTTGCGACACCTCACTATCTGAATTATTTTTTTATAAAACAGTTCAACTTTTATTCATGAATTTGTTTCACCTGTTCATTCATTGGTACAAAATTCTGGATTAAAAAGAGAGCGAACTGAAAACTAAGATACTGGTAACGTGGTGAGAACTGATACTAAACTTCAGTCTCTTTGATTGCATGGCTTCTCAAGTCTCTTATTCAGAGTGTTTCCCTTGAATAATAAAGGAAACTCTGAACTAACTGTGAGTTTCCAGTTGTTCTGTTTGTCTCACAGTTTGTCTGATATATTGGAGGTGAGAGGAGCCTGTGTCTGCCAGTCAGCATATTGGCGTGTGCTAATACACTAAACCCGGTTGGGTTTTTATATCGTTATAAACCCTATACTTTTTACTGATTCATCTAAGCTCCAGAAATCCTTTTCCTCTAACGGAAAGACAACCTAAAGTTAATAAAAGTCAGCAATTAGTCAGTTAATATGTTTTATACCTCCACTGCCCTTTTCACTTTTTTCCTATTCTAGTATTTTTGGCATGTGTGAAGTTGTGATACTGATTAGCCTGGCAGCAAACAGGGTAATGGTGTCTTTCTAAATGTGTGAGAAGGTAGGAAATACTACAAAGAGAAAAGCAGCTTGAAGCAATTAGGTGTGTTAGTCTACAACAAAGGCCTACAAGTGTTCTCTGCCAGGAACACTTGCCTTCCAGGACAAGTTACTGGTTGAAAACATACCCCAGGAGGCTTTCGCATCACGTATTATTCACCTGTGCATCAAAGCAGCCAATAAAGATACTGTTAGCAGTATATCAATATATATGTTAGCTTGATGTAAACAATGTAAACAAAGCATAAGATGTAAAATAATTGAGGGATTTTAAATAAAAATATTTATCTGGCAATATAGCAGGTTGGCACATTGGCTTTCCTTACAGGGTACTGAGGAAGCAGTATAAAGTGAAGCATGTTATTCTAATACTAATTTATTTATCATAGATGAATAAGGGGAATTGAAAATGTTGCAGCTGCCATATGCCTTTCCTCTCAGTTTTTCTCATGACATGAATTGTAATATGAAATTTCGAAAAAAAAAAATTTCTCCACATATGTACCATTTAACATGATAAAAGTTAAAACTAGAATAATAGTTACAGCTAGCTTAGGCTGGATTTGAATTGCTCGTCTGATAGTGAGAGGCTTTCTGTCTCTTTTCTCAGGATGTTGCTCCTTCAGTTCTTCAACAAAACTGTTGAGTCTGATGAGAACCTTTGAAAGTGCCAAGCACTTACTCACAGATCCTAGAGGCTTTATTTTTTTAAGGACATGATTATCTTAGTTCTTTTATTTGAATTCCAGCTTCCTACATTTGTCTTGTGTTAGGTAATCTTTCCAACTACTGTAGGCAATTACTTTGGTGTGGATTACCAACTTCCGTATGTAATAGACTTTGCTATATGAAGGATATCGGGGTTTGGGGAAAGGAGGTTAATTCTTGCTTTTTGTTTTAAACATTTCTTTTGTAAAGGATCTTGATGAGCTTGTCTGTTGAGGAAACACTTCAGGAACCGTAAAAAATTTCCAGTTTGTGCAACATGCAGGTTACCAAACCTGCCAGTGCCAAAGCTGTTGTGTTTACTTACAGCAGATGGGTGGCTTGCTAACAGAAAGACAAGATATCCAAGAGGGCTGAAGTTTGTAAATTTTTACTCTAGTAATTTCATACTTCAATTGTTTTGTATGTGGCTGATGGACCGCGTTGAGCTGCTGTGAAAGGTAACTGTGGACTGACTGTGTCTGCTGGTAACATATGGGGTTCTAGCTGGCAGTAGGTCTAAAGATAGTATGTGCCCTGTGAATTGTCCTTTTCACCTTTGAAACCTGCCTTTTTTTTTTTTCCTTCAGTCCAGCCACATTTGTTAGTATCTTGACTCTCCCAATGTGGTTTCTTATGTAAATTCAGTGAATTTATATCTATGGGCACCTTTCTTCTAAGGTTTTCTAGGCTGTTGTTTCACCTGTTCTGTGGTAGAGGTTGAAAAAATCATGGCTGTGTTATGAGTCAAAATTGTGGTTGGGTCGCAACAGCCCAGTTGCAAGACGATGGTCTTGGTGCCATGAGGGGAAGGGCTTCACTTAAAACTAGCTAGACCTTGTTAGAACACCAGAAAGTTCAACAGAGTGGTGTCCTTACATAAGTTTTTGAGGATAGGAAATGTTTTGTGTTTTCTTAGGCACCAAAGTCAGTCAACTGTGAGATGTAAGTCTACAGGAAATCCAGACTTCCCTATTTCCAGTGTTTATGTACTACGTTGAGCTGTTGATATCTCCTTCATGGATTCAGCCATGATTTTCTCTGGTGAGGACTCTCAAGCTTAATTATGCTGAACAGAAAGCACTTCCCAGGAAAGAAAACCAGAGCCAGCTTTTACCTCAAAGCCCCAGCTATACCAGCTAGATTTTAAATCTGAGCCAGTTCTGCCTCATTGAAGGAGAGGTGGGGATGAAGGAGAGGAAAGCTGATTAACCAGACGAGTATGTTATTATCTTATTAATCGTTGATTATTAGAGAGAACAACTGCATAGGGGCTAAAAAGGAAATCATGGTGGAACTCATGCCAAATATATATAAAATCTCATATTTTATGTATTGATCTTAATAGGAGTAATGAGCCAAACCCAAGTATGTACACGGGATCTGTGAAAATAAGGAGGAATTAAGTATTGGTTTCACATGCTTTGGTGAATAAAGACTGTAACCACAGCGTAAAGCTGACCTAAAATCAGCTTGAATAACTACAAGAAAAGTGATGCAAACTGGGTGTAGGCTGTGCCTCACCTTCATGATCTATGTACTTTTTCCTGGAGAAGGAAAAGGAAGGCTTTCAAGGCCACTTCATACACTTGATTTATGTGCAGCTGCCATGAAGTCTCCCATGGGCCCACCAGCAGCCAGCACAAGTCAAATCAGGCTCTCAGGGACCAGGCAGGCATAGAGTAATTCCAAATAAAAAGCGTACAAGACCTTTGAAAAGCAAGTAAACTCTCTATTAACCAGTGATACAGCCTAGTGGGTTTATAGTCAGATCGAGGATGTGTTTTATCTAATTCATTATATACATTTCTGAGGTCAAGCTGGGTTCATTAGTTTGTTGCAATTTGTAATATGAATTAAACCACTACATTTAACATTCTCACTATTTGAGTTTTTTTACTTGTTTGAAATACTTGACTCTGGTATTTAGATGTATGGAAATAAAGCCTTATCTTTTCCATACCAGAGAATGATCTGTGCTCTGCTGATGAAATACTATTTAGTGCTAGTTGTAAGTGAATTAGTGTTGATATTTAAAGATGTGTTCTTGGATGTGTGTAGGTTATAAAACGGTTCAACACAGCATGAATCAAAGAAGGAATGCTTATTCTTCTTGGTACTTACTGCTTTTATAGCTTGTTGACTCAATATGTGTTATCATTCACCATTTCCATACTAAGAAATAGAATGCTGTCCCTCACTCAGGATGTCCGAAAAATTGGGAATGGGACCCTTGTGCGGCTGAGAAAGGAGATTTCTGTGTAGCTGCTGTGGTTTACTTCCACCCTCTTTAGAGCCATCCGCCTGCCTTCCAGTGCAGAGTGCAAGACTGTTTCCAAAGGTTCAAACTCCTCCCTGACAGGGCCAGGGCATATTAAAATGGAAGGTAGTCCTTGGTTTGTATCTAGACAAACACACACTGTTCTGGGTGATCATTCAGATTTGAGAATATATTGGGTTCAGCTCCTCTAAGGCTACAGTGTTCTGCAGTTATGGCCAACAGCTGGGGAATCGGTTATCATCATCTTACTCCATTTACTGACAAATTATTGCCTGTAGTTCATTTCCACAATCAAGCAATACAGTAAAAGTATTGAGTTGTAAAATTTGGCCAATTTTCAACTTAGTTAAATGTTAAAATACATTTGGACCATTTATGCCATTTTTTCCCCTGTGTTTCACTGTGCCATGGAGTACCTATTAGGAGGTGAAACCGTAGGAATTTATTTCTGTCATCTGTTTCAAAGACTTTTTAGTTATAACGTGCTGTCCAGTTCTGTCTGCCAAAATGTCTCCCAGCAGTAAAAAAATCTGCTATTAGTTGGCTACAGACTTTTTGGAAGATGTTTAGATCTTGGCACTTGTGCCATTATTGGTAGTGGAATGATTAGAACTTAAGACGTGTAGTTCAGCTATTAATATTGATTTGATCAGTTTTGTCAGTACCTAAATTTCCCGTATAGATTAAGCCCTTTATACTCATGTCTGTCAGCTGGTTCCTATTTATGACCCTTACATTTTATACTGTCATCTTATGGAGTGTACTTTTCAATTTCTGTGTACTAAGGAAAACAAATCTGTAGGTCAGATTCTGTACCCTGGCCAGGTCCCACAGCACTAGCAGTCCCAAAGCTATTCCATATTGACACCCATCTGGCGAAGAACACAGCAAGAATCATTGCCTGACTTATAGGGCTGTGAGCAAAATACATTTCATAATGGTCATAGACTAGCAGCTATTGACAACTTCATCTCAAAATGTAATGCTGCAGGAGATAAAGGTGTTATTTCTGACAGAAAAACCCCTAAGATGGGCTCTCAGATGGGCTCTCAAATGGCACCCATCCCTGGCAGAAATGAAGGCAGCCAGCTGCTTTGTTAGCTTTAAAATTTCATTTCAAGATGCTTGTTTGGTCTGTCCTTTGTCCTTCACTACAAATACAACTTTACTTGTGAAGTGTCTTTGAGAGAAGGATTTCTCAAAGCCAATGAAAGTTACAAGGTAGATACCATGCCTTAGATTTTAATAATTTCCCTAGCATGCAGTCTTCACATTTAGAATGTTTCAGTATAGGCTGGGTTGTATTTCCATAGCAGGAAGCACAAACTGTAGTTAGTATGTCTGCTTTATGTTAGTTCCTTTGTTGTAGTTTAATGTTGGGCTCTCATGACTGACAATATCAGTTTCTTATCCTATTCTTTCTCCTCCAATTAAAGTAGCTTGTTTGTATTTTAAATTTGTGACTAGTTATTGTATAGTGACAAGGACTTTTCAAGTATTGCCTGTTTGTTGTTTGAGATTGAAAATGCTTTTGAAGTATCATACAAATGTCAGTGGGATTCTGTAAAGAGACGTATATGGTGGAGCCCTTTTTTCCTTACGAAATAGCTTTTTGTTTGCTTTTATTTCTCTTGCTTTCCGTAAGGGATCAACCGCATTGGAGGTACAGAGCCGGTAATCTTTGTATCAAAGATGTTCTCTAGAAGGTTTTCTCTGTGCCTGCTTTCAGGTTTAAGACTGCGTCCTCACTCCTCTGGGGACTAGGATGGCAAATTGTCAGTAACAGTGCTTCAGAGCACTAACTGCGACTTCTGGGAGGATCCTCGCTGAAGTAAAGCGATCAGTTTGGATGACCAAAACGCCCAAACCTGCATCGGGTTTGGAGTACTGGGAGTGCTCACAGGGATTGCTGATTTACTCTGCTGACAAACTGTATTGATGTCCTGAACAGTTCTTAGATGAAGATAAGCCAAATTTAGTTTTTCACTTCTCACAGCAAAAAATGGCACTTTATAATTCAGAAGTACCGCACCATTTATTATGCTGAAATTCAGCATTAGACATCACAGTGGTGAACTGGTAAAATAACTTGTCTTCCGAACTCGTTGAAAATCAGGTAGGACTGGGCTCAGAATATTCAAATTACTTGCAAAAATCTTCATGTTTATAATTGGATTCTCTACACAATGTAACTTAAATAATCTGCAAATTCTTTGTATGCTCTTGATGCCAAAGCTATACACAGCTTGCTTACTTAATCCTGAGGTATTTTGTTAAATACTTTGAAGACAACTTGTTTTCTTTGAAAACATTTGTGGACATAAATTTTTTTTCAATATTTTTTCTCCAAGATTGAAATAAACACGTCAGTTCTTACAATTAGCAATTCATGTAGCTAGTTTGTGCCCAGATTATGTGTATGTAGCGTAGTTATGATGGTGATAATTTTTTCCATCCCTCTTTCATAGTTAAAGGGGTTCTTCTAGCTGATTTTTACAAACCAAATCATCCATCCTTAATATACTTCCTTTATTCTCACTTAACATTGTTTACACATTCTCAGCTCTGTTGCTGTAACTGATAAGGAACTTCTTCATGCTAGGTAGTGTTTGCATCAGCAAAATCTGTGAAATTCATTATATACACAACTAAAATTAATCTGGAGAGTATATACTTTTATGTTGGTTGCAGAATCTGTAAATTTACTTGAGCTGTAACATTATTTTAAAATGATTTCTTGTCTAAAATAAAATTACTTACAAAAACCTTTTTTTTTTAAATAGTAGAAACTTTGTTTTCAGTAACATATTAATGTATCAGGAAAAAGTAGAATAAATAAAATCTGAAGCTAGTGAAGAGAAAAGAAAAAATAGGGTAATTTAGCACTGAAATTATTCTGGAGTTATCTTTAAATATTTCCAGAAGAGTAGCTTGCTACTAGATTTGAAATTCAAATGTCGCAGCCAATTTTAAAATCTATTTCTCTTCAGTGACAATGCCATTTTATTTCAGTTCTTCACATTTGAATGAAGAATGCAACTGTGTTTCCTAGAATTTTTTTTCCAATGATAAGAGATATAAAATATTGGTGTGTGCTCTGAGATGGTTTATACATAAACAAAGTGATTCGGAACTTCTTATTTAAAATAGTGTCTTATCGCGCCTTGCATTGAGTGTTGCAAAAACTGCAGTACGTGTATTGTTGCTGTTTCTCAACTGGATGAGGCTTTTCTTCTCACTGCAGGATGGAGGTGAATTTTGGTTTGTAGCTGTTCTAACCTACTCCTCTCACATGCCTATTTCTTCTGTTGATGGAATATGTATGTGCAGAAATTATTCACTTCTGTGTTGAATAACGTGGTATGCTGAACCAAATTAGCTCCTCGTATAGCTCCCATTAACAGTGAAATTACACTGAGAGGAGCTTGATTCAGTGCAGTTTGAGCTGGATGTCATGATCTTGCCTGTTTTAATAATATATTAAAATCTCTTGTTCGTCTGAGGGGAAAAAATGGTTTAAGAATCAAATATTTGTTGCAAGATGGACCTTGGTAATTAGTTTTTCAATGTTCTGGAAATGTTTTTGTATGACTCACTGCAGCATCAGTCAGTTGAAATAGCATCCTTGGCTTTTTATAGGGCTTTACCAGGAGAAGAACAGAATTGTATGTGGCAAGTGGGCAGGATGGATAATTTTGGAATGGGTTAAAGTTTTTGTTCCCTAGTTTGTGTTGGCTGGTACAGAGGCATGAGTTACCTGCATGTTGCAGTGTAGGATTTTGGTTAGACCTTCCAGTAGCGTTGGCCGGTCTTGTAGACAGGATGTCTATCTCGGACAGGACTAACACTGGAAGTCGAGTTAAGGAGTGCTTAGATTACAAAGGGTTGATAAAATCCGAAATTATTTTCACTCTACAACTGTGAGACTACAAGTAGTACTTACACTAGTGCATTTTCGAGGTGGTCAGTGCTGCTCAATGGTTTGGCCATGCAGATGTAGATGTACATACACACAGTGTCAGCCTACTGAGAGGGTCAAGCTTGTATTTCTGTTTTTTCCTGGGTTACTTTTGGTGGGATGATAAGAAATACTAGTATAAATAACGTGAAGATAAAAATTGAACAGTGAATGTAAAGTTCACCCCAAATAAAAAGTGATATATGAAGGAAGAAACTCATCCTCATGCCCCCCTCCCTTGAGGTGTTCAAGGCCAGGTTGGATGAGGCCTTGAGTAGCCTGGTCTAGTTGAGAGGCGTCCCCGCCCGTGGCAGGAGGTTGGGTTAGATGATCTCTCAAGTCCCTTCCAACCTCGGACAGTCCATGATTCTGTGATCCTTTTGTACAGAACCGATGTTAAATCAGCAGTAATCCCACCGTTAACCATGTCGTATCCTGTAGTAGAAATTAAATAGCAAATATTTTCTTCTCTTCTCTGTGCTCCATCCATTCTCACTGAAAATTGGAAATCTGTTGATTTTGGTGCTGATCCCACTTATTCTCTAACAGGGAGCACCCCCCCAGTAGCACATCAGAATAGGCAGCAGTGAGTAATGGTACAAAATTAGCCATGTTGCAGAGGTTAGTATCTACTCGTTGTTTACTTCTTTGTTCTCTTTTGCTGAGTAGGCCAGTGGTTGCCTGATTCATTTACTCTGACATAGAGTGTGGGACTGGTGCCGAGACCACCCCAGCCTGAGAGACTCCTTCCTAAAGCCTCCCTTGGGAAATGGATCCGGGAAGTGTGCAAGTACCCCCCTTCTGCCCCTGCCCCAGCAAAGATCCCACCCAGCAAATCGTCTCTTCCAGCCGCAGGGTAGGGGTGGGGGTGGATGTAAGCAGCAGCAGGAAGGAGGCAGGCAGAAAGTGCCCCTGGTGACCGTGGTGAGGATTTATGTGGCATCAAGGTGATTTCCCCGACAGCACGTAGTTCCCAAGTTCAGTGCTCTGAGGTAGTACACGGATCTGTCACCTTCGGTGAAAATGAGGCAATAATTTACACGGTGAACAGTGCTGTGAAAGTCAATGGGAGAAGGAAGATGCCATCCAGCACAAAAGCTGACAAAATCTGATTGTTAAGTACCAGTCAGTACATTAAACTTCATATCTCTCTAAAGGGTGAGGAGGGAGAGAAATACCTTGTATAATACAGAGACATGTTACAGAAGACAGATGCCAAGTGAGTACTTTATAAAACTTGTATGGCTTAATGCATTTTTGTAGTCATTAGACTGCCTTTTCTGTCTACCCTTCACAATGACAGCTGCAGTATGTCACAGACCTTAAATCAACCAGAAACCGTAGAGTATCTTACTCCAGTTGGCAGAGCTTCTGTTAGAGTCTGCGTTTGTTAGAGATGGCCTCAGATCATCTGGCAAAACCACATCATGTTTAGGAAATGGACTTAATTCTGATATAGAAGTTTTGTAGGTATATCTGGAAGGAAAACAAGAAATGTTAAATCATGTTGTACTGTGGAAAGTGATTACTGATGTTTGTTCTCAGACTGACAAAATGTTCCCCAACTGAGTGGTGGTGTCTGGAGTTCCGCCATGTCAACAACCATATTCCATGAGATTACACAATGCCAATACTTGTTCTCAGCCAGGAAATTTTGAGATCCCCAAATCTCTCCCAGTTTGTATAGGAGAAGCTCATTCTCCTGGCAGCCACCAAGTGCTGGACGCTAAGGAGTGAGCAAAAAGGCTTGTCAGAAACACCTCTGAACCGGCACAGCTTTCAGAACTGAATAGCCTCAGCTTATTTGTCCTTCAAGCTAAACTAAAAATCATTAAAATACAAATTGAAACCAATGTTCTCAAATAATGGCATTTCTAGATTTGGAGGGATTTTAAAACATGGAAATTTGCAATAAGATAGGACAACTGTGTTTACACCATCACAATTTACCTTATTCCATATGTGAACTGAGCCAGGTGATCTGCCAGTTCGCCTCATACAGCCATCAGCAGGTTAAAAATGCAGCTGATCGAATACGAAGGTAGATTTAGAACCCCGGCTACAGTATGCAGGCCATTGTCTTTTCTAGTTTGCCTAGAAATGTGAAGGTTAAAACCAAGATTTGCTAGAGTAGTTCAGAAATTAGTTTTCAGTCATTCCACACCTGTACCAACAGTTAATGCTGCTAATGTTCGCTGGTAGCTTGCCAGTGTGTGAGAAACAGATGCCGCTCTAATTAATAGTCAAAATTAATACCCTTTGTGAATGAAAATGATAGAAGGAAGGCACTATAGGCTAGTTAATTTTCTCTCAGTTTTCAGAAATGTGATTTGTTTTTTCTTCTTGTATCTCCACCTCTGTTTGCCTTAAGTATTATCTGTATGAGTCTGGAGAGTAGATGTGCAAAAATTCTTTATATGTGGCATCAGTACACTATTCCTGTAATCAGCAGAAATGAAGTTTATTTCGAGACTACAGGCTATTTCAAGACTACAGTCTCTCCATGTTTCTAATCAAAGATGTGTATTAACTTCATAAAGAAGTACTTTGTTTTTTTCTTTAGACTCTTCACTAGTAGCAAATAAGAAAATCTAAGGTCATTTTTTCTTCAGTATTGCTTGTTTTCATTTCACAGTCTTGTAATCTTAATATGTAATTTATAATCACTTGGGCACAGCCCTTCTGAACTCTTACTTGAAAAATGAGGACGTATTTTAGTTGTTTCCTTATCATTTTGTATGCCTTTATTCACCTCTGACACTTGTTAGTGGAGTGCTGCTATTTTTCTTGTGCTGGAATAATAGCATGTCATCTCTGTTTTGCTTCAATGTTGCAAGGAAAATATGCAAAGATGAAGCAGGTTGCTGTCATACTATTAAAAGCATATTTTGACTCCAAGGAAGTACAAGCAGTGCATTCCTTCTTCAATAGAAATGCTAGCTTGATTAAAAAAGTGTTTCCTACAAAGAAACAGTTAATTACTTTGATGGCACATTAGCAGAATATGTAACTTGAGTAAAGATGCAACAATAAATCAAATAAAGTAATTATATAAATTGAAGCATCTTTGAAAAGTAGGACAACAAGTTGTCTGAGTGTGTTATTTATTCAATACCAACTTAATAGCACGAGAGCAAACAGTAAGACAGGTAAAGTACATCAAAATATTAATTATATGGCTTCATGCTGTAGCTTATAATAAATATTTACTTATGGCTTCTCTTCAGGGGAATTGCTGATAGAAGTTAAAGTATAACATCTTGAATTATTCACAAGTAGCTGAATTATGATGGGTAGATCTAAGTGGTACCCGGAAGAGCTTTGATATTCACACAGGACAAAGCACAAGGACTTACCAGCTCTCTGAAAATTGTGAGTTCTCAGAAAGCTGCACATTTTTCAAGCTATAAACTGTTGTGCTATAGTCTTGGAAAAGAAAAGTAGTTGTGTTTTGGTTTAGTGAGTTAATAAATAAATAAAAGTATATATTCAAAAGTATTTCACAAATGTTTTGCAGGGTAAGATTAAAAAAAGGAAAAGGTGAATACGGATGTTACCATGATTCCTTTAGACAAATTATTATCCAACACCAACCAGTATCTAATGCTTTCAGGGTGACTGGTTTGGTAACAAGACATTGAGCCATTTTTAATTTGGTAAAATTCCATTTAAGCAAGCAGTTATCTCACAGTTCTTCTAACACTTTCTCTTAAGCCCTGTAAAAGGTGAAGACGTACTATAAAGCATCCAGGCAGAATCTGGTTGTTCCACAGAAGAACAGGCGACTCAGGCTGTGATTTGCTGCTTCTAGCAAATGCAACAGCTGTTTTGAATCAATTCTTGGTAGCCTAATTTTTGATGAGTTGCAAATTAGAGATAATGATTTAACCATTTATAGTTGGCAAATACTGTAGGGCACTTGGTAACTCAGCTGGAGTCGTGACAGCTGCCCCTGATGTGTTTGCTCCCACGGCTGTGGGCAGGGCTTTGGCTTCGGCTCTGGCTCCCCAGTGCCCTGGGAGAGGGTCAGGAGCTGGAGCAGAGGCACGTTCCCAGCGTCAGTGCATTAATTGCTCTTAGGTCCAAAAGCCGAAGAACATCAGAGCAGCTCTTCAGATCGGTTTTGAGAAGATTGTGTTCTCAAAATTACTAATACTGTGGAGAGTGCATTAAAGCAGCCATAATAATTTTGGCAATAAGGATTGTTCAGACACTCTTGTTTTGAAGCAGCGTTGAGGGCAATTTTGAAAAGTACACATTTTTAGAATTGTTTTAACAACTCCATCCTCAATTTGAGCTCATGTTACAGCACTTTTGTATCTGCACTAGCAAAAGAAAGATACTAATCTCTTGCTTGGCATTGGAGATGATATTTTTTGAGGCATCAATCAAAAAATATATGGAGAATTTATTTTTTATGGTAGTAGAGAAGCTATTGCTTCACTTATGTATTTATTTTGAGACGTAAATGCTGAATGTGAGTGATATTCCTGAGATGTAACTTTGGCCAAGGAGGGAATATGAATGGACAGTGGTTTTTGCTGTAACTGTCATATTTGTATCACAGATTTTGAGGTTCAGGCTGCATCCTCTTTCCCTCTCCCTACTGAAAATAGTTAAGTTTGGATTGAAACTACTTACTGTATAAATCAAATTCCCCTGTGACATGATCATTTGTGTCTTGCGTCCAACAAAACCTCTAGCTGAGCAAGGGGATGGAGTCAGCCCTCCTCATCGAATCCCTGTGCAGCCTGGTCAGGGACAGCAGCACGTGGGTATCAGCTGGTTGGTTGCAGGATCAGAGCTCAGACATCTATCCCTTGTTTTACGACACAGCAAATATAATTTGACTCCTTGTGGGGCTAGCGGTCTTGCTGCATATGGAATGCAAATGAAACAAAGAGATGGGACTAAAATTGTAAATCTGGAATTGTTTTGGAAGGCAGTTCTGCAGCAGAACTTGCCAATACACGGGGAAAATGATGAAGTGTTAATAATGAGAGTTATGTGAGGTTGCAGTATAAAGAATTATTGCACAAAGTGAGACTTGTCATTTCAGAGGTAATATGGGAAGTAGGAAGAGAAATGTAATAATTTAAATACGAAAGGCAATGGAATGAATGAAAGTATGACTACCGAGTGATTTAGTGAGATATAGTTAAGCTGGATGCAGTATGTTTTTTAAAATAAGGGTAGATTGAGTAATAGAAATGTAGACAATCAAAGCAAAACCCAAAATAAGCAAAAGATTTTAAGTGGAAATAACATTTAGCAACAGTATATTTGTTGTAAAAACATGTTAGCTGCTTAATTATAATTTGATTCATTTTAAACAGCCTCCTACGTATATAAATATTCCCATAACTAAAAAAAAACCCCAACCAGATAACAAGTTGCCAGGTTGTTGTAATGTAAAATAAACATTGAAAGGGAAAAAATAAATGGGCCATGGCTTTACAGTGTCACTGTAAAATAAACTATTTTACTGCCAACTAAGCAAGGTTGGATAAAAGATGATTAAGATGGAGAGATTAAAAAAAAAAACCAAACAAAAGAAAGTGAAAGTGTAGCTACCACCTAGAAGCTTGTTCTGTATGACGGGCAGAAGGTTAGAGTAGTCTGGAGTCTGTGCGAGGGTATTGGCAGCTGCTCCCTGGTGAGCATACTTTGGGCTGGTTAGTCCACTGGTTAGATACGATGTTTGAGTAACACGTATCAAGGCTTCAGATCCTTTCCAGTGATTTTAGCTTTCATGGCTGACATGCTAAATACCTGCCGTAAGTTATCCAGAATTTGGGCATATTCGGAAATGGTATAAAGTAGTGGATTTCTGGCTCAGAGTGTTTGGCCCTACACAACCAAAATGTATCCCTTACTTGGATTCCTATGTCTGTTTAGCAAGGCAAAGACTGCATACACAGTGTACTTATGCTGCAATAAAATATGCCTACTTCTTTACTGATATGTAAATACAGAATAAAATTTCATGTTCTCATTCCATTGTTTCCCTCACTAAATGGGAAGCACTGTTGTTTATTTAAAAAAAGAAAGTATCATGATTGCTTTTGAGGGTAAAAAAATGTTCAAAATGAGCTCTGCATAGAGAATTTGTATGCTGAGCCTGTCAGACTGTGAATCTTTATTATTACTCAGCTTTATCCTTGAGTACATAGCTTGCAATTCAGTTTGAATATTAAGTGTCAGGCTCAAATACACTGGTGAGAGATTTGCAGCAGCCAGCAGGTTCCTGTTCCAACCTCAGAAGCCTTTGACCTCTCTCTTCATTGATAAGTGTTCTGGTTTCACGTGTCAGCTTACTGGTGTGAGACTCCTGATGCTGTGAGTGATGGAGAAGGTACCATTACCTGCAGTTTGTGATTGTTGTAGTACACCAGGAAAGGTTAGCGGTGAAGAAAAAGGTGTGTGGAAGTGGTCGTTCAGAAATGTGAAGGAAAATGTGTGATGCTTTCAAATCCTGTCCTTTTTCTACTTCGATGTAGCTGCAGTTAAAAAACCCCAAACACCTTTTTTGTTGATAAATTGCAAATAAGGGACAAATGCTTCTGCAGAGATGTATTCTGTGTGCCTTGGCTGTAGGTTTCTTCATTTATGCTTGTGCTTTTTGGTTCTTTTTCTTCTCATGAAAAACCACAAGTTTGATTAGCACAGGCAGAAATGTTTTGTCGGGTCTGTTGCTCTTGGGGAAAATCTATTGCTTTCCTTTGACACAGCTGTGCTTTCTACTTTCTTGTGATCAGAGGTGAGCATGTGAACTACAGGGTGGGATCTGTGTGGACTTTCTCTGCATTTTGCAATCGTAATCAGTTATGCTCAGCTGGAAACAACAGCACCAAATCATTCTTTTGAAAAGAGACCTACCCTAAGGTTCTCCTGATAAACACTAACTTCTCTCTTAAAATCAGTTCTAGTAATTATACCTAGCAGGAGTAAATCTACAAACATGGAATATTTATATTATTTTGTTTGCTTCTTTTTCATACTGAAATGTTATTTCTTCATAAATAAGATAAAATTTGGAAACATGCCTCATGCGAAAAGATAAATATAACTTTTGCCTTCTCTATAGAAATAGGCCTGTGGTGTCTTTGGGTTCCAGCATGGTTTATGTGACAGCCAGTGGGGAGGCTGGACCTTTCAAGACCTGGTAACCTTACAAAAGCCAGTTTTCCTAAAGATGAATAACTGACAGCTAACCCATCCCACCCCCTCTCCATCCCGTGTGCCAAAGGATTCGTAGATTTTCTCTAGTGATGAAAATTTCTTTGGATCAGAAAATACCGACAAGAACCATGTTTCAGTCAGTGAAATGTGCTGTCCCCTCTAACGCAAGATTAGGGCTCTTAACTCCTGCGTGCTGCTACATTGCTCTCCATGTGCTCTGTGTGCCTGATCCTGGTAATAGATGGAGCCTAAATTTGAGCTGTTTCTGTAAGAATGATTATGCCATAAATCACAAAGCGCTTGGGTAAACTCTTTTTTTCATTTCTTTTTGGTGACTTTGTTTTCCCTTGTTCTGGTCATTAATTTCACATGGTATTTATTATCATCTAAACCTCTTTAAGCAATGTCAAAATTTTCATTAATAAACAAGAAAAAATGGGCAAAATTACCATTCTTTTCTCTAGATCTGAAATGTCTTTCAAAATTGCATTGCTTATACAAGCATGATTCATTCTGTGACCTACGATAGATTAAAAACTGGTTTTAAAATGCAAAATGTAAACCCCTTATTCTGATAGTATAATGCTCCTGCTTTTTAGTCTTTGTGAGTATCCCGGAATTCAGCGCTAAAAGCTCACCATTGGAATTGATAGGAGGACTTTCGGCAGTTACAGCTGGTAACAGTTAAGCCTTTTCCAAATTACTTGGTTATTTCTGCATCTTCTTTGAATGCTTTGTTCACTTGAATTTGTGGTAAGTGATCTTAGAGTCTCGCAGGCATGTGACTACTCCCGTTGTTAAGCATATGAGTAATCTTGCTGATCTTCCTGGAATTGTTCTACCTGCTCAGGGGCTTTGGTAGAATGGTCTCTGTTGCAGAATAGTGAGGAGAAAATTTAAGAAAAAAATGAAGAGAAGTTCTAAAATAATTATTTGTTAAGTAGCAGGTGTGATGACTGCTGTGATGGAGAACTCGGTGCCTGGGACTTGGCCTCTTCCCTGCACTGCCTGGGGAGCTGATTTTCTTAGAGCTGTGTGTAGTGAGCTGTCCCCGCAGCCAAGATTTGAAAGGATGGACCTAAAAAAAGCTGTTCAAGAACTTACACTAATGAAACAGTCAATATATATAAAGTGGAGGGTTGATTTTGTTTGTTTTCCTACCTGGGTTTGTTTGGGATGTTTTAACTGCTTTTGAAAGCATGGTCAAAGAAACAATTCAGTTTTCATTACTTTTCCTGCATACGGAACTTTTTTCTTTCAGGTTGAACAATTTCTAAACTTTACTTTTTGTATCCTTGCTTTCACAGAGAGGTATTTTTATCTTCTCCTTGTTTTATGTATCAGGAATAGATAAACGTGGCTATATTTTTGGTGTAGCACCCTTATGTTATCAAGAACGCTTTTCGGTAGTCACGTAAATGTAATTCTCGTTGTTCTGTTTTTCCTGTAGCCATCTCTCTCTGTTGCCCAGACTATAGCTGGTAAAAAAAATTAGTAAAATAATAACAAGTCGTGGAAAAAATCTGTGAATGTTATTGCCAGTATTAAAGATTTCTTTTTTCCTTTTTGAGCTGTGAGTTTTGTAAGTCTGCTGTGTGCAAGACTGTAAGCCATTTATTGATATGGCTCAGTCGTCGTGCTTTGGGCAGTCGGGTCAAGCGTTACTTCAGGTGATGACATGCGTTTTACCACGTAGTAGCATGAAGTGAGAGGAAGAGGTGTTCCCAGAAAGCAACTGAGACAAATGATACTAGGTCATGATAAAACCCATGGTCGTTATTACAAACAAGTCTTTTGGCAGGAATAAGTAGTTGTAATTAGAATCATACTGTTCTAGGAGGGGAAGAGGCTTGGTAGCCTGGCAAAGTGCTGGCAGTTTGATGGCTTCTCTCAAAAGCCTGAAACCACTGACGGCTCCACCCATTAACTGAGTGTGGACCCAAGCACAGCAACTGATGGAGGGCATTTGTGGTGCATAGCACTGTAAAAATATAATTTGACTAGGTGGGGTTTTGGGGGGATTTGTTCCCCCCCCACCCCCCCGAACTTTTAAAACCTAATTTGAGACAAAGAAGTAAAAACATCACTAAAACCCTTACGGGAAGAATGATTCTCTGTCATATCTAAGTGATACCAGCTGTGTCTACATCCCAGTTTCTTACCTTACTGTGATTCCATTTGTCCTTTTCCAGTATTTCTTTGAGTTTCATAATGTGTTTACTGTTGTAGTTAGTGCTACAGTTTTTATGCTGAAAATATTTAATAACCCCATGTGCCAATATAGGTTGGGGACTGCCCTGCTGGAGAGCAGTGCAGGGGAAAGGGACCTGGGGGTTCTAGTGGACAGCAGGATGACCATGAGCCAGCAGTGTGCCCTCGTGGCCAAGAAGGCCAATGGCATCCTGGGGTGTATTAGAAGGGGAGTAGTAAGTAGGTCAAGAGAGGTCCTCCTGCCCCTCTACTCTGCCCTGGTGAGACCGCATCTGGAATATTGTGTCCAGTTCTGGGCCCCTCAGTTCAAGAAGGACAGGGAGCTGCTTGAGAGAGTCCAGCGTAGAGCCACAAAGATGGTGAAGGGAGTGGAGCATCTCCCTTATGAGGAAAGGCTGAAGGAGCTGGATCTCTTTAGCTTGGAGAAGAGGAGGCTGAGGGGTGACCTCATCAATGTTTATAAATATGTCAAGGGGGAATGTCAGGAGGATGGAGCCAGGCTCTTTTCAGCGGCGTCCACTGACAGGACAAGGGGCAATGGGTGGAAGCTGGAACACAGGAGGTTCCAGAAAAATATCAGGAAAAACTTTTTCACTGTGAGGGTGACTGAGCACTGGAACAGGCTGCCCAGGGAGGTTGTGGAATCTCCTTCTCTTGAGACATTCAAAACCCGCCTGGACGCGTTCCTGTGCGCTCTAGTGTAGGTGATCCTGCTCTGGCAGGGGGGTTGGACTAGATGATCTTTGAGGTCCCTTCCAACCTTTAACATTCTGTGATTCTGTGATTCTGTGATATTTAAACATCTGCATGGCCTTAGTCACAGGAGTAACCATTTTGAACTCAGTGGCTTTCCTTATATTTTAAAAAGTAGGTATTCAGTCATCATCTCAGGATAGGGGCATATACCTTGCAAAGATAGTTTGAAATATCTCAGTCTCGTTCTCTGTTGCGGTCTGTACAATGATGCTGCACTGTAGGTCTCGGAGGAGGCACAAAGAACTTTTTGCACAGCTTATACAATATTTTAAAACCAGTATTTTGACAATTCATAATGTGCTGCATGCCATTTTACCTTTGAGGCAAGAAATTATTTTGGCAGATCAAACATTGAAACTTCATAGAAAATTATTTTTACAGGACTTTGGAGTATTGTTCATTTTGCAGTGAATATCTGTAGAATATTATTCTTTGCAGTATATATTAGATGCACATTCTTGACTGTACTTTTGGTATAGCTGGCTGTACTTTTACCTTCTACACAAAGCTTCACAAATCGCTGTATCAAATGTTTTTTTTTTCTGCTCCTAGAATTTCTTCTGTATGTACTTCACAGAGCACAGTCTGTGCCTAGTGCTTCATTCTTCCTAAGGCTCTTTTCCTTTAGAAAGGTGACCCGGGGCACCTCGCTTCCCGTCCTGCTCTTGTCACACAGGCGACGTTTCCTGGCGACACCGGCCACCTTTCCATCACAGCCGCAGCGCTCCGAAGAGGGAAGGTGAATCAATGAGAATCTTAACACAAATCCGTCAGGAGGCTGGGGCCTGGGATTGCATTGACTGCCAGATTTAAGCACGGTGATCTCCCCTGCCACTCCTGCAGGGGAAGGGATCCAGGAGCTCAATCCGTGCCCTCCCTGTGAGGTGCAGCCCCGCTGGCTCCTAGCACAGAGGGCAGAGCCAGGTCCTGTGAGACAGGGTCTGTCCTTTGGCAGCCTCAATGAGAGGGAGAACCAGGCCCAGGATCATCTGGGGAGCCCAGTCAGGAGCAGCGGATCATTGGGAGAGACAAGGGGGCGATTTGGGGCTCAAGTCCACACAGGAAACGTGACTGAAAGTCAGACTGGAGAGAAGATGTAGTGTCAGCCTGGGGGATCGGCCCAGGAGACACGTTGCCTGCAAGCCGTGTCCAGGGTCCACCCAGGGCTAGAGGTGGGGAACCCCGTGGTATAGTTTAGGCCAGGGGGCAGAGCCTGAGAAATACCATTTTCTTCCATTGCAATAAGAGACCATGTTCTGACAAATATTCATTAGAGGGATCACATTGGGAGGGGAGGAAGGCAATAATAACACGATGCTCAAGACTTAGGATTGCATTTAATGCTAAAATGGTGCAGCTAAAATGATCAGTAAATAGTTTCCATCTATCTCTTCTAAGGCTAATCAGTGCGGTGAGATTCTCTATCTACATTGAGTAGGCTACAAAAAATATCAAATATAGTTTATCATATTCCAGTTACATTTCTTTTTTCCTCCTTTATTCTTTTTTAACCTGATGTTCTGAGGATTTCCTTTTAGTGTCTACGAACATCTCCTTTTGACAGACAGTGCAAATTAAAAGATATGGCTAGGCAAACGAAACTGGAACCCAAATATGCCCCCTGGGTTTTCATTTACAGTTAGAAGCTACAGACACAATTACTGCTGACAGAAATTCAGGAGCCAGTGGCAGAGTGCATGTGGCAGTAGACTCATGCCAGGCAGTAATTGGGAAGATTATTTTTAATCAGAGTATATCCTACAGCCCAAACATTAGAAATCTCTTGTAAGGCTGACAGGAAATTAAACTGAGACCAAACAAAAAAGCCTCAAAATAGAAGTAATACGGTTAGGAGTCTAATGATGGCAAAACTCACCGCTTGTTGTATTTGGGTGTTATCTGGAGGGAATGACTTTTAACTTGCAGCAACAGATATCATTGTTTAATTACATTTTTAGAACAGAATTTAAATAAGTATCAGATTAAATCAATTTCTACATAGGCTTTTGATAGAGGTGTGAAACAGCAGGTGTTAAGTCAGACTTAGTAATTGTGTATAAGAGTCGTCGTTTTTATTATTGCATTCTGGGTTGGTTTTTTTTTATTTTAATCTAATGCTTAAGGGAGCTACTTCTATGGAAAAATAACAATGTCTGGGATACTCTTGGAATGCCTGGATATGGAAACAATTTGTGAAGCCTGCATGGCCTGGGGCTGTCTTTCTCAGTGACCTGCGGCATAACCTTGGCTTGTTTGGGCCACCTGAGCTGCCTGCCCTGAGGGAGAGACCAGGTATTCTCAGCACTTGTCTATGCACCTGAAAACACGACTTTCACATTTTTAAATGACTCTTAAAGATAATTTTCTTTGCCTAACTTCTGCACACATACTTAGCAGGATTTCTAGTTGACTCTGAAGTTTTCCTTTTCTCAGAAAAGAAAGGCTGGAGCACTGCAGGAACGGTAGCTCTACTGTTGATCTTAAGAAGGGTGTTGCTGTTCTTGTACCTGCCTGTCATGTGCAAATATTGTAATACCAGATTCAAGCAAAATATTGCTAATTGTGTATTAGTTTCTGTGTTGTAGGAGTGCAAAACTAGAGCCTACTTCATGTTTTTCTAAGGGATATGACACTTGTGGAAAAGCAAATGTAGCATTGCAGTTGTGTATCTTAACGTTTCTCCACAAGGCTGCTTCGTGATGTCTCATGTCAGTACAAAGAATAATAAAGTATAATGTTGAAGTCTGTCATGCACAACAACATCCTGGGTTTTATCAGAATGGATGTTTTTTCACAAAATTTTTCAGCATTTTTCAGCTTTATTTCCTTCTATTGAACGTTGCTTCATATAATTGTATGAATAGAATGGAATAATCTTGCTTGCTGTTTAGATACTGCCTGAATTTCTAGATAGCAAGTGAAGTATCCTGCATAATGTGTGCAGTTTCTGCACTGTGGTCTGCCCGAGACCTGAGAGTGCAGCAGTGAGCTGTGTCATGGCTAACAGAACTTCATCTCTGTCTGTGGGCTTTGCAAGAACCTGTGGGTGCCTGCACAGGGAGCGTTCCGTGGAACAGAATCATAGAATGCGCTGGGTTGGGAGGGTCCTTGAAAGGTTCCATAACCAGCTCCTTTTCTGTGGAACAGCTACATTGGTTCAGACAAGCTAAGTATGGGCTGGGTATTTCTGTACTTGGGGAGACATCCTTACAAACCTCCGTGAAGTCTGTAAATGTGCCACTCATCCATTTGTCCAACAATATGGTAAGAAGGTACCTTCAGGGGAACTCTGCGCTTGTCACATTCAGATCGTGAAACTTAAAGAACGTCTGCCGTCAGGAGAACCTTAGTATTTCACGTGGAGGAGATTATGGGTTATACAGTACTGTAAAATTAGGCAAAATGGCTAATTACTTGTGGGTTAAGTATTATAGCCAAGTTAGTTGTTTTAAAGGTAACTATTTTTACAGTTTCTCATGCATTTATTCTGGCTTCATACAGCAGTACTTTGTAAATTGCATACAATTATTTTTTCCTGGAGTTCCATATATTCTTTAAAACCTTGTACATCATATTTCTGTGTGCACTCTGAGTTTTTTCAGTCACTGGAGTGTGCACCTGCAGGACAAAGAAGGAATACTACCAGTGGAAGTGTAGTGTTTCTAAAACTAATGATAGGTAACATTACGCTAAACAGCAAGTCTGCTAGGATTTAATGGTCAGATCCAAATCTTTGAGAAAAGGAAAAATACGTAGTGTAACCTCTGTGAGAGGTAGTAGTTTAATCAATATGCAGTCGAAAAGGTGAGGGTTTGCACTCAAAAACCACAGTGATTTCAAATTGTGAAACACGGGTACCCCTAATAGAGAAAACCTGAGGGACTTATTCTTCAGTTATTCAATTCAGTTTTGTTGGCCATGAATAGATTTAACTGTGGCTGGTTCTAAATCAGACGTTACTGAAAATGTAGGGTAATTACTTAAAAGTACTTCTTGTTTGAGATTTTTAAGGAAGTCTTGATACCGTTAGTTTACTTTTTGTTGTACTCAGAGATACCCTTGATCTCACACACACTAATATTACCCAGAAGGGATAAGATGCAGAAGTTTTAACATAGGGTTCGTGTGTATATGCAGCCTTCTTACATGAGATGCCTTTTCTAGAGTATTTTTACATGTATATGATTCATTTTATTTCATAAATAAAAAGAATTTGTGTCTTCAGCTGAGAAATTGTTTCGTATGGGTTTTTTTTTTTCTGGTGATAAGACAGTTGCAATTACTGCTAGGGGCTTCAGTTGTGAAGTTGAATCTTTGATAGATCCTCTCTTAGCCATGGTCCCTGCTCTAAGGAGACCAAAATGCAAGTATGTTTTCTGTTGCTGATTGTCACAGTAGGGCACAAATGTGATTGCTTTTGAATTTCTCATTTACAGTCAGAATTATTTTGTTTTTTTTTCTTAGGAAACTACACAGAAGCCCCATGCAAGTGGTACCCATTGTTTTCATGATCGGAGCCTTCTTTCAGTAAGTGCACGGATTTTTGTTGTCGTTTGCTTACATTATTTTCCTTGGAATTTGACTGGAATCTGTGGTGTGCTGTTATCATGAATGAAGAAGTACATTTTGGATATATGGATGCCAGATCGCAAGACTAATAGACCATAAGTACAAGAACTGATACCTTTTAGTCTTCAGTGAACAACAACTTGCTAGTGAAATGCTTACAGAATAATCTGCTTTGTTTCTTGTCTGAAGGTTAAAGTGCTTTCTGTGGTGTTTCTCTTTTGCATGGTAGGGTTATATCACTATCGTATTTATTTTACCTTTGGCTGATTCTATCACAAAGAAATTACTGTTCGTTTTGAGGACAGTTTTAAGTCAGTTCTGTCATGCTCGGAATGCTTGTTGCTTTTAGCTTTCCCTCTGTCGCTGTCAGGGTTTGGCCCGCCCCACCCCCCCAGTTCACTCCCCTTTGCTGGGGTGGAGGAGAGAATCAAACAGGTGAGAAAACTCGTGGGTTGAGATAAAGACAGTTGAACAGGTAAAGCAAAAGCCGTGCATGCAAGCAAAATGAAGCGGGGAACTCACTGGCCACTTGGCAGGCTGCCTTCTTCCCCCGGCTTTTATTTCCGAGCATGATGTCCCATGGTCTGGAACAGCCCTTTGGTGGGTTGGGGTCAGCTGTCCTGCTCATGTCCCCTCCCAGCTTCTTGTGCACTGCCAGCCCACTTGCTGGTGGGATAGGAGGCAGAAAAGGCACTGCTCAGCATTAACGATGACTTCCCACACCTGCTACTGCGAAGAACATGAACTCTTCCCCACCTAAACCCAGTCATGAGCAGTATTTTCTATCACAGAATAACCTTACAGCTCTGAGCACAATCTGATGCAGTCAACAGTGTTTGTTAGAAAAATTCTGGTAAAAATTGCAAGGATGAGGTTGTAGTTTCTAACCTATGTGAGACAGGGGTGCCCCAGATAATTACTGGTGTGTTTTTAGGAAGCTAACGTTGAGTGTGAATATAGTGCTTCGGTATCTATAAATACCGTTGAAGGCGTAGATATTCATCTTCCTTCAACAAGCTTAAGCAGAGATTTGGGGTATATGACAAGAAGGAAGGAGAAAATACACATTTGGAATTTGGGGAAGGTTTAATGCTGCCAAATCTCAATGTACATAATTGGTTTTATTATTTTCCCTTGTGATCATAACCTAACCAGCACAGTGAATATCAATCAACTTCTAGGGCTAAGAGGTCATTTTTTTTACCAAGCTCAGACTGAAGTCCAGCATGTTGCCTGGTAACAGGCGATGTAGATGAGTTGGCTCTTAAGTACACCATATGGCTGGGCGCTCTGCCCTATTCACCCGTGACATGGTGTACACATGTAGTACATTACTGATTATAAAATGGTTTGTCCCATTCCCTTCTTTAGAAGAAGCATTTAAAAATAACAAGACTAATCCAATACAGGCATGTTAAGATTATGGTGTTGTATGGAATGAAACAAGTATCTGTCACGAGTGTCAAAGAACTCATGGAATACAGAAAATTTTGTGTTCAATATGCTTGAGTTGTATTTAAGTGTAATTTCTAGCTATGGTTGCTTCACAGTATTTTTGCTACTTCATTTTGATAGATAAATATGTTGAGGCAAATATAATTTTAACAGTTCATTTGCAGAGAAATCCTGCATTTTAAAATTCATTTTTGTAGCCTATAGATTTGTTTGGCATTTGACCTTCTGGTAGCTGTGCCCTAATGTCTTCAGTACTCAACCAAAGTACATTGAGCAAACCAGTAAATAGTAAAAGGCAGTTCCAGAAAACAATTAAAAATAAACATGACGAGCATAGGAGATAGATTTGTTCCAAATATGCAACAAGAAATCAAGCTGAAAGAGTGACTGGCCAGAAATTTGTAGCAGAAATGTGTGTGGAACATAGATCAGCAGAGTCCTCACTCATTCCCTTAGCCTGAGTTTTATTCCCGTTTTATGGTCACTGAGCGGAATTTGTCAAGGTAGGAATGATGCCGAGTGCCGTGTTAGGCGGCAGCACGTGCCGTACACGTGCCAGTGGGATGACAATGAACTGCACAAGTGAAATGGAAGATCGCTGACTGGTTCCCAATTCAGTTAGTAGTGGCTATGTTACATTTCTCCATCTCTAGCTTACTGGGAAAGATCAATTATTGTGCTTCGTCCTCCCCTAAGCAGCACCGTTGTCTAAAGCTGTAAGTCTTTGACAAATAGGTGGAATGCCAAAGAGAAATCACTTAAGTTCTCTGAAAACAGATTAGAAAAAAAAATAGAGCAAAATTGTCTTCTCCATGTTTTGCAGAAAGTTTATACAATTGATTTTGAGGGAAAAGCTCTGTATGCTTGCCCATTCTATTGGTTTTCTTAATCTTCATGCTGTATGTAGTTGTTGCATAGCTTGGTAAACATGCTGTAGTGAAGTGCTCGTGGTTTTTTATTGCTGACCTCTTTCCTTGGCCAGGAATTTTTAAGGTAATAGAAGAAGTATGAGACAGTGATGCTGCTCCATGTTAAACTGATAGTGGCATCCTTTAGAAGATCTGCCATGATTATCCACATTTTAAAGCTCAGCAGATGTAAATACATCTACGCAAATATGCTGTCTGTCTCCAAACAGTCTTATCTTCACTTCTACAGCGTGTGAGTGGTGCAAAACTAGTTGCCATGGTGTAAAGGCCTGTAAAGCCATTGAAAGAAAAGCATTGAAACTCCTTTTCTCTAATTTTGGAGATGTGTTTTCCTTTTAATTGTAAACATGTTGAACATCAAAATAGCTATTATTGCATTGAAATTATTTTATTATCAGGGATTATGGGTCCTTTTTTCCCCATCATTAAACACATCTTTTAAAATTGTTAATACAATAAATCTGTTTTCTAAGACAACGTAGCATGCCACAGAGCATTCTGTGGAGTTTAGTGTGATCTAGGGATTTCTACTTCAGAGGCATGAACAAAATAATTGTGAAAAGAGCTATTATATCATAATTCTCTTAGAAATAAACCAGTCTTATAACCTCCTCCTAATAATTGTCTATAGAAAAAATATTTTAATGATTGTATTCTTATTTATTCATCTTTGTATTCTACTGTAGACTGAATGGTCGTATTAGTCCAGACAGTTGAATATTTTTAAAATTATAGCACTTAGGATTACTGACATGTGAATTACAATAAAAAAGGGTTGAAGAATGGTCGTTAGATAACGTAAATGAAGCAGTAAGTTCTGCTCGATTACTTCATCTGAGCTAGAATGAGGAACTATTTAGTTGCTGGTATCTACTCCACTCTCCTATTATTCATTGTTGTTTTGTGGTATCTTCAAGTATCTTCAATGGTTATTGTAGGAATTTGTTAAGGACCAGAAGCAGCATTTACGCACTCCTAATGATAAGCAGGACGATATTCTCATGGATGTTTTTGCTTCAGGAAACGCTTAACTAAAGTAATGTCATGGGTTAGGGCTGGGCCGGCCACTAACGCGGACAGACGCTCCCTAACCCCCTCTTCCCCCCCGAAACGGGAAGAGAAAAGGGAAGGAGGCAGAGAGACTTACGGGTTAGGGAAGAAAAACTAGAACAGCTTTAATGAAAATATGGAAATAGTGGTGAGAAGACAAAAGTAAAGAACTATATACAACTATGGATAGTAGCCTGATATCAAACCCAACTCCCTCCCCCGATATCCATCCCCACTGGTGCTGCAGAGCAGGAGGCACTGGGGAAACCCCAGGCTCAGCGGCGGTGGGAGCTGGATACAGAAGCTGGATTCGGGAACTCAGGATCCGGATCAAAATCAGGAGGTCAGATGGAGTCCTCTCTGGACACCGGCCATTGCAGAAAGAGGAAAAGAAGGGCGAGATGCTCTTGTGGGTGTCTATTACAGGCCACCAGATCAGGGTGAGGAAGGTGATGAGGCCTTCTACAGGCAGCTGAGAGCAGCCTCACAGTCACAGGCCCTGGTTGTCGTGGGGGATTTTAACTTCCCTGATATTTGCTGGAAGGACAACTCAGCCAACCAGCCACAGTCCAGGAGGTTCCTCCAGTGCATTGAAGATAATTTCTGATGCAAATGGTGGAGGAGCCAACTAGGAGAGGTGCACTGCTGGACCTCATCCTCGCTAACAAGGAGGGTCTGGTCAAAGCAGTAAAGGTTGAGGGCTGCCTTGGCTGCAGTGACCATGAAATGGTGGAGTTCAGGATCTTGTGTGGTAGGACCAGAATAGCAAGCAGAATTGCAACCCTGGACTTTAGCAGGGCAAACTTTGACCTTTTCAAGCAATTGCTAGGGGAAATCCCATGGGCAAGGCTGCTTGAAGGTAAAGGGGCCCAAGATAGTTGGTTGGCATTCAGGGACTGCTTCTTCAAAGCTCAAGATCAGAGCATCCCAACACAGAGGAAGTCAAGGAAGGGAGCCAGGAGACCTGCGTGGCTAAATAGGGATCTGCTGGGTATGCTCAAGTGGAAGAGGAGTTTATGGGTCATGGAAGGCAGGGCTGGCCACGTAGGAAGAATATAAGGCTGCTATTAGAGGACGTAGGAAGGCAGCTAGTATAGCTAAGGCCTCCTTAGAATTAAACCTGGCGAGAGGGGTCAAGGACAGCAGGAAGAGCTTTTTCAAATACGTGGCAGATAAAACTAACACCAGAGGCAATGTAGGCCCACTGATGAATGGGGTGGGTGCCTTGGTGACAGAAGATACAGAGAAGGCAGAGTTACTGAATGCCTTCTTTGTCTCTGTCTACTCTGCCGGAGGCTGTCCTGAGGAGCCCCGTTCCCCTGAGGCCCCAGATGACATCAAGTCAATGGAGGAGTTTGCTTTAGTCAATGAGGACTGGGTTAGGGACCAATTAAGCAATCTGGACATCCATAAATCCATGGGTCCAGACGGGATGCATCCACGGGTGCTGAGGGAGCTGGCTGATGTCATTGCTAGGCCACTCTCCATCATCTTTGCCAAGTCTTGGGAGACGGGAGAGGTGCCTGAGGACTGGAGGGAAGCAAATGTCACTCCAGTCTTCAAAAAGGGCAAGAAGGAGGACCCGGGTAACTATAGACCGGTCAGCCCTACCTCCATCCCTGGGAAAGTGATGGAACGACTTATCCTTGGTGCCATCTCAAGGCATATCGGGGATAAGAGGGTCATTAGAGACAGTCAACATGGCTTCACCAAGGGGAAGTCGTGCTTGACTAACCTCATAGCCTTTTACGAGGATATAGCAAGGTGGATAGATGATGGCAGAGTGGTGGATGTGGTCTACCTTGACTTCAGTAAAGCATTTGACACAGTCTCCCACAGCATCCTTGCTGCTAAACTGAGGAAGTGTGGTCTAGACTCTCGGGTAGTGAGGTGGACTGTGAACTGGCTAAGGGGAAGAAGCCAAAGAGTCGTGGTCAATGGGGCGGAGTCTGGTTGGAGGCCTGTATCCAGTGGAGTCCCCCAAGGGTCGGTACTGGGACCAGTATTATTCAATATATTCATTGATGACTTGGATGAGGGACTAGAGAGTACTATCAGCAAGTTTGCTGATGACACCAAGCTGGGAGGAGTGGCTGACACACCAGAAGGCTGTGCTGCCATCCAGCGAGACCTGGACAGGCTGGAGCGTTGGGCGGGGAAAAATTTAATGAAATATAACAAGGGTAAGTGTAGGGTCTTGCATCTGGGTAGGAACAACCCCAGGTTCCAGTATAAGTTGGGGAATGACTTATTAGAGAGTAGTGTAGGGGAAAGGGACCTGGGAGTCTTGGTGGACAGCAGGATGACCATGAGCCAGCAGTGTGCCCTTGTGGCCAGGAAGGCCAAGGGCATCCTGGGGTGTATTAGAAGGGGGGTGGTTAATAGGTCAAGAGAGGTTCTCCTTCCCCTCTACTCTGCCCTGGTGAGACCCCATCTGGAATATTGTGTCCAGTTCAGGGCCCCTCAGTTCAAGAGAGACAGGGAACTGCTGGAGAGAGTCCAGCACAGGGCAACTAGGATGATTAAGGGAGTGGAGCATCTCCCTTATGAGGAAAGGCTGAGGGAGCTGGGGCTCTTTAGTTTGGAGAAGAGGAGACTGAGGGGTGACCTCATTAATGTTTACAAATATATCAAGGGTGAGTGTCACGAGGATGGAGCCAGGCTCTTCTCGGTGACAACCACTGATAGGACAAGGGGTAATGGGCTGAAACTGGAACATAAGAGGTTCCGCTTAAACTCGAGAAGAAACTTCTTCTCAGTGAGGGTGACGGAGCCCTGGCACAGGCTGCCGAGAGAGGCTGTGGAGTCTCCTTCTCTGGAGACATTCAAGACCTGCCTGGACACGTTCCTGTGTGGCATTATCGAGGCGTTCCTGCTCTGGCAGGGGGATTGGACTTGATGATCTTTCGAGGTCTCTTCCAATCCCTGACATTCTGTGATTCTGTGAAAAGGACGAAAAGACTGAAACTCTTGTGATCCCTCAATTTATACTAAATATGACGTATATGGGATGGAATACTCTCGTTGGTCACCTGTCCTGTCTGTTACCCCCTGGAGGTGCAACCTTTTACTTCCTTGTGCCCCCTCTTACTACCCAGCACCCGCAGCGTGGCACACAAGAGCCAGCAGTGGCCTTGGGCACTACAGGAACAAGTATCAGCAAGAGCCTTTCTGCATCCCAGTCCCAGGCAGTGACTGTAAACATCAGGTGTTATCACTGCCAGTAGCACACACTGTCTGCAAAAACATGCTGGTGACTTCAGAATGTGCGGCCTTTTAGAAGACACTAAACTGGAAAGTTTTTAGCTAAACCCAGGACAGGTAGCTAAGCCTATCCTGTGTTTTGATTTTTTTTTTTTCCTAGTGCTGATGCAAGGTAATTTAGTTTTAGGTGACCGATTCGTAATACTACTTTTCCGTTAGTTAGGCCCGTTTAGTTTGAAACGATCTTTAACTCTTCCCCGTGTGGGGATCTAAATGTACTGCCTTTGTTTAGTTTTGTGGGTTTGTGTTTGGTTGTTGTTTTTTAAGTCTGCATGGTCCAAGGTTTACCTTATTTCATTTCCCCTAGGGGAAGAAAATATAGCTTTCTTTTGTTGGATGTCATTAATTTGAAGTTTATATCAGTAAAATCTCTAATGACAAGAACAGCAGTTCTATAGTAGTAGATTTACATGAATCACTGTTAAACTGCTGCTGTAACTTATGAACATAAATTGTAAACGGGGAGGGGTTTGTTTGTACAAGCTGCAAACCAGAATATCAGCGGTCTACTTTAGATTTTAAAGATGGGTATGCCACTCATTTCACTTAAAACGTGATACTCCTTCAGAAGTAAAGATATTGTCCGTGGTTAGATTGTGCTTAATGGCTGCTGCAGCATAGAATTGAGAAGCCATTCTCTCAAAGGAGATTCAAGAGCATAAGGCTTACTGAAATGGAACGGGACATTTTGAAAAAGATAGACACTCCTAACACAAATGGGTTTTGGTAATACTATGCTAGATCATTTTGAACTGTAACTCCACATAAAAGTTAACTTTCTAATTCTCTCTTGGTTATATACAAGTATAGATGTAAAATATATCTTATGCTTTCTTCTTTTTTCCGTTCCTCTTTCAAGAATGCAGTCTATTTCTTTCTGATTGATTCCTCTGTGAACTTTCTAAATCCTCCCGTCTTTGCAAGTGGTGTTTTGAGCCTACCAAGTAAAAGCTATAGGAGTTGAATATGGATTAACTTTAGAATATGAATTTATGGTTTTCTGACACTACGGGGATATTTATTGCAGACATTTTCTTATTCAGGCATTGTGCAAATTACCACGTGCATGTAAACACTTTGCTTACAATACTTCCGTGGCCGTTATAGGCACTCTGGATATTCTCCAGATTCCAGCTTTAAGATGTTTTTGATCAAGTTCATTTCCATAGTGCTGTGACATTTAAGAAGTATCAAGGCCCCAAATTCCTGTGAGATCAGTACATGTTATTATCTCTTTATTACAGAAGGAGAAGCCAGAAAATTGAGCAGCCTGAGTGATGTGCCAGGAGGAGAATAGCAGAGCTAGGAGCTGAATTCCTATTTCTGAAATCCCAAATCATTGCCTCCATTACAAGGCCATCTTTCCTCCTGCTCTCCCTCTAATCCAATACCTTTTATTGTTAATGATTTTTACATTTAACAAGTGCGAAAGAACTCACAATTTCATGCTCTCTCCTGTCTCATAAAAAATTGAAAATTCCTCAAGAAAATCATGCAGTTATTAGTGAAGTCCTATCAGCATAGCTCAAAGCTAATTGAAATTTAACAGTCTTCATGATCTGGGTCATGTCAAGGGTGTTAGCATTCTTTAATAAAGATATACACTTGATCCTTCTTTCTTTTCCTTTGAAGACCTTACAGACCTCTGTAACTTTTCCTGATAATGCTAATTATGCCAAGTGAAGGTACAGTCACTGCAAGCCCTTGGCCAGTGCAGGATAGCAAATGTTGTCGGCTGTAGCAATGATATTCTGAGTTTGGAGTGTGTCAGCGGTCCAGCATTCCTGGAGGATTTATTTCTGTGTTGCTGTGTTACCCCTACGCTGTGGGAGCGTGGTGCTGTGCCTGAGCACGGCTCCTGGGGTAGGGCTGTCCCAGGGAGCGCTTGCTAAGTCAGGCCTATGTTCAGCGGGGAATCACTGTATCCCTGCACGTGATGCACTCAGAGTCAAGCTAATGCCACAGTATTTGGGTTTTCTGTGCGTCGTGCATTCGGTCTAAGATCCTCTCTGGAGGCAGCACTGATCCCGGTGTGATAGCATTTTATTGTTTCAGTGGAGGAGTATTTTTGCTGCTACTGTTCCTGGAAATGAACAGGAGGTTTGGACTGTAATAACTGGATTAGATGTGGGGAAAATCTAATTTTCTTTTTTTTTTTCTTCTGTTACGTTTGAGGTTGATTACTGAGTTGACAAGTCTGTGTTGTAATGTGTTATTTCTGTGTATAGCTCATGCACAATTAGTAAATAACATGTTATATGAGTATTTTTCCTGATATTGAAAGATGTTATAAATTATGTAAGTGATGACTCTTTACTTTAACCGTGTAAAACCACTGCTTTTCTTCTCCACTGTGAAGTTGCTGCTTCCTTCATCTGCATCCCAGAGAAGCAAATTTCTACAAGCAGTTCTGAAAAAGAGACAAGGTGGTGCAGTAGAAACATTGGAGAGAGATGGTAGTTTTGTTTGAAGATTTGTGGTTGGTTGGTTTGTTTGTTTTCTTATCTTGAGGGATATTTTGCACAGCTGAATGACCCGGTTAAAAAAAAAAAAACCATATATAGGGACTACACTGAGAAAAGATTGATCTGAAATCCTTCATAAATTGTGTTTTTATCAAGACCGAGTTGTTGTGTGCTATTGATTTTTAGATCTGCACAGTCTACAAGTAATAAAAGTTGCAGAGCTGAAATAATTTAGGGTGGTTTTCTGTCTTTTATATAAGCCAGGTTAGGATATTGTGAAGTACAAATCAATTGCTTTGCCACTCAGATTCCTTGAAAACCAATCGAAAATTTCAGCACGAGTTATGATTTCCAAATGTTTGTTTCTGGTTCTGAGTCTCATCCTCCAGGCAGTAGGACTTGTTTTGTCTGACAAGCTTTTCTGCAACTTGGTCACTAGTAGTACGGCAGGGAGCTATAAAGAAAAAGCATGCCTCTGCTCTCAGAGATGACTCCCAACAGAAACATGTGAAATACAATTATGCAAAAATCACTTGCAAATAGCAACATCTACCCAGGATTAAATCTGAAGGTACAAGGGCAGTGACGAAGTGGTAGCTCCCCCATCTCTTTGTGGCTCCTCTATATTGCTCTACGTGCACTGATGTGCACTGTCAGAGATGAGCACTTTTTCTACTGAAATAGTGGGACTATTCAGACGAGAGGAGGTGAATCACTTTTGTAAGGATGGCTTTGTCTCAAGGCAGACATTCTGAATACATGGATTGTGTGGCTTCAAATAATATTCATCTGGAAATATTTCATTCTAGCTCTTAGGTCCTGATGAACATGCTAATGAAACAAAGTAAAACAGATACTGCATACGTAGTTTAATGGTGTTCTTTTATTATTGACTTGAGAATGTTGATCTTAAATCAATGTTATGTGAGGAGGATATGGGTTTGCAAGCTACAGATATGTGTTCTATATGCTGGTGTGCTTAATATACTCCATGTTTATTTAATAGGTTGTGGGGAAAAAAAGTTGTTTTGTACTTGATGTTTAACTGCCATAAAAAGCTGCATTTTTGTAACTTGATGAATATCGTTACAACTAGGGTTTTACTTGTGCTTTGCTGTGTACCGAAGGGGGAGAGCAGTAAAATTGTGAAGACGCTACTTGTACAGCAGCTGTAAAATTCACTTGTTGAAATGCTAAAAATATTTTGTATCATCTGATATGAGATTAAATGAAACAGAATAATTCTTCGTGGGTTTAGGAATATTTGTATCATGTCCTGGTTGTCCCTAAAAACCACTTTGATGTAATATGATACAACTTTTTCATGATTTGTATTCTTAAAAGAAAATGGCCCATATTTAAATTGGCTGTGATTGTGTCCCACTGATGTTAATAAATTATTTCCTTGGGATCACTGGCCCCAAACAAAGACCCTTGTAAACAGCCTCTAACTTATGCTCCTCCGTCATATCCAAGGATTGCCTCCGTAGTTTATTGGGACACCTCTGTGATTGTTCCAAATGTCTGAATAAGTGGGGAAATTACTACACATACTGTTTTGTCTCCACTCGGTGTGAAGATTTCAGTACTAGTGTGCTCCAGGCTCACTCCCCTCCCTCTTCTTTCTCTTCCTGCTTTTCCTCATGGGATGTTTCTCCTGCTTCCCTCATGTCTCGGAATGAAGTCCTTCATGGATTTGTTCCAGGTGGAGATACTGCCCCTTCCTTATGTACTTTCTGGGCTTGTCGAAGGAAGAAAGAGAAGAACAGGATAACCCTCCCATTGCTTGTAGTGTAGGATGGAAAGAATAAACGTCTCCACAAGTACAGACAAGCCCTCTGAAAGTATTCTAACCTGAAAAATAAGTCCTAATTCCGTGGACTAATGTTCTTTGCAGTGAAGTCAGGAAGGTTCTCACACAAAGATCAGTTCTTTATGGGGGGGAATAAACTGCTTGAACTGAAGTGTCAGTGGGAGACCTGGGACAAAGGTTGAACTGGAAGGCAAAAAATATTTGCTGATGACACAGATATTCAAGAGAAGTTGCATTGAATTTCAGAATGATTTCACAGCATTCGGTTAGTGGTAGATGAAATAGTTGCTGATAAAAGGGAATGTAGTGAAGATAGGAAATACAGCTTATACTGAGAAAAGAGGAGTCAGGTTTACTGTAAAAATGAGGTGGTCAGTGGGAAAATGCAGCCAGAACCAGCGGAGAGCAGTAACCTTAGATAGACTTTGGAGCAGAACCTAGAGATTGAGGCCCTCCTCTCAGCACAGAGAGGAGAAACAACAGAGAAATTTTAAGTGCACAACCAGCTGCACCAATATTTCAGTCGTGTGTGTAAGTGGTGATTTTTTTATGTTGACAAGGGTTTGTAGGCAGAGGTTCATGGGAATCTATACTATCCCAAGTGTTAAAGGGACAAAATAGTGATAGAGATTTCTGTCAAGATAGGATTATTCAAAACAGACAAAACTAAGACTGACTGCTAAAGTGCAGAAAGCTGAAGGTTCAAGTGACAGAATAAAATTCACTTTCGGAGTTTCATGATGGATGGAAATCTGTTCTCAAGGACTATTATTGCTCCGAAGCCTTTCTTGGAATCATCAGATGGAGTTTTCAGAAGCATGAGTTCAGTGCTTGACAGCTGTCAAAAAAAAAAAAAGCAGATTGAATATTTAGCCATTTTCAGGAAAGGCGTTCAGTACGGAAAATACAGGACTGTCTCTGCTGGAGTTTGTACTGGTCTTACATGTCTCACTGTAAGCAGGTCTGGTTCCCTTGGTCTCAAAAAGGTGTAGTCTAGGGTAAGGTGAAAGGAATGATCACTGATATGGAGTAGCTTCTGTACAGGGAACTGGTTAAAGGAATGCTAGAGCTCCTTACCTTGGAAAAGTGTTGACAGGTGAGTGAAATGGGAGAAAAGTGCCTCACTGAAATTATTATTGATATTGATTTGAGTATTGATATTATAATGATATGACTCATAAGGCAAGGATTAGGGACTCGAAGTGATCCATCAGTGACTGTGAAAGTAATGTTTTTTTCATGCTATATCATAATGTTCTAACAAAGCTTTGCCACTGGATGTTTTAGATGGAAAAAAAAATAGGCAAGTTAAGAATAATTGCGTAAGTCAATATGCACTATTTCCTTACACAAGAAAATGCAGGGTGTCCCTCTTTTCAGATGGCTGTGGGAAGGACTAATGCTTATATTCTTCCATAATCATCTAACACCGATCATTGTTGGATGGAATGTATTACTTTAGATGATGCAATACAGTAAAACAGCTCTTCTTCTGTTCTTATAGATACTGTACCAGATATGTGTCTTACTGTGTATTTACTAGGACATCTGGAAAAGGGAAATTCCTTCATCAGTGGTTTTGACTGTTTTCAATAAGCTGTTTCCTCGTTAGTTCTGACTCTCCTAAAATTGTCCCAAAGCATTGGGCTGCCCCAGGGTCATGCCGAAATTTCCTTAAGATACGTTCTGTAGAGCCGTTTAGCAACTGTTTGATGGAAGACATTTGTCTACGAGGCTGATTTTGGCAGAATCAGAAAGCATTAGCTCATTATGTAGATATTGTAGGCCAGTAACTATAGAAAAATTTCCAACTCTAATGCAGGCTTTGAAGCTTTCTTGTAGCACCGCAAAGATACCTCAACCTCTAATGTCATGTGTAAATTTCTTTTTCTGTCTTATGTGAATATGCACTATATTTTCCACATTTTATTTGAAAATGGAAGTTATGATATTCCAAGTTTTTTACATTGTGAGGTCTTTGCACCTCTGTTTAGCTAAACAGCTTTTAAAAGCGACAGCTTTTATCTCCTTAGGCCTGTTGGCCCAGGATCTGACCTGCCTTCTTTGTAAAATAAGTTTAAAAGATTTATAAATATTCAAAAATCTTGTAACTTAAATGAATAGTGTTTTTGTCTTTAGATTGCTTGGTCATTGGGAGGATTTTGTCTCAATTATTCGTAAATTCCATTCTGTGTACGGTACACTCCCATGAATGATTTCGGTGAAATCAGAGGTTATTTACGCTGATAAAGCCATGGATGAACGAACAGGCTTGGTGCTCTCTGAGGACTAGTGGCTTGACAAAGCTGGACTAAAATTGTACTTTCTACCTCCCTGGAAGTGCTTTCTTTAAATTCTTTTCATTCTTAAACATGTATGATAGGCTACATGAGGATGCTTGTACTGTTTCTCTTGAGAAGTCCTAAACATTTTCCCCGGTAGCGTTAATGGATGCTTAGAGTATTTGTCACAGGTGTCCCCTTCTCTCAAAGATTCGGGATCCTCTTTCAAGGCTGCCTGCTAAAATGCGTTAAGCACGGAAAGTCTCACCCTAAGAATTGTTTGTTTCTGAAACTTGTAAACGCATGCAAACAGTCTAGGAAAAGCAAACAACTCACATTATTAGCATTATTAGCAGTTATTATAAGCATTATTAGCAGTTATGTGATAGAAGCAAAAAAAGATGACTGTGCCATCTTTATGTAAGATTTCTGAAGTCCATTGTAGTAGGTAATAGCTACATTTTGATATTTAAGGAAAAGATTGATTTCAGTTTCAGACAGACTTGAACTGCCAAACAGTAATGAAATAGTCCTTTATGTCTTGGGGGTGATGTATTTCATCTGACCTCTGATGTATAGCATTATAAATTTATTTATTAAGTTAATGTGTAGCTCTTTGTTACTTTATTTTTACAAAAGTTGTAGGGTATCTATAGACCTATAATAAGGCATTTAAAGAAATGAATCAACGTTTATGATATCCACTTGCTCTTCAAATGTATTTATCAAATTATGGTGGAAGAAAATTATTTAATTCTTTTAAAGTAGCTGTAGCTTTTGTTGAAAACCATTTTCTGTTGAATCTATTCCCATTACTTTAGCTTTCAAAATTTTTTATTAAGGTTATGTGAGTGCCTTGCAAAAATATGGGGTGTTTCAAGTTCAAAACGTGCTACAATCTTTAAATATTTTCTCTTTTTTCAGTTTTTGCTGAAAGCTTAAAATTCACTTTGACATACTTTTAATTTTGTTGTGACGAACAGCAATGCCTCAGCATTTAACCAGTCTGATATTAACACCTAAAACCCCAAGGAATCATTTTGAATTTTTATTCATTTAAGAAATGTCTTTCAATTTTATATGTATTTTCAGGATACATGCCACAGAGGGTTTGAGGAATGCTGGCCCAGGTTTGGTTGGGTTTGGTTTTCTAGCAAACATCTAGGAAACCAAATTGCTGGACTAAACTGGTGTTTGAAAATCTCAAGTGATATGTTACTGTTCATGTTAGATCTTCAGCACTGAGATGTTCTCTCTCCGTTTATTCAAAGTGAGTAAGAGATAAGACAAATGAAGCTTTATTGAGAACATCTGTGAGTTTATGTCCACTATACTGCTTTTGATTTAATGTGGGGAAAAAAACCCACACCTCCAAGTATTAAAAGTGCCTTTAGTAGTACAGATAGCAAAACAGGCGTAAAACTCAGAAATAGAAAATATACAGACATTTCCTCAGTGTGTGTGTGTGTGTGAGTGGCATACCTACAGTGAATTATTTGTTGTCCCTGGGGACACAGAGTTCCTCCTGAGAGGGACAGCAAGACATAAGAACTTCCCCTATGCAAAACCTTTGGTTTATTTCATAGAACTGGAGCCTGGAACTTGTTGGCATCCAGAGGTGCCAGCTGTGGTGCGCGAGCACCGCGGGGAGCTCTGGTGGCAGCGAGCAGGCTCTGAGCGCTCTTGGCTCACCCGGCTTGGGGGATGTGAAAGGCTGCGGGACTGCGGCGCCGTGTTTGAGCAAAGCGGTGCGCGTGGGAGGAAGCGAAGGGTAACCTGTGTGAATACGTTTTGTGGGTTCTGTCCTCGGGCATTTCCCAGGAATTCTAAACATTTCAAAATCTATTTTCCTGTCCTTGGAAGAGTTTGTTTAGCAGACTGATACAAGCAAAATGCCATCTTAGCAAAATAACTTAGTAATTAAGGAGGTATTCATAAAGGTTAAATTTAGATTAGTAGTGCTTTCTTTGTATTAGAAATACAGGGCCTTCTATGTTATGATTCAGAGAAAGAATATAATTTTCCATTTATTAGGTACCCCTCCACTTGAGTTTATTATAGAGGGAGCCAAGTGGAATTAACTTGTAGCATACCTTGTATGCCAGCTTGGAAGGGCGTTGTCATCACAGCGGGCCCGTGTTCCTTGACACTGCATCATTACTTTGGTCACACAGAGTAGCTCCTTGTCGCTACTCTGTGTGTGTGTGTGCATGTATGTATGTGTGTGTGTGTATATATATGCATGTATATGAAAAATGTGTTTCTGACAGAGAGAGTCAGATGTGAAACAGATTGGGCAGCAGCCACCTGGCTATTAGAGCAGTTACAGCTGCTGTTAAACCATGTAAACCCAAAGCTCCCAGCCTTTGAAGACAAGCTCTTACCAAGCCTTACTCCTGAGACTGTGCAAACTCGGTGCACTGACCGTGGCCTGTTACTAGCCATGGCTGTCCTGCGTTCTCTGAGTGACAGCACCACACCCTGTGTCTCTAAATTCAGGTGTATCATTGGGTTTTTAATGATTGATTGTTGGTTGGTGGGATTTTGTTTTTTTTCCCCCAGACATTATAGTTCCAGGTCTGATACAAATCAATGACACAGGCACGTGTTTAGGCAGAAAATTGGTGCTTTGGTTTTAAGGTAAACCTCATCTTGGGGTACAATGTGGGACGCAGTTTCATTCACAATTGATATTTAACTACTCAGTCCTTCTTTTTGGATGAGTGTTAAAAAAAATGCATCTTGTAATAAGCAACTCCTAATCATGTTACAAGACAGCTGTTTTCCTAGGTAGTCCTGATACTAAAGGTAATGTTTTCGAAACAAGTATTCTTAGTGCTGGCAGTTCATTTCCCTTTGATAGCACAACTTTGTTCTGTAGGTCTGGTTTTGTGTTCCTGCAACCCGAGTGCAGTTTCGTGACTTCAGTTATATGACCAAGACTGGCAAAACCATTCAAATTTGTTACAGTCAGACAACTCTTCCAATTAACTGAATGTGTGTTTTTCACGATCTTGTAATTCAAGTATTTGCTCAGCCAAAGATCAAGGTGTGTGTTGGTTTAATACCTGTGTGGGGATGGACTCACTGCTCTTCTTAGTCTTTTTTTTAAAAAAAAAATCTTTTTAATCTCCAACTGTTGTGAGATGGAGAGGGCTGACACTGCTTGATGGATATCACTAATACCGTAGTATGATCATTGATAAATAATGATATAGATAATTAATATGATGATACGGTAAATATAACAATATTTAGTTTCTTGCTTTTTTTTTTTCTTTTTTAACATCAGGATTCCTAAATTCAACCAAAGGCAATAGAAGGTGGTGTTTACGTAATGAAGAAAATCTGGAGCAAAAAAATCCCGTCAACATTAAAATTCAGAAACAAAAAGCAAGTAAAATAAAGCTAATTGCATCATCATTATTATATCTGAATGCAACTTATTAGCCAACTTGGCGATTTTGTGAAAGGCCTTATTAATTCCTAAATAAGCAGACTTTGCAATGTTGATATTGTCTGTGATGCATTATTGAATCAACAGAAATAAACCTGCTGTCATTGGCCTAATTAGTTAGATATGATGAAATGTACTGACCGTTTTAAGTGCAGATAAGCTGCAGTTAGCAAACAAGTAGTCAAATAAGTGAGGTAGGGATAGCAAGGAAATGACTCACAGGAGAGGGAAGTAAAATTGAAGAAATGGAAAGACTTCTTAGCAGAATAATAGACATGAGATGCCATTTCTCAGTGTTACAAGTACACTTGAGGGCAGACTGCTGGTCCCTGTGTGGATAATGGTGATATTGTTTATTGGATTTATTATTTTTTTCTTTTAACTATCTTGCTTTGCCAGAACATCTGTCTGAAATCAACTCTCAGCCTTCATTGCAGCCTTTAATATATCAAGTTTGCCAGTGGTTATTGCTGCATCTGTGACTTCTAAAATTATCTACAGATGGGCTGACTGGAGCTTAACAGGAGCCAACTCTCAGCAATTTGGCTGGTTACTGTCTTTTAGTGGAGCAACCTGGGGCTAGAAATAAGTGCCTGTAAGGTAAAATAACCATTTCTGTTATGAGTTTGGGATGGGGAAGAGATGGAAGCTTTCTGAAAGGTACTTGTCAGCCGTAGTTGAATAACAGCTATTTTGAATGTCAAGTGATCTGATTAACCCCTTGTAGTGGTTTAACCCTGGCTGGTGGCCGCTCTGTCACTCCCTGTTCTCAGCTAATTGGGGGAGAAAATATAACGAAGGGCCCGTGGTTGGAGGTGAGGATAGGGAGATCACCCACATCTACCGTCCCCAGCAAAACAGACTCAATTTTAGGGAAAGTAGTTAAACGTATTAAGAAACACATCAGAGAAGAGTAGTGAGAAATAAAAACAGATTTTAAAATTAACATCTTCCCCTCACCTCTTCCTTCTTCCTGGGCTTAACATCAGTCCCAGTTTCTCCACCTCCTCCTCCCGAGAGGCGCAGGGGGCAGGGAATGGGGGTTGCGGTCAGTTCATCTGGTGATGTCTCCACCGCTCCTTCTTCCTCCGGGGGAGGAGTCCTTGCTTTTTCCCCTTCTTGCAGAAGCCACCCCTAGAGCTCCCGCACCACTGAAATCTGGCCAGTCAAAACCAACACACTCCTGGTTTACAGTAATTTCCTTTTTATAACAAGAATAATTACATAAATGCAGAAGAAAAATGTAATGATGTAGAAGATATACTTAAAATCTATTTGTGACAATCCACTTTGGGGTTGGTGGTTTTGTAACTAAATGTGTTTGCAGGAGAAAATAAGGACCACAGACATTCTGTCCTAGCTGCATGCAAGAAACTATCTTCATGCACCATTTTTTTCCCCATTGGCTCTAAAAAAGGAATATGCAATTGTTTTGTGTGTTGGGTTGAGGTTTCTTCATGGTATCAGTGTAAAACTAGTGACGAGAAATCTTTCTGGAACCAGGAAACCAGATATTATATTGCAGAAGAGAAAATATTAGAATTAAATTTTTTTAATGTCTGTGACTTCATCGTTTATTAATGAATGACCTTTTCTATTTTATTGTGAATTATATGACTTTCAATATCTGAAAGATTTTATGTAGTTTTAGCCTAGTTCTATTTTAAAGTAATCGCAAACTGGTAGATCCTCTGAATAATAGGTGGAATCCTTTGCACTGAGTGTTTGAAAGAATAGACAGCCTCCTCCTTCCCCCAAAACCAAACAGAAGCAAATAAATCTTCTATCATTTCCTGCTGCCATTATCATCTTTTGCCGTCCTAAGTTAAAAGCTTAAGAAAAAGAAGAAAGAATCTAAACAGGCACTCTGAGCTACCTGGCAACCAGGCAGAAATGTTTTTAAATTAACTTGGGTTATGATAAATGTTTACCTTAGGCTGAGTCTGTTCTGCAGGAGACTGAAATATTTCACAATGTGAATGGACCATATGCTTATCCACTCTAAAGTTTTTAGAGAAAAAAGAATACTTTAGCGAATCTGACCCTCAGATTATTCTATTGTTTTTGGGTTTTTGTGTCATTCGTTCATTTTAAAATATATTCTTCCTGATAAAGACATAGATTGGGACTTTCTCATCTGTACTGTTCCATATGGTGAGATAGTGAATCCATTTTCTTTTCAAATTTTTGTTTAGGATGGCAAGCAATTAGTCTGCTGTGTCATTTGATAAATCATCTCACTCCTTACCTGACAGAAAAGCAGTGCAACTATGAAAAAATTAAAATATTTCCAAATCTTTAGTAATAAGCCCCTTCAAAACCAGTATAGTTTGCAAAGCAAAATTTATTTGGGACGATATGTGGCTCTGGCGCTGACATTATCATCTTCATTGCTTTGAAACCAAAACCCCGCTCGATCCAGCCAGTTTTGATCCTCTTCTTTGTATTCATAATTTCTTGATTTCCCCAAATAAACTCCCTTAAAGTCTATAAAATCCTCTTAGCAGTTATACAATTTCTGGAAAGTTAGCTCCTGGTTCAACACCCTGCAGCACTGACCCAGCCGTTCTCTCCGTGTTACTCCCTGCGTAAGCCTAGAGTGAACCACTGGCTCCTGAGAGCTCACCCGAGTTTCTCTTCTAGTGGATGTGTATGAAGAATTAAAATGAAAATACTTTCATAACTTCCTCAAGTCTAGTGTTAGCAATTCTATAGTGTTAGACATACTGAGATTGATATGTGTATTTGTACTTTTTTTAGTGGCTTATGTTGCTTATGGTTTTGCATAAAAGGTAAGTAAAACAATGATTCAGTTGATACAAGTGCACGTGTATTGATACCAGTTCCACAAAGCAGTTTTCCTCCTGGAAAAGTGTAACCTCTGTAGTCATAAATATGACAGAATCATAATTTTCAGAATATACGAAGGAGAAAATATTGCACAGAGTTCTTATGAAACATTTTTGAAGTTGATTCATGTTTAATAGGCTTTATTTAAAATATGTATAATAAAATTTTGCATAATTCAGAAGTATGCTATTTGATCTTGCTGCATTTATTGAACTAAGAGTTCTTATAAAATACATAAACAAATATATCAAACCAATGGTAGATATACTCTGGGTAAAATACATCAACTGTCTAATTACTCTAAAATACTACTTGAGATTTTCAGTGCGTATGATGCCAAATACACAATAAGCCTTTAATAACAACTTTCAAGCAATTCCTCTCCTATAGTACAATAAAAAAAATTGCCTCCGTAAGGATGGGACCTGGTAGAGAATAAATAGGCACCATATGGAGATTTAAGTTAGTCTTCCGTAAATACTGCTTTATGGGTTTATTGTTCCAGATGTACAGTAGATATATTGAACCTTTCGAGGGTCACTCACCCCTCCTCTGGATAGGGGGGTGGGATGCCATAAAACACATTCCAGAAATGACTGCAATCCAAATAATATGCTTTAAATATTAAATTTCTAAAGTAAATTAAGCTTATAGTAACTGAAATGTAACTTGAGACGGGATTTTTTTTTCACTGTTCCATTTTTTTATTTCAGATTTTTCTTTGTTTAGTTAACAACATGTAATCATTACAGCAACCTGTAGAAACAAGCATTGTAGCATATGCTTGTTATTCACAAGTCATCATTATTGTGTGTAAAAGAGAAAAATATCTCCCACTGACTTCTACCACCTCACACTCTGCTCAAATTGTTGGCATATTGATGTTAGGATAAGAGACTGGTAGAACAGAGAAAGCAACCTTAGAAAAGAGCTTAAGTGAACTTAAGTGCAAATTTGGATTAATTCACCAGCCTCAGATGATTAGCTGCTCCTGGTAAAAGTTTTGGGGGTCTGCTGTGTGTCTGGGCTGTGTGTGGTGTTTTCCCAAATGTGACTGGTTTATTTCACATCACAGCCAATCTCTGAGCAACAGCCAGCTTTTATGTCAATGGGCATGAGGCAAGCAAAAACTAAAAGAAAAATGCGTTTGTCATTTCTCGTCATTTGGAGGATATTTAAGAGGTCTGTTGCATAGAAGAGGAATAGCAGAATTAGCAATGGTCCGCCACCAATCAATGTGCTGCTTGTAATGCAGAATTATGTAATATGACGTTTCAAAGTATGTAGTCTTTTTCATTCTGGGATGATATAGGGACACTGACAAATTATTTTATATATATGGTTTTTTTCATTGACTTTCAAAGGAGGTACATGGTGTTGCACGTGTGTGTGTGCAAATAGTAGAAGAGAGGGCCCACCACAGAACCCTGTGTCTTCCAGTTGTACTGTGATATGCCTCCGCCTCTGATTGTGCAGTGGGTCAGTGAGGGGGTTGGTTAAGCAGCTGTTTGCCAGTGGTTTTAAGCAAGAAGGAGATGGGAACTCTTGTCATGATTTTAGAATAACGATTTAAAGAAATGGAACGGTGTTTTCTGTAATATTAGTAAGCAAATGCAGCCGAGGATGGTGTTTTGGAGGGACCACAAAGATAGTGAAAATCAGTGTTGTTACTGAAAAAGTATAAGAAAAACTGCATAATAAGATGTGAAAGGTAGACACCAAGTTGAATGTGGAGCCAGGATTGTGCCTTTGTGGAAAAAAGCTTAATGTTATCTTAGGCTGTATCGGAAGGAGTGTTCCAAGGGAGGTCAAGGGAGGTGATCCTTCCCTCTGCTCAGCACCACAAAGGCTGTGCCTGGAGTCCTGTGTTCAATTCTGGCCTCCCCGGTGTGAGAGATACGGAGTTACTGGAGACAGTCCAATGAAGCACCATGAAGATGCGTAAGGGACTGGAGCATCTCTCCTGTGAGAAAAAGCTGAGAGCTGGGACTGCTTAGCCTGGGAAAGAGCACTGGGCAAGTAGGTCTAGGATACCTGCTTGAGCAGGTGGGTTGGACCAGATGACCTCCAGAGGTTGCTTCCTTGCTCGGCCAGCCAGCGATTCTGTGATTTAACAGCACAGAAATGAGTGTTACAGGTTAATGTGCAGTATTCTTGTAACTCACTTTTTAAGGTCTGATGCCTCTTCTTGCATTGTCATTAAACACTTGACCAGAGATGCAGGAAGGGGAAAGGAGAGGAAAGAATATTCTTTTACAGAGGGTAGTGAATGACTTAATTAAATTAGCTAATAGTTATAACCCTTCAATTATATCAGCAACTGCCCTTCCCAGTGTGATCTCGTAACACTGCAAACTCTTTAAAGGTTGTAAAGGGTAGGTAACATCTGTGCCACAACAGTTACATGATTAACTTTGAATTTAAATGAGAAGAAATGAATCTGATTCAGGGGAAACAGACAACAAATGCAATACAAACTTCCAAACAGTAGGGATCATTTAGAACCAGGGAGAAATCTCCATCGTTGGAGATATTAAAAAAAAAAACAAACAAAAAAATGGAAAAAAAAAAAGCCTAGCTTTATCAAACACAGCAGAATTAAAATTTAAACCTGTCTTGGAGCGACAGAATGGAGGAGTGAAATCTCAGGGTGGATTCTGCCCTTATTTAAACACTTCTCTGGGATTCTGTTGGAACTTTACATTGCCAGCACACAAAACTGAGTGGGATCTGAGCTATTTGAAAGCAAAATAACATTATCTAAAAAAAAACCCCAAACCAAACCTCACAACCCAAATTAAAGTTTGAGCACTGTAGTCTAGTGTAGCCAAAGAGATTAGTTCTTTGCTTTTCCTTCTACCGACACTCCTTGCAAGCCACACTTATCTGAAAAAGAATTTTCACTCTGCTGCTTTCCTTGCTGTGCTAATCACCTGTATCTGAAAATACATCTTCAGGATTGTTTTATTGTGACAGGTCAGCAGATAAAAGCTGGATACCAGGGGGTAAATGGCACTGACTAATAGGCTTTGTTCTTGTAACCTGAGCAATATTCCCCAGAAAGACTTGGTTCATCATTGGTGTTAGCTTCGAAAATATTGCTGGAAAATGAAGTCCTATACTCTGTTGCTGGAGGTGAGATTTTTGTCTTACATCCTGGTTTTCCTGTCTCTCAGTTAATTTATGTGATAATTACCACCACAGTTGACTGACCAAAATCTTTAATGATAAAGCTATAGGAACCTAGGCACCATGGTGAGATGGAGCTATTAGTACCTTTATGTGCGAGAGGCACGCGGAGTGCTTTGCTTCCCAATTTTTTTCTTTGTCACATAGCACAGAGATACACGACGGAAATGCAAGTTTCACAAAATACTTCCTGCTCCTGGATTCTAGGTAGCGGATGGGTTTTGTACCAAAGTGTGTAGCATCTCTATACTGCCAATTTCACCAGTTTCTCATCTCCACTCTTGCAGTAACACCCACTCTGTGTGGGAGGTCAAACCCTGGCAAACAGGTGCTGTTCTGGTATAAGAATGTATCGAAACTTCATGGGTTGTTTGAGGTCTGAAATACATCGAGGTACGGTGATGTGCACAAAAGACACGGTTGGCTGTATTTCCATCATTTTGTGCTCGATGGCTTATGTTCTAACAGTGCTGTGCTATATATTAACTGTAAAAGGTAATTTCCCGGGGTTGAACTTAAAATTACTGAATTATTGATACCTTTAAGTGTGCATCAATGGCTTGGATGCAAATGTCTGTATTTCACATAACCACTAAAAATCTGGGCCTGCTTAGGACAGAGTATGATGAGTTATTTTTCCCACTATCTCATGTTTATTTCAGTACAAGCATGATTTATAATAATCTGCTTTATTGAAATACTCCTTTTTGGCAAATTTAGTATATTAGAACAGAGTATGCGTATTAATTTCCATGACTTAGGGGTGATTTGAATCGAAATGTTGTCCTTGTTAATGGTTGAATGCCTGCACATCAGAAAAGACAAAACAAAGTGTCTTTGAGAGCACCAAGCCATTAGTTGACTCAGAATAGTAATATCACAGCTTTAACAAGAACAGTAGAGTCCACACCTCTAAAGCATCCTGAATTTTCTAGTATTTTCTGCTGGATCTTAAATAACACTCTTGTTAGTAAAATCCTGGAATACATATGAATATGAAAATAACCTGCTTTTCACTGTTGGCTGGATCAGGTAGCTTACCTGACTGAAAATTAATCCTTTTTTGTAAAGTTACATTTTCTTTGCATCAGCTTGCCCTTACGCAGCTGACTGTGCAACTGTGGGACCACTAATACGAAAATGTAGGAATACAAAACCAGTGCTGACGAGAGCAGAGGAAAGGACAGCTCTGCTTACTGGGTAACTATCTCTGTCCAAGACATGGGATTTGAATCTCAGTGTAGCGTTCGGAAAGTCAGCAAGGAGCTGGTGGGTCTTCCTTCCCAATTCCTAGAGCCTCTTCTGCTTAAAAAAAGCTGCCACCAACAAATATGAACTTGAAATCATGATTTTACACAGCCAGTCAGAGACTCAGAAATTTATGATCAACGCTGATATCAACTGAAGTTTACCTTTAAAATCAGCACTATATTTACAGCAGCTAGTCCATGGTAGCCGAGGTTTCAAAGGCAGAGTGCCAGAAAGAATTGCAGGCACAGCCCGATGACAAGAAGGGCTTTCTTTAAGAGGCTTCATGAGAATAGTCGTTTATCTGGCATCATTTTTTGTTACAGATGCCAGAAGCCTTTCTGTGACAACAAGGCATGAAATTTACCTCCAGCCTGGCATCCTGGCTCTATTTACTCCGTTTGATAGGGAGGCAGCCAGTTGAATAATGCCAAGTGATTGTCAAAAAAGTTTAACGTGCTTTATCTAGTTTATGTCTTCTAGGAGCGCTCTGATACTCTTACCTCTACTTCTTTATGTGTTTTTTTCCTCAGTGTAAAAAAGAATATCATAAAATTTACTACCTTGCTTTTAGTTATCTTCTGTCAATGAGGGTGAGATGTTGACTTGAGCTACCAGACTGCAGTGTAAAGCTGAGGGGCTGGCAAGCAATTGTAGTGTTCCTTGGAGAACTGCTGCTCTCTGAATGTAGGCTGTGGGTGATAAAAGTCGGTGTGTATTATTTTGGGAAAAGGAGAAAACCCCCTTCCATTTCTTTTATTCATAGAACCACCAGCACTGGCTGTAAGCGTGCTCAGTCTCTTCTTTGAGGATGTGCCAGATTGTGTTTCCTAGCTAATTTCTGGGTTTAAAACTTGGAAAAAAAAAAAAAAAGGAGGGAAAAAACCCTGAAAACCCAGCCCCAAACAAAAAATAAACAACTTAACCATCCCATAACAAACTAGTCCACTGCAACTACCAACATCTCTGTCCTTGTGAATAAAACACTTACTACCATTTTCAACCATAAAATAAATTGCACAGTTGCAGCATTTTTATTAAACTTGAAAATGTGATACCTACCTCCCACTGTCCTCCTCCTACCACTAAAGAAAAAAGCGAAGTGTAATTTGAAAGAAGAGATGTACATGTGGCACTATAGGAAAACATTGTAGTAAGAAGCTGCTTCTGGTATGTTCTTCATGTTCTCACTGGGGCTGGCAACTTTTAATGCTGCTTCTGTATAAGCATCAAAACCTGAAGGATGAAACAAAGGGAGAGGGAGAGAATAAGCTCAATATTGTTAGAGCTGACTTTATCTTGAGGCTGTTTTCGCACTTCCCCAGGCAGTAAGATTAAAAAAAAAATAGTGTTTAACATGAAACCTACTTCTTCAGTCTGATAGGATAAATCTAGACAGGCCAAGAAATCTTTATTTCTTGGCAAAGTTATTGGTTTGCATCTCCTGTTCATAGGTTAGAATAGGAATTGATCTTTGCTTTCAGCAGAATTTTTACAGTTCTGATTGTCAAGCATGGGTTATTTTACTTAGTTCTGTTTCCTGCTCAGTGAGTAGTGTTTATTTTGGGTTTTTTTCAGGCTTATTCTAAATTGTATCTTAATTCTACTCTGAAGTTTTTTTTTCCCAAGAGAGTACTTTACATTAGTATGAAAATATACAAGTACTTTTCAGCTATGTAGGCACTAATCTAATCCTGTCACTTTAATTTGCAAAATAATGTATTTCATCTCTCAGTATTGGATTTCGACCTAAGTTTGAAAAGAGCATGAAGGAAGAAGGAGATAGGAGACAGGACTTTAGGTTGACGCTGCAAGAACATGTAGGATTTTTCCTCCTCTTTGTCTTCGTAGACGTAAGTCATCCTCTGTCAGAATGCATGTCAGGAAAAAATGCAGAAATACGTATGTAATGACCTTTGCTACTAAAATTAACATGTGCCTCCTGCACCTGTTCGGAAATGGTTTAACATTCTTATGCCCGACTTCTGAAAAACTGGGTAATTAAACAGTACTTTCACTGAAGGTCAACTCTGAATTAGTAGTTCATTAAATTATTTGTCATGCTGAATGTCACTCCTGGTCACCAGAAATACTAAATTCAAACACAGAGCAGAGGACTTGAATCTAGTTCCTGTGCACTTCTTACTGGAGAAATTTGTATCCTGAGTTGTTAGGTCACACAGGAGGGAAGAGCCCTTGTACCTGGCACAGACCATTCTGGTTTGCCCGGGGATTGATTCAAGGTCTTGGGAATGTGGTGCCTTATTTCAAAATACACATGTAAAAGCACAGTTGTCCTCTTCGGGCCCTGGAAAATGGATTTGTGTTAAAAAGGATTTCTCATGTACTGTCATACCATTTACAATAGCTACACAGAGGACCTATGTCTTTATAATATAATTTTATGTGGTGGTAAAAGTTTGAGTCAGAACAAATTATGACTTCAGCACCCCCTAATTTAAAGCACTTGTTGAAATAAACCCTATTATGAAATGTATAATTAAAAATTACTGTAAATACTGCAGCGTGTTCCAAGACGTGAACCACTTTGCAGCAGATTTCCTTGCAGGTGAGAGCCAGCAGTTTATTCCTGCAAAGTGTGACCTGCTTGGTCTGTCTTCAGTTTCCAGTGCTGATCTTCAGCTTTGTTCTCCCATGAGGTGTGGTAATTAGAGATTACTCTTTCTCCTTGATCAAGTAGCATTCACAGATACAGCAAAACGTAGGTGCAGGCACAAAGTACAGTCTCTTTCCTGTCCTCATTAAGCCTGTAGGATCTCTGTGCCTTAGTTCTTTCAGTACCTGAGTAGAGCTTCCGTTTTAGAAGCAGCCCTTGTTATTTCAGGGCAGCTCGCAGTGTGGATTTAGGATATAACCTGAACTAACACACCATTGGTTTGATCAGAAGCTCCAGCAGTTGCAAGGATATCTGCTTGTGCCTCTGGCTCCAGAGCATCAGCTCAGAAGCGTCCGGAGGCAGACGTCAGCCTCTGGGGCATCGGCTCTGCCGCTGTGTGTGCCTGGATGAAAACCCATCAAAACAGCTGGGAGAATTCTTCAATATTTATCGTACTGTACAGATAATGAAACTTTCGTATCGGTAATTGCTAGGAGATTAAACCTTTGCAGAGACGCATTTAGTGAATACTAATGCCCTGCTCTCAAAAGGAGAGGACATTAGTATAACTTGGGAGGGAAGGAAGGAGAAAGGAAATGTTTCTGTGCTCCGGAGCTGCGGTGCTGGGGCAAATGTCGCTGTGTGCTGACGTACCCGGCGCAGGACCTTTGCGGGCTAGAGCAGCCTGCAGATTCCTCTGTGGGAGAGAATTTGTTATTGCCTGACGGTTCTCGTGAATCAATTCAGTTCTGGACCTTGACCCATTCTTCAGGGGCCTTGGTCTGTATTATTAGTTGAACGTTTCTTGCTGTTGTATTCGTAGAGAGAGGCACTTGCACGGAAGAACAAAAACCTCTGAACTAATGAGTTACCAAAGTCGCTGTACTCTTAATGTTATTTCTTAAAGCTGACCTTGTTTTTCACAACTCATTTTACCGTGAAGTCAGTGTGGAAAGAGGGAAGGTGCTTTCCTGCCGGCACACTCCTGACTCAGACACGAGGAGGGCTTCCAAGGCTACTAAACTCTATGGTGGCCATTATAATTACTTGGATAGCCTAGTAACACTGTGTATTTTTTAGGGCCATATTATGATGTTCCAGTCCAAACTGCAATGGAATAGAGAACGCGGATGCACGCATGGCTGTTCTCTCTGCCGCTGCCTGCCCTGGGTGGGAATGCTCAGCAGCACGAGGCGGCAGCTCCGGCGCAGTTTGCTCTGTTCTTCTGAGCTCCGTATGCTGGAGGCGGTGAGCTCTTTCAGATGCCTTTAGCAAGGTGCTACAGTGCTAAGACCATAACTGTAACTGGTTATTCTGTACACAAAGGTACCCATTGAATGATAGATTTCTTCCAGTGCTTTATCCTACATTGCAAATGTTGGCATAACCCAAACCCCATGTGTTAGTAAATACTTTCTTAACAAAAGCAAATACGTAAACAGGAGAATAAGTGAAAGATCGCAAATAATTGAGTGGCAAGGTCAATAGAGAAACAACAAATTAGCAACTTCTTTCTGCCTAGTTTCTTGAATCAGAATAGTTAAATTGTATTAATGTATTTTCAAACAAAGATATATCCACACACAAAATCAGTTTTGGTGGTGATTTTTTTTTTTTTTTTTTTTTTTTTTTTTTTTGGAAAGGGTTTTAAAACTAAATGGAGGAGTGGATTTTAGCTGGTCAAGAAATTGGTTACTTAAGGCTCTCTGAAGAGAGATGACATTTTCTGGAGACTTGTACGTTAATGTCCATGAGAAGCTGCGAAGCTCGAAGTGACTGCTAATTTAAGTGCATCCTGTGATAGTAAAATAAAAATCTTAAGCTTTCATGTATATATATTAAAATTCCAGCTGACATCCATGGTTTTACTGAAGTGCCTCAGTCCCATTCAAATGGAGAGAAATAAGGTATTTAGATATCTTTGTGGAAAAATCTTGCAAAATGAGGTTTATAACGGACAGTTTAATGAAAACACTGCTGTGCATGCGGCAACTGACAGAAAAAAAGCAGACAAACCATAGGAAAAAAGGGAAGAAAACAGGACAGGGAACAGTTCTGAAGATTTAATATGTTAGGAAATCAATTTAGGAATTCTTATTTGGCCATAGAATGCTAACAAAATGTCATCCAGTCAAATTGGATGAAAGCAGATGTAAAACTGGGGACAGCTCCAGTTTGGGGTATAGCGTGAAATTATTCTACAGTACTCAGCACAGCAAGAGGTCGTTGCTGTTGCATTTTCTGAGCTGCCTCAACACAGTGCTTGTCAGCAGTATAGGAAAAACTGAGCAAATGGAAAATGCATCATAGAGGGCAGAAGTGTAGAGGATTTGAGCTGTTTGTGTGGCCCCATCAGGTGTTCTGTCTCTTGCTGCTGGAGGCGAGTTCTGCTCTGGTGTGGTATCCTGCACATCTGCCCCGGGGAGTCTGTGATACGGCCTGTGGCTTGACCTAACCTCTGGTTTTACATCTGTCACTCACATCCTGTTGCTACTGGTTGGTGACTTTGCTTCAAGAGGGAAGCAGGGAGCAGGTCCTTGAATGTCTGATAAGAGCCTGTTATGTTAAAGAAGTTGCCTACTTTGCCTATGGCTGAAGCTAGCCCTTAGTATTGTATAACAAAAATATTTTGCAGTACTCTGTAAAATGGCCCTGTTATATATATGCATGTAAAAGCATAAATAAATATTTTATAAATGTATATAAAAACTGAAATAGGCCTAAAGAGAATTAGGAATAACCTGGTTCTGACAGTAAGGCAGATGACAGGCATTTGGTAGAAATGTTGCTATAGATTGTGTAACTGTTCATCTCTAGGTTTTCTGTAGGATGTATAAAAGCTGTTGCTGTAAATGAATTGATTATGCTTCCATGAATAGTCCTGATGTTCCTGGTGCCTTGTACACTATTTCTACTTAGATCTACTGAGAACTGGCTGGTAAAGATCTTTGTACTATGGAGATATAATTTGAAAATTATGGTGCAAGTAACAATTGTCTGAAATTCCAAAATGAGTCAGCATATGAAAGTACATTTGCTTGTGTGATGTTCTTTGTATTTCTGACTTCTAAATGCTCTGAGAAGCATTTCTTGAAGAAATTTAGGGATCACCTGCATAGAAGAAAATTTTGCTATGAATTTCTCAGGAAACCCAGCTGTGAATAATCTCTGTTTATACTTGAACTTTGTGTTCCCACACAATCTCGCGTTTTCCCTTCTTTCTGCAGGGAAGAATCTCTGAAGAAGACAGGAAAAAATGCACCTAAAATGGTCATTCAGTTATAAAGTTTTTATGCTATGCTTACACTCAGATTGCCAAGAGTTTATTTGATTCTGTAACACATTTGTAGGTGTTTAAACTGACGGAGAGTTTAAATACATGATGGATGAGTAGAAGGAAAAAAGGTCTTGTGACTTTCAAGTCCTAAGTCTTGTGTTGTTCCAGAGTCTTGCCAGAGAATCTGAAAGCGCCTCCATTTACCCCTGACCATCCCTTCCTCATGGAAAGAAGCATCAGGGTTTATGAAGGCATTAACAGTAGATCTAAAACTGACTACAGCTAAATGTGGCCACTTTGATTTAACAGTGATGTAGTTCACGTTGTATTGTCATTGTGAATGGAATGACAAACTGTCAAGAAAGACAAACCCCCCAAAAGCAGCATTGAGTTCTGTGTGGAGAATGCGTTACTGGTCCCAGCTGGCCTGTACAGGGCACCAGCCAGTAGTGCGGGGCTATGGACCTGACCCAGCCTAACACCTTGGAAAGACTTAGGTGCCTTCTGAAAGTACAGAATCTGTTTTTAAGCTGAGGTTTAATGTTAAATCTGGACAATATATAGAGATGCTTTATAGATGAAAAAGGGGCACAGTAAAAAATGGTTAAGGCCAAGGAGGTAGTCGATGACAGGCATTTATATGGGAGAACTACTTTTTAAGTTGTATGTTGAAAATTCATCTCACTCAAAACTGGCTGTGCTGTCTAGGGAGAAATGTAGTGGCTGAGGCTTAGCCTGTGGTGACTGATGCAAATAGAAATGAGTCAACAACCTGAGAGCAAAAATAGCATAACATGACTCGGGCTGCAAGCTAGTGAAAACTGTGGGCTTGCACTATGGATAAAAAAGTACTTTATTTATAACAAATGAGTCCATTCCCAATGGAAAGATGAAAGAGAAGTAGTTTCTACAGCTCGGTCTGAGATGAGTCCAGGGATGCTACTGTTCAAATCTTGACTTTGAATTGGACCCAAGAACAGTAATAAAACCAAAATTGTTCAAATCATTTGAGAAGAAAAATCCCTTCTGTGGGCACGCTCCCTATTTAAATGTTCCTTAAAACATCATTTCACTCTTCTACCTGTGCTGCTGAGTTTTTAAAACATCTATTTAAATGCAAATTTTGACTTTTGGTCTGCAATCATAAAAATGTTTGACACTAAAATTTTTATCAGAAATGTAATTTCATATCGAAGCAGTAATGGAGTGGTAGGCCACAAGTACCAGAATGATGCATTGCTCACCTAATTTCGCAGTGTGAAGAAGCGTCCTTTCTAATATCATCTGATGAGCGTGATTGTTTCCTGAATGCTCCCAACTTATTTGAATGCATGTGATGCTAATGTACTTTTACACTATATTTTCAGTATTTGCTTGTGCACCCAATCCTCCCTAAGGACCTTTATTCCTTTCTGTCTTGTGAATCACCGGGCGATTCTGTCAAAGTGTCGAACTGCATCTTCAGGAAAGAAAGGCTTTCTTCCAGCCTACCATTACTCTCTTCTTCACAAGCAGGCTTAATACAAGAGACGTGACTGGGTAGCAGGATGTTTTGCCAGTGAGATGTTGAATCAACTGCAGATTACTCTTTAGTGGCTGCTGAGTACATCATTTGTGTTTCATTTTTCCCCCACTCACTTGCAGACACTGCTGGCCCTCATCAGTACCACTGTCTGGGGTTGCTGTGGCCAGCAGCCATGGTGTGCCTGCCAGGACCACAGCTGTTGAGCCAGGGCTACAGCTGCTCGTAGTGCCTGAGCTCCAGCTGCAGCAGACGAGGTCACATTTGCCACAATTGTTTTCCTGTCTGTCTTGATGTGATTGATAGGGCAGCATTTAGTGACGAACAGATTAGTCACAACAGCATCAGAGCACTAGTACCTTTGGCTCGTGGTTTGGTACAGCTCAGTGGTGGCGCTGCAAGCACATCTCCTGCTGCGGTCGTGCTAGTCACAGGTTCTGCTTGACGAAGCATTATGAAGCATTCTTTTCCCACGTGAGTGGCAGGAAGAAGTTTTCCAGTTTGCACTGGCTGGTCAGTCAAAGGGATATAGCAGAACACCTTGCCAGGTGTGAAAGAAGCGTTAATCCTGATCTTCATTTTTGAGAGGTCAAGACAGCAGAACGTGTAAACATAGATCCATTTTAAAGAAATGCCATGTATGTACAGTGAGCAAATTCTGTGCCTCATTGTAATAGCAGGCTTGTATTAATTCTAGTATTAAATGAGTGTGGACGGCTGCTTTCATTTTGCTTATTGTTTAAATTAATTTTCATATTACTATGGAGTGGAGGGTAAGTATGAAATGTCAGATATTTTATTATACTAGCAGTGAAAGAACAGAATACGCCTTAGGTTCTGCACATTCTGCATTTTATGTTCCCTAGATGCCCTTGTCATTAATTACATACTTTAGATTCCAAATCATAGAGGATCTGAAGGGCACTGTGCTACATTTTCATCATCTCTATCTATTTCCTGAATTTGGATGGGTTACAAAGTATTACAGAAGACTTGAGCAGAATTGAAGCCATTTAAAAAAATAGCAGTAACACATCAGGTGTATCAAATAGTCAGAGTCCTAGCTGTTTGTCAAAGAGCAAGTAATTTGTAAAAGAAGAAAATCTTAGCATTTGAACCAAAACCTGTTTGACTGCATTGAGACTCTGGAGAAATTATTTCTTACATACTCTATTCAGTAAGTTCATCGCTGTTTTACCTGCTCACTGAAGTGATCATGGGGACCGTTTCATTGCAGTTCATCTCTCCTGCTTGGTTTTACTTTGCACTGGTAGGATTTGTTTGCTCACTGATGCCAAGGTTTAAATGTGCTGGATTGTTAATGTAACTGTTCAAAGTTAGCCAACTTATTTAAGCTGAAACGGCAGTTTATGGGATGTATTTTAAGTTTTTGAAAATGTTGGGCATTACCTTACTTCAGAAAATAAGATTTGAGTCCAGTCATGATCATACTTTTGGAGAGATGAGGATTTTGCTCTCTTTTCCCCCTGCTCTCAGTGTATATGTATAAACAAACCTACCTTGTTTTCTAAAACACCGCATAGTCCATTTCTGCTTTAGTCATTTGCAAAGCCAACAAATGTCCTGAGTATATGTATGGGATGCTTTATTTTTAAATTGCTTATGTAATTTGCCTGACAGATATGTTTAAATGTTTGTATATTGAAAACTAAATAGTTGTATATTCAACGCACACATTTCCTATAGAAAGTTATGATCACTTTTAGCCAGCCCTGAGGAAGTTCTTCTTCATTTGTGGTAGCCCATTTTTACGTTTTCATCAGTGTTACGGCCTTAGTTTCTGGATACTGCCTTCACCTGTCTGGATGTTGAGAGTTTACATGTTCTCAAAGTCATCAAAGCATGTGAATACTTGCCTACCAGTTCAGGTCAGAGACCTGGAACTCTAGAGGTATGTGTAGCACCAGCAGCATGACCTGTATCTCCTGATGTCCTGGAGGATTTTCAGATCATGCGTTGTTCATATAAGCCGCTGTGGGACACCAGGTTGAATATAATTAGCCTTCTTGAGCCTCCTCGTCATGTTTTGCCTTTTACATTACCGAAGTTCTCAGCTTAGCTTTTGGTAAATTCTCATTAGTCATTTCGGTCATGGTGTATCTGTAGAGGGGATGGAAGTGAGGGTTCAGAGTAGCTAAAGCCAAACCGAGGTCATAGCGCAAATGAAATCCAGAAAAACACAAATCTGAAGGGGAAGACAGAACTATTTTTATTAGCAGTTTATCCCTTTGTGGTGACCTAGATACCTGTGCTGATCCTGGGGAAAGGGGAAGCATGTTATTACCAAGTGAGGGAAGCTATTTGTGTTGATCTTCGGCTGCAAAGGAAGCAGAGGCAGAAAAGAAATGCCATTTAAATTGACAGTGTGAAAAGGGAGCTTGCACATAACAGATTCAAGCTGTAATATACTGTTTCAGACCTGGTTTAAGATATTTAGCATATATTTGATCTCATGCTTCTTTTTTTTTTAAGACTTATCAATATTTTATTTCAGAGAGGGAAGGTATAGGCAATTAGATTGGTAATGGTACAGCATCTATCACCTGCAGGTTTGAATGCAGATTTGTGGAGCTTGATCCTATGCCAAGATACTGTTCAGATTTAATTGCTTGAAGTCATGCACGTGTAAATGAAACCAGTCACTCTTTGATTCAATTCACAGATGAAATTATTCACAGTAGTTAGCATGTCAGCCAGAACGATGGGTCAGATTTGGTGCACTCAGAGTGTCTACATAGTGTTGAAAGTTAGGCCTAACAGTTGTCAGGCTTGAAAACCTTTGTGAACTCCAGTGTCACATAGATGTCACACCCTATGTGACTGGAGAATGATGGGCTGACATTTATTTAGATTAAGGCAATATGTGCACATAAAGATGTCAGTCACGTCAGTTCCTGCATAGAAAAGATTTCTGCAGCATCAATATCCTTAACTGAAAACACAGAGGCAGGAAGATAGAAGTAGCAGAAATAGGTGTATTTCTTCCTCCTTTAAAACCTTCACAAAATATTGCCGGCTTTATACCCTGCTGACAAAGCTGAGTTATTTCTATTATTGCACTTTTGCTACTATCAACTGAACTCAGTAGAAGTCCACTTTTTTTTTGCTTACTAGGGAAAGAGCCATCCTAAATACCAGGAGGTCTGGATGAAAGAGCAATTTTTGGAGACAAAAATCTAAGAAATAAAGCATCTACTTTTGCTGTAGCGTTGGTACTATTATAGCTATAAATCTGAATTCAGTGCCATAACTCATCTCTCTAAGGTGCTGATTTTATAAAACTGATGCTGGGGGGGGGTGGGGGGGAAACACCCAAAGGTGAATTAAAATCTAAATCTTAAGTTATCACACAAATGCTTGCTATTTATGCTGTCTATCTGTCTGTGGTGCCTTACAGATAATCAATATATGCTTGCTAAAAAAAATCCTATTGCTCTGGAGAGATACAGCACTTAGTAGAGCTAGAAATTTCTGTAATACCCTAGTGATGACAGCTCACTGTGCATGACTACGTTTGTATAGCTGTCTAAGGATAAGAGCAGATGAATATTGTCTCATAAGTGAATAGTCAGGAGACTTTGACTGAAAGCAAGAACAAAACACTTCTGTCTGTAACTTTGTGTTCTTGGACACAGTACCGTGTGAGGGCGGCAAGTTTGTCTGCTGTCAATTGTACTGATACTAATTTTTTATTTTGAGGAGGTGGGAGCAGAGGAGTGGAAATGTTTGCATTTTGCTGTTGACGTTTGAAAGAAATTCAGTTTTACTTGCTGGATGCTGTTGAGGTTTGGAGGATTTTCAGTTTTACCTGCCTGGTGATCAATGAGCTGTTGTGTGAAGCTCCCGTTACTGTACCAAGTTTTTTCTCCTGTTGTCATTTTGGGCTTCTCAGAGTGTTGGTTTCAGTGGACGCTAGAGATTCTACAGATGATTAATGTAGCTGATCAGAGCTACAGTAGTACTTCATATATCTGGTTATCTATGTTTGTAGTGGGGTTATTTTCATTAGGGAAGCAAACCCTGAAACTATAATATTCAGTTAAGTAGATTATTATGTGCAGTTGTACACATGTGGGTTGATTGAGGGGAAATGGTCACTGTCATGAAGAAGAAAGAAATCTTTTATTTGAGCAGGTCCATGGACAGTTAAATGTGTGAAGCTCTTGAAAGATTCTTTCCTACTTTTCAAAATATGCAGAATGCTATTTTTGTCTGGTTTACAGCTCATGATGAACTTGTGCGGTAGAATATGCTAGCTGAGTCCTAAGGATTTTTTGCAGGGTTTTCAAGTACAACCCGTCATCTGGTCTGGGTATGTGCAGCTACTTCTAGCAAGGTAACAGAATCTACCTCCTGAGACATCACAATACAAAATGTTGAGGAAATGTGTTGCTGCTACATTAAATCTTGGAAAAATACTTGGCCATTTTAAAGTAAAGTTTTTCTCATTGAGTGGCTTCTCAGCGTTAGAAGAGTTTAGCCTAAACAAAATTGAAATAAATGTAATGAAAAAAACCTGCAGCACAGACATTCTGTTTAGCTTAGTCTATTGCTTTTAGTGTTCATGATAACTAAGAATGAATTGGAGGGTTTTTATGATTTTGATTTAGAAACGTGAATTTCTTTGAAACCACCAATATGTAAAGGCTGTGTATTTGTGAAATCACAGTAAAATGAGCAGGTATGCCTTTTCTGAGCCATCTAACATACTAAGATATTCTGAAGGGCTTCTGGTAATGCATCTACATTGTAGTAAAGTGCTATTTGAGATAAAAGTGGTAACTTCTGTTTCTACATTTGGTTTGGGGTTTGTATTCAAAAAAATTAATCATGGGCATAGTAATTTTATGAGATTTTATTTTTGATATTGAGCTTCTACATATGAATTCATTGGCATATTTTTTTCCTGTTATTGCATGCTGTTACTTTCGTTTCCTCATGATTGTTTTGGGCATGAGGGTTTAGAGATCTTTGTTAAACCATGTGTTTACCCTGGTCAAGTCTGAAACAGTGATAAATGGAGGAGTTGAATATCGTAACTCACAAAGCCCTGGATTGACAGGGTGTCTTTAATCTTTCAGAAGGTAAGTTTCCAAGTTAGTTGTTGGATTTCATAGCTTTTATAAGTACATCAATATAATGGACTTTTGACACGCTGAGAGAACAGTAAACAAATCCGGGTTTGAATTTTAGTAAGTGCTCTACCCATTAATTTGTCTGCTTTGGAATTATGTGGTCAGAGCTAACTGCAAGGTAGTCCACACACATGATTACACTATTACCTGCCTAAATACCAATTCTGTGACAGCGGTGACTGAGTGATTAGCTCCATCTGAAACTGGATAAATAATGACTAAAAGTGCAGTGTTTCAACAAAATCACAAGTAAAAGCAGAGGAGGAGATCCTCATCTGGCATCATGGAATACATTCCACTGATTTTTGATTGTTTTAGCTGTGATTCTTGGGATGATATCGCGTAGTATAGTCAGTGGATTACAGTAGAAATCCACAGTAGCATCCTGGAAGTTAGGTGTAATTCTTCTGATTTGTATAGATAGACACTTTCAGTCTCACATGTATTACCGGTTGTGCCCAGTTCTCAAGAGTTTTTTTGCTAATGTGTTGTTCTAGAGCTCTGGTTTACAGTCCCTGGCACGTACATCTCACAGAGACCTGCGTTCCTAGAGCTGTCACGCTACGTGTCCTAATTGCATAGCAGAGTGCAAAGGTTGACTGTTGTGTTAGCTCAGCTTTTATTCATATCATATCATCACCCAGAAAATGGCCAAAATACTTTTTACAAAAAAAAAAAAAAAAAGTTTGAAGAATATTTCATTTTGCAATTAGAAGTTGTTGGTCATTGCCTAGCTGTAGTGATTGAAGCCAGACTGGAAGAGAAGTTGAGTTTTAAAATCATTCTGTCATAGCCAGTATTTTTCAAGTAAGCATAAAGAGCAATTTATATCATTTCAGAAAATATTGCTTGCACCTTTTTCCACTGTTCTTAGATTTTGAAAAGTTACTGCTAATGTCTCAAGGAAAGAATTAAAAGTGCTTTGAGAGAAGAAGTTGCTCTCTGCACAAGTAAACAACACTGGTTCTGCATGAGAAATAGTGCTGAACTTTGTAGGAAGAGTATTTTGAACAGGTCCAGTTGATAAGCACTCTAGGATCAATATTTCATGTTATTCTGCTATACAAATATAACACTGATAGTGGCAGCACTACAAGAGGCTTGAACCACGTCAATGTCAGAGGCAGTTAGCATTCAGGCTGCATACCCAGGCGGCAGTTACGGGGTCTCCTGCTGTTATTTGGTCAGGGCACTGTATGATTGAGCGGTAACAGCAGCCTTGCTTGGAGCATCTCTGGATCAGCCTTTCTAACCTTCGTCGCTCTTTACTGGAGACGCACTGCAAAATTTCTGTAGAAAAGACTGATGCCAGGTTTTTCTCTTTTGCTTAAATTGAAGCATTATGTTTAAAGAATTGGTTTTAATTCCTTTACGTCTAAATTTGTTGCTGATCTTGAAATAGCAGACTAACTGCAAATGTTATGCTCAGGGAATGAACTGTGCTTTTGAATCAGATAATTCTCACAACAAAGACTGGAAATTCTCTGTAAGGAAGGTGGATGCTGTTTGGCATTGGTATTTATAAGTTAGATGATGGAGCAATGGAAAGATGGAATAATGAATTAGCAGGAAGCCAAAGACATTAGAGGAATGTAACTGGTGCTTATGCCCATTATTGTTGCAGTTTTTTGACATTTAAAGTGGTTTGCAACTCTTCTCCTGTTAGACTTAATGCCAGACAATCAGTCACCCTAGCACAGCAGTTCTACGCCTAACCTTTAGTAATGCTACTAATAATTGATGTGCAGCAGTAGAATTTATAAATGAAATTAGCTCCCCAAAGTTTAAATATGACTGATTGAAGTAGTAATGATAGAGTTCATGCAAGTACATTTGCCATTTATCTAAATGTATCATTACTGACAGTGCTTTTTCGTTAACATTTTGTTATCCTTATTCATGTCATTGTTGTAATGTCCTCTTAGATACCTGCAAATTATATTGACTTGTACTCGCCTCTGATCCTTCCTCCCCACCCCTGTAACTCCCTCTTTGGGATTAATTTGTGCACTATTTGATTTTTAAGATCTATGGGAGCGTCTCTAACACACTCGGAGGAAAGCGCTATTCACATGTTTGGCCATTAGCTTTGGTTTTCTCATAAATGAAGGCTTTCCATGCTTTATCAGAAAGGCACAATATCAGTATCTTAATTCAAAATTAAAGAACTTGGGTTTACCTACAAGTGAAAGTGAATAGAACTCGAATTTCTAGCAATCCAGCAATGCACAATACTTTTAATTCAAAGTCAGGAAAGCCTCACCTCTGCATGAAATCTTTAGCTAAGCTTGGAAGATTCTACTTTAAAACTCTCTCATAAAAATACTGATTTAAAAATAATTTTCGTGAAGATTCCGTGATAATCCAAAACTAAACCAGTCAAACATAAACTTAGGCAAATAGATTCTAATTAGAAATGCACACCTGTGTGTGTTTTCTGAATCTTAAAAAAATACAACTTAATTCTCTCCTTTTGTGATACTTTTCTCTTGTTTCAGTTACTTCTGCATGTAGAGAACTTAAAGGGCTGTAGGACAGAAAATTTTCAGGATAGTGAATGTCAAAGAGTTTATTACAGAAAGATCATCAGCTCCATTCTGTACACCAAAAACTCCAGGAATACCTTGCAAGGAAGCAGGCTGAGTTGAGACTGTTCAAATTAGCTGGCTATACTTTAAAGAAAGAGAGGTACATATGGTCTGTTGGTTTTTTATTTAAAATAGACTGATTTTTTTGAAGAACTGTATTGAGATCTTGAAAGGAAAAGCTTCTATTCATACGTGTTTCCCATCACCAGCATATTTTTTTTTAAATTTCAGTAAAGATGGGGACAAAATCCAGCAAGTTAAATGAGGCAATATGTATAAATTTGTAGAAATACTCATTTTTAGAAATGCATCCAACTCTCAACACTGACTTAATTTTAGACCTCAGAACTGAAGCAGCCTAAAAAAAAAACTTAGGATTTAATTGCTTTCCAGCCACAAATTAAAATAGCAAAAATATTTACAGTGCATCTACTGTACACTAAGCGAAGAGTATACACTTGCTAGCCTGGATGGTACCTTTTGGTTTGTTTTTTTTAATCACAAGGAAGCTGAAAAGCATAAATACAAATGTGATTTTAGAAGGCTATGGCTTGTGTCAATGGTGCTCATTTCAATCTCTGCAGCAAAAGAACTGGACGGCTTCCAGCTAATTCTTTTTTTTTTTTTTTTTTTGTATAATAGCCCTCAGCTTCGAGCACACTCAGCAAATTCAGTATCATTAATAGACAACAGATTTCAAACGGGATCGCTCTTGCTTAAAACACTGTGGAATATCATATGTCCATATGTGTGGTTCTGCCCTTATGGTAACAATTGAATATTGGGGCAAAAAGGAGTATAAATAGCTGTACCTTTGGCTCCATTTTTAAATCTTTGCATGTTCGATATTTTAATGTTAAACCGCTGTGAACTGAGGATTTTCATCTGTTCTTGTAGAAGGACAGTAACATGTGATTGCTTGTGCACCGTTATTTTGAAATGCTCATTATTTGTGACACGAGGTTTTGGTTGCGTCATTGAATGCAGTTTATTCTTCAAGCATTTTGTATTTAGTTAGTGATACATGAGACAAGTTCAGTAAAGTCAAGGACGCAACCTCCCCTAGGTTTTGCCAGGCATCTAATTTATATGAATTTCCTATAAATTGTAATAGTGATGCTTTACTGATTAAAATCCACATGGAAATTTAGTGACCATGGTTCTTAGTTTTCAAGCAGTGAAGTGGATAGCTTTCGGATGACACTGTTTTGATTACGTGACAGTCTGCTGTGCCTGCCGTGGTGTTCCTGAGCAGGAGTGGTGAGTGTGGGACCAGCCCAGCTCTTCGCAGTGGCAGAGGCAGAACGCTGAAGGGAGGTGTAGCACACCCTGCTCCTAGCTCTCTGGTTTGTAGGGGTGTAATCACATGCTCTGTTGAAGTTCTTGAAGAATAAACCAGAAATTAGATTTAGCTGTTTATTACTTGGGAGGTTTAGCCATTAGTCATTTCAATGTCTGTCTTTCTGTCTCTAAACATGTACCCTATTTAAATTAAGGGATGTAGGAGAGTGACTTAGAGTGTTCTAATACCGAAGATCCAAAGTCAGTTGAAGGTTTTTAAACAGCCGTGTCCCCTCCAACAAAGTTGAGGTCTTTACAGTGATGTAACCACTGTCTTACAGTCTCAGATAATCTTTCTGGGAACTTTTCAGAATGTCAGACTTGCCCTCCACTTTTATTTTCTTGGCAGGATCTTTGACCTCTCCTGATAAATATGTAGAAGTCGAGTGTTAGGTTAAAGCACAAGGTTTAAGGCAGTGTTTGGGAGAAGGCAGTTAGGGAAGTCCATCTCTGCTGCAGGTGGCCTCCAAGAAAGATGCTGAAAAGAAGGGACACTTTGCTGGCTTTTCTGGTTGGTTGGTTTAAAGAACTCTGTGAACAGTCTTTACTAAGACGGTCCATGAACTAGTTAACAAAAACGTAACAGCAGTAGTTTCTCTGCTTGTAACAGTAAGGGACAGCCTTTTCATAGAAGTTAATCTTCCTGAGCAAACAAATTTTAATCTGTGGGTTCCATCTTCTGCTTTTTAATAGTGTTGCTCTTTTCATACCGCTTCTTTCCTAACAAGATCATACCCCGCTCCCTCAGGCCATGTTAAAAAGGTCAGTCACTGAGTGGTATTTTAATTTAAATAAAGAGTGAAAGACAGACTGTTTTTGCTAGAATACTAGAAGATCACCTATTTAAATCTTCCTTTTAATGTCTGTTTAACTATCGTTCTTTGAGGCTTTTTCCATGACCTTCAACATAATTTAAACATAATTTTTAATTCATTATTCCTGCCATTAAATACTGAAACCTGTTTCTTTCTGCAGTTTCTTTATCTATTATATGCATGTGCTGCATTTTTCTTGTTCGGTTGGTTCTGTAATGTTTTCTTACATACTGACATTTTAAAAAACGGTACAGGGGAAACATCCAGTGTGTGCACATTTGAATTAAATCAGCAGCATTAAGATAAAAAATAGGGTAGCAGAAGAAAGGTGGGTAAAACTTGAAGCCTTTTACCTTGATGAAGCTTGCACAAATGACCTTGGTCCTGTGCTGCTGTGCATGGGCTGGCAATGGGCTGCTTCGAATGTTCTAAAATTTCTGAAGTGCTTCAGCTTCGGGCAGCAATAAGTGTGGCAGCCCCACTGACACCCTGACACCTGCTCTATATCATTGTTTCGGTTTTTCAATTTTTTTATCGCTTAGTAATTGAATTTCATGACTTCATGCAAAAGATGGAGTGAACTCCAGATAGTTATGTTATTATAGATTAGCCATAGTGATACTGTGGTTTGTAGAGACTTGACATGCTGCAGAAAAGCACCAAAACCTAATGACACTGAATCAAGCCCTTAAAATGATGTGTTTTCATGACCGGGGACCAGTTTTTCAACCTTTACTAAAGCTGATGAGCTGGTATCTCATTTGTTGTACCCAAGTTAGAATTGCATCCTTTTGAAACAGTATGATAAGATACATAGATTCTTATTGCTGCAAAACACATGCACAATTATTTTTAAATTGTCCGTCGAAATTCAGTTACCACGTATGTATCTTTCCACACTTGATTTCAGTGGTCTTACACACAGCACATTCACAAGCAGGACTGTTGGGCAAACAAAGGAAAAATCCAGTATTCTGTTACTGTCTCTTTCTGGCATTTTTGTCTGACAGCCATTAGCAGTACCAGTTACTGGTGAGGCTTTTAAGAAGAGTTACAATGCAATGTTAAGGAAGAAAAGGTACAAAAGAAAACAAAGCTAAGTCTGAAGAATGAAATGACATAGGTATAGTATTTTACAGTGTTCCTTCGGATTTTTTTAAAGCAGAGGCAAGCAAGTAAAAGGTTCACAAGAGCACAAAGTTTCACAGGGATTTTGGGCCCAGTTCCGTAGCCGCCAGGAGCACAGATGCCATGTGACTCCAGCGCATTTGTCAACCCTGTCACAGTGGCCTGCAAATCAGCTGGATTCCCTCGCAGCTCACTGAGCCGTGGGCTGACACGTGCCTGTGGCTTTGTGTCTGGCTCCGTAGAGCCGCTGTGGCAACTGCTGAGTAGGCAGGTGTGCGACATCCTTGCCTTCTTCCTGCTCCCCGTTCTGGATCGCATTCAAGAGAATGTAGTACAGGACAATGATAGAGGTCCCTGGTTCTATTTGTGGTATTTGATAGTAGGATTTCACCTCAAAACACCAGTAACGATATTTTCCTGTCCCTAAGCACACTTCAGGTAACTTTGCATACACCACTAACCAGCCCAATAAACATTATCAGCATTTCCATTAGCTCCTGATGATAATCCTAGGAAACTAATGCTCCCCAGCGTGCTGTTCGGTTGATGGCCCGTTTGCTTGAGAAATACCAGCATCACCCCTGCCAAACGTTGGATTGCCAGTGCAAATTAATGGACTCCGTAGCTCTGTATTCAGTTCATGGAATCCATATATTCAGTCACCTGGTAAGACCGAGCTGTGAAATTACATTGCTCTTTGAGAAGAGTTATTGTACCAGAGCTAAACTGGCATTAGGTGCTCGTATCTGCCAGATATATGTCTCTTTTTTTTTTTTTTTTTTTTTTTTACCCTTCTTCCTTTCACTACCCCCTTTAACTTTTCCACCTCCCCTTTCAACAGTTTGAACGAAGGCAACAATTTGTGACAAGGCTGGATTTTTGTACTGCTTGTTGGAACACTGCATTGGGCCATAAGTTAAGTGGTGGTAGTAAAGTAACAGTCTTCTAGTGTATCATTCTTAATTCTGATTTACAAAATACTGTCTTAATGTTATAATCAAAAGGCTACGTATCTTGGACTATATGACTGCTTGTATGGGCTAGCTAGGTTATCCTAGTGCTTTTGCACTATTTCTTTTTCTGTGCTTTGAAAATTGCTGGTGTGATGTTGAAGCACATACAGTTCAATTCTACACGAGTTCTTCACTGCAAACATTTAAACTGTAAAATATAGATAGATCTAGGGTCACCTAAATTTTGTGTCAAACTTTATATGAAATGTAGCATAGAATGATAGAATGGTTTGGGTTGGAAAGGACCTCTAAAGGTCATCGAGTCCACCCCCCCTGCAGTGAGCAGAGACGGCTTCAACTAGACCAGGTTGCTGAGAGCCCCATCCAGCCTGACCTTGAAAGTCTCCAGGGACGAGGCCTCCACCACCTCTCTGGGCAACCTGTGCCAGGGTCTCACCACCCTCAGTGTAAAGAACTTCTTCCTAATGTCTAATCTCAGTTTAAAACCATTGCCCCTCGTCCCGTAAGCAGGCGATGAACCACTGTGATGGGTGCCTAGAAGGGAAGAAAAAGAAGAAGCGCCTTAGTGCTATGTAGGGTTTGAGTTTATTTTAGTGTCATCAGTGTAAAAATAGTTCTATTAATTTTGCTAAATGAAATTGTACATATTTGTGGAAAGCTTTCAGTTAAAAAAATAACTCTAGATTCTTCAGAGAAATGAGACTCCTGTTTCCATTCTAAAAAAAAACTAGATGGATAATCTGGAGCTTTCAGAGGGGCTCATTAAAATTAATTCTTCGCAATCTTTTTTGTATATCGATGAGCTGAACTTTCTTGTTAAATATGTGATTATGTTAAGATAGCTTCTTTGTTTTTCCCAAGATTCAAGAGTTTTTGTTGGATAAATTATAGCTCTTGGGATTCTCAGTGCAAAATTTCAGAACTAGAGTAATTTTACATCCTGTTGATAGTATGCTGATTTGTTTCATTGTGTTTGACGAGCAAGGCTTGCCTTCCCTTGCAGAGCAGCCGTGTGGCACAGAGCCACAGACCTTATGTAAAACAGTTAGCTGTCAACTGTTCCCATCCTGCGTTGGAAATAGGCTTCAGCTCTACTACCGATCGTTAATATACGTACTTGTTAAGTAATAAATTAATTTTTTTAATTCAGATCTATGTATTTTAAAATATTCCTTTACAACCAAAGTTCTGTGGCGTGGCCAGCTGGAGTACTGAATCCAACCAAAATCACGTTCTGTAGAGTGACCTCAAGGTTCTCAAGGTACATAGGTCTTTGGTTGTAAGTGTCAGGTATTTTATTTTGAAGAGATCTGAATGCATAGCTTCTTCTTCAGCACTACTGCCCTAAAATGTACAAAAGTCACCTGTCAAGCAATTTTTTTTTAATTAAATTTTTGCTTATATTCTAGGTATATTAGACATGGAAGTAAAGAAAAGGAGACTAAATTAATACATTTTATCTTTTTAATGGGTTTTTTTGGAGGAAGGAGTTTATTCTGCAGCAACATTTTGGTTTTTTTCATGCTCTGAATCGATATAGAAAAATAAATATTTGGAAGTGTCCAATACACTGTACACATAAGCGTTAGGCCTATCAGCTTTAGTTTTCTCCGTAAGAACATTTTTTTTCCAGCCTGAGCCTGTCTTTAATTGAGATAGAAAGTCAGTGCCTTTCTTTTGCCTCAAAATGCTTTATTAAAAGTATATATTTCGTGTAAGCCTTTGCACCTACAGAGGATTTTCTTCCCCAGATGAATTAAAACAATCCACACATGGATATAGAACCTATTATTTTCCCAGCAGGGTGTTAAACTCTGCTCATCAACTCTTGCAGAGCCAAAACACTTATGAAAACCATACAGGTGAAGGAGCTGCAGCTCTAATAACCACGGGTTAGCACTTGATCTCCAACCGGTAAATTTTTCCCCCCTTCAAAGGAGCTTTGCTCCCGAGACCTGGACACTTAATGCTGCAAATACCTATTTTACCTGGGGATCAGAAATCAGTAGAAGGCTCAACTTCTTCGATGAAGCAGACACAGATTCTGCCTGCATTGCAAAACCTACTCTCAAAATAGGGTCTGGTTGCTGCTGCTGTTTTCTGTTCTGCAGCGTGTTACCAAGTAAGCCCTTTTAGATACCACCCCTACACCCTCCCTCTCAGACCAAAGAGATTCCATTACTGTGTTTTGAAGTCAGGTATATCAATATTGAAAGATATTTCTCAGTGCAGAGGAGGATTTGGTAATATTGTTTAGCCTATTTGATCGTGAATTACTCATGGCAGATTATACTCATGAAACCTCATAACTCGTATTTCTTGCTTCTACTTCTCTGTGGTATTTTTTTCCTACTGTATAAGCATAGTAGTACCTAAATAATGCCACCTATGTCGTTTAAGCGTTTGATTCAGTACAGTACTTGAGCATGGTTCTAACATTTTGTGAATATCATCATTAAAACTGCTTAAAGTCAAACGTGCGTTAAGTTGTAGTACCTGCTATTGAAAAATGAAACCCAAAGAAATGGCACCTGAGTGCTTATATGGCATTTGGCACTCAAGTAATCTGTGTTGTATGATATTTTAATACTCTGTTAATTTAAGATATGGAAATTGCTGTTAGCTTTTGTATTCAGGAAGGAACTTTGTTGTGCTATGTATTCTCGTGCCTTTTTGCTGAACTTGGATTTTCTCCACCTTGCTATTCATTCCTCTTCGTTTGCAGTTATGGTTGTCAAGTGATTTGCCATCCTCACAGCTGACTCTGCTGCTTACAATTCCCATGGATAGTAAATGGTTTTCTAGCACTTGCTCTTTTCATTCCGTAAGTAAGTGTCAGCTTTCTAATTTAATTTATTTTCCTTGTGATGCTAAGATATATGAGAAATGCCTATAAAACCCCTTTTCTCCAGTTTATAAAACAGTAACAGATAATGTTTAGAACAAGACTCCTCTTACATTTCTGAATTAGGCATAGCAAAGCCTTGGCTAGATGCACCAAGTTCTGTATTTTTCTGATAATACAAGAAGCCCTGGGCTATTCGTCTTTTTACTGCAATGATTAACTTGAATGGTTTATGAGCAAAAGAAGGAAAATATGTTTAGCAAAGATCTGAGGTAGAGTTCATTTGTCTGTCTGTGGCACTGAAATAGGCTGTTCGGAGTTGTGGGTGCTGTGCACAACTTTGTCAGGGTATTGATGAAGGCCGGTGGGAACGTTACAGTTTGAAACGAACACTTTATAGGAAGGATTCCAGAGTACTTTATATGTGTTGTACTCTTTTTGCTCTGAGTAACTAAAACATAAAGCAAACCGAAATAGTTATATTTACGTTTTAAATGAAAGATGAAATTCACGGGGTACCCATTACAATGGGAAATAGTAAATGATAAAAGATTTTCCTTAATGAGGAGTAAAGATGTCATGACATCACCAGAATATGTTGGAGAACTGCTGGTAAGCAGTGCTTCTATGGTTTCCTCCTGTAGGAAAGTATTTTCTCTTTTTGTTATGTTTTGTTGTATATATGCACACACAAAAGTTTGCAATGCAATGTAAGTATTTTCATCAAGAATGTGTGAGAACTGCATAGCAGGCTGGAAACTGCTTACATTTGTTCGTTAAAGGTTTATGGGCTGTTGGCTTTTTTGCTTAAAGCATTGTATTAAGTACATTTCTGATCTCTGTTTTGCGTGCCACGTTGTTCAGCGTATTTGCTGTGTAGAGGAGTGTCACTGAGTGCCACAAATCTTGCAGGCATCAGCAGAATGTCTTTGAAAATGTTGCTGTGCTCTCTAGTGGATATTGTAGTTACAAGTGTCTAAAAAAACAGTATCAACAGCAGTTACGAATTTACGTTTCGCTTAACTGAAAGACCTATGTTAAGGCAAGTAAGACCTACCCCAGCAGAAGGGCTCTGCTGAAGTGTAGGACAGTATATATATGGAACTGCTCACAGATTTTGGTGCACATATTTCATTTTTGCCATGTTGAGGGAGAGTTCACCTGCAGCAGCTTTTTAAAAAAGACTGATTTTCAATGGTACAGGCAGCAGGAGGATTTTGTCCTCAGCCCGTGTGAGATGATGAGAAATGTCGGCTGTGAGATGCCACTTCCCTCCCTGCTTCTAAGGCGGTTGCTTTTTCTCTAAGCCGTTAAAAACCAGATTTTAAAATACACTTAGTTTGCTCGTACTAGTTTTCTTTTCAGTGAAAACGTATGATGTAGTAAGATGCTTTGGAATTACTGTATTTGCTTCTATTGTCCAAGGAATGTCAGACTAGGTGCAATATAAGTCTCTCAAGAGGTGAGTGAGATATAAAATTATATGCTTTGCGTCTTTAAATATTCATGATTTAATCAGTTTCTTTTCCAAAATCAGTTTGTTCTGATAGTATTTCTACTTCTGCTAATCAATTGGAATTGATAATTTTGCCTCTGTTCTGGGCTTTCTGCTATCCTGTGGCATGAACACTTCTGAAGAGCTGTAGAGATCGACACAGTAATCACTTTGCTGATATTTCTATCCATACTCGGTCACGATGAAACTCGGTCACTACAGAAATTATCTTCTTCAGTCTATTGAATCACAGTGTTTCCCAGGTAGTCTGACCATTGTGATTGTACTTATACTATTAGTCTGTTTCGGATGGGGAAGTGAGTCTGTATTTGGCCCTTGTGTCTCCATTCTTATTCCGTCTAGTCTGTTCAAATCTTTGTGCTCTAGTCTCTCTTCTTCAGTCTTTAACCAATTATTTTATAACTCTTTTCTTGCTGGCTCAACAACTGTCACTGGTGGTATCGTGCAAACTTCCCAGTAAGTTCAGTGGCAATTTGCACTGTAATTGCAATTGTTCTCTCCTTTTCTTGGCCCAACAGTCGTTCTGGATTGAAGACATGTCATTTTTGCTTATTTGAGTCAATTCAAGCTGCATTAAATATATTAACTTCTTATTTAAAGATTTATAAACTAGAATTGGCACAAGTGAAATGTCTTTCCTGGAAAAACCTCATTTCCAGTGTTCTGGTGTGCTGCCTAGTAGGTTAGCTTCTTTGCTGTGGGTCAAGAAGTGTGTAGAAAGATGCCTAAGACAGGGAATCATTTTTCTAATGACCATCTAACTGGAGCAGCAGGTTTCAACAAAACAGCATCCTGTACCATTTTGCAAGACAAACCAAGTGCTTTCTTCTTTGTGACTGGCATCCCACCTTCAGTTGTCAAGTTCTCAAACGAAAAGCTGTGAAAGTTTTTCCTCTTGTTTCAATGAGCATTTTCAAAAAAATTCTAAACTCTGCTTTCAGTTGATGCTGCAGAAATGTAGCCATCTACTTTTCTGTCTGCCTTTGCTCACAAGTAGATGGATCGTAGTACAGTGTTTCTGGGCTGTGCTCATGGAAATTATTTCTTATCTCCTTGGATATAATAAAAATATTCCACTTTGTGTAATTGTATTGAGTTTGATCAGTGTATGGTATATGATTCATCAAGAGAAATCTTGCTGTATTCTCACAGCTCTCAGATTCTGGATTTGAAACAGAATTAGAAAGCTCCATCTTTTCAAGTCTTTGATGAGAAGAAGTTTCCCTTCGTACACATGCCAGCCACCTACTGTTCCAAGTGATTCAGTTATGACTGTTCAGATACATTTTTTTCTGTTTTCTCTTCTGTAACTATGCAAGAATATATAATAGGAAACAGGACAGAGAATCAGGTTTTGCCTTTAGTATTTTTTCTCTTTTCCTTGATTTTAGCATTTAGGTAAAATAGTTTGGCATTTAGATAAATATAGTTTCAAGTCTTGTGGCAGATTTCAAGGTAATGATGAGTTTTAGTATGACCCATGTTGTTTCATGCTTTTATAGTAATGGTGTTAATTTTATGATTTCAATAAATACTGTATAGCTTTACAGGTTAGAAAATGATGCTCTTACAGTTTATTTGCTTGGAGAGATGTAGACAGACACAAACATGGAAGATTGTATTCTGAAATATTGGTAAGTCTCCTAAGGATGGAGATGGAGCACCCACCTAAAAGATCTTGAAAGGGAGATGTTGAAAAATATGCGTCAGAGGTGCGACATTTGTATGAGGAAGGCAATTGCACCACGAAAAGCAGCTAAAGTCACTAACTCCATGAGTGTTACAATGGCTGCAGTAAAACTAGCAGAGCAAAGTTGATGTGATGATCGACTTTCTTCCCTAGATGTGTATGTCAATAAAAATAGATGAATCTTTAAGTAGTGTAGTGTTCCAAAAATCATTCTGCTCTGCCTTCAAGTTTAATTAGTGAAATCATCCAAAACCTCCAGTTCTTAGCATAATACAAAAAAGACTTAATGATGTGTGATGACTCACAAGGATATAGGAAATTTTCTTATCTTTTGTAAATTAAGTCTTACTCTTCCCATCTTATTAAAAGATGATACCACCTTATTGTCTAAGCATTGGTAGTCAGAGCCTTCCAACCTATTGTTAGATAACCCATCTAAACAACTTCTGTAGGCAGTATTACTGGCCATTCTTTTTGGAATTGTAATTCAAATAAATCTCTGTAGCTTTTGTATTTTCCAAATAATCATGATCAAGATGTGCTGATTTTTTGTCAGTTGAGTATATTAAATATGTGTGTGTATATAAATATATACATAAAGTGCAGCAGGTGTTCAGGGGAGAGGCAAGTAATTGGGACTGTGCAATGCAGCACACACAGTGGCAACCGTTTTCCTTTCCATCTCTCTCTCTCTCCAGTTTGTTCTTGCTGCAACATTAAGTCAAGCTCAGCAATAGACTTCTGGGAAACCACTCTCTTTTCTGCTTGGTTCTCTGGACACCTGTTGTTGCCCCATTTCCTTAGTGTTGTATCTTCTGACTCTTGTGCTGTTAGGCTGTCTAAGGCAGTGAAGACTGTCTGCAGTCTCAGAATATTAGGAATTTCCCCCAGTAGCCATCATTTTCCCTACTCAAGTTCCCTCCACGTGCATCTTACTTACTGAAGTCCTAACGTACTATCTTTACCATGACTAATTGATACCAACTCAGGTAAATAAAAGTCTTTTTTTCTCATATAGAAAGGTGGAGAAAAGGGTTGCAGGGAATGAAGTTTTTAAATTCAGTAGAAACATCTGATTTCTGCTGATGCAGGTTCCAGATCAGTTAGACTTTGCAAATAATACGTAGATGGTAGAGCCATGTCATAACGTTTGAATATGTGGCAAAAAATATGTTACTTTTCTATTGAAGATCTGACATGAATTGTTAGCAGTGTAGAATCCTGGATCTTCAGCACTGCTAAACAAGCGGTTCTGTGTCCGCTCTGTCCAGGGATGCAGCCCTTACGGCATGTTGGAGACACAGCCTGTTGGGGCAGGTAGGGAAACAAGCAGAATATATATGAATATGTTTTTATAGAGAGAGATAATCTCCTAAATTTCTCTGTTCTTTCCTTCTAACTTTCCAGTAGAGGGAGATACATTCAAAGTTATATATCCAAAAATTAACTTTATTCAGATGGAGTCAGCGTGGAATATGTTTCCCTGGCTCATCTCCTGAATTTTTACTTTTTTTCTTCTCTGTTGTTCAAAGTGTGAATGCCATGTTGTTTACCAGGTAAAATTAACACTTAAACTAAAATGCCATAAAACCACTATTATGTTCTGAATACTAGTATTGATGGTTTTCTTGAAGAGAAATGACGGGAACAAAAACCAGGAAATTACCCAAATGTCAGAACATACTTGAAGTTGGTGGCATTTAATAGGATCACTAATTGTAAAACAGTGAAACTAGAATGAAATAAGAGTGCTGATTTTCTCATAGTTTTAAAAAGAAGCATGGTCTCTCTGGGAAAGTATTTTCAGTAGAAGTTAGTGTCAGGAGCAGGGACGTGAGCATAATACCGTGATGAAAGTCTGATGCAGTGTTGCCTCGTTCGGAAGACTGTCTTTCCTTTAGTGCTGTCTTTAGCTCCATCTCCGAGTTGAAGAGCTCTCACTCTACAAGTAATGAGTTCTTTCATTTTCTACCATTGAGAGTTGTGGGGAAGGATTCATAATCTTGTCCAAAATTATTCCCAAGAAACCAAGAGTTAACATTTCTCTCACAGGGACAGCCCTTTGTCTACACCAGGTATTAGTGGATCCTGCGTGGATCCTGGCAGCTCGCTGCGCCGAGGACCACGCTCAGTCCCCCGGCCAACTTGTATCTCCCAGTCTTATTCCTTATGTGCCAGCTCCATATCCCGAAGGTTGTGTCATCCTCAAAATATTTGGTCTGTTTTCCTGTATTATCTGCAGTTTAAGAAATTCATAACGATTCACATTTGTCGGGGCCAAGTTTCTGGCACCCAATTTCAAAGTTTTCTCTAGGGACACTTTACAATTGGTGCAGATGCAATTGCCATGGCGACAAGGGACAATTGCCAAAAAAAAAAAAAATCGCCATATAGTCATAGAAATGTATTTTATCAATACTGTAGTTATTGAGTCAGTGTAGGGGAGCGTGTGAGGCGGTGGCACTCTGTCTGCTTGACCTGCCAACAGTGTCCAGTACCTCCAGCCACAGGGAGAGATGAAGCGTCAGAATACACGGCGTCCTCTTCCTTTTCCTGATTCTCTGTTTTGAAGTTTATTTTTCACCCAGCTGGCAGCCTGCCATCTCTGACGTGGTGCAAAGCAGAAAAGGGTCGTTCATGTACGCCTGACATCGCTTTCTTTCAAGGGACAGTGGTGCATGCGCGTGTTTTGATCTAAGGTTTGTGATACTGAGACAGAGAAATGAGGAGAAATGAAATATGTGATGAACTTGTTTTCAATGTCTCTAGTGAAAAATATATGACAGCTTGGAGAAATCTTGTCTTCAGAAGAGTCATTATTTTGCCGGTTTTATCAGTGAAATAAAAGTAAAGACTTTTTTAGTTTCTAACAGACTTATTTTCATGGTGGTGGTTCAATAATAACCATCGCTTTAGTCACAAGGACAGTAAGTTGATGTGTAAATACATCAGGATGCTTAGTACACTGTAAAAGCCTGTAATGCTTTTTTTGATTAATATTTTTCTTGTCCTTTGGGTTTTGGGTGGAACATGTGAGTCTTGCAACCAGTAAATGCCAGAGTGCACTGATGTCATTAGCAGCCCACTTCTGAGTTCTTCAGGGACAATTACGTGAGGGGTAGCATGGAGTATGTTGTTGCTATTGTGAATATTGAGCTATCTCAGCCACGTTGTGGTTTTTTATGTCGGTAAAAGTAGTATTATGATGAGTGGGACTTACAAATGGGTAAGCCTGAGTTAGAGAAATTTTTTGAGTTTTTTTGCTTTTCAAAATCTAATTCTGCTTTGTGGTCAGTTGAAAGTATTAAAGTTTTGAAAGTATTAAAGCCTTGGAATGGGAGTTCTACTTACTAAACAAAACAGAATGAAAGTTTTGTTCTGCTTACAGAAAAAAAAAAGTACATCAAGCTTGGTTGGGTTTTTTTTTTAGTAAAAACCCAAATAAAAAGTGGTTAGAAAGAAAACTTCAAAAATTATGAATATCTACACTTCAGGTGACCTCAGTAGAATTTACGGTTGCTCAGAAGGGAAAAACAAGCTCCCCAAATTCTAATGTTCCAATATATTTTTATAAAGAATCCACAAAACAATTAGAACCCTGTCTATGCATTTTTCTTCCTGGTGTACTTCCACTGCTCGGTAATGAACAAGGCATAAAGATGACTTGAGCCCATAAGTTTAACCAGAAGTACAAATACAGCAGTGCATCCTTGCCCTCAGACTTACTTTGCTTGTGTTTTCCTTTAGGAAATTCTCTCGTGCCAGTGAGATATCAGAGGGAGATAATGAGCTGTTGAGTAGGAGCAATGAAGTAAGATTCTCAGTCAATAAATTTGCTCAAAATGCGAGCAAGTGAAATTATATAATGTCTAGTACAGCTGTTGAGTTACATATACATTTTTCAAAGAATTGCAAAGCTTATTCTGTACACAAATGTTTGAGTATAGCATACCAGAAGTTAAATGTCATTTATGTGTATTTACAGGAGGGGAAAAGAATGGATTTTGCTTGAAGATTGTATTCTGTATCTCATACTAAATCACTGAAAATTAAATGTATCTTATTAAGGCTCAGCTCAGTGTAACAATCATTCTGTAGAAGAATTCTATTTTAAAACCAAAGCCAAACAAAAAACATTGTCATAAGCAGAATATTGAACTTCAATGAGAATTTAAAAATCTGTTAATTTGCTGGGGTTTTTTTATATATAGTTCAAAAGAGGTCTTTCCATTAGATATCACATTGTCTGCTGTAAGGACATATGTTGATGTAGTCAACACTGTCAAATAGGCACTATATATTCAGCTAAAAATATGTAGTAAATATCGACTCCTGAGAAACTTCCTCTCAAAGAAGCGGATTTTTTAAGTTTCTTGGCACATTGTGTGATATTGGCAATAGCAAGAAATGTCTCCCTTAACAGTGATGTGATTTATTTTAAAGTTTTGTATTTGTCAGAACCAGAAGTAGTTTGCACCCTTAGTGGTTTATCTATTTTCTAGAATCTTCCCTTACAAAGGCTGTGCTCTATGTGAGCTGTGCCATGAATGTGTGACTTGGAGTGCCATCATATCCAGCTAGCATTTATCTCCCTTACAGAGTACTTGATAAGGAAATATTTGCAATTTGTAAAATTATGTGTGTAATTATATAAGCTTTTGAGTGATCATATGCATATTTTAGTCATTCTGTACATCTAATTCTACTTTGTTATAAACTGTTTGCATCAGTCCTCGCTTGGGGGCAGAAGAGAGAGGAGAGCAAGTGGAGCTAAATGTGGAGTAAAACCAAGGGAAATCTCATATTAAAGATTTATTCCAATGAATCTTTGCAGACTTTATGCAAATCCAGTGGGTACTTAGTGAAAGTGTTAATGAGTGTCACATCCTGATTACTGCAAATTTCCCCTTACATTTCCAACCATACCAAATCCAACTGAAACTGCTAAAATTAACACCAGAAGTCCACGACCGTTTGTCAGAAAAATATGTGGAATTTATTCTTGGAAACATTGTGTAGAGATGTTGATATAGAATATCCTGTATACATTCCCAGATGGATGACAAACTTAACATTGATCCCTAAAAATTCTTCTAAAGGACCGTGTATTTCTGATCTATTTTTTGGATATCACTACAGAGGAAACTGAGTAATTTAACTGCCCTGGCATGGAGGCTCCTTGCAGAAATGTACTTCTTTAGCAGCAGCTGCCAGGGGCAGCCCTTTTTGCTACAGCCCATGCGGATCCTTTCGCTGTGTGAGAGGTGTGGCCTGTGATGTGTGAATTGACTCCAGACACATGGATTTAGTTAATCTCAAAAACTGCAAAGAATTCAAAGTAAAAAAATAAAATTAATATTAAAAAATATTTTTAAAATCGATTAATTAGCATGTTTCTCTCTACTGAACAGGTATTTTCAGGGTGTTTAATACTTTAGCCAGCTCACTTGCCTATCTTTCTGTAATCTTTGCTTTTCACTGTGTGGGCAAACTCTCCTCTGAACCCATCTCCCAGCGTTTGTTGGGTTTGAATTTTTACGACAATTTTATGTTTACTTTGCTCTCTTTTTACTCGGTCTGGCAAATCCGTGTTGTCTTTAGAACCGGGCCAAGAAAGCCCTTGGAAGTTGTAAGGGGAGGGAGATTTTCATAACACCGCTTTGGGATGTCACTGATCCGAAGGCGCCTGGGTTTGGTAGCAGGCAGTTGCTTCTGCATCTTTTATTTAGCTTGTCTTTATCTGCCAACTTGCTGTATGCTGTTAATATACTTCTGAATGCCTGCATATATGACAAGTTATGGCCATAATGAGCCTGTTTATTTCAAGATACGTAGTGGTATCGTTCATTTGCACATTAAAGGAAACTTTGCTGGGAGAAGACGTGTTTGAGGCTACAAAAGCTTTGTGATTATTGTAACGCTCATCTGTATTCAATTCCATATATAAAGTGTCACATCTCGAACACTTAAAAAAATTAATTAGTCAACTGTGTTGTGCCACACAGCTGAGCAGAAGCAAGCGGCTGTTTGCATCCACAAGCTGTGACATTCTCTGTGCCAACATGACTTGAAAGAAGGCCCACAGTAACGGAGCTGGAGGTGAGCCCGTCCTCCTCCTCCTACCTGATAGTGTCCGAGGTTGTGACATTGGTGTGATTGTCATATACGTGATGAAAGTATGTGTAATGTATGCCAAATAACAGTCACTGCAGTCTTTTACATCCTGTGTTGATAAAGGTACTGAAATCTTCGCGTGCATTTTAGTAGGAAGTATTTGTCGTGCATCTAGTGTCAGTGACAAAAGTATCATTGGGATGTTTTGCAATCTGGAGAGCAACTGTAAATGTCAATAAGTTGAGTAGATTTGAGTAAAGACACTTATTTGTCATTAGCTAACAATAAAAGATATGCCTCAAGACAATTTCACCTCCTTTCACCTCACAGATTTGTACAGGAGGTATGTCTCTTTGTCTGCTTTCTGGGGGGGAAAAAAAAATCTAGACATTTCAAAGTTACTGCCCGTTGTTCTTTTTTCTTTTCTTGGATCGCTGCCTGTTTGTACAGGCAACGTGTCAGACTCACGCTGGTCTCTTACGGTGTCGTGCTCACTCGGTTTTACTTGGGAAGTGAAAGTAGAGCAAAAGCTCCAAATTCAGACTCTTCCGAGTGTGTATGTGCCCCAAAGGATGACTGGCACAGGCCTCGGTGGCCCCTCAGTGACTTCCACTTGTGGTCTTGGGACTGGAAAATCTTTTCTGTTGACTGTATCTGATGTTAGGAGTGGCGTTCAGAGGTCCTGTTCAGTGGAATAGGCTGAGGTGGATGTTGAAGGGATACCTTCCGTAACATGATCTACGATGGCCAGCAAGTGTATTTCCAGGGTTTTGAGCTGTTTTCCTTTGTGTTTCTGAATTTTCTCTTGGACTGATTGCAGAACTGGAAGACATTTTGAATTCACAATACAGAAAAAAAAATCATGCTTTCTAATTGCTACTAAACAAATAATTGTAATTTGTTTGTGAATAACACCTAAAAGCAGATCTAGATTACATCTGAAGGGAATATCTAAGTGTTAAAAGTTCATGTTGCAGCCTTAACTAGTAATCCTTGTTCCTGCGGAAACATTACTGGCCTTAATATTGTGAATTTTTGTGAATAGTTTAACATTTCAACAGGGTTGTGAATACATACAAGTGCATGAGTAATTATTTTGTGTAAGGACTTTTCAGAGACCTGATTCTTCTTCATGTTGGTAGATGCATTATTATCATATGTTTCTTCTAAAACATATCAAAAAAAGTGAAAAAAATAGTTGATAGCCTTAAAGTAAATGCTTCTGATAACTGGATTCTGTGCTTTCCTTATACTTGAGGAAAAAAATAGATACCTATTTTTTCCTTCATCTGGTGCATCTTCAGAAACCTTGCTTTACTTTAGGTCTCTGGGTAAGCAATTATTATTGAACATAAGCTGCTAAACGACAGTGGCTGTGCAAAAAAAAAAATCAGTATCCTGTGGAATATGCATTTTAGGCTTTTTTTAGGGGGGTTGAATACAGGGATTACTTGTTATTTTTTTTGTGACAGTTTTTATAGCACATACACAAGAAAGTTTTTCACAGCATAGTTTGAAGTCAAATTCATTATATCCGTACTAGTTTAGTCCTACCAAAATTGCGTAGAAATAATAAACCTCTGACTGTTTCGCTGACAGTGCTTGATTTCTTACATTTGTTTCCAAATTAAATCAGGCATGATTTTGTTGCAGAAAGGTCACAAAAATAATCTGCATTTAATACTTTGCAAAGCTTTGCATTTAACATTACAGTGAAAGAGTGCCAAAGTGCCTGCCTGTAGAGCTTACAGCGTGAGTTACCTCCTCTGTGAACTACTGTAATTGTATATAGAGCTGAAGCAATACTTGAACGTTCAAGAGAGATCAGCGACATCAGTTTCAACACATCTCATTGAGAAAGACACCAACTAAAAATGCAGAGTGAAACATTTCAGATGGATGTAATTACATTCAGAAATTCTTTAATAGCAACCATTTGTGAAAAAGGGAATAATGAAAAAAATACTGATGTTTCAAATATATAGAAAAATAATTTGGGAAAACACCCAATACTTTATATACCTGATCTGTTGGAACATTCTTTATGCTAAGATCTAGTGCTGAAGCACTTATTTTGGTGTAACCTTGTAATTAGTCTCATTATGAAGTTAGCAATATTGTGGGTGTTTGCAGGATCCGGCCTCTAGAGAACATTTTAAATTCTGCTCGGTAGAAGAAAACTTATGTTTTCTGATTGTATTTCTTTTGATAGTTCAGGTTTATAGAGCCTCATCATTTAGATTCTCTCCAAAAGATTAGATTCAGCATCAGTCTAACATGAACTCTATAATTTAGGTTTTCTTGAGCTTTGATTGCCTTGTTAGGATTGTGACATGTGACTGATGTCACATTTCTTAACTTGTCGGTCATCTCCCTGAGACTCCCAGGCTGTAACCATAAACTGTTCTGGAATAAAGCTGTAGCATGTTTATCGTAAATCGCACAATACTTTTCCATCTGCTTATGCTTCATTAGGCTTACCTGCTGTACTGCTACCGGGTCATTAGATGGCACCTAGAAAGAAATCATTTCGGCAGTAATCCATCAGGCATGGAGAGCCCTCATGTGTTTGACACAGAAATGTGTTACAGATTAAACCACATTGCACTGTCCTGTGTAAAAATACTTTCAAAATGGAACAGATGCAGAATTACCTTCTGCTTAGGATGCTACTGTTGTATTTTACTAGTCTTGATTTTCCTTCAAAGATTGTGCTGCTTTTTAACAGTTCTCATAGCACAGAAACTTAGTTCAAGTATTTAAGACAAAACTAGTTGTACACTGAAGATTTTCAGCTGGAACCTTTCTAATATGATGCATGAAACTTTGCATCAGCTTTAAAAAACCTCAAGCCACACCAGTCACTAAAAGGCACTTACTTTACAACTATTTACTTTGGTCTATCTCTGTGAAGTAATTTTCTTTGTAAAGTGGAAAAATCAGCAGAAAAGGCTCCCTTTTTAAAGCAGAAAAGGATGTAGGGGCTTAGATAGTAAACAGCTAAAATCATTTAGAACTGTTGTAGCTTGAGACCTTGTGATGACACTCTTCTGTACTATTCAAGAAATTATTTAAAACGTGTATTTGAAAATCTCAAGTAGAAAAAGATAGAACTATAGAATTACAGAAACTCCCAATAGCCACTGCCATCGCTGTATTTCAGTTAATTATTGTTTGTCCTTGCAAGTATAGTGGAAAGCACAAAGGTTGGAGAGATGACTTCCTCACGCTAGCGGGTGTGTGTGTAAGAATGTCGTGACGAGGATCTCCAGTAGCTGACCCAGCTGCAAGAAACTGTTCTTTCCTCTTGCCATTTCTTGCTAAAGCTTTTGGTTGATCACTTCAGAGCGAATTGAACTCCTGGTCTTGGTGTCCCTCCATAAACATTGTTGCTCCAATGGGTGTTTTTCCACACCAAGCTGCTTCCAAAGCAGGAGATTGCATCCCAGGAGGGTCTGCAAACCTCAGTACAATGATTCAAGCACAAGCAGTGACATCATTTGACGGTAAAGAACTTTATCTCTTGTTTATATCTGAGGCAGAAGAAACACTTGGAAGACCACAATTATCCACCATTTAGAGAGATTGGTGAAAATTAATCTATAAATGCGTACAGTTTTTTACCAAGTTAATGAATTCTGTGGGCTGAAATGGAACTTTACTGTTTTCTCTTTCTTTTTTTAAGTTGGTTAGAGAAATGGGGACTATTATTGTGACTGATCATCTGATAATGGTCACAACATTGTGAATGGCGCAGCTCATTCTGCAGCAGTATGTTCTTTGCTAGTGCTCCCCCCCCCATGTTTACTGCTAATGAGATAATTAATTAGTTTAAACTCTTTTTCATTACTTGAATAAAGAATTTCGATCTCTGAAGAATAGCACTTGAGTACCACATGTAGCATCTGCCAGAATTGCTGGTCCTCTGATTGAATGACCATATGTGCTGCAAAGGCTGGAAACAATAAGCCAGAGGTAATGGTAATGTTTCTTGAGTTCTTTAAGTGACCTTCCTTGGACAGGATATTTTTGGTAAAATAGCAGTGGCAGTTGATGTTTTTAATGTAATTCTGAGTTTAATACTAACAATGGGCAGAGATCAAAATGAGATTTAAATAACAGAACTGTAAGCGAACCCATAGTACATTGTTGGTGTTTTAGCAATCTCCCTGTTTTAGTTTAACCATGTTTAGGTGCACATGGTGGTTTAATTGGAATTTCTGGTATTTCCATGCTTTAATGCTCTGAAACATGCTAACTCTGGCTTGGCAGTTAGTCTTTATTCATTTTCAGAGCACTGTAAGGTCGTTAATCCTGGGAGCCCTCCTGAGAAGTAAGAGGTAGGAGATAGGCACCATAAGCATTATTGTTCTCATTTTACAAGTGAGTAGACTGAGGAGATGAATAATTTGGCCCAGGCCATACAATAAGTCAATGAGAGCTGTGAGGTTTGTTTTGGCTATTAGCCCCATGGTCAGGCCAGCCCTTGCAACATTGTACTTTCTAAATCGTACCCTTAGTATTACCATGATGCCTCAATTGTCCCATAGTCTGCCTGGATTGATAGTTTTCTTTCCCCTTCAGGTAAATAGGTGAGCATGAGTACAATAAAAACTTAAAGAAAAAAATATGAAATCAGCATCCAACTCTAATATTATTTTGTGTATTTTCAGTTTTCACAGAGTATAATTAAACCTTGCCTCTCTTGTTCTGCCAGAAATGAGAGCAAAGTCTTTGACTTGTATATGCAAAAAGGGAATAATTAGTAGAAATTATTTTCTTAGAGAACTGTTAGTCTCCTTTTGGTTGCAGAATAATGATAAATATTGAAAGATATTTTCCTGACCTTTCATTATTTTTAAGAAATAGTCTATGTGTGGTACAAAAATACTTTTTATTGAATTAGGCAAGTTCTCTGAGCACTATCATTTGATTTTTCACTTCAGTATAAGTGGTTATTTGTTTACAGTTTGTAACTCCAGTTGCATAAATAGATGTACTTTGAAAAAATGTATTTGGTAGGGTAGAACCAATGCTTTTTTGTAGTGAAAGACACGAGTGTTTAATATCTATGTGAAGCAGACGTATTTTTTAAACTCTGCTCTATAAATGAGTTAATTGCTCCCATCTCTTGTGAAAGATGTTTGGGTTTTGCTTCAGTTACAGCCAGTCTCTGCCTTAAAAATAACTTGGTCTGCAATACTGTTATTTTTAAATTAATTTAATCCAAATGTGAGCCGTTTGGGTTAGATAGATGGTATGACAAAATGTTAACCTTTTGGTTTACATAGCATTGATCAAAGTAGTGAAGCAATGCAAACTTCAGCACCACGTCTCGTATTTTAGTAAATAGCTGCTATTGAATACAGGCATGAAGACGTTCCAGGAGCGGGTCACTGCGTGTCATCCGCTCTCCGCTGCCCACCTGCCTTTCTGCCACGGCTGTGGCTTTTCGCTCAGCCAGCGAGGAACTGCTCTTATCTACAAATAAAACAAAATGACTTCACTCAGTGCATGTACTGCAAAGCCCAGCAGGGATACGGCAAGGGGCGGGAAAAAAAAAAAAAAAAGGTGAAGCTACAGAAGGGCTTTAACATCTTGTAGCAGTATATGGAGCGCAGCGTATTGACAGTCGTAAATACTGTCCCACGGACATCTTGAATAATGTAGGTACAGCATAAGTAATTGGAAGCGCTTGCACTGTGCCTTTGGGCATCTCACGGCCCGTCGCGGGAACCGCTTGCCGGGCGGCCGCTCGGCGGCGGAGACAGGTGCCCCGCTCCGCGCTCCCTGCGCCCCGCTCCGCGCGCCCTGCGCCCCGCTCCGCGCGCCCTGCGCCCCGCTCCGCGCGCCCTGCGCTGCGCTGCGCTCGCCCTGCGCCCGGCGCCGCCCGCCATGCGCCCCGCAGCCCGCGCTCCCCGGGACGCGGAGGGCACCCCTGCGGCGGGAGCCGCGCTGCTGCCGCCGCCCCGCCCGGGCCCTCCCTGAGCCCCGTCGTCCCGCCTGCGGCTGCTGCCCGGAGTTGAGGGGCGCCTGGGGGGGGGGGGGACACCCGGGCGCCGCTACCGCCGCCCCTCCCGGCTCCTCCCGGCGCCGCGGCCGACAATGAAATCCCGGCAGCTCATTGCGGGCGCGGGAGATGCCCTTCAGGTAAGGCAGAGGCAGGTCTGAAAGAGCCGAAGCGCGGGGGGAGAAGGGGCAGGCGGCCTTTGCCGGTGACGGCGAGCGCTCGGGAGCCCCCCGGCCGGGCTGCGAGGGCGGGGAGGGGGCCGGGGGGGGCAAGCCGGGGTGTTTGGCCGCCGCTGTGGTGCAGCCGCCGGCAGCGACTTCCCGACGTGAGCGCGGCGAGGTGAGCGTGTGCCGGGCTGCGCGGCGGGAGCGGGGGGCCCGGCTCACTCGCGGGGTGCCGGGCGGGACCTCGCCGGGCTGACTGCGGGGCTGCGCTGCGCCTTCTGCCGCCCGCGCACGGACAGACGGCCGGAGGGGGGTGGCTGAGGGCTGGGTGGGTGCGTGGCGGGAGGGAGGGAGGGAGGGAGGGGGGGCTGGAGGGAGGGCTGGCCGTGGGGGGGGGGTGTGTGTGTGTGTGCGTGGCGTGGGTTTCCCCGCGTGAGCGAACCCCCGGCCGCCCGCGCTGCCTGCACAGAAGAAGGTGCGGAGGGATTGTTTGTCCTTCTTCTGGCACCGGCTGAAGTTTATGTGAACTTCATCTTCAAAGAGCTGTTTAACTTTCTTTTCGTGGGTGGATATTAGCATTTTATATGAAATATGGCAGGAATTTCATTAGAAATGGTTTTGGCAGATGAGTGACTGCCTTTTAGCAGACAGTTTACAGGATTCCTGGGCGAACTGGTTGCTTCGTTAACATCAGGGTACCTGTATATCATCAGCAGGTATCACGATGTTAGTAACCACAATTTATATGAGGATTTTAAAGTTTTGTTGCTGTAGTTGTCAAAATATGTGGGTTAAAAAAAACAATGACAACGTTTTCTAAAGAAATACAGCTTAAAAATATAAATACATTTTGCTAACAAAGAATTTATATGTATGTACATTTAAAGAAGCAGAAACAGAGTATGTAAGCCTGGGGTTTAAAAATGCATGTCAGTTGCCAGCTGGGTATAATTGCAGAGTAATTTAAATATTTTGAATGACTTTAGCAGTTTTCTTTCCTTAAAAAAACCCCACACACTTCAAAGTGTGTAAAGATGTTGAAGGGAGTAGGGAAGTGGCTTTTGCTATCTTTCAAAAAAGGAATCTCTTTCATACTGTAGTAGGAGTATCATTTTTTTAAAAGACTTGCTGTAACACGTAGGAGACTGTGGCACAGTCTTGTAGTGGAATGCTGGGCTCTGGGCATTTCAGACAGCAAGGGCTTGGTTAGCAGCCTAGGCACCATAAAATCACATTGCTTTCACAGAATCACAGAATGTCAGGGATTGGAAGGGACCTCGAAAGATCATCAAGTCCAGTCCCCCTGCCAGAGCAGGAACACCTCAATAATGCTACATAGGAACGTGTCCTTCAGGACTGTATGTTAAATTCCACCTCAGGTATTTTATCTAGATGGATATTCAGGAATTTAGTAAGATCCAAACCAGTCTCTGTGTTTGTCATTTCTGTAGTGGTAAGGAATTCAGTCTTGATACAGGAATTATTAGGATTTGTGTGAGTATTAAACAGGAAGTTAATGATTATTTCTGCTTGTGAAATAGTTAATGAATTTGCTTATGTACAATACACCAGTTTTGTGTGTATTTCTAAAGTGAAGCAATAGACTTGCATGAAGTTTGAATGTCTTGATATTCTGTTCATAAATTCCAGTTTTTTTTGTCTTATACATGTAATACTCACATTGTTGATCTGTGTTTTGGACATGCAAATGAGGTTGACTTTGAAAAGTAACCAGAACTGCTGTTAAGTGAACAGCCTTCCCTTGTCTACAGCAAGAGCAGCTGTGGTAGATGCTGTCACCATTTTCACAGTTGAGTCTTTTAATGGAAACAAAGTGAACTTTTGGGTTTGATCCTTTCTAGGCACTTCTCTGTGAGTGCCTGTGTGGTGTCTCCACCAGTTATCAGTTTTATTTCCTTTAAACCTCTGTATCTGTTAGGGGTTTGGTCATCTGTTTTGGAGTTTTCTGCCTAAAGAAGTAGTAAATTTCTTGGTATTTAAGATGTTGTAAACATACAACACTATATACATGTACTCGCACTCTTACTGCGTTCCCTTCAATAAGTGGCCAAGAAGTTCTATTTAGTTACTGCCATCTCAACATCCAATACACTTATACCGCGGCAGGTGTGAGTAGAATTAATAGATTGAGCTTTATATTTTTGCCTACTTCTGCAAGAATAAGTATTTAAAATCAGAATAACATAACAATAGATGCATGAAACAGCATTATTATTATTACCCAGCAAGGTGTTATATTCAGCCTTTCTAACTTCGAGCCAGTTTCTTCAGCAGTGTCTTTATCATGGAATTGTTGAGGTATTTTTTGATTAAATTTTTACATAGGTCTCTGTTTTTCTTATAAATCACAAAACTTTTCCATAAAGAGGTAATAAATTGGTTTATTCAGTGATAAGCTTTGTGGTATTTTAAAAACAATAAAAGGTCTAGAAGAATGTCTTTTAAGTATAATATTGGAAGTTTGGGCTTTTTCTATTGTCATGAAAAATATTGCTGTTAAATGCCAATAGATGTTATTAAGGTAAATATGTTAGAAATAGCAAATGAAGCATCAAATCAGAAAGGAAAAGGAAGAGAAATATTAATATCTCTTGCCTTTATGTTATTGTGCCAGTAACAGTGAACAGATCATGCAAAGTAAACTAGGGGAAAAGATGCGTAGAGAATTTTAACCATAGAAAGTATTTTGTCTAAATTGTGCTTCATATTTTAAGTAAGTAACATGCTGAGAAGGCGTTATTTTTAAGGTGGCTCAAGACTTCAAAAGTCAGGCTTTTAGTTGACTTCAGTAATATGGATTTGGGAGTTTTTCTTGGATTGATTATGTCACAAGATTGTGTATTTCTAGAATTTAGAGATGGGAGCAAAGACTGCAGAGGACCGTGATTACTAAAGATGATTTTTCAGTGTTTTGGGGTCTTTATATGTATATTTCATGAGTGAGAAGAGAGATGTACTCTGCAAGGTCTAGGAACTTAGCATAACTTCTGAAATTTATTAACTTTAAGGTTTACTTGTCAAAATTATTGTTCTGCTGTAAATAGTAATATTTTCAACCCATCTAAGAATCAGTTTAGAAGAGTTACTTGCCTTTAATTTTGTTTTGGAATATGATGCACTGGAATAGTTCTCATAAACTGAGTTGTCATCAAATAACAAATTCAGTAGAATACACTGGTATATAGATGATTGATTTTCACAAGTATGCATTTTTGGATGCAAGTCACCAGGTGGAGGAAAGCTGCAGGCCTTTAAATTAAGGAGGTGAATCATAAACACGTTCTCTCCAAAACTGAAATGCTATGGGATTGTGTTTGGGCTAGATACCAGACAGTTAGTTTAGTAAAAAGAAATAAATATGGAAGTGACAGACTCTTTTCTGGTAGCATTTCTTTCTAAATTTGACTGTGAATAAATTCTTATTTTATATCCTGAGATATCCTATAGGAATAAGTATTTTCCTTTTTTCTTTTCTTCCTTTTTTTTTATTGTTAAAGCATCAAATACAGATGTTAAGGAACGTAGCAGAGTTTCCGTCTCCAGTGACATTGTATATGCACTATTGTTTTACGTGAACTTCAGTTTGGGTAGTGTGAGAATGTGTTTGCTTTGGGGGATTGGAACAGAGCGTGAGCATTTCTGCTTTACATTTGTCTTCATCATGCCAGTTCTTGATTTCAGCTAACCATGCTCAATTGCATAGGCTGTGATTTCCCTTCATTGTCATTGAAAAAAAAAAAAAAGGCACAGTATGGCTTCTTCCACCAGGCTGCAGTCAGAGACTGTTTTTGTTCTCTAGTTAATTACAGATTTTATGCACAGCAGTAAGGCTTGTGAAGAGTGCTGTTTTTCTGTTGGTCAGGAATATTTAAAAAAAACCCAAAACATAATATCACAGAGACTTATTAGTTGCTTTTCACTAACACGGAGTCGCACACAAACTTTTGTAAAAGTACTAAAATGGAGAAACTGCTTGAGTCAGCAGTAACATCCAGATTTTGCAAAACTAGGTTATGAATTCAAGCAATTAAACATGACAAAAAGCCCAGTTTTACTGCCTTGACTTAATACGCTTCCAGAATTTTTTTTGTATCCATAAAAAATTCAGAATGTTCTGTCTGGTGTTCACAAGAAGAAGTACACCTCCGAACTCCAGTAACTCTTGAAAATTATCTTGGTTTGTATTTGCACCTTAGATTTTTGTTTAAATGTTGTTGTTCTCAGGAGAAGCTAACGCTAATATTTGCTTCAGTATAGTATGCCTGGAGTTCAGCAGCTGCTCATTCAGGTACCTGCATTTTGGTAGAGGTGGTTAAAAACAATCTGCTTGAATATTTAGGGATTAATAAAGGAATCTCTTTTCATTAATATTCAGTATGAATTAAAATGAAGATTTTGCTAAAGTTTACTAGAAATCCAACCAGAATTTTCTCGTGGAAGGCCAGGGGATCGTTTTTGTTGCTTTTGTTTTCATGTGTTTAGTGTCCAGTTATTATTGCAACTTCAACTGGGTAGAAAAGGGGAGGGAAGTAACCAGGTGTAAGTCTTGCTGCTAATGACTGATGGACCAACCTGAACTTTGATTGAGCTTTAGCGAACCTTATGAGTTCACCTCCTGTATCTTGGAGCATGATGTAAAGTGTTAAGAACAACCTCCCACCCTCTGCAAATGGGAATTGTTTTGTCTACTTGTGGTGTGCTGGTGCTTTCTGGACAGGTGCTTATGGTTTTTTAACTTCAATGTTTTCCTTCTTAAAGTTGAACATTCAAATTACGTGAATACTAGTATTTCAGGAATGAGGTTTGATCCTTTTTTCAAATAATTAAATTGTAGTTTACCTGAGGACTTGTTTATGACTGCTAATTAACCTGAATCTAATGGCTCTCGAATTCACTGTAGTACATTTGTACAGGTAAGTGAGAGGCGTGTGTGGCACATCACTGCCACTTATTTGGAGAGTTACTTGTCTGCTGCTGACAATTTGCGCTATTACATGATGCTCTTAACAAAACGAGCATCATCTTCGTGAATAATGTCATTTAAGATGAGACACGGTGTCTTTGAAGAACTGGAGCAAGTCTTCTAAGAACATGACATTTAGATCAAGCCCTAATGGAGTGTCGGGCCTCTCTCCTTTTGTACTGCTTTACACGACTTGTATGTTTTCATGTTAGCATCAGATGTCCACCTTTTAAAAATTGCACTACCTTTCTGACCCAGTGTCTTGTGTAGGATTGTGATCCTGGGAACTGCAGTTCAGCTCTGGTCTCTGATTTTTCGTGACCCAGCCTTTTAAGGTAGGATGTCAACAAGTGGTGTGTATAAAAGGTAGAGGCTCAGTTTGCAGAAGAATGCGTCTGCTGTCAGCTGTGCATGCAGGGAAAGTTTACTGTTTGGCTGTGATACAGAGGAACCTCAAACCAGTAAGCTTTTGTTAGGATATTTTGCGATACCAGACTGAAAATTAATGTCATCAAATGTTTTCATTTGAGGCCCTCTGATACTTTTAAATCATGTATTTATTAATAAGGTCTGGATGATGAGCAGTGACATGATGTCCTGTTTTTCTGTCTTGCCAGTTAAGCCAGCACCACATGAGGCTGTAATCCTGCACTAATCTTGACATTTACCAGGAAAAGCAGGGTACCTCTGCCCGTGCCAGGGAGCAAAATCATCTAAGAACCGAATCTCGTTTCATTGCAATTGAGAGGCTTTCCCAGTGTCAGAAGAGTCAAAAATCCAATCATGGCAGACTGAACTTTCTACCAGCCGAGAAGCCATGGGAATCAATTTCATTCTATTTTGACTTTCATATTTGAAAGTACGAGTCTATGTCTTCACTCTAGTTCTTTCTTTGAGCCACAGAAGGAAGTAATATATCCTAAAGGAAGACCGTAACAATGGCATTGGTATTTTAATTTATTTTCTTTACTTCCAATTGTATTTTCAAGATGTCTCCTTCTCTGCAACAAATATCTGTAAGAACAGGTAAATCAAGCCGAGCATAGTCATGCAACAGCTTATCAGAACTTCTGTTTGCCCAGATTTCAGACTCATAAGAACAAAGCGTTTTACCAACTCCGTGTGCTAGCTGCGTTCACTAATTGCACTCCTCCTTGGTATCATAACTTGAGAGTGGCGTCAAAGAAGCTGGGTTCAAAGAGCTCAGTCCTGAGATATGTTATGGTCTGTGAATTGTCAATGAAATGAGATTTTATAAAGTGTCCACAGGGATGCTGAGCATCTTTTGGATGGGCAGTAGGTACAGAGGACTGAGCTCCTACGTCATCCTTGCATGTTGGGTAAGTGGAGAAACTCCACTCATCAAGTCGTGCCATAACTGAAAAAAGCACCATTTTTTAAAATGAGTAAGTGCAAACAATAAACATCAGCCATGTTACACAGCTGTTACTATCTCATGCTTTTCCTGTAGCAGCCGTTGGAGACCGAACAACGAAAAATATAGTAAAGCTTCAGCCTGAGTCTTAGTATTTCATGTCATTAATAGAAGAAGCATGTTTGTATGTTATTGTTTCTTCTAATTAATTACCATGATTCAGACCTGGGGCAAGGCATTCTGAAAAGGGGAGGCAGTGTGGTAATTCTGCTTTCATTCATTTTCACCTCTGCATAGCTGAGCAAGCACTGAATAAAATTCCATCCTGATGATAAAATGAAGTATTTGGTGATCGTAGGAAACCAGTGGTGGAGAGGACCATTAACTCCCTAGACTACCCGCTCTAGCACTTAACTGTCTTTACTGTCTGGAAAAGTTTGTTTTGCAAGACAAATGAAAATCTCCCATGCTGCAGATGACCTTAGTGTTCCATGTTCTCAGTGGACCCGATTAAAAGAATTAGATAGTGATTATATAATGATTATTGTAAGACATTGTTAGACAATTCAGACTATGATTCTCACAGCTCACTTGAGATTTCTAAGATGCCTATTGGATGTCTTTGAGACAGAAGTTATGAAATTTGTTATTTTGCTGAAGTATACTAGAAAGTTTTCCTAACCTTTTATGCTTCTAAACTTGTAGAAGTATGTGTATGTAAATACATGTGTGTGAGCATCGGTCTCTTAAAAAGAAAAAAGTTCAATGTTTTTGCTGATACATTCAGGAGTGGGTTAGCTCTGCCTGCTCTTGGTTCACATGATTTCTCAGAATAATTATTACAGGTAAATTTAGCCTGTCAATATAACGTTGCAGGGCAAGTGTGGGGAGAGAAATGCAAGACAAGGCTTTGGAAGACAAATCTTTTGGAAGAAGGGCTGTGAGGTGATGCTAGCATCATACCCATTTAGCACGTCCACACCGAGAGAGGAGTGTATGCAAGAAGATTTGAAGGACTGTTCTTGGATAACCTCCTTCCAGCCTGTATTATCCCAAGATCCCATATTGTCAACTGGGTAGACCTGGTGAGCAATGGCTTAGTTCAGTGACTCAGAACTGAGGGGAAAGCGCAGCAGTGAGAAAATGAAAAATGCTTCTGCGATTTTCTAAGTTATATTACCAGAGAAAATGGTACAAATCTATTCCAGAAATTTGTAGTAAAATCTGTTCAGGTAAGGAACAGCTAAATGACTAATATTATAAAATAGTTGTGTGTGAGTCATTGGCTGGTGTATACCTTTGTTTTGGTTTGGCCTGGCCAGATTTCGGCGGCGGGGGGGAGCTGCAGGGTGGCTTCTGTAAGAAGCTGCTCGAAGCTCCCCGTGTTTGACAGAGCCAATGCCAGCCGGCTCCAAAGAGGGACCCGCCGCTGGCCAAGGCTGAGCCTGTCAGTAAGGTGATAGCAGAGGAACGCCTCTGTGAAAAACATATTTAAGAACGGGAAAAAGAACTGCGCCACAACAGCTGGCACAGAGATGGAGGAGTGAGGATCTGTGCAGACACCAAGGTCAGTGAAGAAGGAGGGGGGGAGGATGAGCTCCAGGCGCCGGAGCAGAAGGAGTCCCCCAGGTCATTGGTGAAGACCATGGTGAAGCGGGTTGTCCCCCTGCAGCCCATGGGCGAGGTGCAGATGTCCACCGTGAGGATCACCGCATAGATGTCCACCGAGGACTCCACGCCGTGTGGGTGGATGCCTGAAAGGGGACTGTAGCCCGTGGGAAGCCCACATCAGAGCAAGTTGCTGCCGGAACCTGTAGCCCGTGGAAGAGGGAATGCCCACGCTGGAGCAGGTTGGCCGGTGGGACTTTTGGGACGCTGCGGGTGGCTCACGCTGGAGCAGTTTCCCCCGAAGGACTGCACCTCAGACTCACGAGGGGTGGGCTGCCCCTCGTGAGGTGTCTCCCGTTGGGCAGTTTGTGATGAATTGCCCTTCGTGGGACGACTCACACGGAGAAGAGAGCGTGAAGCTTGTCTCCCGTGAGAGGGACCCCACAGTGGCCCTGGGGAAGAGTGAAGAGTCCTCCCGCGGAGTGAAGAAGCGGTGGAACCAACATCGGATGAACTGACCGTAACCCCCACTCCCTGTCCCCCTGCGCCGCTCGGGGGGAGGAGGTGGAGAAGCCGGGATTGATGTTAAGCCCGGGAAGAAGGGAGGGATGGGGGGAAGGTGTTCTGTCTGTTAAGATCTGTTTGCTCTTTCTTACTTCTCACTACTCCTCTCTGATTAGTTCTTTTAATAAATGTACCTAATTTCCCCAAAACTGAGTCTGTTTTGCCCGGGACGGTAAATGAGGGTGATCTCCCTGTCCTTATCTCAAACCCTGAGCCCTTGGAGATATTCTCTCCCCTGTTCAGCAGTGAAGGGGGGAGTGAGTGAGCGGCTGTGTGGGTACCTGGCGGCCGGCCAGGGTCAACCCACCACAACCTTGACTTTGGCTGGGCTGCAGAACAAGAAAAGTAGAGGATGCAAACTTTAGCTCATCATACACGGTGAATATATGACTCGGGTAGACTATCTTGTGCTTTCATGGAAGTGAGGTGGATTGGGCTGTTCTTATTTTCTTCAGGTTTTAAGACTACAGAGGAGCCAAGGGCATTGTGCCCATTAAGATAACAGAAGACAAAGATGGATGAGGAAGCTGAGATTCTTATGGGGAATTATCTTTAAAAATAGCATGCTGGATGTGTACATTTATTCCCCCAAATCTTTGTCTGTGAAGCATAAAGATTGTGACATTCTAACTGTATGCAAGCAAATTGTTTTTACGCAGTTATTCCATTGGGGGTGGGAAGGACGTTAGGTTACTGAAAAATCCATTTTATTTATTTTTACAAATTTTAAAAAAATATGAATGTTTTAAGAAAACTGGGAACACGGAAGAAAAGAAGAAAAAGAGCATTACAGCTCTGACGTGTTTAATTTTGGCATTTTAAAAAAGGAACTGTCCTTTTTTCACTCCCTGAGAAATTTTCTCTTTATTTTCTTGCATAATGTAGAACTGCAGAAATACTTGGGTTTAACTTGAGTGAGCAACACGTTTCTTTGAACACTAGAGACACTAGACTGTGTTTTTGTTTAAATTCTAACATGCAGCTGGACATAACAGCATTGAGGTGCTTTTCTCCATGTCTGTAGTGAGTAGGTTGTGAAGCCATGGACTTAAATTACTCAAAAATTTAGACTAGGCATTAGAAAGGCTTCCTGGTAGTAAGAATACTTAATATTTAATTAGATGAATTAGGAAGATTATGGATTTCTATCTCTGGAAGCTTTAGGAAAGGTTTAGAAAGCAAATGTCAGAAAAGCCCAGCTGTATGCCTTTGTATGTAAAGATGTACTATAGAATTAATTTATAACCAGCAAAACTTATTCTTATTTCTTTGTATTCCTTTTACTAAAATTATTTCCTGTTCAACAGGTGGATCTGTCTTGTGTCTACTAAGAATTTGGTTTATAACAAAATATTGAATCTGACCTCTTCCTGTTTTTACACATCTGTGAGGTGAGCCAATGAATCAGTGTTAGAAATGCTTTCCCAAGAAAAAGAGTTTGGGAAGTACTGGACTTCTGCAAAGTTTCTGATAAGATCTCAAATCTTCCTCTTTTTTTCTTTTTTTTTTTTCTTTTTTTTTCTTTTTTTTTTGGGGGGGGTACAGTCAGGTGAGAGGTGTGCAGCTTTTCAACTGGTTCTTTATAAACTCTTATAACATCTGTATTATATACAAGGGCTTCCCTTATTCCACTAATATTGCCTTTAGAATTTAAAATACAAACATGTAGTCTGAACCAAGCTATTTTGAATGTTTTTCTGCTTTATTTGCTGCAAGTAATTTTTTCTTGTGACAACTGCACAGACTTTCTGTTAATGACAGATTAATGTTTATGAATAACAAGCTGATTACACAGAATGTATTAGATCAGTGGAGACTTACTTTTTACTGTTAAGAAGTGTAAGAGCACCTCGGGGCCAGAGAGACTCAGCTGTGCTGTTTTCTGTGCAGTATCCTACACATTCCGCCCAGAAACCAGCAGTCTGTCAAAAGAAGCTTTGAGTGAGACAACAACGGAAGTCAAAAGGATATGTTCCTAACCAGTCATTTCTGGTCCGGGGAATTTGAGTTTACAAGCTGAAATTGAAGTTCCTTGATTCAGTGTAAGCACTGTGGGAAGAGTGGGCATGTTGGACACCCTCTTTGGTTTGTGTGGTGGGTTTTGTTGTCATTGTTTTGGTTTGTTTAAGCTACTGGAGCCAACAGCTAGTTTGGCCTAAGGGGCAGATTGTGTCAGAGGGAAATGGAATGAAATCTGTGAAGGCGATGTGCTACCAGTGGCTGCAGAAAATCCATCTTTCTTAGAGACAGAGAAGGAACAGTAGGGAGCAAGGTCCCAGTGAGCTCTGGGCTCTGTCTTGGTATGACGCAAGCCCCTGTTGTGTGTAACCATAATCTTATCTTCCTCTGGACAGACAAATAGCAAAATTTACTATTCAGCTTAGAAATAACATCATTTTGAATGAAGCAATGCTACTATTAACGAAATTCAAAGAAAACTATAGTTGTAGAATAGGCTGTAGCAGAGAGGAAACCGATACGGAGATGCTAAGTAGCATCCTGTAGTATCTGTACTAAAGGAATAGCTGCCAAGATACTTATTACTTTCTGGCATTTCAAACTTCAGTGGGTTTATAAAGAATTTAATATTTTCATATGCTTCAGTGTAAAGCCATCTGTCGTGGTGACAGAACAAAGTGTTGAGAACAAGAACAAACGTATGTTTGTGGAAGTGCTCCATGAAATGTTAACAAGAAAGACACAAGATACACAGCAGTATCTTGTAACAAATGGGCAAGGGATTTGAAAAAACGTGACAGTCATCTTCAATATTTACAATTATGATTTCTTTTCTAATTCCTTTTTGTGTGGAAGTGTTCAGAAATAAAAGTCTGTCAATACAGATGGTGAGACAGGAATACTGAGTAAAATACTGTTTACATCCACCTTTTGTAGTTTTACAGGTTTCTGTTTTCATTTCTTACAGTTTTAAGCTTGCATCTGGATACATGGGTATATATGTTATACCTTATGTAGTGTTTCATAGATCTGCTGGACTTTATAGTGCAAATTAAACAACTCAAACACTCAAAGGAGCTGAACTTTAACTAGTACCTTCTTCCCATCCCCCGTTTGGGACAGATTTTTATTCGTGACTGCCCAAAAGAATGAATCACATTATGGTGTTTGAAGTGAGAAGCTGATACCGAGTGACTTTTAACCTGTCATACCCCAAATATGGGACACGGTGTGGGCTAGTAAGAGATACAAAGAGATTATAGGGGGAAAAATGGTACTGAGACATCAAAAGGGAAGCAAGTGTTCAAGAAAAGTTACTTTGAATCTTTTGTCAGTGGTATTGCAGCAAGAAAAATGTAGTTCTAAAGAATCTATACAGTGGATTCTTAGTTATAAGGTATAAAGGATATATTTTACAGTGATTCTGTTATCTTCAGGTCTCCATTCTCTGTACAGGCTTGGGTGACTGGGAGAAAGGATTGCATTAGATTGTGCCTTAGCAAGACTATGAATTTTCTAGGAAGTGTATTTTATGTTTGAAAATGATAGTTCTAAAAAAGATGCGTGCTGAAGGGTTATGGAGCAGGTTATGGTGTAATTCCCTCCCCCATTCAACTATGAAATCCCGTTCTCTAAGCAGGACACAGCTTGGTGGGCCAGTACCTCACTTTGAATTGGCAGCATTCCACATGGATGTGGGAAAGAGCAGACCTGATTATTTTTTGATGAGAGTTTTAGGCTTTACTCTAATAATCTATTTTCTTAATGAGATTTATAAATGTAGCATGGATTCATCAGCCTTCAAAACCTTACCCCAGTGGAATGCGAAGGCGGGAATATGCAAATATACCAGCAACATCACCCTGAGATAACAAACAAGAAGAGTGTTCTGCTATTGACAATATTGTCATTCTGCGTGAAACCAGGAGCGTTCATATCATTGCAGTCTGGGAGTTTTGAATGTATTTCGTTGTGGCGTCTTTCAGCTATATTTATTTGTCCCGTGATATCCTTGAAGGAGCAAGCAAAATGAGAAAATAACAATGTCTGAACCTTCATTTGAGTTCCGATAAATAAGAAGGTTTTAAAATTCATACTTACCAACAGTGACATCTTGTGGGTAATAGGAAAATCCCAGCTCTCTTTCAGTCTTGAGACGTGAATAGTTAAAGAAACTGCAATTTCATCAAAACAGTCCCATTGCATTATGTAAATAAGTGTTCTCAAGACCTTCAGTGTTACGTCCTAAGTGAAGACGAAGAACCAGGTAGATGAGTACAACCTCTCGATCAGACTGGAGCTTATTTAATATCTATTTTAGCTTGGGTGGAGCAGGGCCCCGGGTACCAGATACCTCAGGTGAAGGTGTGTGCAGCCGTCCCAGATGCAAATCTGCTGTCACTCCTCAGAAATGCGTGTCTTGGTGTTTAATGTAGAAGGGATGAGCTCGATCCCTGAGCAACAGGTTTTAGACTCCTTGAATTTCCTTCAGCATCCGGCTTTGGCACCACTTTCCCTGACAATGAATCTTTCCATTCTATGTACGTGTTGTGTTTAGAAAAATCCTCACAGTTTGGGTTAGGTGGGGGGGGGGGATGTCTGCCTGCTTTTCTATTATTTTTCCTTGCACATTCCTGTATCCTTTTTTAGTTCTCTCTGCCATCTATTGATATTTGACTCTCCTTGTTACTTCCGTTAAAAAATAAGAAGCCTTAGTGTTATTTCTCTGGTTTTCATAGGAGAATTTTTGAGTCTTTTAACCAGTGCAATTTTCTGTTATTACCATTGATGTTCTCTTGGACCCTCTTACTTTTACAATTTTCTTTTCATACTGAGTAGCCTTCATGCAACTAAAAGAGGTGTGCCTTTATTGCAAATTATAGGAAAAGTTCCTGGTAGGATATCACATGCCAGTAATTGTTTTACTCTGCCAAGAGGTCCTGAATTGTTGTAAATAAGATTTATAAAGTATTTGTGATGCGGCTCAGACCTTCTCTTACTGCTAACAACAGAGAAAATGGCAGTGAGCATTTTTTGTGCTGGCATAATTTCTTCGTCAAAATACAGTCTCTTTCCCACAGTGTTGCCTCCAAAATACAAATGTTACTAGTGCATTTGTAGCTGTTTTATTTGTCCAAATATTTCCATGCTCCCTACATGATAATTTTTTAAGCTATTTATTTTTGTATTAGTGATTTTTTTAATTAGACTTTTCTTGCTCAGTAGACTATCACCTCAACTTATTTGACTTTTTTTTTTGACAAAAATTTTAAATTGTGATATGATATTCTAATGCTTTCCAGCATTGAATGATTGTGAAAATTACAGTCTGATATGACATTAAAATGGGTATTAGCAAAATGAACTTGAGGGTTTGTTACATATACTGATACTGGTTCATGTCGAAGTTAGAGAGCTACGAGGAGAGTGTTGACTATATTTCAGCTAATAGAGCTATTTCTCAGAACATAAACCAATCAATAAAAAATGAGAAACATACACAGTCCTAACAGATTGTTGTATTGATAACCTGAGTGGGATTTGCTTCTCTGTTCTGGAAGTTCATAGTGCCCTTCGAGGAAGGGCTGACCCGAAGCAGATCAGCGTCCTGGGGCACGCTGAGGTCACGTCTGCTGGTAACGGGCTGTGAGCGGGACCAACAGGCAAACTGGTGATTAATGTGGGGTTTCTCCTGCTCCTGTGTACGTGAACTCTGTCTCCTCAGAATGTTACAAAGACCTGTCGCTCGCCTTCCAGGTGGTAATGTTTGTTGTTTTAATTACTGCTGTTTGTTCTTTCTGTGTAACATTGAGCATCATCTTCATTTGATTTTCTGTTAGTAGTATTTCCCATCTGTCAAAACTGTATTTAACTGTTAGGCGAGAGAAATTAGATTTTCCTCCTAGAAAATACCGTTTCTGTGGTACAGCTATTATGTCACCTGTTGGTAAGTACAATTACAGAAGCCCTCCCAAGTATTCCACAGGAGATACTGCTGTGGAGTGCTCTCTCTCTGTTAGCAATGGCTGTAGTTGCTGGGTTTGCAGCACTTAGCACAGCTGATGTGTGCACGTTTGCCTGCGTGTGCCTCTGAGGGAAGGTCGGGGACAAGATCGGCTAGTTTTAGCGTACTTACCTGGCTTCAGTATGAGATAAAGTAGCAGCAGTGTGGGTATGGATGGCAAGAAAGATTGAGGTACCTTCAGCTACTCTGCTGGGAAAAAGGAAGAGGGAAAGAATAAACAAATAACTGGAGGTGCCCTGGTGGTGGGAGTGAGACCGGGAGGGAGATGTGTAGTCAGAACTGCAGCCGCGTTGTGCCTGGGTCGCAGCACAAATACCTCTGCTCCTTTAGCAAGGTGGCTGTTGATGCTGCTTCCCTTTTGTCTTAATTTCACCTCGTGAGTAAGGTTGTGAATCACGCCTGTATCTCAGAGAGGTGGGTTGAGGATAAGTACCATTAAAAATTGTGAGAAGCTTGTAAGGCTGGGCCTCTGAACATAAACTGTGATTCACTGCCCCGCTGTCCTCTCTTTTGTTGGAGTCTTGCTGATGGCACTGAATTTCAGATGGAAGAAGGGAAATGATTTGAAAATTTCCCCCCCCCCCCCGCTAAAGAAATAAATGCCAAGTGCAGAGCTGCTGATTAAAATCATATCTCTGAGGAGCCTAACAGGAACTAATCCTCTGGATATATTTAACTAACTTCTAATCCCTTTCACTGGTATGTGCATTGAGAGGTAAAAGTTTCTTGTATTTTCCATAGGTTACCTAGTTCTTCACAGAGTTATCTTTTCACTTTCTTTCTTCTGTCTTGAAAGTTGAGAAACAATTATGCTTTATTAAAAACACCACTGTAGTACTTTAAAAGCACTTATTGCCAAGAATAAAACAAAGCTTGAAGGTGTATTTACTGTGGAGGCACAAGTTGAATAGTTTCTCTCTTCGCTTACACTTGTACAGCATGGCGTGAGCTCTCTTGGCTGGTGGTGATAATAGAGGTATTATTTTCTCGCCTTAAGCGAAATGATGTGTTCCTAAAGTAATTCTCTGTAGTGCAAATTATAACTGCTCTTTCTGTCGTGACAGGGCTGTAATCATCTTGCGTCACTGGTCACCGCTCTAACAGCTTACTGGTTCTCAGTTCTATCAAGTGGAAGTAAAAGTAGAAAAAGAGACATATTTTATTTCTTTAGCTGGTGCCAAGACATTTGACGCTTGCAAACCGTATTCTCTATTGTACGTAGAAAATAAGTTGATGATTATTGGAATTATTTTTATATCATAGAGTAATTTGCTATTGACTAAAATGTAGAAGCTGCCTGGAACATTAAAAAGCATTTCTTGTAGTCTGATTTATCTATTGTGCAGTTTCTGTGAGATATTTTGAAGTGTTGCTTCAACTCTGCATTCCACATCTACATAATTAATGTAGATGAAGAAGAAAATAGAAAAGGGAAGTTGTTTTTAGTGAGATAGCTAAGCAGTTAAATGTTAATTGAATTGCAGTCTGAGACCTTGGAGGGGCGAGGGAAGGGTATTAGGTTATAACAGATACCGGCAAAGAACTATTTTGGTGCAATTGTTTGTATTTTTCATCAGCATCTCCCATGTGGGTCATGATTCCAGTACACAGCCTTGTAATCTCCTGCAGTGGCAATGATTCAGCTTGAAAATCAATAGGGCATGAGGTGTTTCAAGTTCTCATTATTGTAATGTGTCAACATCACTTCAGTGACCCCAGAGCCCTGTGTTGGCTGATTTGTTCCCTGATTTATTGTGCAATCTTGTAGGGCAAACTATAATTTCACTTGCAACCAGAAACTCTACTAACATGGTTTGTGTCCCGGTCTCCAGTCATTAGGGTGTTTAGAGATAATCAATACCCGGGTTTGCTACTGAAGGTTGAATGAAGTTGTCAAGCAGCTAAATTACAAAGACTGCAAACAAAAGAACGTTGTTATGGCTGAGCAGACCAGGAAATGTTTTTATTTAAAATTTCATTCCCTATCAAGTCGACAAATGTTTTTATTGTTTAGTGTTGTCGTAATTTATATTCCCCTGTATGCCGAGCAGTTTCAGATCTTAAATTTTATAGTTTTAATCACTATACTGTAGCACTTTGTCTTGAGGTTATCTGTGTTTATTTTTGATTCCATTATCTTCTCTGTATCTATCCAAATTTAATAAGATCAGGAAGAGGAAACTAAATATTTTTAATTGCTCAAAACTAGTTAACTTATTGTGGCTTTGATGTGTAACAGGTAGAGCAGTGTTGTTAGTTCCACAGCCCTTCTCTTCCACCCCTCCTAATTTTGATTTTTCTTTACATGATCAAAGGGCTGCAAGTGATGATGATGTAGTCGGTGTGAGTTAATCCTGGGCAGTATCATACTGCTTGGTGTGTTTAGAACATCTCAGATAAAACTGAGATAGCACAGCACAACCAAAAGTTCTTTGGACTTTGACTGCATTGACATGTGTGCCTCACGTGCTCAGCTGCTAATCAGAGCTTAATGCAACAAACTTGAAACCAAATATCCAAAATTTCACAAAGTGATACCCATTTGACTTGAATTGTTCTTACACCCTTCCCAAGCTAGACACTGTTGGCTCCGTCTAAAGAAGAGATAAATGGGTGGCTGGTCCAACTCAGAGCGTTAATTCTTCTGTTTTGGGGGGTATTACTTAATGTATCGCACCAACATTTTGTCTCTGTAAAATTTTAATCTCTAGATGTCTAGAGGTCTCATTCTGTGATTCTAAGGTCTGCAGCACAAACACATGCATTTCTGCACCTTGACATCACTTTCTGGATTCAGTCTAAATGCTAAAGCATGTTAGCAGATTTTAAATTAAGTGAAAAATATCCAGCATCTGTAAATGCACAAGGTTGGAGGAAGTTGACCGTCTGTATATTTTATGTTTCCTGAAAAACTGGGCAGTATAGACATAATAGATATAGTATTTCCCTTCCGAAATACTTACTGCAGTAGAACTTTCAACTTAACAGTTGAGAGCTCACAGCTTACCTAATGAGAACATCACACAGCGTGTAAATGTATGGGAACCTTAAATTAAATAAATCAGGTTGTAAAAGTTATGTGGAATAACAAGATCCATATGCACCGCCAAATCTAATACGAGTAAGACAGTGTTCAGAATTGGAAACAAAATGGGAAAAACAAATCTCTCGGATTCAAGGTCGGATATTTTCTAAGCAGTTTTCATAGTTGTGTAATAGCAATTTTGCAGTTAGTTTAATGAATGTTTATTATTTTATTGGGGGATTAGAAAGTTCATTAGCAAGGTAATTGTGAACTATCTTTTTTTTTCCTTTTGTCTACTGTTTTCTCAACCAAGCCACAGTTTAATTATAGTCTCTGAAACTTGTTTTTTCTTCAGATGTGTCTATATAATCTGGGGGCACACAACAAAAATAGTTACCACTTTTTAAAAATCTCACTTGCAAAATTATTGCTTTGCAGGTATTATTATTCAGTGGGCTACTATTAGTCTCTCAGGGGAAACGTTGATGTCATTAGTGAACACACTGCGGGTACAGATTCATGCGTGTGCTTCTCAAATAGTGAGAAATGGGCATGTTTGACTATGGTAGGAAATTGTGCTCAGATTTCAGGTGCTTCCTGAGAAATGGTATTCGTGGTCCTAGTTTGCTGTGGAAGGAGGGTTTTTTAATATCTAAGTGTCGCATAATAATTTACAAAGCTGATCTATTTAAGGACTTTTCCATGAAATTAAAATAATTGTCATGGGGTTGATACAGCTTTAAAAAGTTAACATCTACGGCCTTATATATCACAGTAAGATAGGGGTCTTTTCTGCATGAGAATTTGACCTATATAACAGAATAATCTGGCATAATGCAGAGAAGAGAGGAGAGGGAGAAGCTGGGCTGTAGCAAACCTTTCAAGTGTTGCACAGGCCATGAAAATCTGTGGAGCTGCTGGAAGGTAGATAACCTGTGCAAATTAATTTGTCTACTGTACATCCTATGATGTATAATTCATTTTACACTAGAAGTGTCCCACATTCTGGAGGCCACAGCTGTTTTAAAGTGTCTTGTGTAAGCTGCTCATATATCGGTTGAAATGCTTATTTAAAAATAAAATGTCATAAATACATGGAATATATGCCAGCAAGTTCTCTTCACTGTTATGTTTGACAAAACTTGTCGTTCTCAGTATAGGTTTCAGCATTTAAAGAAAAATCCTCTGTAGCTTGGCCATTAATTTTTTCCCTTTTGCTGAATATAGATTGCACCATCACCAAGAGATTTGTAAAGTATGTAAAATATCAGAGTTGGTTGTAGTAGCTCCCTCTGAATATTTTGGAAAGTAGAGGCAGATGTTGCATTGCCACAGAGATCCCCCTCTGCTTTTCCCCACCTGTCAATCAAATACCAAGGAGCACCCACCAGGTATGAGCAGCGTTGCAGCAGCTCTGTGCAGAGTAACCTTGTTGACTGGCTTAAGTCATGTGAGGATAAGCTTTTGGCTGTGATGGTCACAGACAGCTATTGCAAGGCTGGTTGGGGAACAGTGCTTTTCAGCTCGTAGTGGAGTTTACAGAATTAGTAAGGCCTAATTGAGCAATGCAAAGGTTAACCCTTAATTAGGCTCTGTACTTGCCTGTAAGAAGTGAAACCCCCAGATAACGCGTAGAAATGGGAGTTGCTGTGTGACACGTAGCTGTGTTAGCCCTGCCGCGTCTGATGCTTGGCATCCGAGAGCGCAGACAGCTGAGGGATTGCCAAGTGTGGGGGTAATGCAAATCCCAATGAGATGACTGAACGCAGACCTAAGCAACCACTGCTTTTTTTATTTTTTTTTTGGTCTGGTTTATCTCTTCTGAATTAGAACCACTGCAGAGCAGTAAACAGAAAAAAGAAAGATTCTTCATCACTAGTTGAGCAGTCATTTCAGTTATATGTACACTTGCTATCCTGTTAACTGTTTTGATGGAAGAAACATGATTATTTCATATTCCATCACAAAGCAGACTTTGTCTTAATTTGATTAGTATATTCAAATAAAAGGTGCAGCTTGGTTCAGCTAAATCGTGGACAATTTCACTAATTTAGTACATTATCTTTTATTTGGAAATTCCGTTGAGAGAGAAATTTCACTGGGATGAGATCTGGAGTTCTATGGAATTCCTCTGAGTTATGGAAGGCAGCTAATTAGACCACCTTCTGCCAGGATTTTGACATGCTCTGCTGTAATTAGGAGAGGAATGTGGAGACTCTGTATTGGACCCATGAGTGTTGGTATTGTTGCTAGTGAGTTATTCAGCCATAGTGTTGTGGAGCTCTGTATGGAGAAGGAAAAAAAAAGAAAGAAAAAAAAGAAAAAAAAAGAAGCTCTTTGCCTTTTTAAAAAAGCCTTTGAAACCCACTGTAATTCCAGCAGGATGTATTGTTTTCACTGTGTGTTATTAAATACCCGCTGGTCCTGCCACTGTGGGTCGATGCAGCGATACCTGTATCTTTCTTGGTTGCCTTTTGGAGGGTTGTGAAGCTCGGTGTTTTCAAAGCACTTTGAAAAGTTCTTCTCTTCTAAGACTATTACACGGGTGTAAAATACTGCTGTTCCTGCTGAAACTTGGACAAACTATAAACCTCCGTGGCTCTAGGAAATCACCGAGTGCTGCATAAGCTGTTCAAGTGCTGCTTTACCAGATCAAAGATACTGTGCTCAAGCGCTATAAAAAAGAGAACTCCCACGGTGAGAGACAGCTTGCTACAACGGCATTCACTGCAAGGTCATATGTAACGTCAGTCACGGCAGGGAAAAAAGCCAAATTAAGCATTTTTAGCAATGAAAATATTCTGAGAAATAACGTGAAGAGTGTGAAGATACTGGAAAGGAAAACAGTAAAATCTATGTAGCGAAAGAGTTGTGTAAGCGATGCTATAGGAATGGGCATTAATACAGTAAGTCACATTTTGTGTATTACTCACTGGAAAACCTTTCCTTATGTGATCTGGCTTTCACGTGGCTTAGCAGCATCTCACCTTTGTTATTAGAGCTCTTACCTAGGCAGAAACATATTTTTATAAGTTGTGAAATTAATGAGACGGTCATTAGCAGAGAACCGATTTGGTGATGGGGGGTGTTTGCTTTTTTCTTGGGGCACCCAACATTTGGCACATTTGACAGACGACGTTTACATGTGTGAGATATGTTAAGAGAGTCACCAACCTTTATACCCAAATAGTCTATGTAGGTACCAATTATTTTATCCTGTATCCATTATTTAATAGTACAACTGATACAACTTGAAATTGCAAATGGTATCTCCTTTGCATATTACTGAGGAAATGTTTGTGTCTGAAGGAAAAAAAAAGAATGAGGTGATTTCTTTGTTGTTATTCAATACCAAAGCCTCAACAGACTGTTGAAGGTTCAAGATTTATCATTATTCTTTTGATATCATATTGTTAAATTGTATTCTCGATGACACTATGTAGTAAATATCATTAAGTGATTTTCAGCACAAAGTAATTTTGATCAAGGGATATGCACAATAAAGTTGGTACTTTTTATTGTGTAAAATCTTGGTAAATGACAAAGTTATGTGTCAGTAAAGAAATATATGCTACTTGGAGCTCCTGCAATTAAGCAGAGATTAGAGGGCTGGCTGATTACAATGTGCCTGTCAGTCTCACTGTGTAGTTCCAAGTCGGATTTCATGATGATTTTAGTTTCACAGTGCTGTTTGTTACTGCAGCGGTGTGAGTCCCACCAAACTGCCACTCAGTGCAGGAGGGTTCATGACTCAGCATCGTGATGCGAGTTGACACTTGCCAATATCTACTTTGTGACTTTTCTCCAGGTTTGGTTCCTTTGCCTGTAAGCGTGTAGCGCAGTGTTATTCTGAGCTACTTTATTTCTGTTGGGTCGTTTTGGAGAGTTTTAAGTCAATCTATGCTGTGTTCTTGTGGAACAGATGGAGATAAATAAATAATAATACCACAGGCCCACATAGCTTCCAGTACGTGGTGTTCAGAAAAGTACTTAGAAGGTCATCTCCTGTTAAGAAGATTGATCCTTGGATGCTGCTTGTTTGGATGTTTTTTTCTGTCCACTCTTGGCCTCTTACAGTCTTACAGTTTATAAGCATGTTAAAGTAAATTCAGGAGGTGAAATCTAGGTGGGTTTTGTTACTCTCATCTTTCTCTGGTTGTGATATTACTACAAAAAAAATGAAGTAGTGGTTTGCATACAGTAATTGTGCTCAATAGAAGTGAAATCTGGAAGCGTTACGCAGTTTAGTGGAGGGGCATATGCTTTGGGGAGGGAGTTGAAATTTGCCTTTTTGAGAGGTTTCCTTGAAACTAGATTCACACTGACACCCAGATTTTCCTAGAAAAGAGAATGCCAGAATGCTGCCGCCAAGGCTTGTGCTCGTTTGGAGCACTTGAGTGAAGTGGCAGGGCAGGGAAGGGAAGGAAAGGCAGGGCGCCTGGAGGTGCAGGTCCCTTGCCAGGCAGCGACTTACCGGGGCCAGACTGAGCATGGATGGGGCTTTCCGTCCTGACAACCCCACGTGCGCAGTGTAAGTACTAACCCACCTTTATAGAATTACAGTTCTTTGGCCCTAGTATCCTCTTGGTTGCCTGTTAGTTGCCTTTAAATTTCTTCCAGTCACATCGTATGCCTTCATGTTGACGAGGCTCTGAATTAACTTTTCCTGCTCCTGCGTGTCTTTAATTTTCTCTCATGCACGTAACGTCTGAAGAAACACCTTCTTTTTCTTCCATCCAATGTTCCCCTTACCTCCTGGAGTTACTAGAATTAAATTCTAATATTAACATTCAATTTGCAGTTTTGGAGTCTTGAAACATCACCTGCTCTGCATGAAGGATTAGATTTTGTGGTGAGATTTGAATGTGGGATATTTTCAACAGAATTCACAGGGTTTGAAATCTGTTGTACTTGAAGAGGTATTTTACCTCACCAGGAGCACTTTCATTTAAAATTTTTCACTCTGGGATGTCCATGTGCTCTTTTTTCCATAGTTCTTACAGTGTCAATTTTACAACTCCAGATACAAGAAACCAGGCAACAAGAGTTTAAAAAGAAAGCCTGACTTGGAAAACAGGCACAAATGCAATAAATTAGGTGGTTACACAGTAAAGGCATTTTGTGACACTGTTGAACAAACACATCAGGT